>OW121704.1:34601539-35814872 GCA_933228785.1 Lasioglossum pauxillum
CCGATACTATGCTCGCTATAAATGGAACCAAAGAGTACATCTGCACATCTATGCTTGTATACTCCTTTGCGTAAAAGAATGTGCCGATAACAAGGTTACACAAAGCAGCTATAATACCTGATACAAGTATCAGTGGTTTGCGACCGACTTTGTCGACCAAAAATGTTGTCACAACAGCGGAAATCACTTGTGTTACACCGATAACCACACCAATCGTATAGTCGCTTATAATGTTGCTAGTTGACTTGAATATCAGCTGGCAATAGGTGATGATAGTAAAGAACCCACCGTAATGGTGCGTTACCGTAAATAGTAAAATGATGAGGAAAGCACGGAAATGTCCACGCGATGCGAAGACGTCCTTTATGGTTCCACTCTTCGCAACTCCTTTTTCTTTTTTCGAGAAACAGGCGATGACCACTTGCAACTCGTCGGAAACATCGGTTTTTCCTCGCAATTTCTCCAACACTTCTTCCGCCTCGTCCATTCTGTTCTTCAATACCAGAAAATACGGCGACTCAGGCATAAACCAGAACGCGAAGACAGTCGCGACATTGAAGATGAAGAAAATTCGAGCCATGAAGGATATTGACAGATGCGGTGCAGCCACGAATGTTATTAGAATACCGGAATTATACACGATCCCAACTAGAGCGTTTGCAGCACCACGTGTTTCCGATGACGATATCTCACCCATGTACATTGGTGCGACACAGACAAACAATCCTGCTCCAAATCCTGCCAGAAATCTTGCCACGTACAATTCCTACAAGAGAAGTTCACGTACTTATTGATGGTAAACAGAAGAGCAGTCGAATATAGGGTGGAATACAATAACAGACGAAGTTAACCCGGCGTTAGTTAGGTGGGTTCTGACAGACCCCAGAGATTTTAGAATGATTGTAACATTGTAAAGATGTTTCATTAGTTAAGTATTTTTGAATAATCAAAATTTAATTTCGTGGCTCTGCGTTTTTACTCTGATAAATTGCAAGCCTCTTAAACTAATCTTGTATTTCTGAAAAAGGTATTTATTTCTATAATACAATATATTATATTGGTGGGGCTGTGAGACCCCACCTTACCACTATGATACATTTTCCCACCTTACCAACGCCAGGTTAAGAGCAACTTACCCAAATCGATGAAGCAATTGTGATTAAACCCCAACTAACTAAAAGCGGTAAGAAACTCAGCAACATAGTGTTCCTCCTGCCGAATCTATCAGCCAGGAGAATATTCAGAGGAGGTGCTACCAAGTGACCAACAGCTACAATAGCAACCAACGTAGAAACAGCTGACTCGGTGACCGGAATAGGTGAATCGTCCGCCATTAATATTACGATACTTGGTGAATTCCAGCCAACGATAAATCCAAGGCAGCCAGCCATGCAAGCGCCTTCACGAGAACAAGAGAGAAACTAATTATTTTGACCCTTCGCACTCGGAGCTTGCACTTTAACTGGAAAATTAAATTAATTCTTCCGACATAGTGTATTTCCGTCCCTGTGATTTTTTAAATTTTATGGACATTAAATTGGTATACATATAGTCCAGTCAACGATAAGTTGTACAGGGAAATGGAAGGAACACAAATTTTAACTTTGGATCTTTGTTCGGACTAGTTGGGCGGTAAACATACTAAAAGTCCCCACTCCTAGGAGGTGAGCGGGGTGTTTTCCGCTTATATCTTGGAAATTATGCGTCCTAGCGATAAGACCATTCTATACAAAACTAAAGCTGATAAAATGTGCCATAAGATTTATTCCATTCAGTTTTTCGCTATCTCGCATAGTTTCCGAGATATCCGCGCTCAAAGTTCACTAACTGTGCTGAAGAGTTAGCTAGACAAATAAGGCAAAAAACGTCAGGCAAAAATTTCTTTCTCACAATTAGTGAACTTTGAGCGCGGATATCTCGGAAACTATGCAAGATAGCAAAAAACTGAATGGAATCAATCTTATGGCAAATTTTGTCAGCTTTAATTTTGTATAGAATGGTCTTATCGCTAAGACGCATAATTTTCGAGATATAAGCGGAAAACCGAAAAAGGGGACCTTCTACATGCATTTGAAGTTGAAATTGAAAAATTGAAGTTGAATTTGAGAAATTGATGTTAAAACTGAAAAATTGAAGTTGAAATTGAAAAATTAAAGTTGAAATTGAAATTGAAGTAGAAAATAAAGTTTTGAAATTGAAGATAAAATCGAAAAATTGAGGTTGAAAGTGAAGTTGAACTTGAAAAATTAAAGTTGAAATTGAGAAATTGACGTTGAAACTGAAAAATTGAAGTTGAAATTGAAAAAGTGATGTTGAAATTGAAGTTGAAATTGAGAAATTGTCGTTGAAACTGAAAAGTTGAAGTTGAAATTGAAAAATTAAAATTGAAATTGAAGTAGAAAATGAAGTTTTGAAAATGAACATAAAATCGAAAAATTGAGGTTGAAAGTTAAGTTGAACTTGAAAAATTGAAGTTGAAATTGAGAAATTGACGTTGAAACTGAAAAATTGAAGTTGAAATTGAAAAAGTGATGTTGAAATTGAAGTTGAAATTGAGAAATTGACGTTGAAACTGAAGAGTTGAAGTTGGAATTGAAAAATTGATGTTGGAATTAAAGTGGAATTCGAAAAAGTGATGTTGAAATTGAGAAATGCATGTTGAAACTGGAAAATGGGAGTGAAAACTGAAAAAGTGAAGTTGAAATTAAAGTTGAAATTGAAATTGAAGTTGAAATTGAAGTTGAAATTGAAAGTGAAGTTAAAATTGAAGTGTTGAAATTGAAAACACTAACTCGAACAAATGATACTAAAGTAAACTTTGAGCGCGGATATCTCGGAAACTATGCGAGATAGCGAAAGACTGAATGGAATCAATCTTATGGCACATTTTGTCAGTTGTAATTTTGTATAGAGTGGTCTTATCGCTAGGACGCATAGTTTCCGAGATATAAGCGGAAAACCGAAAAAGGGGACCTTCTACGTGCCTTCTACGTGTAAAGAAAGTCCCAAAGTTAAAAATGGTGTTCCTTCCATTTCCCTCTACACCCCGCTTATGAGCATTCATTGACTGGAGTATACATGTATAATACCTCATACTTCATACAATACCTAAATGTTTCGTAATTGATTAGATACCGATATATTTACTAATGTAAACAATATTGTGACTAATGGTACATTAATTTTTGAAATATCTAACCTACATTTTCTGTTCAATGTATACAGATACTCAACGGGTGTTCTGGTTTTTTTAATAAATTAAATTTTAGGAACTGTGTGAGGTTTTATAAAAATGAATTAATGAGTTACATACGCTTAAAGATGATACGTTTAAGGATGATATTCGCAGATTTTCAGCCTTGATTGGAGCTCATTGCAACATTAACCGATTTGAATGAAATTTTCAGTATGCATATAAGTTATCGAAATCTACAAAACGCATTTTATAAATCATCGTTACATGCTCAGATAAAAAGTTGACAAATATCATTTTTAAAATTTTGTATGATTCCTACCAATTGCAATCTAAACAAATTTTTGTTTACTTGTTCTCTAGGAAACTAGTCGGTCTAACATCTTAAAAATATTCAAGTCCTTTGGACCAATCTTAAATCAGTTATGCGATTTTTATGAGTGTCCACTTAATATTGTTCCCCACTGTGTGTAAATGGAAAAAATGTTGATTTCTTGAAATGTTGATTTGAATAAAATTTTCAGTATGCATATAAGTTATCGAAATCTACAAAACGCATTTTATAAATTATCGTTACATGCTCAGATGAAAAGTTGACAAAACATCATTTCTTAAATTTTGTATGATTTCTACCAATTGCAATCTAAACAAATTTTTGTTGACTTGTTCTCTAGGAAACTAGTCTGTCTAACATCTTGAAAAATTCAAGTCCTTTGTACCAATCTTAAAAAAGTTATGCGATTTTTAAGAGTGGCCACTTGATATTGTTCCCCACTGTGTGTACATGGAAAAAATGTCGTTGTTCATCTGCTCTGGTCTCGTTCTGGCCAAATATTAGGTTGTCCCAAAAGTTTCTTTCTTAATATTTTGCTGAATAAAATATCAGGATATCCCAAAAGTTGGTTTTCGATTCATGCACATAATGCAAATTAGGAAGTACTTTCCTAACATATTCCGAAAGAAACTTTTGGGACAACCTAATACATACAGGCATTGTAAAATCGCATAATTTTCTTATAATTGAACCGAATGAGTTGAGATTTCGTGACATATACAGTGCAGCCTATATTTTAATTAATGTTCGATGACAGTTTGTCCCAGAATAAAGTGTCATTGCGTGTTTGTACTGCCATTAGCGACACTGCTCGTTAGACTACGCGCGATGCTTACTACGTACAAGCATGGCGACACCCTCACCTGTCACAAACGATGAAAATCACTAAACTTTAAACACTCATAACTTTCGAACCACTGATCGTCTAGGATTGAATCTTGGGTTTTCGACATTTTCTCGTCAAAATCTACGGGATTACATAAAGAAGTTCCTAATTTGTGGTCCTCTAAACCGAAAAGCAGCCAATTCCCACCAATAGCAAAGAAATCTCAATTCATCTGGTTGAATGGTAAGAAAATTATGCGATTTTTAAGTGCAACCGAATACTTTTTCGGGCCTTGAGCGGACCAATAGTCTGTATGGAGCCTAAGGCTTTCAACGAGTGCAGCGAATAATGTTTTCGAATCTGCAATTTACGTATGATTTAAGTACGTTTTAAAATTGATTTTACACATATTTTACGACACTTATACTTAATGAAAATGCAGAAAATAAAAGACTGAATTTTCGAAAATGAAGAATCGGTATATTCCCTTAAAATTCGTTTTATACTTTAAATAAATTGAGTGAAACGAAACACAAAGGTTTGAAACATAACGTTTGCAGTTGTTAGACTTACATGTCATAATGGCCAAATACTCCCATGTTTTTGAACCGTCAGGAGTGGTGTATTTTGTTTTTTCGACGCTGGTACTCATGCTTTAGCTTTCCCATAAACTGCTCTCAAAGATGACTACACGAACGTCAATTTGCCACTGAACTAGATGCATTGGACTTCGTTTAAAATTCTATTTGAACAATGTATCAGATAACAGCTTAATGTCAGAATACACACAGCAACCGTGAAATCGTTGTTTGTCATTTAATTTACAACCGTATATGTAGATACACATTTAAAAGATATAAATATCCGTTTCCACGTATATATATATATAATACATACGTATCTCAATTGTCAAATATTTATCGTAACCTTGACAAGGAGCACTGGAGGAATTCTTATTAATTACCATTAAGTAGGCGTACATTACTCTGACACAGTACAAACTAGTAGATTTAAAAATAACTTTTAGGAGTAAAAGTTCTTTGTCGTTGAAAATATTCAGTGATTGTATGTATACAGGGTGTCTCAAAAATGTTTTCGTTCTCAGAAATGGGCGGCTCCTTTTTTTTTTGTTAATGGAGAGGGAAAAAATACATTTATGTACCATAACATATTATGAAATAGTTCATCTTATACAGGGTGAGTCCGAAGAAACAGAACACTTAAATATCTTTGTTACTTTTCGTAGTACAAAAAAACTTCTTCGGACAAAGTTACACTGTTTGAAGGGCTACATGTAACGGTGTAAGGGAAAAAATTTTCGAGGCCATTTTTTTATGAGCTTTAAAGGTCATCGATATTTTTTTAAATGGAATGAGCTATTTTTTAATACATCAATCGATGCAACTGGACATTCGTTATAAAAAAGTACTAACCTATGTATGTCGAAAAGTTAGTAGTTCAGGAGATATTTCATTTAAATAACTCTAAAACACCATTACTGTCGTTCTAAGACGTTACCAAGTAAGTAAATGCTAACATCAATTTCATTTTCAACTTCAATTTTTCAATTTCAACTTCAATTTCAATATCAACTCTTCAACTTCATTTTCAACTTCAATTTTTCAATTTCAACTTTAATTTCAACTTCAATTTCTATTCTTCCATTTCAACTTCAATTTCTACTCTTCCATTTCAACTTCAATTTTTCAATTTCATTTCGTTAATATCAACTTCAATTTCAATATTAACCATTCAACTTCAACTTCAATTTCAATTTCAACTCTTTAATTTCAATTTTTCAATTTCAACTTTAATTTCAACTTCAATTTCAACACTTCCATTACAACTTCAATTTCTACTCTTCCATTTCAACTTCAATTTTTCAATTTCACTTCGTTAATGTCAACTCTTCAATTTCAATATCAACCATTCAACTTCAACTTCAACTTCAATTTCAATTTCAATTTCAACTCTTTAATTTCAATTTTGCAATTTCAAGGTCAATTTTTCAATTTCAACTTCAATTCTTCAATTCCAATTCGTTAATTTCAACTCTTCAATTTCAACATCAAATTTTTATTTCAACTCCTATTTCAATATCAACTATTCAACCTAATTCTCAACTTCAATTTTTCCATTTCAACTTCAATTTTAACTCTCCCATTTTAACTTCAATTTCAACACTTCCATTTCAACTTCAATTTCTACTCTTCCATTTCAACTTCAATTTTTCAATTTCACTTCGTTAATTTCAACTCTTCAATTTCAATATCAATCATTCAACTTCAACTTCAACTTCAATTTCAATTTCAACTTCAACTCTTTAATTTCAATTTTCCAATTTCAAGGTCAATTTTTCAATTTCAACTTCAATTCTTCAATTCCAATTCGTTAATTTCAACTCTTCAATTCCAACATCAGATTTTTATTTCAACTCCTATTTCAATATCAACTATTCAACTTCTTTTTCAACTTCAATTTTTCCATTTCAACTTCAATTTTAACTCTCCCATTTTAACTTCAATTTCAACACTTCCATTTCAACTTCAATGTCTACTCTTCCATTTCAACTTCAATTTTTCAATTTCACTTCGTTAATTTTAACTCTTCAATTTCAACGTCAATTTTTCTATTTCAACGTCAATGTTTCAATATCAATTTCAACTCTTCAATATACACTAGCAAGTAAACGCTAACGTCTTAGTACGATAGTAATGGTGTTTTAGAGTTATTTAAATTGAAATATCTCCTGAACTTCTAACTTTTCGACATACATTGGTTAGTACTTTTTTATAACGAATGTCCAGCTGCATCGATTGATGTATTAAAAAATACCTCATTCCATTTAAAAAAACATCGATAACCTTGAAATCTCATAAATATGACCTTGAAAATTTTTTTCTCTTACACCGTTACATGTGGCCCTTCAAACAGTGTAACTTTGTCCTAAGAAGTTTTTGTGTTGAACGAAAAGTAACGGAGATATTTAAGTGTTCTGGTTCTTCGAACTCACCCTGTATTTTTTTCCATAATCTTTAAGTTCACCCCACACAATGATCCTATTCATACTTCTCACCATAAACCCTCCTTATCCCTCCCCGATGGACAAAACCAGCACCTTCTCGTGGTTTCCATTGAGCAACCACACCCTTTTTTGTAGAACATACAGCCAGCGGCCATAATAAGTGGACACCCTTAAAAATTGCATAACTTTTTAGGAATTGGTCGGAAGGACTTGAATTTTTTTAAGATCTTAGACCGGCTATTTCGCTAGAGAATAAGTAAACAAAAATTTATTACAATTGCAATTGGTAGGAATTATACAAAATTTTAAAAAATGATGTTCTGTCAACTTTTTTATCTGGGCCTGTAACGATAATTTAAAAAATGCGTTTTATAGATTTCAGTAACGAAATCGGTCAACATTGCAATGAGCTACATACGTTTCAAGATGAGAGCTTAAGGGTGAAAGTCGCATATTTTCAGCCTTTCCAGGGCATTCGTCATCTTTAAACGTTTGTAGCTCATTGCAATGTTGACCGATTTCGATGAAATTTTCAGTATGCATATAAGTTACCAAAATCTATAAAACGCATTTTTCAAATTATCGTTACAGGCCCAGATAAAAAAATTGACAAAACATCATTTTTTAAAATTTTGTATAATTCCTACCAATCGCAATCGTAATAAATTTTTGTTGACTCATTCTCTAGCGAACTAGCCGGTCTAACATCTTAAAAAAATTCAAGTCCTTTCGACCAATTCCTAAAAAGTTATGCGATTTTTAAGGGTGTCCACTTATTATTGCCGCTGACTGTATATGATTCCTATAAAAACTAATATCTATTAAAGAAGTCATGGTTAAAAAGGTGTTGTTGTCCAAGAGTGGTTACTAATATTGTTCTCCAGGTACAAATAGAGTTATTTAGTCGTATACAGTCTGCTGGTATGTTCTCTAGCCAACGGACCATAATAGCAATGCGCTCATTGTGACGCCAATTTTAACGATACCATCTTTTTCAAGGGCTCATTTTAAAGGGGAAACTTCAAGGAATACTACCATATTTTTTCAAAATTTAAATCACTGAGCTCCATCATCGAAAAAAACGTAAAAAAGGAATTTGTTGAAATTTTTCAACATTATAAAGTCGATTGTCGGGGTTGAAAAAATTATGTTCTAATAGCCCAATCCTTTCCGATAAACCAAAAAAAATGTAGCTCAATCGGACAAATAGTTCCTGAGATAAAAATTCATAAGTGAGGCACGTTCTCGCCAAAATGGGCAAAAATTGAAAACTTTGATGGCCTGCCATTTCTAAAAAATTTCGAAACCGGCTAAATGATGACTTAAACCCCCCCTAATTTCGCATGGCCTACAACATATTTGAAAAAATTATGTTCTAATAGCCCAATCCTTGCCGAATAAACCAAAAAAAATGTAGCTCAATCGGACAAATAGTTCCTGAGATAAAAATTCGTAAGTGAGGCACGTTCTCGCCAAAATGGGCAAAAATTGAAAACTTCGACGGCCTGCCATTTCTAAAAAATTTCGAAACCGGCTAAATGATGACTTAAACCCCCCCTAATTTCGCATGGACTACAACATATTTGAAAAAATTAAGTTCTAATAGCCCAATCCTTTCCGAATAAACCAAAAAAATGTAGCTCAATCGGACAAATAGTTCCTGAGATACAAATTGGTGGTAAGTGAGGCACGTTCTCGCCAAAATGGGCAAAAATTGAAAACTTTGACGGCCTGCCATTTCTAAAAAATTTCGAAATCGGCTAAATGATGACTTAAACCCCCCTAATTTCACATGGACTACAACATATTTCATTCAGAACAAAATCGATGGTGGTGCCTGCAAAAATCGATCGATTTGGCATGGAAATGACCCTGATTTCGATTCCTAATAAACATTTCTGCCAGAATCTTTATGTAACAGATATTCACGTGTTTGGAATCGGTTCAGCTCCCGATGACAAGTAATGTGTGTACTTAATTTCGAGATAACGTAGGTTCCTTTGATTTACCATGCTTAGAAACTCTGATAAAGTATTCATAAATATAACCGTTTTTCACAAGTGGCGACTCATTCTTTTCATGTCAAAAATACACAACTCTTCCTCGAGCTGAATTTTTTCACTCACCAGAGTATTACGTAGATAGCTTATGTACATGTACGTATGTACAATGTACACTATCTAAATTGGCATTGTTTTGAAAAGATGGAAATGTAACAATAACAATGGAGACAGGATAAAAATAGAATGTAAACTACTTACCGGTTTGTTATTTTGTTTACTTATAGTACACTGGTGGAATTAATTCTGGCCACTTTGAATAAAAATATTCTTTATTTCATATTTGTGCAGAAAATGTATTTTCTGCTATGCTAAATAGATACCGTAATATTTTCATTGTAATCTATAATGTTTATGCTTAATATTTTCGCATGATTTGGTTTGTAAATGTTTTAAAATCTTCATTTAAAAAATCTAAACTGTGTTACTTTTGTTTCTGCGCCTGGCAACACGAAACGTCGCATGATGTGAAATAGTCAATCACAGGATGCGTGGGTTCATTTTATCATCCAATCAGGAAGGCCTTGGCAGTCTTTACAAACAGTTTCATCACTGTTTTAGTCAGGCATTGTGTTTGCAGAAGTGAGGACCTTAGTAAAGTTTTTAAGTGTGTGGATAACGACTAAAATGGCTTCGAATACCTCGAAACGTGTTCAAATTGTAAGTTTTACCGTATAGTAAATTATAGTAACTGTAGTTACTATTTTTGTCATTTAATATAAAGTATTTGAAGTAATTCATTATTTCGAATGATGATCTGTTGTCTTATTTCGTTAAGTTCATCATGTGATCTTATTTAAATCTACTTGGTCTGAATTAAGCAAAAAATAAAAATACTTTCGTTGTGTTATTTATCAAATGAAAATAATAAAGTATGTGAAATAATTCATTGTTTCAAATGATGATCTGTTATCTTATTTCGTTATGTTCATCATGTGATCTTATTTAAATCTACTTGGTCTGAATTAAGCAAAAAATAAAAATACTTTCGTTGTGTAATTATTTATCAAATGAAAATAATAAAGTATGTGAAATAATTCATTGTTCCAAATGATGGCCTCTTATCTTATTTGAAGAAGTAAAATATGTCCAACTTTGTTTGTAAAGTAAGCAATATATACAGCATTTTGCGGATGTATAGTATATTTACAGCGTAATCTGTTTTTACATGCTTTGACATTGTCACGAGATCAAATTCTAGTTTTTGGTGTCCTAGCAGAGTTCGTCACATTCAACAATATACGGAAGAACACACTCGCCATGTCTGAGTCCGAACGAATATGCAGGTGTTGGTTTAGGTGGTTTAACATCATAAATAGGACCCGGACTTTGACAAGTAACTCTGTCTTGTCTTCTAGCCGTGATAGAGAACTTTGGTGTACAATCTTTAATTTCGTAAGAGTATGGGCCTGGTGTAGACGAACATTTCAAACTCGGTGTGCGAATTCCTCTGTAAGAGACACAACGTATTAGTTTAAACTTTAACTTAAGCTTAAACTTAAATGCATTATTAGCCAGTTGAATAAGTTTCTATCGTTTATTAAACCTTTTGCACTCGGACCTATGTTAACTCGAAAATTAAACATTTATTTATTAGAATAATGCCATTCTATGTATATGTATTAATCTTTTATCCACCTTATCCACTTATCCACCCGGAGGTGTTGACGCCCGAGCCGGCCTACCCGTTTTATAGGGTATTTTGACTCGGGGCATATACGGAGCCTGTTTGTCGTAACAGAACGACTTAATGTGCCACGAACTGTTTGCTCGCGGATCAGGTGACGGCCGCAACGCGAACCCACCACGACTGACGTGTAATCGAGTGGGGAGGGTCGTATCGTCATGTTGATACGCTGCACAGTGGGACCTTTCGTCCAAATCGGAGACAAAATCAAAGAACTTTCGATAGAAATGAGGTAGAGCGATAAAAGTTTTTTAAAAATAAAGCTGAAACTTGGCAGAATATGGGAAAAATAGGAAGATTATGGTACGAACGTTTTATAACTTTGAGAAAATTCGTTAAATTTTCACAATTTCAAAAAAATTGCGGTTTTTTCAATAACACGTGCGGAAACAAATTTTTTTTAACATGCTACACATCATTTCCTATAGAATTTTTCACGCTGATTTCAAATCTGATCTCAAAATTTGTCTACGACCTCAGAATTTTACAAAAAATCGATTTTTGTGAACAAATTGTTTAACGAATTTTCTCAAGGTTATAAAACGTTCGTACCATAATCTCCCTATTTTTCCCATATTCTGCCAAGTTTCTTCTTTAATTTAAAAAAAATGTTATCGCTCTACCTCATTTCTATCGAAAGTTCTTTAATTTTGTCTCCGATTTGGACGAAAGGTCCCACTGTGCGCCGCCACAGCAGTGATGCCAGTTGGCACCAAAACTGGTGCCAAACAGAGTCGCCAGATGAGATAGAAAGTGGCTTCATTTCCTCTCCTCCTTTCCCCCTTCCACTATCCCATTCGAGCACCATGCGACACTCCAACCGTTGGACTCCCGCACTAAGACGTCCCCCGTTAAGACCGTAGACCACGGTGCCCGTCAGTGATGCCAGAATCGTGGGATGTGGTATTTTTCCCCTCCGCTGGTTCAGCCGACTCGCCCCCCCTCCCCCCCACTCTGACGCAGTGTTGCCAGACAGGGGTAATCGAAAAGGAATCGAGGGAAACACAAGTACCCCCTCTCTGATGACCAGAGCAATATGTGACACGTTGCGCGACTGCGTGACGAGAATAGAATGAGGCAGAGTGAGGCGAATGGGAGACATGTTGCGCGTGCGCGATAGGGACTGAACGGTGGAATAGGATAGTGGAAGGGGATAAGGTAGAGAGCCTGGAGGGGAAAATGAAGTTGAAACCAACTTCATTCTGGCCACACTGCTCTCACGTACCATTGGCTCCTTACGTTGCTTCTACTGCGCACGTGCTACACACAAGCGTACCTCTAGTCTGTCCGTGTGAACTGTCTATTCGACTCGATGCGTATTGGTACGCTTGTGTGTACGCGTGCGCAGTAGAAGCAACGGAAGGAGCCGATGGTACGTCAGAGTGGGGGGCCGAGTCATCTGAACCAGTGGAGGGGAAAATTACCACGTCCCACGATTCTGGCCAGTGTTCCGATATGGTGCATCTTTTCTCGCGCATGCGCGGCGATTTCAGCCTTAGTAAAGTTAGATTCTCGATAAAATGGGGTACTTTGGGCACCCCACAGAATTTTAAAAAATTGATATGATTTGATTCTGAAAAATGAATGTATAACATGTGTATTTCTGTATATTTTGTTCTACCAATATAACTGCCTCAGGACTCTGCTACCTGCTGCTACCTCATAATCCTAATATAGATACGTTACTGTTTTGGCCGCGCATGCGCGAGAAAAGATGCACCATATCGGAACACTGATTCTGGCATCACTGGTGCCCGTGCCGTAGACTGGACCGGTCATCAGAGAGGGGGTACCCGTCTGAGAGGCTAGTACGCCGGCGTGACTGCAGCGTCATCTGACGGGCAACATACGACGAGCAACATGCAGCCAAATATTGCAAAACTGTTGCTCGGAAACGTAAAAGAAGGACTTTTGAGGCAAACAGCACCCTAGATTGATCTTTCATCTAGCGATTTTGACTACTAAAAAACCCCGTCTTTGCATTATCAAGAAATCAGAAGTGGAATCCCGGACCTTTGCAATCCTCGCGTACGTATATGTGGTCTAGCGGTGTGTGAGTGTTCACGCGCGAGCGTCGTATGTTGGAAAAGACTACCTTAAAGGCCCGTGCGTCATCACAATGTAACAACAATATTTAATCTTCTTTATTTTTCATTATTTTTTAATGGAACTTTCACCAACATATTCGTGGCATTTTTCTAATGCAAAATGATACGAAACACGATATAATTTTAACTGCATTTAGTGGTTTAATCGACGATGAAAGTTTCGAATGCAACGAAGAAGAGCGTATTGGAAAGAAAGAGACGCGGACAGTCGGCGTCGCCGGCACAGTTCAAAGGCCCGCGTTGTCGCTGTTCTTCGTTGCCTTCGAAACTTTCACCGTCGATTCAACCACTAAATTCAGTTGAAATTATATCGTGTTTGGTGTCATTTTAATCAGAGAAATGCCAGAAATAAGCTAGTGAAAGTCCCATAAAAAGATAATGAAAATTAAGACGTTTGAAAATTCGATTCACTCGAGTCAATGTGTGGTGTTCAGACCAATATACCCGAGCCGAGATCAATCATCGCCGCCCTACGGCGCGGCGCAGCGTTGACCGGCAGTGGAGTTAGTAGGCACTGGACTTCGATTGCACAGACGACCCCCGACACATAACGCGAGGTTACTGTATATGCTTCTGAAGGAAGTCTCTAGTGGTTATAAATTCCGGTAGTCATACGGTCCTAATAACGACGTTTATTGTCACGATATCTAAAGCCACTCGCCATTTGTTTATGTGGAGTGATAAGATAGCTGATCATCTCGGAGAAATGCGTCCTACAAGATGCATATCATGACTTGCACAAATACGGAACAAAGAATCATGAAATCTGTAATTTTATAAAACCATATCTTGTGAACTTAAAGATAGCCCACAGTCTGACGCGACGCGTGACGTCCAGATCTTTAACAGTCCAACCCTCGACATCATACACAAGGCCCAAAATGTTTCCCCCTCTCGCGGCAACACAACAACAACGATTACGCGTAAAAAGGAAAAATAATACAAATTATGAAACAAATAGTAGATACTTACAAAGAGAACGCTGGGCCTGTTCTGGGCGTTTTGTAGAAGTAGGGTCCTGGTGTCGTACATGTACCTCTGAGTTTAGTTCTACCCTTTAATGAGAACGCTGGAGTTTTTGGAGTTGGTAAAATATATTTTGGGCCGGGACCGCAGAAAGGTGCTAATGGAAAGGAATTATCATGTATCAACTTTGCCAAGCAGTGTTTAACATTAAACCTACCATCACCGGTCGAATGACCGGTTCCAGATTTTTTATTTCACCATTATTGAAATCATAAAGATGCGTTCCTGGTAAATTATTGAATAATATCTACGCTACTAAATAACACTTTCCAACACGAAATTTGTTCTACAATTACTGTTGGGTGATTCTTTTGCGCTGATTGCTCTTAATTTTTCCCCTTCACGCACTGTTTTCGAGAAACATGATTTTGAAAAAAAACATATTTTTCAACTTTAAACAAATATTGTGATGTTATTATAAAAGATATTGTTCTTTGCAGCAAAATATTGTGTAGATTTTCCCCAATACAGTAGTATCCAATATTAATACATTATGAATGTTTAAACATGTTTAAACCGTCATAAACAATCATAATGTATTAATATTGGATACCACTGTATTCGGGAAAGTCTACAGAATCTTGCGCTGCAAAGAACAATTCAATATCTTTTATAGTAACACCACAATACTTGTTCAAAGTTGAAAACTATGTTTTTTTTAAATCATGTTTCTCAAAAACTGTGCGTCTAGGAAAGAATTAAAGACTCTATAAGAATCACCCAACAGTAATTGTGGAACAAATTTGGTGTTGGACAGTGTAATTAATGTACAAAGGTGTGAGTGGTGATTGTTTGTATTGTATGCGAGAGTTGAGAATGTAGAGTATAGATGGAAGTGTGTGCGCGCGTGACTGAGTGAGAGGCCAGAAGGATATAGAGGGAGTGCTTGTCGTGAGAGGTTATGTTTGAGTTGCACAAATTTATGGACGCCACGTGTTTGAATAAAACCTTTATTAATGTATCAGAATAGTTATACAGGGTGTTCGAAAAGTCTGGAAACGGTCGAATATCTCAAAAATAAAGCATTTTAGAGAAAAATGGTTCAGACATATATTTTATGGTTTCGCAAGGGCTATAAGATGGCGCCATTGGTTTGACCTTGAAGAATCATTTGAAGGTCACGTGAAGGTTACCTCAATTTTTTTAAATGGCACCCCCTATTTTTTATTACAGATTCTTATAGCTGATCTCGAGAGTTTTCCAAAACACTACAATCAAATGTTTTTTCATCAATTACTTTTCGAGTTATAAGGCTTCAAAGGTACAATACCGCCGGCGCGGCATTAGCGTTAACCGGGATGTACCACGTGGAGGTTGCACGGTCGGATTTACATCTCTTTTGTCTGCGTGTATGTGTGTGTGCGTGCGTGCGTGTGTGTGTGCGCGCATGTGTGTAAACGGGTTTTTACTGAATTAAATATTCAAATTGTTTTCCTTCTGCTGCTTGACAATGACCTAATCGTAGATAAAATTCATTTAATAGGCTTCGTCTCATTTCTGGTGAGATAAGATTTACTTGGTGCAGTATGCGTTCCCTAAGGTCTGCCAAATTAGCAGGTTTCGTTACGTATACATTGTTTTTAACATACCCCCATAAAAAGTAGTCCAATGGAGAAAGATCTGGTGATCTAGAGGGCCACTCTATTTCTCTACGACTTCCTATCCATCGGTTTGGGAAAGTATTAGTTAAATATTGACGCACTATTACTGCATAGTGTGGCGGTGCACCATCTTGTTGAAACCAAATATTTTGTATATTTCCGTCAAACAAATTGTCAATAGCAGGAAGTATTTGATTTCGCAATAAATCTAAATAAATGTTTGCATTTAAGTTTTCTTCGATAAATAAGGGCCCGATAATACCACGTTTGCAAAAACCCGCCCACACGTTTAGTTTTTGGGGATACTGTGTGTGGAGATCACGCATCCAGTGAGGATTCTCGTCACTCCAATAGCGGCAATTCTGACGATTTACTCTTTACGATTTATCATTTCATCGCAAAACTCAATTCTTCTATCGAAATCACATTCCGCTAGCTTGTTGACAATGCCGGCGGTATTGTACCTTTGAAGCCTTATAACTCGAAAAGTAATTCATGAAAAAACATTTGATTGTAGTGTTTTGGAAAACTCTCGAGATCAGCTACAAGAATCTGTAATAAAAAATAGGGGGTGCCATTTAAAAAAATTGAGGTAACCTTCACGTGACCTTCAAATGATTCTTCAAGGTCAAACCAATGGCGCCATCTTATATAAAATATATGTCTGAACCATTTTTTTCTAAAATGCTATATTTTTGAGATATTCGACCGTTTCCAGACTTTTCGAACACCCTGTATGTAAGTGTTATTCATATTAAACTACTATATACCATTATTATGGATTTCCCCCCACTCATTTACCACAAAATGGACTTTTAAAATACCTATAGGCGGGGCAGCTAGTCCAAACGAAAAACCACCGTGTTTCAGATCCGGTAACACATATTTAGGTCCTGGTCCTTCGCATCGTCCTACACCAAATAATCTCGCACCAAATGTGTATGCTGGATTCCGATACCTGGAGAGGCAATGTCTTTCGTAACCCACAAGAGTTTTAAGCTGGTATTTAGGTCCAGGACCTAGAAAGTAAATATATGTAGTATCATAACGCTTTTCCTAATGTATGTACAGTAACTTGAATTAATATTCGGACGCTCTAAAATAGACGATAACTTTTTTAATATTGTACTATACGATTTGAACTTTTTTGGGAAGCTGGAGCAAATAGTTTACTGGAGGATGTGAAAAGAAATTCTTACAAAAATTGCAATTGATCGGAATTTTCGATAAAATAGTAAAAGTTGCATGTGAGCTACAGACGATTAAAGATGGTAAGAATTGCAGATTTTCACGATTTTCGGCCTCTAACAGCAATAAATCTAAGGACTCTTACATCTTTCAATCCCTGTCGTTTTTTCCCGCAACAATCGATTTTTATGAAACTTTCACAGTGCATATAATTGACACAGATCTTTAGGTATATACAGGCCCACATAAAAAGGTTGTAAAATGCAACTTTTAGTATTTTTTTCTACAAGTCGGATCAATTGCCTTTTTTTGAAAAAATTTCTTTTCACATCCCCTAGTAAACTAATTGCTCTAGCTTCCCAAAAAGTTCAAATCGCTAATAGTACAATATTAACACTAAACCTACCATCACCGGTCAAAATGACCGTTTCCAGATTTTTTATTTCACAATTATTGAAATAATAAAAATTGTTCCATAAGAAATGAGTGTATAGATAGTTCTAGTAGAGCACGTATTAGAATAAGAGCCGTACAAAATCTAAATAAAATCAAACTTGTCATTTATACAAGGGAACATCTACCAGTTACTTTTAAAAAACTTATCGTCGTTTTTAGAGCGTCCGAATATCAATTCGAGTCACTGTATATTCACTAAGAAAAATAATAATTGCGCATATTTCACAATCGTTGAGAAACAGTTCATCATACTTCTAACACCACATATGGCAACGTCGGTTTTTTTTGTCGGTTCTGTTTCTGATTTTGTAGGATCCGCTTTTGGTGGCATTTTGTCACTTAATAATTTACATTTCGTTCAAGTTTAAAAAGAATGTAAAATTTTGAAGGTATTAGATAAGCCGAAACATTGTGGACATAAACTGTTGTTGATTGGTGTGAATATTGTTAGCCATGAACGTATCGAGAAGTCGAAAAAAAATCTTTCTACAGAAATGTGGCCCTGAATTCGTAATTCGTAAACACTCTCATTGTGTTTAATTCGTAAGAAAAATTTTTAGTGGCACCAATTTAAAAATTAGAATTATTCAAATATCAGTAATTATCACATAGTATTGCATAGCAAAAAGAATTATTATAAACATTAAACAGATAGAATTAATATATGTCTCATAGTATTATGTTGAATAAATTAATGTGTGCGAATGTTCATGGTTTAAAAGTTATTCTGTATCTCGAGTTTTATTGTCTATTTTTACGAAAAAATTAGATGGAAGGTGGTCTAGGGAGTGCTCGTTAACATCGTTAGCAAAAGGAATTGTTATAAACATTAAACAGCCAGAAATAATAAATTTATCTGTGAATTGTATTAGGGGTGTGGATCCGTTTTTGACCTCAAAATTAGTTTGAGCTCCGTCCAGTAAGGGAGCTGGGTACATGTTCTACAGTTGAACCATGAACCTAAGTTGAACCGTCGAGAAGCACAGCAGTGCCAACGATATACCATCTCGGCGGTGACAGCAGTCATTGCATCAATAAATGTTGCCGGAAGTCAGGCTTCATCAGCAAGCGTGTACGCTTTGGCAGCGTGTACGTGTGCCTAGGCCGATTGTACAAGTGCAAGGGTCCAGCTCCGGACATTATTCGTCCCGCTAATGCACATTTGGGGTCCCTACGTAGTCACAATCGCTAGATAAAAGATCAATCTACGTAGCGAGGTCGCCTTTGTGGCCTACTTTAGCGTTTTCGAGGCGTAATTTACATTATTCGGGAGCACGATGTCTGCTCGGGAGCCTCTGTAAGCAGGCCTCGCGGGCAGACATCGTGCTGCCGAATAATGTAAATTACGCCTCGAAAACGCAAAAGTAGGCCACAAAGGCGACCTCGCGACGTAGATTGATCTTTTATCTAGCGATTGTGACTACGTAGGGACCCCAAATGTGCATTAGCGAGACGAATAATGTCCGGAGCCGGACCCTTACACTTGTACAATCCGCCTAGGCACACGTACACGCTGCCCGAGCGTTGAGTGTGTGTGTGTACCGCGCGGTACGACTGTCGCGCCAGCCTTCAGAGTCTCCCGAGCAGACATCATGCTGTCGAATAATGTAAATTACGCCTCGAAAACGCAAAAGTAGGCAACATAGGCGATCTCGCGACCTAGATTGATCTTTTATCTAGCGATTGTGACTACGTAGGGGCCCCAAATGTGCATTAGCGAGACGAATAATGTCCGGAGCCGGACCCTTGCACTTGTACAATCCGCCTAGGCACACGTACACGCTGCCAAAGCGTACACGCTTGCTGATGTAGCCTGAATTACCGGCAATATTTATTGATGCAATGACTGCTGTCACCGCCGAGATGATATATCGTTGGCACTGCTGTGCTTCTCGACGGTTCAACTGTAGAACATGTACCCAGCTCCCTTACTGGACGGAGCTCAAACTAATTTCGAGGTCAAAAACGGATCCACACCCTTAAATAAATTAATACGTGCGAATGTTCATGGTTTAAATGTTATTCCGTATCTCGAATACTATTAGCCACTTTTACTAAAAAATTAGGTGGTCAGATAGCCAAGGGATTGCTTGTGGACATCGCTGTAAAATGGAATTGTTATAAACATTAACCAGCTAGAAATAATAAATTTATCAATAATTGTTGTCACGGCGATCGACATCGATCGTTATTCGGTGGAGTGGGGAGCGTCACGTATTGGTGGGGTGGGGAGCGTAGCTCGGGCTCGGCGCAGTGTCGCCAGAAAGTAACCGAACGGTTACTCGAGGAGAATAGAAGGTAACCCCCCTCTCATGACCAGAGCGGCAGAGGAGTTCAGGAGTAGAGTAATATGTGACACATTGCGCGTGCGCGACGGGGATTTAGTGGGGCGAATGGAAGACACGTTGCGCGTGCGTGATGAGGACGCAACAATGACATGACATTTCGCAGGTTGTAGGTTATTGCAGCGTATCGTAGTTATGAAATGAATCATACGAATCGTTCTGCAGATTATGAACTTTCTTTATTATAAATGAAATGAATTTGTAACATGTGGTAGTTTCAGTTGTGCAGTACGGATATTGAAAAAAATGTTGAAATCTATAGTACTATATGTTAAAAATTTTGGTATAGGGAAGATGAAAGAAATTGTAGAACTGAATACTGAATATAATAAATATATTATAGGTACATAATACAATAAAATTGTAGGAAAATATAGTCTATCAGCTATATATATACACTATGGGAAAGGATGGTAAAGGGCAACAACTATTGAGTTATTGACGGTGAATATCAATATATATATTAATGAACATATTAATGAACTCTACTCATATAACATCTCATATAACATACAATAATATCGTTCTGCAGAACGATTCGTATGATTCATTTCATAACTACGATACGCTGCAATAACCTAAAACCTGCGAAATGTCATGTCATTGTTGCGTCCCCATCGCGCACGCGCAACGTGTCTTCCATTCGCCCCACTAAATCCTCGTCGCGCACGCGCAACGTGTCACATATTACTCTGGTCATCAGAAAGGGGGCAGTGTTCCGATTGTGGGTACATTTTCACGCGCTTCTCGCGCATGCGCGGCCTCAGTAACGTAACCTTTTCGATGAAATCGGGTAGCTTAAGCACCCCGCAGACTTTTAAAAGAGACTTTTAAACGTATTAACAATACTTACCTCGTTCCGCGTCACGTCTCTCGTCCATCAGTCGTCCCGCCAATAACACTGGTACATTCCCGCCAGAATAACTACCTCAAGGCGGCAGGGCCCTGGCCGCTCTGCTGCGTCATTGTAGATACGCTACTGCCCTGGCCGCGCATGCGCGAGAAAATGTACCCACAATCGGAACACTGAAAGGGGGTCCATCATTTCACCGTGACTCCCCTCACCTGGCGACACTGGCGAGGCGAGGCGAGGCGAGGCGAGAGCCCACCGTCAGTCAGTCAGTCGGGCCGGGGGGAGCGGCGTGAGCGATCGGGACCGGGAGGACCAGAAGGACCAGGGACTTGCCAGAGGTGGACAAGAGGTCATCTACAGCTACCCTGGCTTACCTTCAACAATCCTATTTTAAACTTCAACTGTTCATTCAACGAACACCGGTAAGTTTTATTACTAATATTCTTCAATGCTTCCTTTGTCTACCCTTGGCCCAGTTTCAACAAACCTGTCCTTCAACTGTTCATTCAACGAATACCATCAATTATTATCTCTGATATGCTAATGGAAATTTTCATCGAGACTTTCGGTATTGAGTCTTCTTCAAATTTATATTTCTTGATTAAAATTGGTATTCCTCCGATCGGAGGTCCCCCAGGGCCTCACTCATGGATGGGGCCGTGAGTGAGTACGGGGTGTTGCGTCCCCGGGGCTACCCGAAGCACATATAGGTTGCATCCGTGTGAGGAATTAGCATGGCTCTCGTGAGTTGGTTGTATTCGCACTCATGTGCAAAGTTAGGTAATCACTTATGTGCTGGTCCTATCCGTACTTGTATGCGCGGTTATATTCGCCCTCGTGTGCGTGGTTATAATTGCTCTTATGAGCTGGTTCGCTGGTTGCTTTCGCACTCGTGTGCGGGGTTATAATTATTCTCACGAGCTGGTTCGCTAGTTGTATTTGCACTTCTGTGCTGGGTTACAATTGCTTTAATGAGCTGTTCTCTGGTTTTATCCGCACTCATGAGCAGGATTATAATTGCTTTTATGAACTGATTGTATTCGCACTTCTGTGTGGGATTGCAATTGCTCTCATCAGCTGGTTCATTAGTTGTATTCGCACTCGTGTGCAGGATTACAATTGCTCTCATGAGCTGGTTCTCTGGTTGCATTCGCACTCATGTGCAGGGTTATAATTGCTCTTGTGAACTGGTTGTATCCGCACTCATGTGCATGGTTAGGATTGTACTTACGTGCGGAATTATATTTGCTCTATTCGCACTCGTGTTATTTCTGAATTTCGAATTGTTGGCTTCGGGACTTTCACAAGTCCCTCTTCTAAAAATGTTTACATCTTGTCTGAAATTGGTATTCCTCCGATTGGAGGTCTTCCAGGAGCTCACTCACTGATGGGGCCGTGATTGAGTACAGGGTGTAGCGTCACCGGGGCAACTCGAATCGCCTATAGGCCGCACTCGTGTGCGAGGTTAATTGGGCTCTCGTGAGCTGGTGTTAGGTTGGCTCTCGTGAGCTGGTTAGAATTGCACTCGTGTGCGGGGTTAGTTTGGCTCTCGTGAGCTAGTTAGATTCGCACTCGTGTGCGAGGTTACTTTGGCTCTCGTGAGCTGGTTAGATTCGCACTCGTGTGCGGGGTAGTTTAGTTCTCGTGAACTGGTCTTAGGTTTGCACTCGTGTGCGGGGTTATGTATTGACATGTCTAACTATTATTAGTCTGTTTTAGGTAGAATACACCAAGAAGAGGACACACCAAGAAGAGGGCAAACCAAGAAGAGGGCAAACCAAGAAGAGGACATACCGAGAAGTAGACATCCCGAGAAGAGGGCAAACCATGAAGAGAGCATACCAAGAAGAGGACATACCAAGAAGCGGATAAATCAAGAAGACTGCGGCATATTCTTAAGTTAGTTTTATTTGCCGAGCAATTATTGTCTTAGCGTCACCCCCGAACCAGAGCTTTCTGCTCAGGCTCATGTTTCTTCTTTGCGAATCAAAGCCTTCTGCTTTGATTCTTCCCTCTTTTACGATTTAGTCTTTTGGTCCACAATAATTGCTCGGCTTGCGTGCGTTAGTTATTAGGATTGTATATCGTCGTTGTAAACAGCCTTCTGCTGTGTCGGACCTTGCTTGTATGTACCAGACCGGTTGGAGCCGATATTCGGCATCGATACATTGAGAAGCGTGGCTCATTGAGACCTGTTCACTCGTGTAGGCATGCTACAGTGTCCTCTCTATTCGTCATCCTACCCGAGTTCACCTCAACTTGTGTTGCTTGGTGACAGGTAGTTGGTAGAGAAATGGGATATCGTTTGAACACTTCTCACTGTCCATTTCTCTTGGTGAGGACACGTAGGATATAGGCTCTGACCGGAGCTGGGCTGCATTGTACGCGCCGCGTCACCGTTGAACCAGAGCCTTCTGCTCTGGTTCACTCTTGTTTCTCACTTTGAAAGAATCAGAGCCTTCTGCCTGATTCGCCTTTGGTCCCCCGTAGATCGGAGACTTCTTCTCCGATTCACAATTTTTGCTCCACGATAATTACTCGACAAACTTGCGTAATTTAGTATAAGTTCGTCGTTGTAAGAAAGGGAGTCAGAAGGAATATTGCATTCGTCCTGACTCCCTTTCGGGTCTCTTTTGCAGCAACCTCCTCGTGGTGAGACCTGGGCAATCGGTATTATCCTCTATTTGTAAGTACTTCTAGTCTCTTATGAATAAAGGATAATATCGAGCTAATAAGTGCACATTTAATAAATATGTTGATTTTCAATAAATTATATTTCTATACCTATATTGTCTTCCATAACATTTTGCAATTTCACCTTCCTTCAGAACAAAATATATGTATTATTCCAGCTGGTTCACCCCGGGCGTGAACAATGTCATATATCGTCTGGTTCTATTTAGGTAAAGAGTCGAGATTGTATCTCGTCGGTGATAGTATTATAAGGCAATTACAGAATGGGTAATGTGAGTATTCTATACTATATCATTCTTCTTCGACTTGACGAGTATCTCGTCGGTGCGGTGGTAGAACCTTTAGCGATGTGGTATTTTAGATCACTGTAAGTTCCACTTTATTCTCGCGCCCGGTCGCGTCCGCTTACTGGTCCCGCTGAATAGCACAGGGGCTGGCAGTCTTTAATAGTATCTCGTCGATGACAATACTAATGCATTATTGAAACTTCTTTATTTTTTACTTTTTTTAATGAAATTTTATTTTTAATCAAACACCAAACAAGATACAATTTTGTCCATATTTACTGTACATGTAAAACTTAACTTACAATTTAGTTTAAATAAACAACTTAACATCTCGAAAATATTATATGTTTTCAAAGAATTAGACTAGAATTTTGCAAATTAACGAAACTACAGCCCGTTGAAGGTTTTTAAACGGCTCATTTTAATGAGAAAAATGTGACAAATATCTTGAGAAAGGTTGAATAACAAGAAAGTTGAAAATAAAAAAGTTAGCATCGCATTGGTGTTTTAAACGATACAATAAGTTTTGAATTTTTGCCAACCGTCGCGGTCGCTGTTTTTTCTTCACTATCCTCTTCTATGTCCTAAAATTACTCCATACCGTCAATTAAACCACTAAATACAGTTGAAATTATATCGTGTTTAGTGTGATTTTATGATTAAAAATGCCAGAAATAAGTTGATGAAACTCCCATAAAAAGGTAATGAGAAAGAAAGAAGTTTTGTAATTGGATTAGTAGTGGTTCACACCGATATACCCGACCCGTGGAATGGGTAGGCGAAGTGACATACAACGGGCGCCTCCGGCGGACTTAGAATAGGACTTTACTGTACAGTAAACGCTCTTTCGTTGTGAAAAATCGACTATGCGGTCGTTGCGACGTGCCTACTCCCTCCACTTCCTGTCAACGCCGAGTCGGCCGAGTCGCTCCGCACGGCGGCAACATTGATGTCGGCTCGGGTATATCGGTGTGAACACCACACATTGACTCGAGCTTCGGCCACGCGATCCGTATTTCACTCTGTCCTTCTCTATGTTCGGCTCTCTATTGAAGTCTCACTCGGCGCGCTCGGCGCGATATCTAGACGCAGTCATAAATCAAAAATCGCTTCACTATTCGCTCGTTGCGACCTCAACTCTCATGCCTCTTCACAACGAACGAGCATTTACTGTATATGGATGGATCTAAAGAAGAGGAGGACGTTCCTGATGTTGTTCTTGCCTAGATTCGACTTGAGATCATTTTCAATGAAGAATCTGGATCGTCCCAAAGAAAATCAATTCGAGTAGTACATGCTGGATACTGTTGGTCACGTTTATGTACATAGAATGGTAATAAATAGTTTCTAAACATTTGTTCGATACAGTTTACAAATTTATATTTTGTATATATATAAAATAGGACATACAAATTTTTAAGTATATTACAAACACTTCATAAAACTACATATACATATAAAATCACTCTAAAAACACATGAAATAATGTTTCATACATATAATACATTTTTATAATTTTCCAATTATCCTTTTTTTTGGAGTTTTTATACATGCATTAATCTTCGTCCAAACTTGTGATCGGCACTCCAGCACATTCGCTGTGTCTAATACCAAAGGAATACATGGGGGCTTGTTTCCTAAATAGTGGGTAATACTGTGGTCCTGGGCTCAAACTCATTTCAGTTGACTCAGTTCTCGGCTTCAAACTAAAAGCTGGTGATCTCCGTTTCACAACATCTACTCCTGTTGTTCCATACGCTGCTGGACCAGGACTAATATAGTCATATCTGCCTTTATGGAAGTTACCCCTGTGATAAGAAAATGTAATTGAGATTTATTATAATAACGAAGACAGTTAAAAATTAAAAAATTAACGTCGCATCGGTATCTTAAACAAAACAATAAGTTTTGAATTTTTGCCGACCGTCGCGGTCGCTGTATCTCTTTCTTTTTCACTCGCTACCCTACTGTATGTCCTAAAGTTACTCCATACCGTCAATTAAGTCACTAAATACAGTTGAAGTTTATATCGTTTTTAGTGTGATTTTAATCAGAAAAATGCCAGAAATAAGTTGGTGAAAGTCTCGTGAATAAAATAATAAGAAATAAATAAGTTTTGTAATTGAATTAGTAGTGGTTTACACCGATATACCCCACCCGGTATCGGATTACGTGGCATGTTTACACTGCTCGGCGAACGAGCCAGCTCGAGCTTCTTGGCCTCTCGCAGGGCTGCCCCCCAGTGGAAGGGGTAGACGAACTGACTGAGAACGGTCACCTCCTTCGCGCTTATTGTTAGATTGGGACTTTACTGTGTAGGTATACTCACATAGTAAAGGCACCGCGTGCCGTTTTATCAGGAATTTTGGGACCGATACACGTTGGTAAAATGTATGCATTTGGACCAGGCCCTATACCACTAACTTTTGTTTCACCCCGAGATTTAATACTATAACCAGGAGGTCTAATGCTGTGATTCATTGGTGGACATAATTCTGGATGGTGAGCTCCTGGTCCTGGTCCTGAATCTCTTACTGAAAATAATTGTGTGGAATAGGCAGACTGTTCAGCAATAAATGGGAAAAAATTTAAGCGACGATGTTTCATAACAATTATAAGACTAATTACCTTAATAATATAGAAAACTTCATAAAAATATAAAATTAACAATTAACAAATTGCGGTTTTCACTACAACTTGTTTGTGATACATTATATGTATATATATATAAAACTTTCTGACTTAGTCACTTGATTGATTTAATTTTTAATTATTAATAATTAAAAATCGAAGCTGGAACCACACATACACACACACATAACTTATTCTTATTCTTGTAACCTTGTCTTCTACTACATACTGTACAAAAACTCTTTAAATTTTCTTCCACCTTCATAAAATTGGTAAAAATGTTCAAGTTTGAAAATCAGGAACTACAAACTAATATTTCATTTCCATCGCAACAAATGAAATAACGAAGATTCGAAGACGAAATTAAATTGTAAAATATTGCACTTGAAATAAACGGTAAATAAATAAACAGAAAGATGTAAATAACAATGCTTACACTAAAAATTTTTTTGCCCAATTAGATATGTACAGTAATTCTTCGATCGGAGTCCCAACACCAGTGTGTTGAACGGACTTGGGTAGCGTAGAGAGGCTATTTTTTTATGACTCCGTCGACGCGCCGAGACTTCAAACGACGAGCCGAACATAGAGAAGGACAGAATGAAATAGGATCGCGTGGCCGAAGCGTGTCGCTGTCGCCGGCACAGTTTAAAGGCCCGTGCGTCATCACAATGAAACACCAAAATCTTAACTTCTTTATTTTCTATGATATCATGATGGGACTTTAACTAGCTTATTCCTGGCGTTTCGCTGATTAAAATGGTATCAAGAACGATATAATTGGGCCAATATTTAATGGTTTAATCGACGATGAAAGTTTCGAACGCAACGAAGATCAGCAACAACTCGGGCCTTTGAACTGTGCCGACGGCTGCTACTGTTCGCGTCTCTTTCTTTCCAATACGCTCTTCTTCGTTGCGTTCGAAACTTTCATCGTCGATTAAACCACTAAATATTGGCCCAATTATATCGTTTTTGGTACCATTTTAATCAGAGAAACGCCAGGAATAAGCTGGTTAAAGTCCCATAAACCGATCATTAAAATTAAGAAGTTTGAGACTTCGATTCAGTCGAGTCAATGTGTGGTGTTCACACCGATATACCCGAGCCGAGATCAAACATCGCCGCCCTACGGCGCGGCGCAGCGTTGGCCGGCAGCGGAGTGAGTAGGCACTGGACTACGGTTAGATAGGCGACCCAGGACTCCGATTGAAGATTTACTGTATATTGTAAATATATTGTAATAAAATATTAGAAAAGAAATATGCTAAATAAATTATTTACTCAATCAGAAGTCTCGAATTATTAATAGCATATTTACCTCTAAACACTTCTCTACCAGCTATTGTATACGCAGGTGCATTATCCAATCCATAATTTGTTAGTTTCGCCACATTATACCGTGGTCCAGGACCTACACTTGGTACAACTAATTGTGTACGGTATCGCATACTGTATGCTGGACCTCTATTGCGGGATAAGCAATGGCCATCATATCCGACTAAAGTCCGTAACTCATACACTGGACCAGGACCTACAACACATGGTTAGAAAAGTTAAAAATATCGATTACATTAAACAGAGTTTTATTGGCTTGAGTAAGTTTAAATAAGCAATACAGTAAATTCTCTATAAATGCGAACGCCTCGGGGGGATTTCTTCGCATTTTTCGATCTTGGTCCTACGTTTTTCGAGCTTCAAAGGCCGAGCCGAACGTAGAGAAGGACAGCGCGTGTAAAGCGAGACCACGCGCGGGCCTTTGAATTGTGCCGGCGACTCCGACCCTCCGCGTCTCTTTCTTTTCTATACGCCCTATCCTTCCTTGCGCCCGAAACGTTCATCGTCATTTAAACCACTACAGTTTAAATACC
Organism: Lasioglossum pauxillum; assembly: GCA_933228785.1. Lineage (NCBI taxonomy): Eukaryota > Metazoa > Arthropoda > Insecta > Hymenoptera > Halictidae > Lasioglossum > Lasioglossum pauxillum. The sequence continues at coordinate 34,629,725 of OW121704.1, forward strand.
ATCGAAGGAAAACTATCGAATTGAAGCGTTTACATCCGTCAGAAAAAGACACACTTTTTGTAGTTTTTGAACTGTTTTAAGTAATATACTTAAGATTTATTTAATTTTGTTTCTTATCAAAAAATTGTAATGAAGCGAGCGACGCGCGTGACTTGACACGGTGTTCGGTTTTGCGACATGATCGGTCATAGTTCATCACGTCTTTATATTTGCGAAATTGAACGTTACTGCCGGGAAACCGGACGACGCACGACCACTGTACTCTTATGTTCTAAAGTTACTTCATATGTATATACCGTCAATTAAACCACTAAATTCAGTTCAAATTAGGTCGTGTTTGGTATCATTTTAATCAGAAAAATGCCAGAAATAAGGTAGTGAATGTCCCATAACAGTATCATGGAAAATAAGGAAGATAGACTGTTGGTGTAACGTTATGATGTCTCACGGGCCTTTGAACTGTGCCGGCGCGCTGCGACTCTTTCTTTCACATGCGCTATCCTTCCTTGCGCCCGAAACTTTCATTGTCAATTAAACCACTAAATTCAGTTCAAATTAGATCGTGTTTGATATCATTTTAATCAGAAAAATGCCAGAAATAAGGTAGTGAAAGTCCCATAACAGTATCATGGAAAATAAAGAAGATAGACTGTTGATGTAACGTTATGATGACTCACGGGCGTTTGAACTGTGCCGACGACTGCGACTTTCCGCGTCGCGTTAGTAGTGGTTCACACCGATATACCGAGCCGAGATCTGTGTGCTAAGTTGGAGGGGATATTTCTTTCGCGTTTATCGTGAAGAGATTTTCGCGTTTATAGAGAATTTACTGTAATACTATTTAAATTATTCATGTAACTAAATACAATGTGCGTGTGTGTATAATTATACTACATATATGTATATTATATATGTATACAGGATGAACCAGATAAAGTGTTACAGCTGTTTTCTCAGAATCTTGAAGATATTAGATTAATATCTTTTTAAATTAAATAGTTGAGGGCTAATATTTTAGTATACTGGGTGTCCCAAAATTCGTGAAGTACCCGAAAGGTGGTGGTTCCTGAGACCATTCTAAGAGACATTTTCCTTTGCACAAAAGTCAAATTCGGCTTTGTTTAGGAGTTATTAACGAAAAACACGGACCAATCAGAGCGCGTCCTGGCCCGGCGCGCCACGCCGCGCTGGCAAGCGAGTGTCGGTGGTACGACGCGACATCGCAACGAACAAGAGTTTCTCGATAATGTGAATCCTCTCCGATTTCGATGAGCTTTGGATATGTTGTGAAGACCATGATTCTGAACAACATTTCTCTTTAGACTTTTTAGCGATCGGTTTTAGTTTACGAGAGAATTGTAAAAACTTGTAATTGTAAATCGATCGATGTACTATCTCCTCTCCGATTTCGATGAGCTTTGGATATGTTGCCAAGACCATGATTCTGAACAACATTTCTCTTTAGACTTTTTGGCGATCGGCTTTAGTTTACGAGCGAATTGTAAAAACTTGTAATTGTAAATCGATCGATGTACTATCTCCTCTCCGATTTCGATGAGCTTTGGATATGTTGTCAAGACCATGATTCTGAACAACATTTTTCTTTAGACTTTTTGGCGATCGGATTTAGTTTACGAGAGAATTGTAAAAACTTGTAATTGTAAATCGATCGATGTACTATCTCCTCTCCGATTTCGATGAGCTTTGGATATTTGGATATTTGGAATTGGACATTTCATATCTACGAATCTAATATTATTTTTATAATTTTGACTAGACTGTGGACGTAAATACAAAATAAAAATTCTCGAAGTCAATTGAAAAAATCCAAAGATGTATTTTTTCTCGCAATCATTTTAAAATGTGAAAAATGTCATAGTAGCATCCTTAATTTTTCTAATGTTCTTTTTGTTTTTTATTTGAATAAAATGAATAATGAAAACCCCATCTTTGCTTTGTCTAGAAATAAGGAAATGTCCAATTTAAGCATGCAAATGTAATGAATAGACTGCGTATCTTTATGCAAAATAAAAATTGTCAATATTCGCAATCACTCGTAAATTTTCTTCCACGCATGTCGAATTGCACTGTTGGTAAATTTTTCGTTACCATGTCCCACGGACACTGCAGAGTTCTGATTTATGGCTCGATCCCTTCCGCGGAGACGAGGATCCCTGTTTTCTATCGTTCGAAAGTCCTGCATCGTGCCTCCGACGTCGCGGGTAAAGATCAAGCGGCGCATACCAGAAATCTTTTTGGACTTAATTGCACGGCCGAAAAAGAATTCGTAAACTCGACATGTGCAGGAGAAAATTTTTCCGTTCCGGTATCCAGCGGACATTCCCGAGTAACTGCAGATTTCTGATTTATGGCACGATCCCTTCCGCGGAGACGAGGATGCCTGTTTTCTATCGTAGAGGAAAGGCAAGAGTCACACTGCTGCACTTTCAACTCCTGCAAAACACGTGTTTTTTTGTAATGTTCCTGTATCCTCAGTTTTCCTTCGTGATGGGGATATTCGGGGGTGTTCGCGGCTTTTTTGGGAAGCTGCAGTCAGTCTAAGTCTCTGTCGCATCATGCTCAGTTCGCAAGACAATTTTTATATCATTCTCGCCTAAAGCCTCTGCGGGCGCGATGCTGTGCCACGTTCAGGTATATCAGGCGATAGCGGCCATACATCCGACACCGTATACGTGCCAAATAATTGTGAGTTCGTCGATCAGTTCGTCGATTTCGAAGGATTTTAGTGCATCGACTGTCGCCGTGAAATATTCCCAGTGTGGAAACGTACGTTTGACCGTACAGTGAAAAGTGAAAGAAAAATTCGGGATGTTCTTCTTTTAGAAAGTTGTGATTTAAATTTTATTGTGCTGCAATACAAGTGATATTGCAATTGTTATTAGTGCATCTGTGTGAAAAGGACATGTGATTTATTTATCGATTTGAAAGTGAAAGTGAAAAGTCCAGATCGTTGACCGCGTATCCGTCAGGGTGTCGTATACCTGCTATCTACCACCAGCTGTGCAGTTCGTTCACCTGACCGTACGTCCCTTAACTTTCGGTACTGTCGTATACCTGATGACATCTGTGCAGTTCGTCACCGAGTGACCCAGTGACACACATTTCGAAGCAGCAAATGGATTTACGGCTGAATAAGTGAGTTTTTAATACAATAAGTTTCTGCTTCTCCTCTCATTCGGGTAAAGTTGCCGTAAGTCGAGTAATGATAATGTGGGTCCTCAACGATTTCAATGACCTTGAATGTGTTTTAAAACTCGACGTTTTAAATATCTTTTTCCTTTGAAATAGTTGGCGGTCGGCTTTAGTTTCGGAGATATTAACACGCCGTGCCCGCTATCAAGAACACAAAGCTCATCGAAATCGGAGAGGAGATAGTACATCGATCGATTTACAATTACAAGTTTTTACAATTCGCTCGTAAACTAAAGCCGATCGCCAAAAAGTCTAAAGAGAAATGTTGTTCAGAATCATGGTCTTGGCAACATATCCAAAGCTCATCGAAATCGGAGAGGAGATAGTACATCGATCGATTTACAATTACAAGTTTTTACAATTCTCTCGTAAACTAAAACCGATCGCTAAAAAGTCTAAAGAGAAATGTTGTTCAGAATCATGGTCTTCACAACATATCCAAAGCTCATCGAAATCGGAGAGGATTCACATTATCGAGAAACTCTTGTTCGTTGCGATGTCGCGTCGTACCACTGACACTCGCTTGCCAGCGCGGCTTGGCGCGCCGGGCCAGGACGCGCTCTGATTGGTCCGTGTTTTTCGTTAATAACTCCTAAACAAAGCCGAATTTGACTTTTGTGCAAAGGAAAATGTCTCTTAGAATGGTCTCAGGAACCACCACCTTTCGGGTACTTCACGAATTTTGGGACACCCTGTATATTACATTTGTTGGGGGTAATTTTTTGGTGGAGAAAGGAAGCCCTAAACATTTTTTTAAATGGAAAGTATTCTTGATTTTTTGTTATTGTGATACCTCTCATTGCATAAAGTACATTACTAACATCCTAGTCAGCCAGGCCTGCCTCGAGCAGAAATCGAGCCCAGCCTGGCGAGCAGGGAATTATACTGGCTGAACGTCGCTCGAAGATGCTCGAAGCATAAGATGCTCCATTTTGGACGGGTATCTACGCGCTCATAAGCCGCCAGCATTCTGGCTTCGTTCTGCCCATGCCCAAAGCTCTGCTCCAACGACGGCAGAACAAGGTACAACTGCGCGTACAGGCGAACGTCCAAAATTGAACCAATCCTGCTTTGAGCAGCTCGGAGCGTAGCTTCGACAGTATTCTGCCCGTTCTCCACCTTGTTTATCTGGGTGTTTGCTTACTGGGATATTATTGGATTTACAGTTGTGGAAATGTGAAATATTTAGCTTTAGTAACCTCTTCGCATTAGATCAGTGATGCCATTATGAGCTCCAAACGGAACTCCCGTACTCTCCTCCTTACCCCTTCCATTATTCCATTCCAGCACCGTGCGCAGGCGCACACTTCACGGTCCCCATCGCGCACGTGCAACGTGTCTCCCATTTGCTCCACTCATTCCCCGTCATCAGAGAGGGGGTACATCATTGCACCGTGACTCCCCGCATCTGGCATCACTGCATCAGATTATGCTTACACTGTCTTAAAGTCGCATACGACGAAAAGCTAAATATTTCGCATTTCCACTACTGTACATCGAGTAATATGTTAGTAAAAATAATATATGAATTTCAATTCGTCTCGATATCCTCTCAATATGGTAAAAACAATATATGGTCCTATTTTTAAAACCCAAGGTGACCTCGATTTCGCCATAAAAAACTGTTTTCGAATTTTGTTACTGATATCTATTGTGCCCTCCATACTCTGCAACTCTTGTTGTAATCTTTTGTTTGTCAGATGGCTGCAAGTGGGTGAGAAATTGTGTTGCGTCGTGTTTACAGAGGGAACACCCTGTATATGTGTATATAATTTAAAAATCGTAACGGAACCTAGCACATACCTACGATGATAAATACAAAGATGGTTATAGTTACTACTTAAATTGAATAGTTACGTGATATTTACCTTTTACCATACAGCTTAAGAGCTTTGCTTTATTTTCTTTATTTTCCATTTTTGTACTATGAAATAATTTGTTAAGACATGCACAATATTACACAATACAAAACATTATCAATTTCGTGAACAGAAAATGACAAATACTTTACTACAGACAATGTTCAGAGTACATGGAATAGTGAACGTTATATTCAGAGCGAACTATTCAGGACCTTGAAGTTCCTCAAGTAGAGCATTAGTTTGTTTGGAGTTCGGACTCGTTTTTCAAGGATTGCAAGGGTCCGGGATGTGCCTTATCACTTCTGTATAATGCAAAGATAGGCTTTTTCAGTAGTCAAAAGTGCTAGATAAAAGATCAATCTAGGCTGCGATCGTCCTCAGAACGATCGCTTACGTTTACGAGGCATAATTTGCATTGTTTGGCAGCATGTACTCTTCTGAGTAACACAAATTGCATGCCAAATAATACAAATTACGCCTCATAAACTTAAAAATGGAACTTTTGAGGACGATCGCGGCCTAGATTGATTCTTTATTTAGCGCTTTTGACTACTGAAAAACGCCATCTTTGAATTATCGAGAAATGAGAAGGCGCATCCCGCATCCTTGCAATTCAGTGTGTAGGTGAAAGGAAGACAATGACCGGAGTAGTTTTAAGTTATTTATTTATTAACTTTTTATTTCTTTCTCCCTTTTGTTTAGTTTTAATTTTTTTAGTATTAGTTGTACATATACATATAGACTAAGTAAGTATAAACGATAGACATAAAAGTTAGGAAATAAGATAGTTTTAAGTTAGAATTAGAAATAAGCGTTAGGGTAAGAGCGACGTAAGGAGGAAAGGTGGAAAAAGGAGTAGGTGTTGTAAGAATTGTAATCCTGAGGACAACAATAAAGTTATATTATATTTATATATATATCTATTGGAAAGCTCACCAGCGAACTAATAAAATTCTTAAATCTTTATTGCTTAGGTAGCTAAATATTTTATCAGTACAAAGAAGTGGTAATTCAGGAAGGATTTCGAAAAGAGAATGTAAAAACTTATTCCTAACTTGTTCCAGTAACTCTTCTCTTTGTACCCCTCTTCTAAATCGACTATCTATCCACATCTTCAGGGTTTACAATAAGACCATGTTGCAGAAGAGTCTTAACCATCTTTTCACACATTTTTCCTCTGCAGAGTTATGCGGTTTTAAGAGAGCTTCTGTTGTTTTGATTATTAATATCAGGTCAGTACTTTAAAACAGGCCTCGGAATTAAGAGTACGCAGGAGTCACAGCAAAAATTTCGAGCAATTTCAAGTGACTGGAGCTACAGAGGCGGAGAAATTAACGGCAATTGAGGGTGCGCCGGAATCACAGCAAAAATTTCAAGTGACTGGAGCAACAGATGCGGCAAAATTAAGAAGCTCCTGGGCAAGGATAAATAGATCCTGGAAGGAGAGACGAAGATATGTCACTCGAAGGAGAGACAAAGACAGAGATTAGGAAGCAGCTTGATTTTTCGATGAATTTACAACTTCGTGAAGTGAAGAAGCAATATTTTTTGATAAGTTTTGTGTGGAAATATTCTCTGTATTATTCCTCATCTTCGTACAATGGCCTTCTTGCAATTTGGCTCTTAAAACTTTATAAACAACAAAAGTGTATGCTTTTATAGAAGAAATTTTTTTCTACGCCGATAGAGGCGCCATTTCACTTCTTGTAGTTCACCTCTACACCGATAAAGGCACCACTTTACCTCCTGATTGAGAAATGGAAGAATATGCATTTATAAATAACATAAACATATTTAGGTGGTTTCATTTAAATTGCTCCAACTAATGTAATTATTTAAGTATCAAAGTTACAATCAATGTGTACATTTTTTTCATATTTATGAATACTAAAATATATTATAATATCAATATTAAAATATCGTGTTATAACAAGGCATAATTAACAATAGAAAACATGTCATAACTTATTGTTATGTGAGCGAGTCAGAGTCCCAATCATCATCATGTTCAAAATCGTTTTCATCATCATCATCATTTTTAACTACCAGTAATTTTAACTTCAATAACAAATCGTCTTTAGATATGGACACTGCATCAGGCTCATCCTTCCTTTCTTCTGTACTTTCATTTTGTTCACTTTCGCACTTACTTTGACGATTATTTGTTCTTGAATTGTTTTTCTTATTTGCGGCTGTAAAAGAGATACTCATTAATGAAAAACATACTAATATATGTACAATAGAACTCCATTTATATGAATCCATCAGAGTTGAAACAATTCATATCCATTCCATCTTCTTCCTTCGTGTTTCTTAGTAAATTAATTCTTTACTTACATTAAAACAAAATTAATCAACCATAACATAATATATGTATTCAGAGTCTTAACAAGTAAGAAAAGTATTCAGAAAAATCATTTGTCTGATATTTTTAACACGTGTTACATTAATTATGAAAAAAAATTAATTACAAGTTGAATTTGAACAGTTGGATCTGAGTTCACTTAAGGGAGTAGACTCGTTTCCAGGATTGCAAGGGTATGGGATGCGCCTTCTCATTTCTCAATAATGCAAAGATGGGGTTTTTCAGTAGTCAAAAGCACTAGATAAAAAATATACTACTTTTACATTTACGAGGTGTAATTTGCATTATTTGGAAGCATAAAGCTGCGCATATAGCTATTTTCATAAAGCTGCGACTGCTATGTGCTGCTGAATGATGCAAATTACACCTTGTAAGCCCAAAAATAAGACTTTCTTTCAATGGGTGAAATTGATTTGCAAAAGGGTGAAATTGATTTGCAAAAGGGCGAATTTGGAGTGGAAAACCTGTATCTAATGCTTTTGACTACCGAAAAACCGCATCTTTGTATTATCGAGAAATGAGAAGGTGCACCCCACACCCTTGCAATCCTGGAAACGAGACTACCCCCTTAATCGCGTACTGAAATAAATGGAGTCCCAATATATTTAGGCCATAGGTATATAAAAAGTATTTCGATTAGTATAGTTTGAAATATTTGTACCATTTCGGTTCATATAACGTATGAACGTTCTGCGTTTTCGTTCAGGTAATTCTTTAAGAAGATTTTGTAATTCAGCATCTAACTTCATAGATTCTTCCTTGCTAGGTTTTCCTTCGATAATCTCACTTTGAGCACCGCATTTGGAACAAACTTTATTTTCTTTAGCGCAAGAAGAACAGATGTTATGATAGGCTTGCTTTACTGACTTTTGTGCACATTTTATACATTTCGAAGGTGTCTTTAATGGTTTATATTTCTTATATTTAATTTTCCATTCAATTATTTCTTTACATCTTTCACATACATTCGCTACTTCAATGCTATTGATCATTTTCATCTTATGTGATTTATCGTGTAAATCATTTTTAAAAACAGTGTGGTTTATATATTTTTGTGGTCTTGATCGATTTGAATTCCCTTTTTGTGTACTCATATTTTTATACAATATTTTCTTTCTATATAGAGTTTTATTTTAAACATAACCTTTTTCGCGTGCGTATTGCGTATACCACGGATCTAAACATCTAAAGGACTGCGCACTGCGCCTGCGCCTAACTGCGCCATGCGCTGATACGAGATGTGTTCAAGTGCAAGCGTAAAAAATAATGATCAGCGCTCTCTGGCGTTACGATTCATTAAGTTACGAAACATAGCCTTAAACTTCTGATTATATATCTGCTGTTTAGTAAACAGACGCTGTACAACGTTATATCTCAAATTTGGATTAAACAAATAGATTATTTCTTCAGAAAATATCTAGATTTTTATAACTGTTTGAATAATGACATCAGCTATAGAATCCATGGTGGTAGATGAAAAACAGTTGCCAGAAAAGCCCATTGATAGAGAAAAGGTATGCAAACATTCGTGGATATATTATTATAGATCATTTGCAAAATGTTATGTTGTTTACTAGTAACATTAATTCTGGTACTTCATTTCTAGACATGTCCACTCTTACTCCGAGTATTTTGTAACACAGGCAGACATCATAATATAATGGAATATAGTAGAGGAAACGTTCCTTCGAATGAATTGCAAATATATACATGGTAATATCTTTAAAGTATTCATAAGCTGAAAATTTAGAAATAAACAAATAAAAGGCACACATTTATACTTTAAACATGTGAAGTAACAATTTTCTTATCTTTTGTTCACAGGATGGATGCAACGTTAAGAGAGATTACAGGATTAGTTAAAGAAGTTAATCCAGATGCTCGAAGTAAAGGAACATATTTCGATTTTTCATTGGTAACTCCTGAACTACGTAATTCTGGGTATCGTATGCGTGAAATAGGTGTTACTTGTTCGGGACAAAAAGGTGCAGACGATAACAAAACTTTAGCGCAAGCAAGGTAATTGTATTCTATCAAGTAAGCATGATTCTAAGAACATATTAAATCATGTTCTTTCTGTGTATAATTACAGGTTCACAATCGGTGATTACTTAGACATTTCTATTACACCGCCGAATCGGCAACCAGCAATTAGACGTGGTGCACTACGTCAATATTGATTTAAATCAATGAAATCACTTAAGTGATACAAACGTTAATATTTATATGCTACATTAATAATTAATTTCTTATGAATAAATCATTTAAATTTACAAAGAGATAATAAAACTGATAATGCTATGTATAAATAATAAAAAATTTGTAATGTAAGAATAATTTACAGTACTTTATTTACAATTATCATTTTATTTTAAAACAGTCAAGCATATAATCATTTCTATTGCTTTTACTTCACATTGACAAGGTTCTGGAATTAAAATTCACACGCAATGTTGAACAAGTGTGGTTTTACCAATACTGTCTAGAATTGTCTAGACATCGTGTGTGGATTAGGACTTTCGAGGGCGATTGCGATCTTGTAGAATGACCTTTTATCTATACTTGAGTCCAAATAAGAATGTACTTGTTCTGCGCATGTTGTTGCGCGTCAGCTATGAAATTCATGACGTCAGCCAATGATCGCGTGGTCGGAGGAGTACGAGTAAGGGAATTAGCCAATGAACGAGTTCCGTTAGAATCATATGCGCAGTAGAGTCTTAAATTCGTCGGCTAGTAAGTACACTCTTATTTGGACTCAAGCATAGCGCGTTAGACTACTGAAAAACTCCATCTTTATATTGTCGAGAAATGAGAAAGCGCATCCCGCAGCCTTGCAATCCTGGAAAAACGAATACGGATCAGAGTATGGGTGTGGTATTATCTGATACAGCCTAAAATTTGGTGTGGGGGCAGCATTATGCCGGAGGCACGAGCTACTTCACCTCGTCTGCGGTAGAGTCGATCTTGCAGATCGTGCAACACAAAACAGCATATCTAAGGTAGAAAATGACACTAAAATGAAATGTTTTGCGATTCGACGCGACCGATAAGATAGGACGCGAGAGAGAAATGGTAAGAGGAGATTTACCGTGGCAGGAAGGACGACCGGTGGACGTAGTTGGGGAATGCGTCACGTCAGCTGATCGGCGTTGATGGTTCGGGGAAGTGTGAAGTTTACCTCGCAGGTGGTGCTCGCGTGTTTCGCTGATCCGTAATGGCGTGCGACGGCTAGGAAAAAGGCAACAACGCGCACGGGTGCTCGGGGTTTCTCATCTGTTGTAAAAACAGGAAGTGCGTTCGTTGTTTCGCGTGGGTGTTTTCGTGTGCGGTGAAAATGACAGGGTCGTCGAGCGCGTTGCCGTCGTATCAGCGGTTCGTGAACGGTGTGCCGGTGTCCTTGTTCTCGAGACGGTCGTTCCGTCCGCGTGGAATGTACTTGATCCTGTTGGTGTCGTGTGTGTTGTCGTTCGGTGTCGTGTGTTTCGGTATGTTCTTCTTCCTGCCGGATTTCCGCTCGGGGACCGGCGGCGCGGCTGTGAACAGTGTCTACCGTGTCTACCAGCACATGCAGAAAGCGGGACCAGAGCTGCTGATACCGGCGCCACCTCGCATGCAAATGGGCCTGAAGGGCCCGCAAGCCCATCCGAATGACGTGCCACCTGGCCACGAGGGCGCCGATCATCAGGACGTGCATGTTCTCGAGGACAAGCAAAAGCTCCAGGTCCACACAGCTTCCTACGACAAAGCACCTTTCCTCTCGAGTCTCGATACTCGACTATCGAATTCTCTTCTCTTGCGAGTTCGAAAGCGCGCCACCTGTCACCTCATTCATCTCACTCTTTCTTCCCAACACGTTCTCTCTATCTCTCTCTCTCTCTCGCTCACTCTGACTCTCCCTTTCTCTTTGTCTTTCACTCGTGACATTCAAAACGTACATTCGACATTGACGCTCCAGACCGTTAACTCTCTTTTCTCCGATGGGAACTCTATGACCTGATTCTTCTCTTCAACTGTTACATCGGTTTCCAACGAGTTTGTTTACGCACCGACATCCTGACGCGTCGGTACACGTGGCTGGGCGACGGAATGTCCGTGTGTCGCGCGATTCGCGATTTTCTTGTTTCATAAATTGTAACTTCCACTCTGCCCTGATTCCCTGGCTGTTAGGCGACTTCCAAACTCGTTTGTTTACGTACTGACATCCTGACACGTGGGCACACGTGTCATGAACAGTTCTATTTATCTGTGATCGGAACTTTATAGTTGAACCTGACTAAAATTTCTATTTATATAGATTAGTAGACAGCGGGTCTTTACACAAAATATAACAGTATTTTGAAATTCTTCTAGTGTTCTTCCTGTTCTAAATTACACCTACCCATTTTTGTATAAACGCGTAAAATCCGCTGTCTAATTATTAGGTGTTACAATGATTCAATATTAACCAGTCCAGTGCTGTATCTTTGTTTAAAAATAAAGGAAGTATGAATTTCGAACAAGAATTACGAAATTATTGTTCCCATAAATTCATCTCCCAATTCATGCGACGAACATTCCGCAATCCTCATCCGAATTGTTTAAATTCGAGTTTTATGTTGTTCGATATCGTTTTTGAACCGGGTAGATCTTGAGTCACGCTGTCCGCGAGACGAAGCAATGTGCGAACTGTGTCGACCGGCGTCGAATTATCTAATTATCTATATCTAACTTTTGAGGGAGCGATACAATGCATCGGCCGCGAGAACAAGTTTCATCAACGCTAATAGACTCTCACCCTAAAATTTCAGAGCACAATTTCCGACGTATCGACCCTCATTGAAACGTTTCACTTGCGCTCTATGTACCGGGTGTCGCAAAGGTCTCCTCGCTACACTGCGGATCTTTATGTAGAATAAAAATTGTCTGGATTAATCGTGAGATGTTTATTTTCTTTTCTAATAATTCCTAATACATTCTAACAATTAATTCTTTGAACGTTTTTACGCCTCTTGAAAATATTCAATGAAATAAGTAAAGTAAATTAAACGGTATATAATACTATGTTACCAGTGCACATTTGCAATAGTGCAAATATACTTATCTCTTCGCCTCTTGAAAATATTCAATGAAATAAGTAAAGTAAATTAAACGGTATATAATACTATGTTACCAGCGCACTTTTGCAACAGTGCAAATATACTTATCGCGCGATGTCAGTGTACACACTGATTGCAAATAGTTGAGTTGTACTCGGGCCAATAATGCAATCGTTATCTTCGTATACGGATGATTGATAATAAATCGTTTCATTAAGTCGATAAAGTCGCAGGCCTAATTGCAGACTGATACTGAACGTATTTCTTCGTCGCTACGGAATCATCGAATTTATCGATGATTCGCAGGTACCTCGTTGTTGTTCCAGTGTGAACGTATCTTGCGACCGCTCTGAAACGAATGAAGTCGTTCTGTCGAATAAATTGGATCGTTTATGCCACAAAGTGATTGTGTCGCAAATTATTGACCCCTCCAGCCCTCGTGCATCCTAAACCTGGACGACGCGACATTTGCTTTGATCGCTGCGAAACACGCTGCATACTGGCCAGCAAAGCGCGAACAAAGCGAATCGATCATGCTCCACGTTTCGTGCATTAATATTGCTTGCGATCAGATATCCGTGCCTCTTCTATTCGAGCACCGACAATAGATGCATTAGAACCTTGTCAAAGCTGATTGGCCAATAAAATCAGCGATGTCCGACGCACAGGCTGCACTTTCAATATTTATAGATAACGAGTCTCTGCACGATCTAAGTAAAATGTCCGACCCGAATTTCTCACACATCTCGAGCCCTAGTAGTGTATACAAAATATTGGGTTAGCAAGAGAGTAGTTTCGGTATTTCAAGGCGAAATAGAGAGCCGAATTTTTTTATTCGATCAATGAATGTTAATGAATAAGATATTCTCCCGTTTGTTCGATGATCTTTCGCCAAAAGGAATGAATAAGAAAATATTTTATTGATTAACGTTCATCGCTTGAATAAAGAAATTACATTCTCGCCAACCCAATAATTGCTCAATGATCCCGAACAACAAACCGACTGAGTACTCTATTTCAGGCGAAGATCGAGGAGGAGTACCAGCAACAGAAGACGCTGGAGAAACCGGAAGTGAACGTTGGTGATTCGCGAGTGCGTGCGAGTAGTTCGTCGTCTGTAGTCGTCCACCGGAAGGATGACGTTCTGGAGACAGTGCCACCAGCCCCTGCGGATAAACTGCCCTTAACCGTCGGTGGTGAGGACGAGGATCGTGTCGCCAGGGAGCGGAGGGACAAGGTCAAAGAGGTGAGTCTTGTTCGAGAATCGATACACTGGAAATTGTTGAAAAATATCGGCTGCGTGAAATATTAAATGTTCGTTTTAATAGGATCAATTCCGTTGCTGGTGGCAATAACACATGCAGGGACTGTCAATGATTCTATCCCGTGATTCCCCGAATGATATCATTTTTATTAGGCGTAAATCGGAGTCTCATCGGAAACCGGCATTCATTTCGCGGTGATTTAGCCGCCGCGCGTTGCCAGGCTACGTTGCACGACTACGGGAAACGCTATTAATCGGAATATCCACGAATGCGCATACTGTACTCTCATTTATACGCAAATGCACCGGCGCAACTGCGGAATCGAGTGGCCGCGGAGTCGGCAACTGTTGAAATTTAGTTGCGAAACGGAAACTGAGAACCGTAAGCTAGTAACGAGTCGGCGAAAACAAAGCTCCCCGAAAAGTCGACTCTGACAAATCGTGTACACGAGAACAGGCCCTAATTTCGTGTTCAACCGATATTCCAAACCTCGTTACTGTAAAATATATAATCAACAGACAGTCACGAGTAAACAGCGGATCTTAATGTATCTATATACAGTCCACGACAAAATAATGAGACACCTAGCATATTTTTCAATTTCTTGTATTTAAAGGTGGAAAGTGTACACTATGTTATATCCTGAATACTACATACTATCTCCAAAGTAAACATGCGAAATTTTAGGATTGTATCGCATACCATAGCAAAATTAGAGAAAGATATGTGAACACGGACTGACATTGCTTCGACAAAAGTATAAGACATTTGGCCTATTTTCCAATCATGTGACTTCTACCATTAAGTGTTCTACTGCGAACGTATTCAGACGTTGGATCTTGTGATTTTCTTACAGTATAAGTACATTTATTACAACGAAAAATAAATAATGGGTCGAGGAAAGCAGTTAGATGAAAGTTAGGTCGATCGAATCGTTCTGTTGCGCTCGGAAAAGTACAATATTAATCAAATTGCGAAATTATTAAACGGAAGTAGGTGCGCGATATATAATGTATAAAAAAATCCAGGTGCTCATGGAAAAACGAAAGGAAGTGGAAGACCTAGCGTTACTTCCGAACGTGATAAACGTGCAGTTTTGCGTGTTGCGTCGAATTTTAAGGACACAGCAAGACAAATAGCCGAAGAAGCAGGTGTGAAAACAAATTTAAGAAATGTACATCGCATTTTACAAGAAAGCAAACACATTAAACGGAAGAAATTAAAACAACGGCCATCCTTAACGGAGAAACACAAAGCAGCAGGACTAAAGTTCGCTTGTGAATACGTTCACTTTATGAAAAACTCGAAAAAGTCATTTTTAGTGTCGAGAAAAAATCCAATCTAGATGGCCCTGACGGCTGGGCCTACTACTTTCATGATTGCAGAAACGAAGAACTGCATTTAAGTTGCCGTCAAATGGGTGGTGGCAGTGATATGGTATGGACCGCTATTGGTTACTATGGAAAAACAGAAATAAACTTTTTATCAGGCCGGATGAATAGTAATAAATATATTGAACTAATAACAGATCAGTTAAACAAGCCTGCAGCTCATATCACGCGTTGTGACTATATTTTTCAACAGGATAATACAGCAATCCATACTGCAAAATCTGTGAAACAATCCATTCCTCCAAAAAATATTAATATTTTGGAATGGCCCGCTCGTTCTCCCGATTTAAATATTATAGAAAATGTGTGGGGAGATTTGTCAAGACGATTCTACGCGAATGGGAGACAATATAATAACGTAAATGAACTAAAAGAAAGTATAAATTATAATTGGACATATTCAGAACAAAAACGAATCAAAAAGTTACATAAAACTATCCGAAAGCGATTACTAGACGTAATTCAATTCAAGGGAGGTATCGCAAAGTATTAATTTTGTATTTTTATTTGCTTAATCAAACATTTTACTGTTAGTGTCTTATATTTTTGTCGAATTAATGTCAGACCGTGTTTACAGATCTTTCTCTAACTTTGCTATGGTGCGCGATACAATTCTAAGATTTTACATGTTTACTTTGGAAATAGTATGTAATATACAGGATACACCGAAGTGTACATTTTCTGCCTTTAAATATAAGAGATTTAAAAATATGCTAGGTGTCTTATTATTTTGTCGAGGACTGTAAATAAAAATGTAAATGTCCGTTTGTTTGTAATCGAACTTCTCCGTAACGGCTGAACGTAGAAAGCCATTAGACGCAGCGTTTCTTCGGGAAGGTTTTAGGACAATCCGCATTCGAAAAAAGTCCATTCGTTCAAGAGTTTTGACGACTTTTTCCACCGGCTACACCGCTAACTGCTTACTTCAAGTTATGTGAATGTGGCGCGTTTTGCGAAAACATCGATGTAGAATAATCGAGATGGTTTCGTGTTGATTCGCGTTATAATCAATGCGTCACGACGAGAATCTTCTCAGTGGTAAATGCCTTTTGCTCAAGCATTAGCTTATGAATATTTGATTCTGGCAGCAATTCGATCCCAAAATGACATAGCCTTAGCTCTTGCGTCGTCCGGAATAGCTGCGACATTGCTACCAGGTGGAAGTACTGCCCATTCCGCTTTGAAATTGCCATTGAACATGCAAATAATTGAAAGTCCAACGTGCAACATTTCCAAGGCATCCGGCATGGGAAAAGTTTTTAAGAAATGCAAACTTATTGTTTGGGGCGAATGCACAATGGCGCATAAAAAATCGCTCGAGGCACTTGATCGATCATTGCAAGATCTGCGTGGAAACATTAAACCATTTGGGAACGCATTAATATTGCTTGCAGGAGATTTCAGACAAACATTACCTGCAATTCCTCGATCGACACCAAAAACAAACATGCGTGTCCAGCTGCAAAACGATCGATCAGCTGAGATATTCTCACATCAATTGCTGGAAATTGGGAACGGAAAGATGCCGGTTGATCTGGCCTCAGGACGAATTTCATTGCCTGATAACTTCTGCAATTTAGTGACGTCAAAAGAAGAATTGGTTGAAAAAGTATTTCCCAATATTCAAACCGATTATAAGAATCACGATTGGCTGAGTGAACGAGCTATTCTTGCGGCCAAGAACAAAGACGTAAACGAACGTAACAATATTATTCAGTATAACATTCAAATAGAGGCAGTGATATACAAGTCCGTGGACACTGCTGTGGAAGCAGAAGAAGCAGTTAATTCACTGTCCAACACCAAATTTGTTCCCTAATTACTGTTGGGTCCTTCTTATAGAGTTTTTTGCGCCGATTCCAAATCTGTTCTTAATTCTTTTCCTATACGCACAGTTTTTGAGAAACATGACTTTGAAAAAAAACATATTTTTCAATTTTAAACAAATATTGTGGTGTTATTATAAAAGATATTAAATTGTTCTTTATAGCAAAAGATTCTGTAGACTTTCCCGAATACAGCGATATCCAATATTAATACATTATGTTTGTTTAAACATGTTTAAACAATGATTAAAGACGAAGAGACACCACTTTTGCACCAATTTTAGAGGATATTTTTAAATTTATCTCAAAAAATAAGGGTCCAGCGGAAAATCGAACTATACCATGCAATAGAGCAGACTTATCTTGAGAAACCTCGCTTTGAAGTTTGAAACGTTGACGTTTTTTCGAACCAGAAAGCAAAATATCTTCGCCCGACATGAGTTGCCGCCAGTGGTGCTCACCACTACAACGGTCGTTCGCCGCTCCGTATCCCGTCGCTGCGCCATATCTCGTCCAGAGCGCCACTGGCGGCAACTCATGTCGGGCGAAGATATTTTGCTTTCTGGTTCGAAAAAAACGTCGACGATCCAAACTTGACAGGGTGGATTCTCAAGATAAAAGTCTGCTCTATCGAGTGGTATAGTTCGATTTTCCGCTGGACCCTTATTTTTTGAGATAAATTGAAAAATATCCTAAAAAATTGGTGCAAAAGTGGTGTCTCTTCGTCTTTAATCATTGTTTAAACATGTTTAAACAAACATAATGTATTAATATTGGATATCGCTGTATTCGGGAAAGTCTACAGAATCTTTTGCTGCAAAGAACAATTCAATATCTTTTATAATAACATCACAATATTTGTTTAAAGTTGAAAAATATGTTTTTTTTTTCAAAGCCATGTTCCTCAAAAACTGTGCGTATAGGAAAAAAATTAAAAACAGATTCGAAATCAGCGCAAAATACTCTATAAGAAGGACCCATCAGTAATTAGGAAACATAAAAAAAATTGAAATTTGTTGGACAGTGTTATCCAACAGAATTTTTGAAATCACTCGAACTTTCAGGGATGCCACCGCACGTATTGCAATTGAAAATCAGCGTGCCAATTATCATGTTGCGAAATATCAACCAGCCAACGCTTTGCAAGGGCACGCGGCTTGCAGTAAAAAAATTAATGAGCAACGTCGTAGAAGCAAAAATATTGACAGGACGTTTCAAAGGTGAAGATGTTCTCATTCCTCGCATTCCTTTGATTCCGACGGACATGCCATTTCAATTTAAGAGAATGCAATTCCCAATTCGATTGGCGTTTGCAATAACAATTAACGAAGCTCAAGGACAATCTTTAGAATTGTGCGGATTAGATTTACAAACGAGTTGCTTCTCTCACGGACAATTATATGTTGCATGTTCTAGAGTCGGCAAACTAGACAATCCATATATATACACAGAGAATGGAACAACAAGAAATATTGTATACCCACAAGCATTGTTGTAAAATAAAACATATAAATGTCACATAAGTGACAGGTAAAAACATGCTTTTAAAAAATAGTGAGCCACAGCAACGCGTGGCGGGGGAAAGCTAGTGCAAAATAAAAATGTTCCAGTAGGGATACCAGAAAGTAATGTCGTTTTTGCGCAAGTCAACATTTTACTGATAATAACGGCTAACTTCGTACACCTACGTTGTTCCGTACATGGCCGCAGGTTCAGGAAACTAGTTAGTACTGTTTTGTACAAAAATATTGTTTTTTTCAGAGGTTATGTGCAAAATTGTATGCTATTTGCAGAAAAGACGCAATCAAAATCAAAGAGTTAGGTTGGGAAGTGTTACCACGCCCACCTTATTCACCGGATGTCGCACCTTCCGATGATCATTTGCCCAGGACAATGCAGGATTTTTTAAGTGGAAAAAATTCCGAAATGGAGAAGAGCTAAAAACCGGACTTTCTACATTTTGTTAAATCAAAAACCATCTACATTCTACCGATCAGGGATTGAAAAGTTCCATATTTACTAGGTGGCAGAAGGTCATTGATAAGGATGGTGACTGTTCCACTGATTTACTACTTTCATTTTACGAAAAAAATACGACATTACTTTCCGGTACCCCTAATACCTGGTTTACAATAAACTGAGGAAACAGGAATTTTTAAAAACATCATTACTGCAAACATACTAATATTATACAGTGTAAAATCATCAGCCGGTATCGAATCGTAACATTTTCGTCCGGCTTCACCCGCGAATCGTTATCAGTCGGAAAAATTCGGATTCCTCTTAAACTGGAATTCCACCGATCGGCGTATGAATAATGCGCGATATTTTATTCGAAGCGCGGGTAGTTTTGGCAAATTTTTATCCAACGATTTCCCCCTGCGATATTCCCATTCACCGGGTATTTATCGAATTTCCGAGCGCGCGCTCATTCCGATGGCTCGTGAATGGTCCGCCGTCCTCCATTATCTATTTATCAGTCTATTAAACGCTTCGGGCCGTTCCTGGACAAACGGTCCCGGCTTTCCGTCAATTTTTAATAATCTCGTATCAGAGAATGTCACCGCGCGCATTGTGGATCGGCTTTATGGCCGCGAGTATTTTTTGTCGCGCGCGCGCCACACCACACACTTTCAAACGTTTGCATTCGCTTCCCGAAATTGATGGCGCGTTTCCAATTCATCCAATTTCGACGCTGTTTGATAGCAGGGCTGAAAAGTGTTTTTCTCCACCTCCATGCGAGACTGGTCCATAAAATTTGCGTAAAAACGCATAGCATCGTTGCCCTTTTATGCGATGGAAACGTAAATATTTGCTGTTTCCCGAATTGTGTGTCCGGCGAGCGTCGCGACGGAAGTAATTCACTCTGTAGATCGATAGATCTCGAAAACTTTCAATTTGAAAATTAATTAATTCTTTTGTCGGTAGCAAGATGATTAACACTAAACCTACCGCTGCCGGTTAAATGACCGGTTTCATACCCTAGTAGCACAAAATATTGTATACACATTTATATGATATTAAAAAGAGATTCAATCTGATTTTAATATTCTTTCTAAATATTTTTTCTAAATATAAAATGAATCTTTATGTAATATTAGAAATAGAATTTTTTTTCTAATATGGAGGAAATATTTTATGTTTAACGTTTAATATGGAAAAATATTTGTTCCAGAATATACTGGAAAATATACACACCTTTCATATTACGAATGAAATATTGGTTTCAAATATAATATAAACTAGAGATCGTGGTTTTGTACGTGTATTAATAACACACGTGTAGTACACGTGTATTTAAATACACGTACCTCAGTACTTGTCGTTTTAAGTACACGGGTTAACGTGTACTATTTCTCGTGTATTTCATTACACGTATTTACAGTGACTCGGATTAATATTCGCACGCACTAAAAAAGGCGATAACTTTTTTAATATTGTTCTATACGATTTCAACTTTTTTGGGAAGCCAGAGCAATCAGTTTACTACAGGATGCGAAAAAAATTTTTTCAAAAATTGCAATTGCTCGGAACAGTAGGCCTATATTGAAAATTTAAAAAATACGTTTTGCGGATCTGTGTCAATTATATGCACTGAGAAAGTTTCGAAAACGACAGGCATTGAAAGAAGTAAGAATCCGTAGATTTATAGAAGTTACAGGCCGAAAATGTGAAAATCTGAAATACTTATCATCTTTAAATCTGTTTGTAGCTCATTGCAACGTCGATCAATTTTCACGAAATTTACAGAATATATACTTTTCATTTCACAATTATTGACACTATGAAGTTGGTTACACGAAAAATTGATTCGATGGATTTTTTTACTCAGGCACATACATATTGCAGTAAAAATTGCACAGAATCTAAATAAATAGAGCCTTGTAATCTTTGTAAAGCTAAGACATTTTAGTCGCTTTTAGTCGTTTACTGTTAAAAACTCCACTGGCTGTGATCAATTTCTAATTAAAGTTCCAATTCGCCGATTGACTCTGATCGATCATTTCCGTGCGATCGAATTCGTAATAAAACACCGTGTACTTTCATTGGTCTAAATCAGCTCGTTAATGAAATATAATCGGCTCGGTGTTCGCTAATGCGGTTCAACGCGCGCGTTTAGCTTTGTTCCTTCTATCTCTGATTGCGGTCGCTTGTTAACCGTCGGTCAGGTTATTGTGCACAGTGCCAGCATGCGGATGCTTGTATGCAAACGCTCAGCAATTCCTCCGCGTATTGCACTAATAATTGACATAACGTTTGATCACCGATTGATAACGTTTTTGCGAGCCGATCGCGAGTTTCGCGTTCGAACCACGAAACTGCAATGAATATTCCATAACTTTTTCAAATGTCATCGGGTTCGCTTCAAATCTGGAATACAGTGGCGAGCATATACAGTAAATCCTCTATAATCGCAAAAGCCTCGGGAGGTTCGTTCGCAAAGTTCGTAGACGGACACTAAGGTGAAGTGCCCTATGCCTGGACAGCATGTTTTTCTATTTTAAATTTTATCACTTTAAATAAACAAAAACAATTTCTTAAGAGTTTTAACATACAGTTTAGAGTTTGTAAAGTAATTTAAAATAAAAAAATAATTGTTTAGGTTAATATCTTAATTGTATTAACAAGAATAATTCAAACCTATAGTTGGACGTATTAAATCCAATCTAAGCTAGTACCTGGACAGAAGTAAAGCCTATATCGGGACAAATTCAATTTACGAGTTGATCGAGCGAACATAACCTAAAACGTTGGTTGGTGGCGCTGTAATATGTAGTATTCTTATCATAGATTAGAGTATTGTATTATTTAACCAAATATATATTTATTTTCATTTACTGTTTTAATAAAACTTGTCATAATACAACTTTTAAGGTTAGGTAGTAATACTGATAGATTTAAGATGTAAACATAAAGTATTATTAACGTCACAACCGGAATACATTTTCTACATACGTTATTCAAGCTAATAGAAGACTAATTATACGTACATGTAGTTCAATAATTTGCAAACAATGCGTTGATTTTATTCACAAACACGTGTCCGGCTTCAGGCGTAAGCACATTGTGTATAAGCTTAGAGTGGGACAGCTACTGTCATCGCGTCCCAGTATGGAGTACTTATATTTGAAAACAGTCCTAATCTTGGACATCTAATATTTGGATTAATAATTATTATTTACGTTAAGTTTGATTGCCAATTTATTTTAAAATATCAATATTATTATACGTGATAATTATTTTTTGTCTGAGGGGTTAAATTATATCTTTTTTTCTAACAAAAGTTCGAACTATAAATGCACATGATTCGCATGTAAATAGACTATTTTGTATACTGTTTTCAGATGAACTTTGAATTCATTTTTAAATTTCAATTGATGTCTTAATGAAATAATATTCACACCTACTTGTAGCTAAGGCCTCAGAATATATAATATAATTATATAATCTCTTAATTACTGATTTTACTATGAAAATTCAATTGTCCAGATTTAGGTATCACTTTTGGACTGTCCAGACTTAGGGCACTTCACCTTATTTTTTTGAGCTTCAAAGGCCGAGCCGAACGTAGAGAAGGACAGCGCGCGGCCAAAGCGGCTGCGACCAGGGAGTGTAAGCTGAAATGGAAATGATTCAACCACTATACAGGGTGAATCCGAAGAAACAGAACACCTAAATATCTCCGTTACTTTTCGTCGTACAAAAAGACTTCTTAGGACAAAGTTACACTGTTTGAAGGGCCACATGTAACGATGTAAGGGAAAAAATTTTCAAGGTCATTTTTTTTAGATGATTCTGAGGTCATTGATATTTTTTAAATAGAATGAGATATTTTTTAATACATCAATCGATGCAGCTGGACATTCGTTATAAAAAAGTACTAACCCATGTATGTCGAAAAGTTAGTAGTTCAGGAGATATTTCGATTTAAATAACTCTAAAACACCATTATTGTCGTACTACGACATTAACGTTTACTTGCTAGTGTAAATTGAAGAGTGGAAATTGAAAAATTGAAGTTGAAAATGAAGAGTAAGAGTTGATATTGATGTTAGCGTTTACTCACTTGTGTAACGTCTCAGTAAGACAGTAATGGTGTTTTAGAGTTATTTAAATTGAAATATTTCCTGAAGTAGTAACTTTTTGACATACATAGGTTAATACTTTTTTATAACGAATGTCCAGTTGCATCGATTGATGTATTTAAAAATACTTCATTACATTTAAAAAAATATCGATGACCTTGAAATCTCATAAAAGAATATTTTTTTCGAAAATTGTTTCCCTTACACCGTTACATGTGGCCCTTCAAACAGTGTAACTTTGTCCTAAGAAGTTTTTTTGTACAACGAAAAGTAACGGAGATATTTAGGTGTTCTGTTTCTTCGGACTCACCCTGTATGTAGTTCAGCCCTGGGACTGCGGTGGCGTTGGTGGCGCATCAGCGCATGCGCACTGATCATAAATGGCGTGAAGCCACCAAGCCGCACCAAGCCAACATGGAAGCCAAGCCAAACTCGCTCATTGTCGCAAAACACTTCCATGAGTAAATTTGAGTGAACAGGAGTGAAGCCAAGCTCAGTTCTGAATCTTCTGTATCCACACGCATCCACGTGTAGCGTCTAGTGCTTTATACAGCTTTATATCACTTTGTATCGTTGAGTAAAATTGTTCAAAGTGAGTGTATTTAGTGAAAAGTAGCTATGGTTGCGAAATTGTACAAAATAATATACAAAACATTGTAAACGAAAATAGATATATAATAAATATTTAATTTTATTTGAAACTGTATAAATTTCTACCCTATTTACTTTAAATATTAATTGTACGCGTGTACACATATACAGTAGCGGACAAAAGTTTAAGACCGCTCTAAAGAAGACGATAACTTTTTTAATATTGTACTATACGATTTCAACTTTTTTGGGAAGCTAGAGCAATTAGTTTGCTAAAGGATGTGAAAAGAAATTTTGTTAAAAATTGCAATTGATCGGAATTGTGGAAAATATACTAAAAGTTGATTTTTTAACTTTTTTATGTGGGCCTATATTGAAAATGTAAAAAATACGTTTTGTAGATCTGTGTCAATTAAACATATCCTGAAAATTTCATTAAACTCGGTCGACGTTGCAATGAGCTACAAACGCGTAAAGATGGTAAAAATTGCAGATTTTCATGATTTTCGGCAATAAATCGTGAGTATCTGCAATTTTTACCATCTTTAAACGTTTGTAGCTCATTGCAACGTCGACCGAGTTTAATGAAATTTTCAGGATATGTTTAATTGACACATATCTACAAAACGTATTTTTTACATTTTCAATATAGGCCCACATAAAAAAATTAAAAAATCAACTTTTAGTATATTTTCCAAAATCCCGATCAATTGCAATTTTTGAAAAAATGTCTTTGCACATCCTTTAGTAAACTAATTGCTCTAGCTTCCCAGAAAAGTTCAAATCGTATAGTACAATATTAAAAAAGTTATCGTCTTCTTTAGGGCGGTCTTAAACTTTTGTCCGCTACTGTAGCTACGGTATATAGAGTTGTGTGAGTCACGCGAGTATCTGTGTATAGGTGAGTTAGCGTTTATATCTATATATGTACAGGGTGAGTCCGAAGAAACAGAACACCTAAATATCTCCCTTACTTTTCGTTCCACAAAAAAACTTCATAGGACAAAGTTACGCTGTTTGAAGGGCTACATGTAACGATGTAAGGGAAAAAATTTTCAAGGTCATCGATATTTTTTTTAATGGAATGAGGTATTTTTTAACACATCAATCGATGCAGCTGGACATCCGTTATAAAAAAGTACTAACCTATGTATGTCGAGAAGTTAGTAGTTCACGAGATATTTCAATTTAAATAACTCTAAAACACCATTACTGTCGTACTAAAACGTTAAACAAGTACGTAAACGCTAACGTCTTACGAGGACAGTAATGATGTTTTAGAATTATTTAAATCAAAATATCTCGTGAACTACTAACTTTTCGACATACATAGGTTAGTACTTTTTTATAACGAATGTCCAGCTGCATCGATTGATGTATTAAAAAATACCTCATACCATTAAAAAAATATCGATGACTTTGAAATCTCATAAAAAAATGACCTCGAAAATTTTTTCCCTTATACCGTCACATATGGCCCTTCAAACAGTGTAACTTTGTCCTAAGAAGTTTTTTTGTACAACGAAAAGTAACGGAAATGTTCTGTTTCTTCGGACTCACCCTGTATACTGCCATTAGTTCGGCCCTGGAACACAGAGAGCGCTGAAATACTAGTTTCATTTTGAACACGGCAGCTTACACTCCCTGGCTGCGACTCTCCGCGTCTCTTTCTTTCCCATACGCTGTCCTTCCTTGCGCCCCAAACGTTCATCGTCAATTAAATCACTAAATACAGTGAAATTATGTCGTGTTTGGTCGTATTTTAATCAGAAAAATGCCACAAATAGTATTACATTGTGAGAACGCGCGTGCCTTTGAGCTGTGCCGGCGACTACGACTCTCCTGTACATTTTAACAGAACCGGTCGAAGAAAGTGATCGAAGTTGCGAAAAAAGCCAGAATAGAATAGTTCTCTGCTGCGCGAGCGTTTTTGGGTGAGGCAGCAGATTATTTTCAGGATTTGCGCGTATCACATCGCTTGCGGATTCGATGTTCGCGAAAGGGAGGGACGGGAAAATTACGTTGTATTCACCGGACGAAGTATTCCGAAATAGGTTGGCCGTTGTAACGCGTCGGACGCGCATGCAACCGGTGAACGGTTCGGAGAGCTCCTAGCCTGGAAATTAGATTGCACTCACGTTACCCGCGGCAAAAGTTCACGGCACCGTGCGGTTAACGGTTCCATCGTGTTCCTGGCTAGGTCAGGCATATACGTGCTGCATGCTCGCCTCGATCGTCGAAATCGAGTTTGCGTGCCACGCATCGCAAAGTATCCTCCCGGCCGCGTGTTTCGAGTTATTCAGCCACGATTTGGATCCGGCCCGACCGACACTCGATTCTCTACAACACCTGAATCGGATCGCGACGGAAAGTTCGCTTTGTTCACTTTCTTTGTCTTCTCGCTTTCGAAAGAGCACGCGCCGCTCGGCGATTCCTCTTTTTTTCACACTTACCGCTTGCTAAATACCCAACAAAACTTCGATATATTATTAACCGGTGTTACCGCGAACCAGCAATTTTCGTCGTGCTCTCAACACGTTCAACCGTTCATCTCGACCTCCGAGGAGTCGTATACTGTCGAAAATTGCAAGGATCGCCAATTGATTTTCTGCCGATAGTCGTCAGCCCCCTCCCGCCGCCGCAGTTTCGCGAGGCCCTCTGGGGTGCTAACAACTTGCGCGTTTTCGTACGCACGCGTGATCGTTCTATATCACGCGATGCAACGTGCAACTGGTAATTGCCGGGGCGAGTTCCGCAGAATTTCAGGGTCCGCTAATGACGCACTTTACGATGGTTCGCTTGTTGATTGAAAAGAATGCCGCGGAATCGCACACGCCACCGTATTACGTGTTCCCGACGATTACGCACTAGTTTAGGCGAACGCCGCTTCCTATTCCAGAATTATTACCGCCTTAATTGCTCTCTGTTGCCACTTCATACCGACAGAACGCTCATAACGATGAGCAGTCACGTTCGCTCAAACTTTCGAACTTCTGCGAATCACGACATCCGTTTAGCCAAATGTTCAATTTTGTATTAGCTCCTATGCTTTTTTTTTGGAAGCATCTGAATGTGAAATAGATGATACGCGGAATCAGTTACAAACGGTCGTTATCAATTCTTGCAACCGCGTACGCTTGGAAACACGTTTACATCGTAAATGCAGTGCGACACACGCGGTCACATGTGTTTTGTGATACGGTCTCGTGTGTGCGATTGCTCGCGCACCATTGAAACCTAAACCGGTTAACGGTCAGTCGAAATCTCGACACAATAAATGTACAGATATTATTCATACAGTGGATCGATCAAAGAACACTACATTTCCGTCTCTCGATAAAATTCCTCAGGTTTTGTGCATATAAGACAAACCACCCAATGTCAACCTTTGATCATAACTACTCAAGAATATTAAACACAGTCAACCTGGAAACATTATCCGATCGAAGAAAGGTTTCCGACCAGAGCTTTATCTTTAATCTGTTAAATAATAATATAGATTGTCCAGCACTCCTGGGGCAAATAAATTTCTATGTACATACCTGAACGAGTTTTGAGAACAATAGCAGGATTTCAAACAATGAAATCCAAATCCTCATATGGAGTAATAAATCCAATAAATCGCATTATTGCTAGCTCTAACATATTTTATAACAATATTTATTTTTTTAATGGCTCGTTACAGGTATTCAGAACAAAATTGCGCAATACTATTTGTTAATCGTACCTGTATTTGTTTAGTTTTGCGCGGTCCATCATTATGTAGAGGGTATCGCCGGATAAGCATGGGCCAGCGGCCCCCGCTCCGATTTTCCTGATTCCTGTCTTAAAACATCGTTTTATGTCTAAAAAAACATTGTGGACTCATTAAATTTATAATTATGTTTGTTTTATAGAATATTGAAGTGCAAACAATAAAAATCGTTTAGTTTATAAATACATATAAAAAAAAGAAAAAAACAAGAAAAGTTGAGTTGAGGAGGATTCAAACTGGAGCCCTCCAGAGCATCGAGCAGAACCTCTAACACCGTGACCATACAACATACTTGTGAGAAGCTTTACACGTATTTTTCTTCTTCAATGTAAGCTATTTCCTAGAATATAATTGTTTAGACGTCCAACTGTAATCATATATTAGAAGATTTAGACGCATTTTTACATGTATCAGGTTTTTTGTACAAGCGCCGACTTCCCGTTCGCTCCTGTCACTAGCCACCGCAAGGGGATTCGGTCGCTGCGTCGTTACTGATCAAACCGAGCGTTCGCCGGCATACTTTATTTTTTTTGACACTGTTCCACCAAACGAACGCTTCTGAGATTTTTTTACAAAATAGATTATAATTATAGCAATATTTTAGAATTGTTTGGTAGGTGTCAACCCAGGGGAAAATAGTTAAAAAAATTCCCCAAAAAATTAATTAATTATTTTCAACTATAAATAATTAGCAAACAATTCTGAAAAAAATCTGAAATATAGAGTGTATCTATATCTTTTGTTTGCCGTGTATCCCATGTCGACATATTTTCTCGTTTTAGAGCAAATTGCATTTAAGTGCGGGGGAATTTACCTCAATATCAACCCTATCGGTGGGGGTAGACATTTGAAATTTTACACAATGTTTTTTTAGACATAAAACGATGTTTTAAGACAGGAATCAGGAAAATCGGAGCGGGGGCTGGCCCATGCTTATCCGGCTATGCCCTTTTAGGTTAAGACCTTTTCTTTGTTAAGTTTTCTTTTTGTTTTTATCAGTTATACTGTAAAAAACTGTATACAGTTGTAAAAAAGGACCTTGGTCCGTATATAATATTGAGAGTACAAATAAGTCTCCGCCGTTTGAAATCAGGTAGCACAACCAGTAAGTTATGGCGGTTAGCATCAGATGTAAGACGTCATATCGTAAGGTTGCACATCTGTCAGCAACATAACCTCGAAATATTAGCGATTGTGTATCAGCGTCGTATATTTTTTCATGCGAAAATGTCAAGTTTTCAGCCGTATAAACGTCATTTGCGGGAAGTTCTGATTTACTTCTTTAATTTGAAGAAATCTGCAGCTGAGGCGCATCGATTGCTTGTAGAAGCAAATGGTAAGGCTGCATTAAGTTAGAGAAGTTGTCGTGAGTGGTTTCTAAAGTTTAAGAACGATGAATTTGATGTCGAAGACAGAGAACGTGGTGGAAGGCAATATTTGGTGGGACCGGCTTGGTGTCGTGTATTATGAGTTGCTCAACCCGAATGAAATGAGATTGAGCCGAGCATTCAAGGAAAAACGCGCCCATTATCACTCCAGACACGACAAAATCATTCTTCTGCATGATAATGCTCGTCCTCGCGTTGCGGCGCCAGTCAAAACCTACTTGG
The DNA here is from genome assembly GCA_933228785.1 of Lasioglossum pauxillum. Taxonomy (NCBI): domain Eukaryota; kingdom Metazoa; phylum Arthropoda; class Insecta; order Hymenoptera; family Halictidae; genus Lasioglossum; species Lasioglossum pauxillum. The sequence goes on from OW121704.1 coordinate 34,658,763, forward strand.
AAACACTTAATTGGGAAGTTTTACACCACTCGCCGTATGCACCAGACATTGCTCCTTCTGATTACTGCTTGTTTCGATCGATGACGCATGGCCTGTCTGACCAACACTTCACATCATATGAAGATACCAAAAATTGGGTCGATTCTTGGATAGCGTCGAAAGATGAAGCGTTCTTCCGACGCGGTATCCGGATGCTGCCAGAAAGATGGGAAAAAGTAGTGGCCAGCGATGGAGAATACTTTGAATAAAACATAAGGTACCGTTCCATAGCAATAAAGGCCCAATTTAAGATGAAAAACGGCGGAGACTTATTTGTACTCCCAATATATACAGGGTGGCCCACATAACTCTGAACAGCTCAACATCTCGAAAACTATGCCATCGATTTTAATGTTCTTAGTCTTCAATTGCATGGAACTGAAGGGCCTTTCTGACTACATAAACGTGAAGTGGCCTCCCTTTCCCTTTAACGGGGGAGGGGAGGTACCTTTGTAATTTTAAATGGAACCCCCTATAAAATGTTACATACTTAGATTCTACCGGAAAAAACAAGTCAATTTTGTCTGAAACATTTTTTTGTCAGATACTTCCATGATGAGATATAACATTTTGAAGTTTCGAGTTGTAGGTACTTGAAGGGCTCGGAAATAGCGTTATGGAATTGTACATACGCGCTTGAGTCCTTTGCTTATTCGTGAAAAAATAAAATGTACTTTAAATTAAATGTTCAAAATGTCCACCACGGGCTTGTAAACATTTATTTACTCGAAACATCAAAGTTGTTCTAACATTTTTTAACATTTCGGGAGTCACTGAAGCGCAAGCGTCACGTATTCTTTGTTTCATATCCTCTTTTGTCGTCGGTGGTTCAAACATAACTTTGTCCTTTACATATCCCCATAAGAAAAAATCTAATGGTGTTAGATCGGGGGATCGAGGAGGCCATTGACGAGGTCCCCCACGACCTATCCATTTGTTCCCAAATTTTTCGTTCAAAAATTGCCTGGTGATGATTGCAAAATGTGGAGGAGCGCCGTCTTGTTGGAAATACATTTCTCTTCTAACGTGCAGTGGCACATCTTCCAAAAGCGCAGGCAAATGATTTTTTAAGAAATCACAATAACTTGCAGAAGTTACAGTTTCTTGAAAAAAATAAGGTCCAATCACAAAATCTCCTATTAGGCCACACCAAACATTTAAAGACCATCGATGTTGAAAGGGAACACATCGCATCCAATTTGGGTTTTCCACGGCCCAATAATGCAGATTATGTCTATTTACAGTTTTTTACATAATTCACCGTGCTCGCGAAGCCGCTTTTCTAAATTATGAAATGTTGCATGACATTTTTTGATACCATAACGTTCAAAAAACATCACTGCTGCACGCCGATAATTTTTTTGGCATTCACCTAACGTTAATAACATATTCACTTCTGTGTCAAAAGTAGCCATTATCACAATGTTACTGCTTGAATAATAGCTCTAAACTGAAAACGTTTTCATAGATAAGTGAGTGAAACTCAAGAATTGTAAATATTATTGTTTGTGTTTCTTCATGAATAAGCAAAGGACTCAAGCACGTATAATTCCATAACGCTATTTCCGGGCGCTTCAAGTACCTACAACTCGAAACTTCAAACTGTTATATCTCATCATGGAAGTATCTGACAAAAAAATGTTTCAGACAAAATTGACTTGTTTTTTCCGGTAGAATCTAAATATGTAACATTTTATAGGGGGTTCCATTTAAAATTACAAAGGTACCTCCCCTCCCCCGTTAAAGGGGAAGGGAGGCCACTTCACGTTTATGTAGTCAGAAAGGCCCTTCAGTTCCATGCAATTTAAGACTAAGAACTTTAAAATCGATGGCATAGTTTTCGAGATATTGAGCTGTTCAGAGTTATGTGGGCCACCCTGTATATAATAATAATAATGATAATAAGAAAATTCCCTGTTTACTTTTGCTCGCCTCTATGTGGCTCGGTGCTGCAAAGTAAGACGTGTATCGCGGCCCCATAAAACAGCGAATTATTTACCGGTGCAGCACAGCATCGGATCAGGGTTAATCAATCCCCTTCTGATCGTAAGAGAATCACCGAGCCAGCCGGGTAGCAAATTTCCAGGCGTGCAGCCTGTGGTAAGCCTTCCTTTATCCGGTGGGTATTTTTATTGGATCGGGTCGGAGCGAGATGAATCTCGTATGCCGCGTGTATCCGTAAAAATTTATCACCGGACGATATCGCGTCGATGTAAGAACCGCCATGAAGGCGATTTTAATGGTTCCTATGGCGGTTACTCGAGCCACGTGCGTGTGTGCGCACACGTGTCCGCCCGGTTACAATGTGCCGGCGCGGTGGTAAAACGCTCGTAAACACGCGAGTCTCAACCGATATCGACTCGCCACCGACTACCGGTATCGGCGGTACGTGTGCGGAACATGGAATCGAGACGTTTTATTGGACGTTATCCTCGGTCGTTTGTAATTACTTTGCCCGATCGGTGACCCATCGCGTGGAACCAGTATTTAGAAAATCGGTTCGGATTTCAACGCGAGTTTCCATTCCCAGTCCCAGGTTTCAATCGGTTCATCTGCGATTAGAATACCCGGGTGATTAGCATCATAAAGATTTCACGGGGACCGTTTAATTCCGGCCGGGGCCGGAAACGCTCCGGCGAAATGGGAATCGGAATCGACGGTGCAACGGCCACGCAGCGACGATGCATCGCGATGCATCCGATTCCGCAGTTTACATGTAACCGATTAAACTACACTGACCGCCGACTCATCTGTTCCGAAAGCCGGATATGTCTTTTCGGAGGATTCCGCTACTGTTGCAACGGTGCTGCGTCGGAACGGGCAACCGGTGTGGTTTCGCAGTTGCAGTTCCAGCTTTCCACAATGGTCGACTAAACGAATGGTCCTTACTAAATGGGCCGTTCGTCACGGCGAATTCTCTGCTGCCGTTGTCTTCCTGTTCTTCCTTCTTTTTTTTCCACTGCAAGACTCCTCCTCCTCGCAAGAGCAAGATACACCGGATATGTTCTACTTCACGATTCGACTTCAAGAAAGAAGAAGCAGAGTGACTTCATCTGAACTATAATATATTATTATTTGTATTGGGAGTACAAATAAGTCTTCGCCGTTTTTCATCTTAAATTGGGCATTTATTGCGATGGAACGGTACCTTATGTTTTATTCAAAGAATTGTCCATCGCTGGCCACTACTTTTCCCCATCTTTCTGGCAGCATCCGGATACCGCGTCGGAAGAACGCTTCATCTTTCGACGCTATCCAAGAATCGACCCAATTTTTGGTATCTTCATATGATGTGAAGTGTTGGTCAGACAGGCCATGCGTCATCGATCGAAACAAGCAGTGATCAGAAGGAGCAATGTCTGGTGAATACGACGGGTGGGGTAAAACTTCCCAATTAAGTGTTTCCAAGTAGGTTTTGACTGGCGCCGCAACGTGAGGACGAGCATTATCATGCAGAAGAATGATTTTGTCGTGTCTGGAGTGATAATGGGCGCGTTTTTCCTTGAGTGCTCGGCTCAATCTCATTTCATTCGGTTTGAGCAACTCATAATACACGACACCAAGCTGGTCCCACCAAATATTGCCTTCCACTACGTTCTCTGTCTTCGACATCAAATTCATCGTTCTTAAACTTTTGAAACCACCCGCGACAACTTCTCTCACTTAATGCAGCCTTACCATTTGCTTCTACAAGCAATCGATGCGCCTCAGCTGCAGATTTCTCCAAATTAAAGAAGTAAATCAGAACTTTCCGCAAATGACGTTTATACGGCTTAAAACTTGACATTTTCGCATGAAAAAATATACGACGCTGATACACAATCGCTAATATTTCGAGGTTATGTTGTTGACAGGTGTGCAACCTTACGATATGACGTCTTACATCTGATGCTAACCGCCATAACTTACTGGTTGCGCTACCTGATTTCAAATGGCGGAGACCTATTTGTACTCTCAATAATTCTTTAAAATACTGGGTTCCTTTCTAAATTGAAGGTTCCGAGAGGTTTCGAGAAGCTCGTTTCGAATCCATAGAATTATAAATGAAACGTAATACGTCGACTGTAAAGCGTAGAATTATTTTACCGACGATTTCCAGGGAATGTGTGCGAGGATTTCAAGTACTCTTGAAAAACCCTGTGCCCTTTATTTTACCGTCGAGAAACCGCGCTAGTCGCAGCGAACTTGAAGAGGACAGTCGCAAATTTTCTCTGTCAAAGCCAGTGTTTCACGCAACGCGTTACATTCCCGGCTCCGGCGGATGTAACTGGGTCGAAAACGGAACAGACTCCAGATAGAGGTCCTTTCAGCGGTCCAAGAATTCCTTTTCATCAAACGAAATCCCCTGAAACGCGGCGGATTCTCTTTCCGACCCTTTTAAACGCGGAAGTTCGTGTTCGTTCGGCGAGAAACCCTTTTGAAAATCCGTGAAAGCCGTGGACAGTTCAAAGGAGCCGAAATGGTATTCCGGAATCGTGATAATTATTAGCTTTTATCGAAGGGGCCACCTGATTTGAACTTTGAATAAATAAACCATTATGAGACAATAAAGTACCAAGATAGTTCAAAGGTTCCAAGGTAGTTAAAAAATTATAATAAATAGTCCAGTCAACGAAGAGTTGTAGAGGGAAATGGACGGAACACAATTTTTAACTTTGGGTCTGTGTTTGGACTAGTTAGGAGGTAAACGTAGAAGGTCCCCTTTTTCGGTTTTCCGCTTATATCTTGGAAACTATGCGTCCTAGCGATAAGACCATTCCATACAATTTTAAAGCTGACAAAATGTGCCACATGAATGATTCGATTCAGTTTTTCGCTATCTCGCATAGTTTCCGAGATATCCGCGCTCAAAGTTCACTAATTGTGCTGAAGCGTTAGCTAGTCAAATACGGCAAAAATTTCTTTTTCACAATTCGTAAACTTTGAGCGCTGATATCTTGGAAACTATGCGTCCTAGCGATAAGACCATTCCATACAAAATTAAAGCTGACAAAATGTGCCACAAGATTGATTCAATTGATTCAAATGATTGAGTCAAAGTTCACTAATTATGAAAAAGAATATAGCCGGGTGAAATTCGCCGCAAGCGAAATTTTAATCGAGCTTGAACCATTCGATCGCCTACCCAAAAAGACTCTTCTCTGGCAAGTTTCAGCCCCATATCTCATCTGTAAGGGTAGTTATTAAGAAAAATCGAAATGCTAGTTAGTCAGGAAAAACGCCGAAAAAGTGGTTTTTATTTTTTTCAACATTGTTGCACCACTCACAAAAATCTGAAAAAATTGACCATAATATTTTTGATAATGTCTCATTGCTAAATTAATTCTGAAGTGGTACGAGACCTACTTTTATATGAAATCTGCATTTTTTCAATTTTTTTCGTGTTTTTAATTTTTTACAACCATAGTTTGCAACAAAAAAATCTGGAAATGATACCTAATATGTGGCTTGGTATCCGAAATGTGTCAGATTTTTTTCAGAATTTTTAATTGTCAATAAATAGGGAAAATGGGCCAAAAACTGGCATTTCGATTTTTCTCACTAACTACCCTTACAGATGAGATATGGGGCTGAAACTTGTCAGAGAGGGGTCTTTTTGGTTAGGTTATCGAATGGTTCAAGCTCGATTAAAATCTCGCCGGGGGCGAATTTCACCCGGCTATTTTCTTTTTCATAATTAGTGAACTTTTAGCGCGGATATCTCGGAAACTATGCGAGATAGCGAAAAACTGTATCAAACAGTCTTGTGGCACATTTTGTCAGCTTTAAATTTGTATAGAATGGTCTTATCGCTAGGACGCATAGTTTCCGAGATATAAGCGGAAAACCGAAAAAGGGGATCTTCTACGTGCCCCCCTGCACTCCGCTCACCTCCTAGGAGTGGGGACTTTTAGTATGTTTACCTCCTAACTAGTCCAAACACAGACCCAAAGTTAAAAATTGTGTCCCTTCCATTTCCCTCTACACCCCCCTTATGAGCATTCATTGACTGGACTAAAAAAGACATCAACATCTTCGATCCGGACCACTGTGCGCCGACCACGTCGAGAGTTCAAAAGAAAGCCGAACTTAGAGAAGGACAGCATGAAATACGGATCGCGTAGTCGTGGTCATGGTGTGATCCACTACTAATAGTACTAATCAAATGTACAAAAACTTCTTTATTTTTCATTATTTTTTTATGGGACTTTCGCCAACTTGTTTCTGGCATTTCTCTGTTTAGAACAACACCAAACACGATATAATTTAGACTATATTTAGTGGTTTCATCGACGATGAAAGTTTTGGGCGCAAAGAAGGACAACGAACACGCGTCTCTTTCTTTCCCATACGCTGTCCTTCCTTGTGCCTGGAACTTTCGTCGTCGATTAAACCGCTAAATATAGTCTAAATTATATCGTGTTTGGTTTTAATCAGAAAAATTCCAGAAATAAGTTGGTGAAAATCCACGAAAGGCCTGCGGCGCACAGTGGAACTTTTCGTCCATTTCGGAGACAAAATCAAAGAACTTCCGATAGAAATGAGATAGAGATCTGAAATTTTTTTTAAATACAGCTGAGACTTCACAGAATATGGGAAAAATAGGGAGATTATGGTACGAACATTTTTTACCTTGAAAAAAATCGTCAAATTGCACAATGTCACGAAAATTGTGGTTTTTGCAATAACACGGGTAGAAAAAAATTTTTTTGTAACATGCCATACATCATTTCCTGTAGATTTTTTCATGCTGAATTAAAATCTGGTCTCAAAATTTGTCTACGACTTCAGGATTTTACAAGAAATCGATTTTTGTGAACGAATAGTTTAACGAATTTTCTCAAGGTTATAAAACGTTCGTACCATAATCTTCCTATTTTCCCATATTCTGCCAAGTTTCAGCTATAATTTTAAAAAAATTTCATCGCTCTATCTCATTCTATCGAAAGTTCTTTGATTTTGTTTGCAATTTGGACGAAAAGTCCCACACTGTGAGGCGTTCCATGGGATACGGCGCACAGTGGAACTTTTCGTCCAAATCGTAGACAAAATCAAAGAACTTTCGATAGAAATGAGGTAGAGCGATGAAATTTTTTTAAAATTATAGCTGAAACTTTGTAGAATATGGGAAAATAGGAAGATTATGGTACGAACGTTTTATAACCTTGAGAAAATTCGTTAAACTATTCGTTCACAAAAATCGATTTCTTGTAAAATCCTGAAGTCGTAGACAAATTTTGAGACCAGATTTGAATTCAGCATGAAAAAATCTACAGGAAATGATGTATGGCATGTTACAAAAAAAATTTTTTCTACCCGTGTTATTGCAAAAACCACAATTTTCGTGACATTGTGCAATTTGACGATTTTTTTCAAGGTAAAAAATGTTCGTACCATAATCTCCCTATTTTTCCCATATTCTGTGAAGTCTCAGCTGTATTTAAAAAAAATTTCAGATCTCTATCTCATTTCTATCGGAAGTTCTTTGATTTTGTCTCCGAAATGGACGTAAAGTTTCACTGTGCGGCGTTGGCCGGCAGTGGAGTGGGTAGGCACCGGACAGTGATCGGGTACCCGATCGCGGACAGTAAACGCGACTTGACTGTCTACATAAAATGATAAAAGGCGGGGCGAACTGCAACATCGTTCGGCGAAATGGATATACCAGTTTAAAAAGATCAACGTAACGCAATGGACCGCGGCGTTTCACGGCTGCGGATTCCGCTTTTCGCGATTTTATTTTTCTGTGAAAATAAACAGACCTCGGGCGAGGTGAAAAGGCAAATTGATTCGTTCGATGGAACACAGAAAATGCGTATTTGCGCGGGCGGGCGTGCGTGGGTACTGTCGGTACTTTTTCCTCGCAATAAAAACGTTAACGCGAATTAACGAGTCGACTGGGAGACGTACGCGTGAATTTCGCTCTGCGCCAAATGGATTCTCGTGTTTCGCGACCGGCAACAAAAACCAACGGAACAATGTAGTCTTTTACGAAGTCGGTTTGCTTGATTCGTGGCGTTAAACTGTGGATCCTAGAATTCGAGAAATATAAATTTCGGTCGTCTTTTGATCGGGCGTCTCGATCGTCCGCCATAAACCGCGACGCATAACTCTTTGACCGCGCGCGCGCGGTAATCAAACCGATTCAAAAGTTGTCCGTTACGTTGCGGAAGTTTGAAGCTTCCGACCATACTGTACCCATAAAGTAACGGAGCGTCGATAAATCTGCAAACAAAAGTGGATTATGACCGTTCCGCGCGCCTCGGCTTTTATTACACTCGGCGTGCATGTATCCTCCGGTGGGATGCGGCGCGGATGCATCCGAAGTGCACCGGGGTTCGAATTTAAATATCGAATCGTTGGGAAGAGGGGGAGGACGAGTTATTACGTCCATCGTACCCCGGTTCGTTTCTTTTGAACGCAGGAGCCAGGCGTGGATCCGTTTGTTTTTCACTTTTTAATATTCCGCGTCCGTTCGATCGCCGGTTTTTCGAGGGGCGAACAGTCCGCGGTAAAATGAACAGGTGACAGAGGCACGCACACGTACGTAAGGTAACGAATACGTATGAATGATTACCCTACACGCATGGGAACGTCGTCGCACACCGTTCGTGAAAATTTCGCATTAACGAATCCGCCGGTTTTAATGCCGGGCCAATCTTTTACGAGGTTTCCGTCTGCCACGATCAATCGGACCAACCAGACTTCGCGACGCAGCTCGTTTATTGTTTTGCCTTAATTACCAGCCGACTGCGACCGTCCCGAGCTTTTTATCGGACACCGGTTTTGCCGGCTGCTTAATTACTCTCGAAATATTCATAATCGCTCCGGCAAGCTTCGGGAGATCCGATAAATTCATGGACCGGATCTCGGTTTCTTTCACTGGCGGCGCCGAGCTCGCCAATGTTCACCCCTTGCCGTTGGTGTCACTGTTTTCTTCACTCTTAGCACAAATACAGATATTTTATGATTTTTCTATTAATAATAAATAGGAGGAGAACAGCAGATCGTCTCGGGTCTCGAGGGGTTAGAGGCGAACGCTGAACAGTAAAGTAAGGCTGCTTGAAATTTTCAATTTCAAGGAGAATGAGCAAATCTGGGTTAAAGTCCCTCCTTTCATGGCGTTTCATGACATTTCGTATTTCCTCGGAAGGAAATATGAGGAAAATTCTCGAATTACCGCGTCGACTGTACCGTACGCGATTCGCTAAAATACACACCGATATTTCTTCGGTTCACCCTCGAGCAACATTATTTTAATCTACCGTTTATTTGAAATTCAGTCAGTCACGTATGACTGCAGTTAATGCGTTCAGGGGAAGAATGTCGAGGAAGTACGGTGCAAATCGAGAGACTAGGTCAAGATCGCTACCATGAGAGAAGCTCGCGGGTACATTTAACTAGCGGGCGGTGTGCGAGTCAATTCATAACGATCACGAGAGAGAGACAGCCAGTTGAAATTATATACACCGATTAACTGTCATTAAATCATATTACCAGGCGTAATTAGAACGGACCGCCGGGCGATCTAAATCCATCCCGCACGGATACCGCGAAAATAACTCTCGGAACACGCAGAGTCCATTCAGCCCTGGATTATTATCCTGCTGTCAGCTATGAATATGTTTGAAACCGAAATCTCGACCACGTAATTATGCCGATGTCATTCATTTATTTCCCTGGTCAACGTACTGACCAACGCAACAGACCGGATTTCCGCGGCGTTTACGCACAGCCGTCGAAAATACCCGCTCGGATAAGCGTGATTCTGCTAGTCTATTATGTCTGCTTTTAACACGGTTTTACTCGGAACGCACTCCGCAGAGTCATGGTCACACGCTCGCGGTTCGTCACAGCACCTCCGAATAACGAATAAAAATTACTTTATCTTCCATTCGTTATTCGACATTTTCATTTGTCTCAACATAATTACCACGTTTTTATTAGCTCGCTTCCTTGTCTGTCTGTCTGTTTGTTCGGTAAAAATTTTGCAATTGATTTTAAACTAACTTCCCGATGAGCTAGAGTCTTGAAATTTTAAACATAGCTCAGAACTGGATGACAAAGCAATATTTAAAAACAATTTTTTAAAAAAGCCTATGCGTTCAGGAGATATAAATTATTAATAATTCGAACCTTTGCACCCCCCCCCCCCCCCCCGCCGCGTGACGTAGTACGTCTTCGCGTTCAGCGTCCCCACTCTACTACGTGTTCCTACTCTGACTCATCCCCACTCCACTGACCCGCTTCGCACCGAAGGAGCTCAGTGTGCGTCAGTGTGCCTTCGAGCTCCGTGCGGTATTTACAAAGTTACTACGTATTATTATAGTATAATGTTTGTTTACCAAGCGAAAGAACAGTTACACCGAAATTCTCCGTCGAACCTTTATCTTTGACATTTTACCACACCGTACTGTCTGAAATTTACTACATGTCTCTGTTATAATCTCATCAAAATGTTCAAAATCGATTGTAAAATTTCACACATATAAGGCTAAAAAACAGAAAATAATTATTTAAATAAAAATAAATTTTTAAAAAATACCACGTTTTTAAAACGGACTAAAAAGTATAAAATAAAATTTTAAAAAACGCCACGTTTAAAAACGGACTAAAAAGTATAAAATAATTTTTTCTAGCCCCATACCGATTCCTAACCCCGTACAGACAGTCCTGAAAATTTGTGATTGTGAATTTTGAATAGCTATGAAAATACTTGTAAGATTTAAAACTAAAAACGTGGGGTGCTTGCAATAGATAATTGTGCATGAACACCTAAATCACTAACAATTTTATTGCACTGCAAATGATATGAACTGTTGTGCGAGTTTTCTCAGCGGCAGCTACTCTCTACACTCCTTACTATGTATTATCTTGCGCCCCACGTTTTTCGTTTTAAATCTTACAAGTATTTTCATAGCTATTCAAAATTCACAATCACAAATTTTCAGGACTATCTGTACGGGGTTAGGAATCTGTATGGGGCTAGAAAAAATTAATTTATACTTTTTAATCAGTTTTTAAACGTGGCGTTTTTAAAAATTTTATTTTATACTTTTTAGTCAGTTTTTAAACGTGGTATTTTTTAAAAATTTATTTTTATTTAAATAATTATTTTTTCCCAGCTCTGCTATCAACACATGATTCATAAAGAGAACCGTACCGTAACTCCTCGCGCCCCGAAACCATCAGCGTAACCATCTCTGAATCAAGTCACGCTTGTGCCCGACATAATCCTCACCAGATGGAACAACGAGATCCTAAATTCCCAACCACTCTTAAAAAAACTTAGAGCACAAAAGAGGATCAATTGTAGGATCGAGTTGATCGACAGAGACCGACGCGACGATTCAGCGACTGGAACTCGCTCGATCGTGAACGGAAATCTTTTCATACCATCGAGTTCATGACCTGACGTTCGATCCCGGAACCGGAAGTGTCGCGGAACACTTTCGCTATCGAGAGCAACACTCTCAATTAGGTTGCAAAGTCTTATCAAATCGATTCGCCAAGATGGCGCTCGCCACCATGCGACGTTCGTTCCGATTTTCGCGAGTGGTATGTTTTCCTGAAGTTCATATCGCTCGAGCTTCTAGGACGCTTCCTTTCTCGCCGAGTCCTTACCGACTGCCGGTGAGACGAGTCCTGGACGAGTCTTTTATTCACCGAGTCCTTGGCGATCATACTGCTGGGCAGTGTGATGAATAATTCTGCTTTCGCTGAACACGGTATACATTCTCGAACGAGAAATTAATAAAGCAAATTCCATTTTTCACGGAATCTTTTTATAACAGCAATATTCTCCTCGAAATAACACGCAACTCGCGCCACTATGATTCTCAGCCGGACATCTACAATGGCTTCAGCTGATTTCGTGTTTTTTCTAGCGGAAAACCGAATTCATTTCGCAAGGTAGAAGGCAGCACCGTCGATCCGAGTTGGCTCTCGGCCGAAAACTAATTGCCGTCAAATTACAAGCAGGGTCATAAAATGCGGATATGAATTTCTAACAAGCCACAGCAAAAGTGTGTTCCCGTCGCGTCGCGTCGGCCGTGTGGGGTACACGGGGTTAGTTTTCCCGAGTAGTCCCTCTTCTCTCGCTTTATGTGTCCCCTTAGACCGCTTGCAGCCGGAGGATATTAATATTCCAGTCAAAGAGGGAAGCTCGCGTGCCATCGAGTCACTATGGACTCCGCAGTCTCGGTGCTTTGGTGCCATCTTTGGAATATCCGGCGTCCCACCGGAACGGACAACCGTGGAATAACGGATGCACTCTGCCCGAGCCCGCGGATCGAAGCCTCTCAAGATTCAGAATACTGCATAAATACCACCGGAATCTGTTCTCGTCATTTCACCCCGTATCTAGCTTTCTACACCCTAAACGACGTCGATTTCGAACGGTCCAGAGGGATCATCGCGAAAGACAATCCTCCGAAATTTTAAGTCGCTCACTCCTTGTTTAAGGGTAATATTATAATGATTGGACAGCGGATTTAATGCATTTATGACAAAAATGAGCAGGTGTAATTTCAAACATTAATAAATATTGAATATTTAAAGGAATCTAACAATATCATAAGGGTGAAAGTTCACTCGAGGCATATTAATCGCAAATGCTACGTTGAATGTACATTATACCATTATAATGACGTAATTACATTTGTTTTTCAATATTTCACTATGTTCCACCAATCCGACCATCTTGAAACTATTTTATATGTTAGATAAGCAGCAGAACATTGTTCCTGAATTTTTTGGAAGTGGTGACTCGGTTGCTTGCAATTCCCACCCCTAAAAAATTAAATAATTTTTTTCTACCCTTAATAATTTGATCACAATGGTGAAAAAAATGTATGATATGAAGGAGGTAAATTCGAGTATTTTCGTTTTTTTAAAAATCTGATTCCCACCCCTAAAAAATTAAATGATTTTTTTCTACCCTTAATAATTTGATCACAATGGTGAAAAAAATGTATGATATGAAGAAGGTAAGTTCGAGTATTTTCGTTTTTTTATAATCTGAATATTTTAATTAACAACCGAGAAAAAAAATGATGCAATTAAGGGTATTTACCCTCATATCATCCTTATACGAAAGGTTAGCGACTTAAAATTTTAGGGGATTATCTTTCAACCTAAAACCATTGTTTTCCACACAATATCAATAAAAATTGTGGGTGGGGCCGCTGGACCAATGACTTAGTCTTTGTCTTTGTCACTCCGGTGGCAAATTTCTATTTTGTATAAAGATCCGCTGTCTAATGATGATTGAAAGTTGAATTTGAATTCCGATTTAAATGTAATGATTGCAAGTTGAATTTCGATTTAAATTGGGTTGCTATCACGGGTATGATCAATTTCATATTTTCACAGTGAACTATATCTCTTCGCTGGAATATGCAGCAGTCCAAGTGGGATTTCGCACGGTCAAAAAACTGAAAATCCTTGGCAACGGAGGGTAGCGTGGCGCGACAGAAATTACACGTTCAAGCATCTCTCGTTACGCCTCTAATAAGTTCCACCTGACGGTTGCTCAGCTCGCTGTACACTCCGGAAACTCTGGAAAGAGTTCATGCTCTCGACGTAGTTACGAAAAGTCTGCTATACGTCGGGAAAGAAACTTCCACGGGCATTAATATTCCTTGGCGAAAACGGTAAACGCCCGGCGTCAAGGAAACGCGAACGCGCACGGCTCATTTGATTCCCGTTTCCTACTTTTGCACTTGCGAATCGCGTCGAAAGATCCAACTTTTTTTCCTGAAAAACGTCGCTGAAACGTGGACTTTAGTCGTCCGCCATTCCGATCGATGAAGCTTAACCCACGGCTGAGTCCGGGTCTATTTCGACCCGTCCGGTCTCTGGCGATCGTATACGATCGCGATTTCTTCTCCGGGGGATCGCCGGCCGAAGAATAAAACGGAAAATGTTAATTTTGCGGATTAATGGCGAACCAACGTATAATCTCGGAAAGCTATTTCCTCGAGTTCTTAACTCGCTGCTTCCAGGTGGCTTCGACACCGGAATGAAATGCAAATTTAAACACGTTTCCACAATTCTATCGACCTTAAGTCGACGGAAGCTGGATGTAATGGAGACCTCGGCCGAACAAACTTTCATGACCGCGGAAATTGTTTGGAACACCGTTCCGAACAATCTACATTTATCAGGGGCCGGTGCGCAAAAAGAGGCCAACAGAGAGAAAGGGGGGATGGGAAAAAATAAGAAACTAGAATCTCACGGATGATAAATGACGCGCGTCATTATCAACGCCTTCTCATTCTTCCGACGGACATTTTCATCGCGCGCATCACGTATCGATTTTGTCGTGTTGTTGTTGCCCGTAAAAATAACCCGATGTTTTTATGCTTCGCGCGAAAGCATTGTTGAACCGCTTCAGCATGGGTTAATTAACCAATTCCGTTAAACGCGTGGAACGCCGCACGAATTTTGGACGTCTCGCGAGAGGTTCCCTTGTCACGTTGAAACATATTTATAATATTTCGATGAACAGTTTAAAGAACAGCTGTTCTGCTAACCTAACTCCTCCGCGAAGAAAAATCTACATACAGAAAAACGTGTATACCGTGTTTACGATAAGAAAATGATTAATGAAAGTTCTCTGTGAATATAGCCTGCGAAGATAATTAGAAGTAGAATGGGGAGGTGTAATGGAACAGGACTAGTCAAGATTAATGGACACGATACATCCGCATTAATTAGAAATAATTCACGACACAGACCCGGAAAATAGAAGCTGTCCTCGTCGGTTTAAACAATCTTTTACCGATTAAATCCACTGAACAGAATTGCAAACTTATAATTACTTTCGACTCGGCACGGTTTCGTCAAATTGTTATTAGAAACGAGACTGAACGAACGCCGAAGCATTGCAAAGTAGAGAAGCAACGAAACTTACAGAAGAACCGACGGAAATTAAATTATTTGCGTTTGTCTGAATGAAACAGTTTTCGAAAGATTTCAATTATGATTTTGCATAATTCTGTCCGACAACTTGATCGGTAGAATAATAATAATGCACAGAAACGAAAGTTCCGAGCCGTCGGTATCGAACTTACGAAACTGAAACGTTTGATGAATTCTGTCTGTTATTATCGACACCTCTTGTCCGCGCAATTAAGGTCTCCGATTGAATCGATGCTGTAACAGAACCAATTTAATTGATTATTCCGGGTGCCCGACGTCGCTACGGAGAATTACACGAGCTCGTTACGAAAGCCAATTGATTTTTACGTTTGCATAAAAGATACCCGGATTCTATGCTCCCGGTCCGCGCACCTAAATAATTCGACACGCGCGTTTATTACGGGCGCGTGTGAATGCGAGCCGAGATTGGAATCTAATCATCGTTACCGGAATAGTTTGCAGCGGATTCATTTCCATTTCATACCATAACGAATTCGCTGGTTTCAATGATAGTTTACGGAGATATGATGTTCCTGGACATTCGAACAAAAATCCTGGAAAATTTTCACCCTGACATTCCATTACTAATTTTAATTGAACACTGTTGACTTAATCCCTCCAACGAGACGTTTTGATTTTGACAAAATGTTTTCGTCGGTAGAAGAAAATGCATCATCGCCATAAGTTACAAACAGAAAAGCGCCATTAAGGGGACCTAATCACGGGCCGTCGAGTTTGTAACTGCGAGGGGGCAAATCTAATGGCTGACACAGAATCATGGCAACTGGTTCCGACCAAGTGGCGGATTTGCCCCAGTACTTCGGAGCTCGATAACCCGTGATTAAGTGGCTATTCGTAATGATACTTTATGAGCTATCGCCTAGAATCGATTCCATTTTCCACGTGAGTTAACGAACTACCGATCGAGCCAATTTGGCCACCCACGCGACACTGGATGCGCGCGAAATTTTATCAAACTCCTTTCTATCCTGTTCGCGCAAAATTCTGGATAGACAAACCAAAATTAAATACTGTTCACAATTACAGAATAGTGAGTTCAATGTTCCCGTGCTTTATAAATGCCATTTACAACGGTCCAGCACAATAAACGAGACCGCCATATAATTTTCTATATTTTCCCACTGCGTTCTCTATCTCGGAAACCATTTATTTGAATTTCATGACTAACGCTATCTCTATCGCGTTGGCCACGTTCCACTCGTAAAGCTTGACTTACTGGCCCTACGCAATGATCGTGAAGAATTGATTTTTCCATGTTCAAGTAGATAACAGCAAATTATATACTTTTCATTAATATACAGGGTGAATTCGATAAAGCAGGACACCTAAATATCTCCGTTACTTTTCGTTGTACAAAAAAACTTCGTAGGACAAAGTTACACTGTTTGAAGGGCCACATATAACGGTGTAAGGGAAAAAAATTTTAAGGTCATTTTTATGAGATTTCAAGGTTACCGATGTTTTTTTAAATGGAATTATATATTTTCGTTAACGTAATGTTCTAGCTGACAAAATACCGAATTCATGCATGTAACACAATATGACCTTCAACCCAGAAAAATGGTATAAATAAAATTCAACGTGTAAGATTCATTTGATGTATTTCTGTTACGCCAAATGTTCAAAAATATTCCCTTGAGCTGCTATACATTCATTCAGCCGTGAAGTTACAGAACGTACTGCTGCGTAATTCATTTCTGAGGAAATCGACGCACAAGCCTGGACGATTCTTTCTTTCATGTCGTCTATAGTCGTTGGTGGTTCACTATAAATATCGTCTTTCAGTTTTCCCCATAGATAAAAATCAAGGGGTGTAAGGTCTGATGAGCGAACTGGCCATAATACGGGTCCGTTACGTCCAATCCAACGATTTGGAAACTTGTTATTTAAGAATTGTGTTACGACACGGGAAGAATGGACCGGACATCCGTCATGTTGATACCACATATTTTCACGAATGTTCAAGGGTGTATTTTCCAGGAGAATTGGTAACGATTCTCGTAAAAATGCAATGTATTTTTCTGCATTTAATGTTCCGGTAATAATGTGAGGCCCAATTATTTGGTTATCTAAAGTTCCGCACCAAACATTGACGGATCATGGTCTTTGTTTGTTGACTGTCCGTAACCACCGCGGATTTTCAGATGACCAATAATGCAGGTTTTTTAAATTTATTTGCCCGTGATTTGTAAACGAAGCTTCATCGGTAAATAATACTTGATTAAAAAATGCTCTATCGTTTATCAATTGTCTCAATTCCCACTGGCAAAAGTTTACACGATTTACAAAGTCTCTACCATGAAGTTCTTGATGAATTGATAGGTGAAAGGGGTGAAATTTGTGTTCCTGGAGTATTTGCACTACACATTTTTGACTAATGTCACTTCCTCGAGCGATTTGCCTCGTACTAGCATGAGGGCTTGTATTCACTGCTGCCAGAACATTAATTGTGTTTGCTTCATTCCTTACAGTCCTCACCTTTGTACGTTTTTTATTTTCGACACTACCAGTTTCACGGAATTTATTTAACAAATTGGAGTAAACGGAAACTGATGGACAATTATGATTAGGAAATCGGTCCTTGTACAACTGCACGGCTTCTCTTAAACACTGTCGACTATCTCCATAAATGAAAATCATATCAATCTTATCTTCCTTCGAGTAACGCATTGTGAAACGTTCATCGATAAACTGATCGAGAAATCTTAGAAACTGTGGAAATCTGATAGCAAGAAGGTCTTCTGAGTAATTAGTAGTGGATAAACACGATTCTGTACGAACGTATAGGTGAAGGTATATCATAATTGTCCTCCTGTCAACACCGAATCTGTTATTATGTTGTGTATTGCGATACATTTGAATGTATAGCAGCTCAAGGGAATATTTTTGAACATTTGGCGTAACAGAAATACATCAAATGAATCTTACACGTTGAATTTTATTTATACCATTTTTCTGGGTTGAAGGTCATTTGAAGGTCATATTGTGTTACATGCATGAATTCGTTATTTTGTCAGCTACAACATTACGTTAACGAAAATATATCATTCCATTTAAAAAAACATCGATAACCTTGAAATCTCATAAAAATGACCTTGAGTTTTTTTCCCTTACACCGTTATATGTGGCTCTTCAAACAGTGTAACTTTGTCCTACGAAGTTTTTTTGTACAACGAAAAGTAACGGAGATATTCAGGTGTCCTGCTTTATCGAATTCACCCTGTATAGTAATGCATGAAAGTTGGCCTCTGCGTTAAATGATTTCTTTCTCTCTGCTTTGATACGTCCGTCATTTAACCTCGTAGGAAATTATCCACCGAAACGTCACTTGAGCCATTATTGTCTAGTTTAATTCAAGCTCGAACAGAATTACACGCGATAATACAGAAGCTTGCGATGCTTGCTGCCGAGACCGCCTCAGGTGAAACGGGTTCTCGTATTTCCTAGATACGATAGCAGGTGCACTTGATGGGTTAAAATTTAGTCTGAGCAGACAGACTCGAAAATAACCTGCAACGATGCTCTCGTGCAACCATAACAGAATACGCTGACGCACTCGTAGCTCCGAACAGTACGAGTTGGAACTACAGATGCATCTCAACAGGTGTAAAAACTTCCCGAAACAACTAGTTTATTCTACATGTCTGTTAATAAATAAATCAGCAAAAAGTCTAGGCAAGCTGAATCTCGTGATCGTATGCCAGTGGATTCGTATTAAAATGTCATGATGCCAACTAAGGGCAGCGAGGATCAGCGGGTGCAGTTTCCCCGTCCGAGGACCGGGCAATTAAAAGCAGCAAAATTATATTCACGTGGGTGGCGTCGCTGTGGATCACGGCAGAAAATTGTCGGGCTTGGTTGACAGCCGAGGCGGACGAATAAAACTTGAGAAAGTTCCGCGGGACAAACTCGTGTTCCGTGAGGGAGGGTACGGGTCCCGGGCCAAAAACGCTCTTACTTATATCACGGCAATCCGGAGAAGCGAAGTAATTTCTCAGCCGCCTCGAGAGGATCCTCCAACCGGCGGATTTCTTTCGACGGGGAATAGCTGCAGCCGGTCGGTCCCGTAATTGCATTTCCACGGAATCAGCGGCTCCTCGCGTTATTATCACCGGGGATTTCCACGCCGGGCACGGCCCCGGTAATCGTCCCGAGGAAAACTCTCGATTCAGCCATCGAGTTTACCTAAATTAAGCCAATTGTTGAATGGATCCCATTACACCACCTCGCCAAGCCAGACGCGCACTGAGGGAGAGAGAGACACACAGAGAGAGAGAGAGAGAGAGAGAGAGCTCCACTCGGAAAAGCGACGCGATTGTCTACCGAAAAGATGAAATATTCGCCGCGATTCCCCGGTTGCTTTCTAAAGAATTCCCGGGAATAATAAGAATAATTGCGTGCCGGCGGAGGGATCACGTTGGCTACAGAATTTTTATAATGCCACGCCGATTCAAGCTAGCCTCACCAGACGAGCTCTTCAAATGACTAGACTCCCGTAGAACAAGATCCAAAAATTGTTTAGATAAAGAATTTTTATTCTTCTCCAGTCGGCTGCAATTCAGGTAGACAATTTTGCTTTTGCTGCTGCGTTCGCAGTTCAGACAAAGAATTTCGATTCCATCAAATCGGTTAGTGTCCGAGCGATTGTCAGGAGCGGTAAGAACTGAAAAATCGCGATGCCGGACAGGCCGCGCAGCCACGAATAGCCGAAGAGTACGACCGATTCTTCAGGACTCCCACGCGAGTGACGTTAAATCCGTTTCTCGCCTTCAGTCCAGCCAGCTCCCGGTTGTCAGTTGAATGGGTATAATGCACATCCTCGCTCACGGTTTCTAGCCGATCGGATCGGTTCCCTGAATACATCAAACCCGCCGCTGTATTTGTACACCTCGGTTACGGACGCTAACCAACAAACTCGGTCAGTAACCTAACCCCGATGTCAGGCCATCGTCGGTCACTTCTCTCCCCGGCGTGTCCGTCGCTTCTCGGCTTGGCTCCATCACTTTCTGCCTCTCGGCCTTCCTCTATCTGGAGCGAGTAAATCAACTTCAACCGTGGGCAGAACTTCTAAAACGTTTATTCATACGCTTAGGCTGCTCCCTGCGAGAAACTCGGACGTATCCGGACCGGATTTCCAACGCTTTCATCCGGCCGAGTTTTACATTAAGGCGACACTTCAGTTTGACTCCCACTCGAGGGCAAACGCGCCGATTTTTCGCTGTTGCCGAAAGATTCGACGTACAGTCGCCCCGGAAAGTCACTGTCGCAAATCAATCTTCAGAGAAGTCTTCGGGTGCTCTTCGGCTACTTCACAGTTCATTTTTCAGCTCGGTTAAACGTACGCGCAAAACCTTCGACGGCCGCGTAAAAATATCGAAAATTACGGAAGATCAAAGATTGATGTCCTCCCGTCGACACGTTAGGTCGACTTTTTCCGGACACGGTCCGGCAGCCGTACATCGGGGAACCAGTTCGAAACGCTTCGGGAAGGGAAGAAGAACACGGGTAACCATGTCTAAGTCGTTCTTCAATGTCCGATTGGCGCGGGCTGGCGAAGGGACGGCGATCGTCTCTTTGGAAATACAAGAAATTACAAGATGCCTAACCGTTGGTAAAAGGCTAATGGTACCAACTCGAACGGCAATAAGAGCGGACTAAGTGCTGGCCGAGTGATGTACAGACAGCCGGCTCCTCGGACTAGGTAACCAAACATTCCTGCACGTATATCAGCCGTCTCTTTCACCGAAATCACTGGTCCTCCTCGATCGATCCCCTCGCGGAACAAATGTCCTCGGGATTGCTCTCTACCGGTTCCTCGAGCGAAGAATCTCGGGACATCTGCTGCGAGCCAGTATTTTTCTTGATTACTCAATCCCTGCGATCGGGGGGTAGGTACTCGTTTCTCAGACGTTTTTTTATGGCTTTAGGCTACGAAATGAATTGATTTAAGCAGCATTTGAACCGTGCGAATTATGATATTCCCTCTGTCCCTAAATTCGCGGCGTGAATAGGGTTCAAAGGGCAAATCAGACCGCGTTATATTCTGCAGGCCAAGTTGAAATTCATAAACGTGTTCTAAGCTGCAGATGGCCCTGGTGTATAGGGGCTCGAAGGCAGACGGCTACGGTGCGATGAACCTAAAGGGTGAATGAGAGGGCAGCTAGCACACCCCTGTAATGCGGTAACCCTTGCGGTGCTCTAGGATTACGTGGTGAAACGTGCCAGAGCCACCGTAATCCAATAATAGCCGACCCGATCCCCCTTCCTTCTCTTACGGGACATCAAGGTAGACCTCTGCTGATTCGAGAGATCGACCTTCCCCGTCGTTCCCCGAAACCCTCCACCCATCCCAATCGTTCCGAACGCTTTGATTTTTTCCGCTCTCCTTGCTCCCTTTTTTCCTCCGCGGACACGACGCTCCTTCAGCAATTCGCTCCGTTCTCAAAAATGACAGGACGCTCATGCCGTTCGAATACTCCCGGCAATTGAGAATGTTCATTTTTATTTTTATTAAAGACGCTACGTCTGGATTAATAAATCGGCAGGCAAGCCGATAGCGTGGTTTCCGTCGAAGGATTTCACATGGAAATCCTCCGGAGCCTGACGAATGCGTTTTGCATCTTCTCGCGCGATTACCTCGCACGTAGCTCTCGCGCCGGACCCGAGGGCTGCGCTCGCAAACGTCACCGTGACAAATGGCGACCGAAAGCGGACGAGCAAGGCTGCGACGTGACCCCCGGTAACCCTGCCAAGAAGCATCCGAGACTTTCCACGAAGAATGTCCCGACGATTTCGAAGATGTACGTCTCTCCCCTGTCTCGACACTGTTCTCAGGGAAAATCGTAGGTGACGCGAAGAAATGTATTCGAAGGAGCTGATGTCTAAAACAGCCCCAGGCTCCTCGTTTGTACAGATTTATTTCTGAAATTCGAAGGACCTCGTAATTACTGCTGCCATCGCGATTGCCCTCGAGCGTACGAAACCATAGACCAGCCTAGTCGGTAGCATTGCGAAACGAATAGCACTCGAACAAGTCCCATTATAATAAAGTTCAATTGCCGTATCTTCTCAGCCGATGACCTGAAAACGCAATTGGATTACGTTCGAACGGACCATTAGCGAGGCCGGTTAAGCCGCGTATAACCCAACCAGCTTTAAAAAAAAAGTTCGATCAGGCCTCCTGCTCACTCTAACCCTTTGAAACCACGGCCGCACATTGCACAATACTTACGCTGCGAATTCGATACAGATAATCCTAACACTGTGTTACACATTTTACACCTTGTATAACCAATCAGAAAGGTTTACGCCGAAGACAGAGTGTTCTGTCGGTAGTATTCGGTGCTCAAAGGGTTAAAAATGTGCTCGGGCGCTGCGGATCCGCGCGCTTTATCGCGACCGACGTCGAAAAAAGCGACGCCTCGGTCTCGAGACGGATTCGCGACCGGCCGGAGAAAAACCTTGCGGGGACATTGTTTGCATTGCTGTTCCTCTCCGGACTTTTCTTCTTGCCGTTTCTCCGCTCTCCGTTTCGGCCGCGTTTCTACGCGAGATTCTTTCCGTTCACCGACAAGAATTATTATGCTGTCTCGACGTTATTACCAGTTACTTGTCCCTCTTCTTCCACGTTCCGCACTCCCGTGCAGCCTGGAAAAGAAACCAGACAGAAACGGCCCCCTTGCGTTTTTCCCCTTCTCTTCTCGCGTGAAGAGGAAAATGAAATTTGAAATTGTTCTTCGAGTTTTGTCGCGTCCGAGGTTCCGGGCAATATGGCAAGCAAAGGGAACAATGTGTTTCCAGTTCGAAGAATTATTATAGCTTGTAATTGACGCAGAAAATTCCGCATAAAGATCCGCAGTTTAACAAATGTGTTGCGGTAAGTGTTACGGGCGGACGTGAGCGGAATTCGGACTGTGGATTACAAAACGGGGAGGAAGTTGGATGAAACAGGAGTCGCGTTCTTGAGAAATTGTTTAAATGCTCATGCGAGTGGAATTGAAGATGATCTCTTAATTATTTGATTTCTACAAGGAACGGTTAATTCTTTTTGGTGGCAGCGCTGCGGATAAGGGTAAGGAACGCCCTGCGGTAAACCGCTCGGATAATCTCCCTGGCGGTTTACGGTGTTATCAAGCGGGCTGTAACGTCCCTGTAAAATTTATTGCAATCGAGCAGGGCGGCGAAGACATTCTGAAGGAAATATGTTGAACATCCCGCGGAAACTACCTGCCACGAAACTTCTTTCCCGATCCGGCCACGGAGTCACGTACCGGAAAAATGGCTTAATCCCAGAAGTCCTCTCACCTAGTTTCCTGACTCTGACGGTCTGTGCTCGACATACTCGTTCCCCGCATCCGTCGGCCTATCTATCCCGAATATTGGATGAGCCACCATCTTCGACCTCCCCCCCAAATTTCCCTGATACACTTCGCTCGACAGTTAGGGAAATTGCGGTAAATACCAGGCCTGCTACTTTCCTTCGGAGGTCGAAGATCTTGAGATGCTTCGATTTCTGCTTGAACCTTCGTTCAAAACTTTTTCCTCATTTTTTATATTCTGTGAACATTCTGTAAAATCTTTTATTCGGAAAAGTAACAGCCCGAATAAACACCACGAGCGAATTCACCAGTTTTTCCCAGAATTTTCTGGGGAGTATTATCGCACGGTGACTTTTTTCCGCAGGTCTAAACGACACCTGTTCGATCCGATCCCGACACGGGTAAAGGGAAACCCGTTCTGATCGGTGTACTTAGAGTGTAGGTAGAGAGATTCCGGCAACAATGTGGTAGGTACGCGGTGGCTCGAGATAATGCAGAAATTTCTAGTTCAGGGTAGTTGTGTATTTATTGTTCCCGGGAGTTAACTAAAGCCGCCGGGCAAAGTAAGTGGATTTTCGAGCCACACCGTTACGTCACGTACTTTCAAATCTGCTTAATCTTCCTCTGAAAATTTGATCACGTGCCGGGGTACGAGACCCTGGCCCTCGGTTCTTCTTGAAAATGAGACCTTCTTTACGTGTCCTTTGGTTACCGGCTTAGCACGATGTTAACATGGCGCGAGGTAATTCGTTCTTTGTATGCGTTGCCCACTTTCTCGGTTATTTGCACGGTTACCGGGGGACTTCAATTATTTATAGAAAAAGAACCGTGGCCCGGCTTGAACTGGTTCGTAAGTATCCTCCGGAAACTTTGTTACAGTTGCTCGATATAAATGTTCAACCTCTCTGTCTGCTTCACAGCCGAATAAAATAACACGCTATCGAAATGTTCGTTTCGAGCGAAGTAAAGTTTCCAGGCCGAACAAATTATTATGCGATATCGACAATATCCTCGTCCCAGCATTGTATAATTGCCGACTGCCGCGTAATTACCGCGCACGCTTATTTCGATGTTACAAAGAGGCGCTAACGAATGCAGAGACGCAGACTATTGTGCGGATCCTACAGGACATACATCAACGTCGGGAAACAAGAGCCAAGGACCCGTAAACAATGGCGAATACTGCATTAACATTCAACGCGGCAGTCTTCTGCTTTTAACGCGGTGGATGCTCCGAGCGAATCGCAGTGTGTTCTTGCAAATGTCGATCATTAATTTCGCGATACCCATTTTGTTGGATGCTTGCATATTGTTTCGGGTCGCTATAATCATTAATAATTGGAATGCGGGAGAGACTGGATCGACAGAAACATTCTTCCTTGTTGACCTGTTCGATCGGAACTGGCGTTTTACTTCAGAACATCGATGCTCCCTTTCGAGGACATTATCCGCTAGCAAAGGAGAAACAAGGGATCGCGAGAGCTCGTATCCCAGAAGGAGATCGTTGGACAAAGGGAGTTCGAGAGGATCTGAGCCGAGTCGGGATCCGTTGAATGGGAGGCAGCATGTCAAGGGTGAAAGAAACCAAGGAGTGGACCAAGACCAAGTGGATCAGCTGCAGGAAGCTGGCGGAATCGGCCGCCGCTGATCGTCACGAGCGTCCTAAGGGAACGATAGTGTGTAAATCCATCGTGGCGGGCGATGGCGGACGTTCTTCCTCGGCCTGGTCCTGGAGAGGAAGGAGGATCTAGTAATTAACGAAGCTGTTGTGATCGCAATCTGGCGCACGAGCCGCCTCGGGCGGAAACTTCGTCGACCGAACAGAGACAGGGATACAGGAACGGAGAGAGAGATGGTCGAAAAGAGACGGTAAGGGAGGGTGACTGTAGGGAGAGCGAGTGAAAGAGATTCGCGGCGCATGCTACGAATATTAATGTGGCGCCCTTCATTGTCTCCGAGTTCTCTCGCCACTCGCACTGTTCTATATCCTTTTCTACGATCATCCTGGCACCGGCCTGCTAGCCCGCCTTCATCATCGATCCACACTCTTTTCCTCTCTCTCTCTAACCCATTAACGATCCTGTGCTTTCTCCTCCTTCCCTCATTTTTTGAACCTCTACCAAGCCGCTTATTAACGGCTTCAATTCTTCCGCCGCAAAAGTGGCATCGGAATTAAGATGCCTACCCACGGAATGAACGCTTTTCAATTGGACGCCCGATTCACGGCCAACGCATTGTGTCCCGATCGGGAGGAAGATCATTGGATGTCAGCTGACCTGGTTTTAGCACTGGAGATCATCTCCAAGCTGATATTCCTCTGGAACTACATTTTTAATGGTGCTCAATCTGAAACTGCCTCAACTATCGAAATTTGGTCAACTTCTAGTTTGGATACTCGAAGCGCTAAGTCTCCTAGCTTCTAACTTTCGGGGTTCTCAGCTCAGGCCATTAATTCAACGATTCTCGCTTTGGAATTGCTATGATTTTAATTTCCGGGTCATCAATTACGGAGTTTCCGAACTCTGAGGATCTGATCAATTGAGGGAGAAGGTGTTAGAAGTTAGAGTTTGAATCGCGCGACACGGTTCAAACGTTTTTCCATTCGATGCAGTAATCCATTTCCCTTGAAAGAACTTCCACTAACAGCCCCGACGCTTTATGCGATGCTCCGATAAATCTGTACAACGAGCGGAAAACCGAAGATCGCGAACGAATAAGTAGCTAGACGGTTCGCGGTGGCATCTCTACCTCCGGTTCGCCGCATTAACCCTCCCCAAACAAACGAATCGGATCTATCGTCGTTTCTGGCTGGTTTAATGCGCAGCGTCTTTCAATCTTTTCGGGCCGATAAACACAGGAGCCGCCCGGCGAACTCAGACCAAGAAAACGCCCGCGATACCGTTTCCCGTGGAAGCCCGTCTACCTCGTAGAATTGCAAAAATCGCGACGATACCCGAGCATGGGGTACGATAAAGAACAATGCTCTCTTAACGTCTGCACAATAAAACACGGGGGGCGAGGGGTGGAGAGAGGAGGCTGTGCTCCGCAATCTTATGGTTGTCTTCGCGAGGACGGAAAACCGAGAGCAACGGCCCGGCTTCGAGAGACGATATTATCGTCACCGAGAGCGGAATGGATACACATAAATTTCCCGGTCGACAATGCAATCGGACGAATTGCCGTGGCAGGCAGATTCGACGTTTCGAGATAAAACGGTGTCGGCGGGACAATGCGAAAACGTCGACGGATACGATCGTCCCGTTTTCGGGTCTTTCAAAAAGGATTGTACCAGCCGATCTCCTCATTTGAAAAACTCTATGGACAGCGGAACGGTTAGACGTGAACATAAATCGCCACTGGCAAGGTTTCTGCGCTTCTCTACGCTGAAGTGCAGCTTATAGATAGCAATACATCTCGTGTATCCAGTCCATCGACCGTCCCAGCATACCTCACCGGTCGATGCTGTTAAAATTCCAATAACAGACTCCTCTGTCTCCCATGCGATCCCGCAGAGCGCTTCCTCAGCGTTGGGGGAACGTTTTCTTATGCACAAGACTTTCGCATGGTGTACCCTTTGTTCCCCCCATATATATTTCCCACCCCATGCGCACCCACGGTCGCATGCCAGGTATCCGAGGTATAGTCAGATCCCGCAGCGAGACGAGACGCATATTATCGGTTCCGGATGATCCTTTTTCAGATTCTTCTCTTCGGAGACAGACCGTCTTCTGCTACCCAACATAATAAATGTCTTTCTCCTCTCGACTCTCTTCTGAACGTCCGATACTCTGGTCAGCGCAACCCAGTCCAATTTCCAGAGACCATGATCACGTGCGTGGACAGATAATTGAACATACATCAAGATGAAAAAGGGGGGAAGGCAGATCGCAATGCCGCGAACAACACGGCCCCGAAGAAAGACAGCTGGTCCCTTTTCGACTCGACAACGCGAGGGGCAAAGGAGGGAGAGGAGAGAGAGAGAGGGGCAAAACGGTTCGCGAAGAAAAGGAGACAGAGGAGGACAGATAATTCAGTAGCAATCTGGTAGCTCTCTCGACGGTGGCACGACGATATAAATTCAGTAAACGCCGTCATTAGGGCCAATCCGAAATACCGGGCGTCTATTAAACCTGGAACTAAGATAATTACCTGCATCGGATCTGTCCCCTTCCATCTGCGAACGGGGGGCCGCCACGCTTCCCAGCTGCATTGTTACGTTTCTTGCTACCTTTCTGCTTTGCCACTGATCTTCCCCCGGCCATCCTTCCACCGCCACTTTCTGCGTTTCGATCCCCGCGAAACGATGCGACGGGACCAGGATTCGCTCCTCGTTGAAGGAGCACGGTGTCGATATCCTTGTTCTACCCTCCTTTGCGTCGCGTCGTCCCGGGACCAGAGACATTCTTTCGGACCGTTTACACGGATTGGTCGGGGGGGATCATTGATGACGAGGGTATCCTAATAAATCCCGCGACCAGATTGTTGATCGGCTTAATGGCTGTTAATAACGTGCCGAACTGCTGGATACGCGACTCGTCGAGGCTGATCGTCAATGAACTGGCTCGAACCGGGATGTTAGCGTACTGGGTGACTTTATAGGAACATAGAAATTACACAGTCGTGATTTAATGTTCTGTAACACTTTGTGGTCAGCAACGTTTTTAATGGAATGTTCGAGGTAGTAAAACGTTGGGTTTGAAAGAAATAGTTTGAATATTTCGCGTACGGCACAACCCAGTCCCGCTTAAGTGATACTGCCAATTATCCCGCAGAGTATTAAAGATACGGAAAAAATGTTTAAGCAGGCCCCTGGGTGGCCGAGATAAATCGGTGGAATAAAAATCTTTGTACTGGTCGGTACATTTCGATGAAGTGAATCATTCTATTTGGTCGGAAAGCCTGAAACAGCAACTTTCATCCGGCTTTCTGAATCCGGTTTTCTTCCGACTGTATGGGGAATGGATGGAATCGCGTGCATCGGCGCGGCATTTCGCAAAACTTTACCCGTGTACGATTCGATGTAACACGTCGTACACTTCGGCGTGGCTCCGCAGATGGTCCACGGAGCCTGTGAAAGTGGTTCCGATGGAATCCCGTCACAACTGTACCAGCACACTCGACGACCAGTCGGCCGGCCAGGAGGATGAGTAAGAAACCCTAAACTACGTTTTTAGCGGGACGTTACATTTGTCGGATACCGGGCCCCGAATCCTTGCTCCCTCGTCGAGGGAATGCCAAGGGAATGTCGCGAATTTTCAAAATGACGCAGTGCGAGTCCCTCTTGTATCCCGCCAACCATTGTTTAAATAGATTCTAGTATTTCTGTTCATGTATCATGACCTTCGTGGATTTTCCGTGGGAATGTTAATGTTTCAAGATCAGGTTGGCTGTTTGATTTCGGCATGAACGAGTGGTTCGTCGTCGCGGAGTACAACCGCGTCGAATTGATAAAGACGAGTCGCCATGAGACAGAAATCTTTTTCTATGCGACAGGTTCGTCGCGACGCTGAAGAGGGGGGACCAGTCGTCAGTTTCCCTTAGCATTTACAACCAGTGATTACGTGAAGATTGAGAGGGGTACACCGTCCACGTAGTCCTCACAAATTATCGTCGTCGACCACACTGGCTATTTCACTCGGTGGTACTTCGATATACGTTAACCTACGTCCAGGAATCCTCGAGTCCTTTCGCTTCATGTTTCTCTAGTTGGTCTGCGATGCTTTTTTCCTGGTCGACGAACGGTCCGCGAATAAGAGGCTCGTCGCTCAGCCTCGCGAAACTACGTTTCGGAATAGTGTTTCCTATTTCGCGAAATGAACGCGGCGAGCCCGGAACCCCGGCTTTAATTAAGACTCTCGTATCAGCTCGGCCATTTGCGTGCAATTTTCTTCGAGATAAGATAAGCGGATGAATTTCGGTGGCCTCGAGAAACTTTCCGGCCTCTCGCAATTAGTAACGAAGATTTTAATGATCGGATCTGTGCCACCTCCAGAACGTTTTCTGGAGTCCAAAATAAGATATGTCACTAATTGGACGACTCGATAAATCTCGTAACGGGTCAACCATGGTTCCCTAGAACCTACTACACTGAGTTACCGTCGCGTGGGAAATCTTAAGATCACTATCAGCCATGTCTCTGGCGAGTAAAATCTAATTTTACGCATGGACGGCCAGGCTGTCGGCCATGGAAGTGCCCGTTTTACCGTATTCGATGTTTCCCTTCCAATGTCACGACCTTACCTTTCCACCACCGCTACCGTTCCACCTGTCAACGTGTTACCGGTTTCCCTTACACACACGGACAGTCAGCCAACTATACACGCCTTGTGGTCCGGATGTTCCGCTGTCGCGTAAAAATGGGGTAGCAACCATAATTTCGTCCCGAGCTCGTTCGCCATGGTCGGAACGATTTTTCCATGAAGCGTCGCGTTTTCGCAGGTAGTCGAGGCGGATTGTCTCGGCGACTAGCATGATTGTCGGCACGAATTCAGCGGGATAGTGTTCGAGCCGGCGAGACCGGGTCTCCCGGGACCTCTTCCGGTAAACGATGGAGGTGAAAGGGGGCCCGGCTGTTTTTCGCTTATTGGATGAAAACAAATAAGGGAAAACTCATCATCCGGCTCGTCTCAACGACGCCGATAAAACGAATCGACCGGGATAAGAGAGCGGCTGCCGTGTATCTTCTTCTTTTTTCCACTGGCAATCTGTTTTTTTTCCCCTGTTCTTCTTCTTCTTCTTCATCCTCCGAGGTTCATCCAACCTGCGGGATCGTCGAAGCATTGTCCTTCGATCCTCTTCCTCCTCTGTTCTCCTCCGGTCCACTCTTTTTGCGGCCAGCCCCTGGACTTCGTCCCTGAGAAATTATAGTGTTCGCGTAGCCACCCGTTTCCTCGAATCTCGTTGTTCCCTTGCTGATCCCTCGCAATTAGCGACGCGTCGTTACGCGGAATTCGTTATTGCAAAATGGTGATTGTCCCCGGACCAAACTCTTCGTGCTCACGATAGCCGCCTCTGCTTGGCCACCGTGATCCTGATCGAGTATCCACGATCTCCAGGTTTCAACAGATTTTTTCTTGCAGTTAATTTATTAAATAAAAGGAAAGAGTTAACTGAACGGACGATACTGGGTCGCTTGGTTTTATGAAGTCACTCTTTGTCATCGAGTCATGGAACGCTGGCGTCGAATCGTGGCCGCTGTTTGCAAATGATACGATGATAAAGATGCAAATGCGTGCAACGGGGATATTGCACGCCAGCCTATATGCAAAGCAACGAGCTCTGTTGCATCTCTTGTGGCCGCGTCCCGTGACCGGCTCATAAACTAACACATTTTGGTTTCCTTTGATCTGCGCGTAGCTTCGCTTGTTGTCCCCCGGCTTTTGCGAACCGTCGATACCTGGAGAATCGCCCGGCGGAGTAATTGGATCTCACAATTACATGGAAATTTAATTACCGGGGCAAATTAATTGCTCCGAAAAACGGCCGCAATTAGCCCGAGAAGTATGATACACTTGTTTCCTATATACACTGCTTCCCCGTATATTGTTTAACCAATTTGACATCCGGTTAGATCCTCCTCGGTCTGATAATCTCGCACGATCCGCATCAGACTGACACTGCACAAAGAAATCTTGCTCGCGTCATTGTTCGTCAGAAGTTTTGGCATCACCGCGAGCCTGCCTATCACCGCGACAATAAGATGCAAATGTGCACGCGGTGCAGGCTGACGCCAGCGTAAAACATAATCTCGCGATTAGCGCCGCCTGGAACTGAAGTACTCTTCCTCAACCACGATTCGTCCGAAACTTGCTCAGCGTTCCTAAGCACCGGACTGAGATCTTCGAAATAAGAATCGTACTAAACTCGCGTGCGCGCACGTGTCGTAAAATCTGCAGTCCGGAGATGAATTGCAGCGGTGCGACGAGAAAAAAAGAAGAAAATGTAGTATGACTCGTTGAGACGCATCTGCGGTACCTTGTAGCATCGTCCGAAATATATGACTATGGTTTATGCGGCTCTTCAGCTTCCGCGGCAAAGTAGGCCGATGATATCCAGCTTGAAACATGCCGGCTGAAGAGTCGCAACTTGCGAAGTGGATTACAGAGTTATACGGGCTCCGTGAGTGGCTGCTCCGCGGATGTTACGATTCATGCACATCCGGCGCAGGCTGCATTGTTATCATCCGCGAGTTAGACGCGTCCTTGGGACGCTGCGTCTCCGCCATTCCCTAAGACACGCGGAACTCTTTCCTACAAATTGGCTCGCGATGTCCCGCGTTTCGCTCTCTGATAACAAGGAAATTGCGTTTCCCCGTGCGCGCCATAACTGGATCGTATCAAATATTATTGGCCTTCTGACGCGAGAGGACAAGTGAAATCTGTATTTAAAAAGCGTGGAGCATTTTTATATTATTTCAGAATTTTCCGCGTCCTAATTAATTTCCCCGGAGCTCTCATTATCGCCGAACGAGCCGTTCCCAGTCGAACATTCCACTGAAAAGGATTTTTCATTGAGTTACAGCAAACCGTGCGAACCGTTGGCGGCTGTCCATCGCTCTCCAAATCGAAGCACTCGTTTACCATTCACCGCAGAATCTTGTTAAACGCTCGAAACTTACGCAACGTTCTCTTTCCTCGCTCCCCTTTCCCGTCAATTAATCGAACGACCAAAATCACCGCTCCGTCTCGCTCTCTGCCAGCCGAATTCATGCCGCCCGTGATTTATCACGCGCCCGTCGACGTCGATCCGTCCAATTTCTGAAAATTTGTTCACGGTTCCCCGTCGAATAGAACGAGAATCCGATGATAAGACTCCATGCGATCGTTTTTATCTTTCCCGTTACACACCCGGGTTCGTGCATGAGTAGCAGGCTCGTGAATTCACACTGCGCGAAGCTTAATCGCCTGGATTCTTTCTGTTATCTGTTTCGCTTTTTATACTGTCCGAAGCGATTTTACTGTTTCATTCTGTATTTCTGTGGAGCGTGCATTGTGAGACGAAATGTATTTGGAAGACGTGTTTTAATCAAGATTATAGATAATGGTTTTATTTTATATTTTCAAGACACAGTTTAATGACTAGAAAAATTGTCTCTATATGTTATTTCTTCCCTCAATAATTTTAATAGATGAAAGATCATATATTGACATCTTCAGTTTTTAAAATATTCTTACAATTTTCAATTTCATCTACTCAATTTTGCTATAAATGCATAAAGATCTGCAGTCTATTGAGATTATAATTCGAGGAGTCGCTCATTCATGGAATTCGGAGAGGTCCGAATGCACTCCAGGGGGTCTAACGATAGCGCACGTGTGCAGTCTTTCTATATGTGTACGCCAACCCCTTTAAAGGCAAAAACACGACAGAGTAATCAGGTGGAAAGTCGCGTTCGTCGGCGCAGTTTGCGTTTCACGTGCATGCAGGGGTCCGGTTCCACGGCCGATTACAGCGTGACAAATTATGTCACGCTAAAACGCCGCCTTATACCCGGCCAACAATGCAATCGTCCCCTTTCCTTCTCCTCGACGTCCGTATATACAAACGCGTATCGCCTGCGCGAAATAAAGCGCAACTTATGCTAATCACCGGCCCGTAGAAATGCACGTATGCCCAGGCGCGGACCAACTCATTCATAGAATTGCATTTCCGTTTGTTTCGTGAACTCGGCCCGGAATGTGTTCCGCATTTTCGGTGAACTGTTTCAATGTTGGACGAAATTTCGAGAGGGTTACATCTTTTAACCCTTTTCACTTGATCGTCCTCTCCGATGCACCACTAAAAATTCCTGTACCATTATTCAAAATATAGTTTACATTATTAAATATATCGGTATCTAATCAATAACTTTATTTAGATATGGTATGAGGTATTATACCAATTTCATATCCATAAAATTTCAAAAATCATAGGGTATAGAAATATTCTAGATCGGAAGAAATGTTTAATTTTCCAGGTAAAATAGCTCCGAGTGCAAAGGATTAAATAATAAATAAAGTGCTTCGAGTTGAACAAGATTATGACAAATATTTTACATTCTCTGTATTGCAGTTTCTGTAAACAGCCTCACTGTTATCGCGAGAGCGTATCAAAGACTTTCCCGTATTCTCGCCAGATGTACCCACCATGCAGTTTAAAAGTTCGACAGGATTTTTGTCCTCACTCGTTCTATTTATTTTAGTGTGGAATGCAGAATTATCTAGACTAAATATAGCAACTAAAATAAAACAAAACAAAATAAAATAATACAAAACAATATAAAACAATATAAAACAATACAAAACAATATAATGAAACGATCATAGAAAACCACACTGGACAATACATATTTATTTTAGTGTGGAATGCAGAATTATCTAGACTAAATATAGCAAATAAAATAAAACAAAACAAAATAAAATAATACAAAACAATACAAAACAATATAAAACAATACAAAACAATATAATGAAACGATCATAGAAAACCACACTGGACCATACATATGTAATTTTCGTCTTATGCACATTAGTTTAAAAATAATGTTAGCAGTGCTCGAATTAATTAAAATAGGTTAAGTATGAGTGGCATTTGTTTAAATAAAATTAAAAAAAAAGAAATTTGCATCGGCCGGGAATCGAACCCGGGCCGCCCGCGTGGCAGGCGAGCATTCTACCACTGAACCACCGATGCTTATACCATACCGATTACTGACTCTTCTCTTAGCGGCTTCGAATTAGTATGTCACGCGTACAGTAAATTCTATTTCGCACGAAAAAAAATACACAGTATTACAAAGAGCAATGCATTCCACATGTAAATTGTCCCGGAGTTTGATATCACGAGGTTGTCTACTAATTTTCCCGGAATACTTTCCATAGCGTTCTCGGTGGGAAACCGTCTTCCGCAAGTTGTTCAAACAACTGCTTATCAGTTGCGCAACGAGATCGAGATTCTCCGAGCAACGACGATGTCACTTGCACGTTAGGATGTTTCAACCAGAGACGGAAACAATACACTTTCCTCGTTACGACGTCTCGCATAGTATCAACTTTATTCAAAAACATTCAAGCCGTATCGCGGAGCTGCAACATTACCATAATCCCGCGGAACTACTTACTTAATCCTCGATCCACCTTGCTACGTCCATGCGTTTAACTCGGCCATTAATTTACTTGTAAAACCGCCACAATGCCGCATAAACAGCTGCGATCCTCTTCGCGAGATAACCGCGCAACTCTAATAACTACAGTCGTCCGCGTTAATTCCACAAAAAATTCGGAACTCATCTGTCTTATCACTAGCCACGAGAACCGTGATTGTCAAGATCGCGGTTCAGACTTCTTCTATATTTTATTAGACGATAAAAAACATAATTTTGCGATTTATTCGATTTTTTATTAATTTCCTTCAGTTTCATTGGAACACCGTTACTCTGTTTTACGTGCGGCCCGTTCGGTTAGATCAAAGTTCCAGGTACTTCGCGTTCATAATTCTTACCGAGACTTTGCAATATCATAGTTTATTAGTTTCCCCATGGTATTACACAGTTTTCCGCGCACTCGTGCGCTCGCATAATTTTCTATTCACCGGGCGAGAGCAGTAGCAAGTATTCCTCAGCGTCGAGTACCAAGAATACTTCTGATATTGAGAGGTGGATATTGTTTAAAAGAATGTCTTCGCCTTAAACGCAGCTACTTTGAAGACCCTTCTGCTCGTTCCGCAGTGTGTAATATATGCATAGAACAGGCCGCCTGCAGGCTTTATTTCATCAGTACCGTGTCGTCGTTGCACAAGAGAATATTGCTAGGCGAACGGGTTTTCGCCCCATCCATCCCTGGAGTTACAAGAAAACCGTTTTCGAACCGAGAAGTTCCATTTCTCGAGGAGGCCTTAATTAACGTCCTTCATTCGACAACAGATTAGTCGCGGTTATAACGAAGGATCTCCGGGTATGGTTACCTATCTTCTCAAGTATAAGCGTATCGCGCCGTGTATAGTCCGATAACTTTCACCGGTTTCGCGATCCCGGTATCGCGGGAGAAGGTCTCGTCGCCTACGTCGGTGATATGAGATCAGAGATAACGAGCGTTAACGCTGGAGAGGATACGAACTTTGTCGCAAACCGAGTTTCGCGAAGCTCTCGTTTCAACTCCATTCAACCGAGCCCAGCGAGACGCCATCTTCGCAATCGTCAAACGTTCGACGATCCGAAGACTCGTCGACGCTGTGGTAACAACGTATTGGATGTGGCTGTTAATAAAGACACCGTTCAAATAAAACTTTGAACACTTTAACTTTGTCTAGAGCGTTGTCGAGTACAGAATTGCTGCTGGTTCAGGAGCAATCAAACGCTGTGGTTCGCACAAACATTTGTGTATTTCAGAGTCGTAAACGAAGCATACACGTATTGTGAACTTTTGGAACGTCCATGGTTGAAAGGCACAAAATTCAAGGTTCAGAGTAAAAGTTCAAAGATAATGTGCAAGATAGTTCTGAAGAGAAGTTTATTGTAAAACTTCTCGATAAACGTTCATGATAAATGTTCATACCCAAAGTTCACGACAAGTTCACAATATGGTTCGTAATGAAGTTCGTAATAATGTTTCGTAACAAAGTTCGTGCTAAAATTCGTAATGCTGCTTCGTATCAAAGTTCATGATGAAGTTCACAGTGATGATTCGTATCAAAGTTCGTAATGAAGTTCATAAGACGGTTCGTAAGAAAAGTTCATAAGAAGATCGAAAGAGAGTTCATAAGAAATTTCACAGTCCACTTCGCAGTTCAACTTCGCAACTCTCGCTCACAATTCAAGTTCCAATCCGAATTAATACTGTTTAACAAGACGCTTCGTAACGTTCCACGAATTAATATGCCAC
This sequence comes from Lasioglossum pauxillum, assembly GCA_933228785.1. NCBI lineage: Eukaryota > Metazoa > Arthropoda > Insecta > Hymenoptera > Halictidae > Lasioglossum > Lasioglossum pauxillum. The sequence goes on from OW121704.1 coordinate 34,694,902, forward strand.
GCTACAAGGTTCGTACGATTCTCTCGAAAGCTCGTAAAGTTCTAAACCAGGGGTGGCCAACTTGTGGCGCATGCGCCAAACGTGGCGCATTGGATGATTACGAGTGGCGCATTGGATCCTTATTCTTTTGAAGTAGGCGCCATAACTGAATCCATCTTCATATTTTTAACACCTGAGAGCTCTCAGTTGAATTTATACAGTCTTCTTACTCATCAAGTCGTCGCAATTTTTTGACAGTTTACAATTATCGGATGGGAATTGGAGTGTTCATGACAGCGATCGCCCAAAAGGTCAATTGTCACTATTGTAGATTGGTGCTCTAGTGAACGTGTATCTTTTCAACTGGCATAAGTTAATTAATTTAGTTGCGTGATTGCGTTATCCCTTTTTCTCCCCTAACCGAAGCAGATCCTATCCCTATTCCTATTTTCTAACCGCAACAATGAACGTAAGAAGGTAGAAAAAGTGCTGGAGTTTTATGGCGCATCTGAACTCGCATGTGAAAAAAATTTACGCATGGTATACAAAAGGTTGCAATTTCCTGCAATTCCCGACCAAAGCTCGGAAAAGATCATTTCTCTCGTAGGGATAGAAAGGGGACCAATCGCCAGTTCGGGGTGTAGTCCATATTTGTGATACGCTTTGTAAGACGCTGCACAAAGATCCCTTGTTCCACAATCTATTCCTAAAACTGGTGTCGCCTTTCCGCTGAGCGTGGGCCCGCGATGCGTCGCTTGCCATTGACTGGGGTACGGTTGGTTTTCTTTTCCGCTGCGAAACAGGACACTTAACTTTCATGCGTACCCAAGTCCGTAACTAATTCTAAGGGCCAAGGATGCCAATAAATCACTCGAAACCGACGACGTTCCACTTGATCGTAGTACAGGCCCAGACACGATGTCTAGACAATTCTAGACAAACTTTTTAAATCTTGAAACATTGACGGGCCTGTAACAGTCGTTCGAGAATGAAAAACCAGAATAAGTTCTCGCGAACGCGTTCCGGACGCCTTCTCCTTTCTGCAGAGCATCCGACGACGCAGAGACCCGTGCGAAATTTAGTTAGGGACGAGATACGCGAGTTGCCTCGTTGACAACTCGTTGACACGGTTCTTGAGCGCAACAGGGCTTAATTGATGCAGGAACGCGCTTTTACATCTGCGAATTCCCTCTTGTGTCCTGGTGTTATTAAAGTACTGATCTTTATGCAAAGGCTAACTTTAGAGGAGATTTTATAATTAAATGCTCGACTCGTTTTCCCCCCGATGAATTTCGTTAAGCCCATCCCCCTCGGATGGTACCGGCGTTTATTTCCGAAACGAAATTGCTAAAAGCGAACAAAGCTGCGACTGAAACAAATCTTTTATTTACGGACTGATTTGACACTAATTACAGAAGATTGAATAGATTTGATTACCTACCTGTGCACAAGCTTCTCTATTTTTCAAATAGCTGTTCTTTCGCGAGAGTATTCCGAGAACAATTTAATCCCCGCGAGATTTTATTTTCGAATGAATCGTTACGAACTCCGTAATATGTGGACTCGCCGATAGAGTTGTCTGCCTTTTCGATTTCTCTTTGGGCCAAGCACATCTCCTTGGTGTGCGGCGCCGCATCGACCCGTTCCGAGTTTCAATCACGTTCCCGAGTCCCTTGTCCCATAATTCTCGCAGCTGCATCGAATCCTGGCCGCTTGTATAAAGGAATCTCTAATTCCGTCGGTCATCTTCCCGAATCGCGTTCGATCGGATTTACGGCTTTCGATTCTTCGCGTCAGCGTCGGACACGAGGAGACAGCGGGCTTGAGGGATCGCTTTCTAAATCTCGAATAGCCCAGGGCCTGCGTCGCGATACGATGTCGTTGCCGCGGGAGAGTTCTTCAGGCGACACGATGAATCGTCGTTCGGGGACGTAGCCAGATAAAATGAGGAGTCGAGGACGGACCCTAATACGCGAGAACGGGCCGTGTAAACCGTCAATCCGGCAGTTCTGGTAACTTCCCCGTCAATCAGTGTAAGCCTCTTTTCGAGAGCTTAAGACGATGACTGCGGAGCCGCTACGGAAAACGAGCAGACAGAGCACCGACGTAAATGTTTTCGGGATCGGGATGGAATGCTTGAGAGTTTGACCCTTCCGCGGGCCCGGGGTGGTCCAGTTTTGGACTGGGAGCAGCTTGTCATTCGGTGGAATCTGTCAGCGTCGCTTGATTCAGCAATTAGGATAACTTTTATGTCTTACTAGCTATTGCCCGCGGCTTCGCTCGCACAGAAAACCGTTTAATGCCCTCGGAAATTGATATTGTTTCTCCATAAAACCTTTTAACCCCCCATTCACCCCTATAGAGTTTTAGTTTTATGTCATGTCGCCATCTTCGATTTCAAAACCCGCTTAGGGGTTAAATTTTTTAAAATGCCGAGATACGTGTTCGATTAATTATATCAAAGAGCATTAAGAACAAGTTTCAAGCAAATCCGACAACAAATAAAATATTCCTCATACAAACGTGACAACCCCTTTTCACCCCCTCAGGGGTTGAATTTCGAAATATCCTTTCTCATTCCTTGTATAGGTCATAAAGGAAACCTCTGTGCAAAATTTCAGCTTTCTAGGTCCAAGGGTTTAGCCTGGGCGTTGATGAATCAGTGAGTCAGGACTTTCTTTTTATATATATATAGATTTTATTTATATAGACGTTATAAACGTTGCAAAAAGGATTTATTGAGTTTGTGAGAGAACTAGAACCTCGGTACCAACTCCCAAACCGCAGAACATTAGGACGGACCATTTTGCCTAAAGTATACGCTAACGTCAAATCAAGAATTGTGGAAAATCTGAAACAAACAAAACATGTCTCAATTACAACTGATATATGGACAAATTTACACACACAATCATTTCTCACAATAACTGGCCATTATTTTTTACACAATAAGCTACATTCGAATGTATTAGCAACTAGCGTTCTAAAAGAAAACCACACAAATGAGCATATAAGTTTTACAGTGCAAAAAACTTTAGCAGAATTTAATATTATAGAGAAAATTGTTGCAGTTTTAACTGACAATGCTGCGAATATGCGAAGTGCTGTACGTCTCTTAGGCTATTTACATCTACCATGTACAGCACATACATTAAATTTAGTTGTAAATGACTCAGTGACTGCTATTCCAGACATCGTCAGTCTATTAAAAACATGCCGATCATCAATCACACATTTTAAAAGTAGCGTTACTGCAACAGATAAATTACGAGACATGCAAACACAAATGTGGTTAAAAACGCTAAAATTAAAACAAGATGTGAATACAAGATGAAACTCCTCGTTGATAATGCTAGAGAGGCTATTAGCAGTGAAAATTTCCTTGTGTGCTACTATAGCATCACTAACGAGTTGTCCTACAAGCCCTAATGCTCAGCAGTGGAAAATTATACAAGATATTATTTCTCTGCTTAAACCAATAGAGTATATAAGCAATGAATTAGGTGGAGAGAAATATGTTACTGCGTTAACGATTATGCCATTGATTACAGGCTTACAGAATGCTATTGACAAGATTAAACCCCAGACAATACCGGGACATGCATTAAAATGCAATTTAATAAACAACTTAGAAATCAGACTCGATTACATACATACAAATAAAATTATCACAATTTCAACTATAGCAGATCCAAGATTTAAAACCGCAGTTTTCAGAAATGGGATCCATCTTAGATTTCAAAACCCCTTTTCACCCGCTTAGGGGTCGAATTTTTTAAAATGCCGAGATACGTGTTTGATTAATTATATCAAAGAGCATGAAGAACAAGTTTCAACAAATCCGACAACAAATAAAATATTCCTCATACAAACGCTGCAACCCCTTTTCACCCCCTTAGGGCTTGAATTTCGAAATATCCTTTCTCATTCCTTGTATAGATCATAAAGGAAACCTCTGTGCAAAATTTCAGCTTTCTAGGTCCAAGGGTTTAGCCTGGGCGTTGATGAGTCAGTGAGTCAGGACTTTCTTTTTATATTTATATAGATGTTATAAACGTTGCATCCCCTTTTCAACCCCTTAGGGAGTGAATTTTTTTAAATGCCGAAATAGGTGTTTGATTAATTATATCAAAGAGCATGAAGAACAAGTTTCAACAAATCCGACAACAAATAAAATATTCCTCATACAAACGTTACAACCCCTGTTCACCCCCTTAGGGGTTGAATTTCGAAATATCCTTTCTCATTCCTTGTATAGGTCATAAAGGAAACCTCTGTGCTAAATTTCAGCTTTCTGAGTCCAAGGGTTTAGCCTGGGCGTTGATGAGTCAGTGAGTCAGGACTTTCTTTTTATATACAGGGTGTCCCAAAATTCCTGAACATCCCCGAATTGGGAGGTTCCTGAGACCATTTGAAGCGATATTTTCCTTTGCAAAAATGTTATCCGCGGGTTTGTTTAGGAGTTATACGAAAAACACGGACCAATCAGAGCACGACTTAGACGCGAGTTGGCACAATCGGCCAGTGCTTCGATTGAGCCCAACTTTTGCGGCGATTTCAGCCTCAGTAACGTGAGCTTCTCGATAAAATGGGGTCCCTTGAGCACCCCGTAGAACTTTAAAAAATTTGTATGATTTGATTCTAAAAAATGAATGTACACCAGGTGTATTTGTGTATATTTTGTAACTCGTAGGACACGTCCTGGAGTCTTTTTGTGCGGTAAGATTATTTCGGTACATTCCCGCCAATATAACTGCCTCAGGGCTCTGGCCGCTCTGCTACCCAATAGTAGATACGTTACTGTCTTCTCGCGCCTGCGCGAGAAAAGTTGGGCACAATCGAAGCACTATAGTCGGCCAATAGACAGTTGGCGCGCCGCACACTAGTCCACGCGCTCGATCTAGCTGATCATTAATATTTTAGCAATATTTGGAAGTTTAAAGGTATAGTAATTTAGGTCGTTGGATTCGTTTTTATATCAGCTACAACAGTGGTGAGCAACCCGCGGCGTATTGCGTGCTAAAAGTTGAAACATAGGACTACGCGCGGGCCGCAACCAGCAACGAACGCAATATTAAATACTTTGTTGTGTCGCCAGCACCAATTTCAGTCTGTGTTTACGCTACGGCCTTCTAATGCCTCTTTAACGAATTTATTAGTTTGTGGGAAGTATTTGTTATATCATACATAGATTTATAATAAAGCGTTTGTTTTATTCGATATATTATTTTTTATTATGAGATAATAAATGCAAACATAATAATACATAGGTACATATTATATGTATATATATATATCTTTACATATAGTTTTACTAATTAAATGAAACTAAATAAATTTTGAAACTCAATGCGATACTTGACTTTCTTTCTCATTAACAAGCTTGGGAATATTGGGCGTGATATTTGAAACCGTTACTCTAAGACAGTTTTTCAGTCGTTCGTCATCCAATCGATTACAACGGTCATTTTTTGTAATTTTCATTTTCGAAAATAGCTGCTCACACGTATAAGTACTGCCAAATAAACTCATTATTTGCTTGGCGTTGGTAGCTAGCAATGGAAATTTAGTAGCTGGAAAGCAAAGTTTATAAAACTCACTAAGACTAACATTCTGAAATTTATTTTTCATTTCTGTGTCGTTTTGTAAATCAATTACTTCCATTTGAAATTCTTCAGGAATTCTTTCAGCATCTATATTAAAGGGTGAGGAAAAAATATCAAACTTTGTTTGGTTTTCGCGGAAGTTTGTAAACCATGAACTGAATTCTTTTTGTAAGTTATGCATCTCCATCGCATATTTCTTTGTATTTTATGGATTTTCTTCTCAGAATTGTAAAATGAGCCGTACTATTTGAATCTAATTGCCGTTCCCAAATTTTCAGTTTTTGTTCAAAGGCTTTTATCTTATCAAACATTTCAGTGATAAGTTTGTTTTTGCCTTGAAGATTTATGTTTAATGTATTCAAGTGTTGCGTAATATCAACGCAAAATGCAAAATCACACATCCAGTCTTTATCATCAAATTGTGGAAACGGGTTGTTTTTCATCTCTAAGAACAGTTTAATTTCGTTTCTTAGCTTATGTACACGCTTAAACATTGTACCACGACTTAGCCTTCAAAAATTCTTTAAACTCACGATGGTTTAGTCCTCGAGATCTAATAAAATTTACAATTTTAATAATATGTGGAACAACATTAGACATTTTTAGAACTTTAGCACTCAAATTTTCTTGATGTAAAATGCAGTGAGAAATAAATATTTCACGTCCTGTTAAAGTTTTAATATCTTTCGATAACAATCCCGACAAACCAACATTCATACTGGACATGGCTCGAGCTCCATCTGTACTTATTCCAACAATCTTTTCCATTGGGATGTTTAATACATTCGAAACAGTTTTTAATTTTCTGTACATATCGTCTCCGGTAGTAGTTCCTAAAATAGGAACTAAAGATGCAAATTCTTCCATTATATTGAAATTAGAATCAGTCCCTCTTAAAAATACGGCAAGTTGTGCGGTATCATTAATGTCACAACTTTCATCCACAGCTAGAGAAATCCATTCTAACTTGGAAATATGTTCCCGCAAACTTTCCTCAATATTTTCTGAAAGTTCGTCAATTCTCCTTGCGACTGTAAATCGTGACAAACTAATTTTGGTAATTATATCCTTTTCATTGGGAAAGGCCACATCTGCTATCGCCAATAAACATTCTTTCACCATTTCTCCGTCATGAAAGGGTTTCATCTTTTTTGCCAAAATTTGGCTAACAAGATAACTTGCACGAACCGCCGCCTTTGCGGTGGATGCAGTACTTTCAAGTAAATTTGGCGGTTTTAAATTTAAATTTGTCTTTAATTGATCCGCCATGTCCTTACGTAATTGTCCTTGCAAATTATTAAATTTTGAAGAATGTCTACTGTCATAATGTCTCTTAATATATTATATTTTTTCAACACAGATATTTTTTCACTGCATAATAAACCAACAGCACTTTCATTTATACAAGAAAAAAAATAATTATGTGTCCAACTATCGATGAACTGCCGATGTCCGTTTTCAATTTTGCGTTTTCTAAAAGGCGAGCTCATGGCAAAATACGGAGATATTCGATCGTTACTCGAAGAACGTGCTTTCTGATGCAGATAAAAAGTGACTGTGGAATACTAGAAAAAAAAGCCTGGAAGTAACAATTGAAGATCGTGGACGAAGAACGCCGCGCGGCGTCGCACAGCGCCAGATTCCGGCGCACAGTTGGGTATTTGGCCTGTTTAGCGCGCCAAAAGTCGAAATTTTTACTTTGTTCAAAATGACTAAAACTTTTTACCCATGTACCTGAATATATATGCAAGTAATCTACAATAATATTTTTCCATAAACGGTACAATTTAGTAACCTATAGATACTTGAAAGTAACATATTCTCGTGACCGAGAGAAGCATGGAAAAACTTGTGTTAAAGAAATGATCTTTCTCAGAAGTTTAGTGTATCAAATCGAGATAAAAACATCCCTAGGATGTAAAGGAAGGTTTATAGAGTAATTTTACTGCTTTTTGTTTTATACTCTTCGGTGGTTTTGATAGAATAAACAATCAAAAGTGATATAATTTTTTTTCAGAAAATTAATATGTTTCATGTAACAACTTTTTTTCTCCGCATAACACCTCTTTAATTTTTTGCGAGGTTAATCATTAGACATTGCTTTATACAATCCTGAAAAGTTTATATGCGGTCTCTTGCTGTAACATACCTTTTTATGCGATTTAGATCAGTATGGCATGAACCGACCGTATATCATATGACTGATAATGATGAAATAACTGAGCTATAGGTGATAGATACTTGGAAGTAAATGAAGGAAAATGAATGTCATTATTGCTAGAATATTAATTTATATTATCGGAAGAATGTAATCGTGGTTTAACAATCGAGTGTTAGTGTTCCTTCGAATACTGTTCTGAGCATGAGCAAGTATCCTTGCTACATAGTAAAGTAATCATGACTCGGATTTCTACATCAGTGCCTTATTTTTCCACATAGACTACGGAGGACATGTAGCGTGCTAAATAAATATACAGGGTGTTTCGTTTAAAACAGGACATCTAAACATCTCCTCTAGCTCTGAAAATACAAAACATGTTTCTGACGTAATCAAAATGGTTTCAAAAGACGAATTAGATGGAAGAATCATTTTTTATAAATTGCAATTTTTTAATAGTTTTTTCAAGGTCGCACGCGTTTTTTACGTATATACATACATTTGTTTGTTGTTGTATGTTATAACAAACATTATTGTGTATTCATCCATGTTTAGTAGCACGACCTTGAAATGACCGTGAACTCTAAAATTTTTCGTTGAGAACACGTGTTGCAATACGGGAAAAGTTTCGACATTATTAGTAACGTTGCAATAGCAATTTCTCTTAATCTGACGAAAAAATGTTTGAAATCAAAGTTTAACAGTATTAACATAGGTATAAACTTCAATATATAAAACTTCGAAAAAAATTTGTTTAAAACAAAAAAACAAGGTCGCTTCGATTTTTTAAACATTAAGTTGTATTTTTGATTTGATAGTGTTGTAGCTGGTGTTAAGACGAATTCAACGATATATAATAGTATGCCCTTTACACTATTAATAACGTCACAATACTTTTGTATAGCAGTTTGCTAGCGGGCAAAATGCGGCCCGCGGGCCATGGGGTTGCTCATCACTGAGCTACAATATTATGAAGTCAAAAATACATATTGGCTTTTAAAAATTCGAGGAGACTTTAATTATTTATACATTAAACATTTCTTTTTTAATTTTATCGATTGAAATTTGTAGACTGCTGAATGTCGATTAAGTTTTGTTTAAAACATTTTTTCCTCGGATCATCGGCCTATATAGATTATTATAATGAACAAGTATTAAATTAACAGAGAGATAACAAAACATCACAGCCCTCCGAATAATTACAGTCCGGCGCGAAGAAGAGGTGTCGCCGTCGAGTGTAATTAATCTCGGTTGATCCTCTCGCCGAGAGCCTTAGTCGCCGGGCATGATAGCGTTTAATAAATGCTAGTCGGGGTATTACGGGCCGCAAAATATCCCGTTCCACGAGGTAACTTCGACAGGTTGAATAATCCCGATAGATTCTCGCCGGGAGGGCGACAATCCTCGCGATGCAATATGGCCGTTCGGGACGCGTCAATAGGAGCGTTCCTTCGGCTATAATTTGTCGCAGGTGGTCGTCCCGAGCCCGTTCAGTCTCCGGGAAATCTCAGCCTTGCATCGGGATCCGTTCAAAGCCCCGTGGTTTCGTCGTTTTGTCTTCTTCGGAGTCGTCGACGCGATCCCTTCCCCCGCAGCCCCACACCCCCCGCGTCTTTGCCCCCCGAAGATAAATGCGAGCAAAGGGAGAACGACGTCTCTCCGGCCGTCTTGAAATTTCATTTCGGTTTTTAGCGGTGATCCCTCTTGCTTCGCCGTATTCCCGGACCTCGCTGTAATTAAATTCTCCCCGCAGATTTCACGGGATTTTGTTGTGACGCTCACGCGTTCCCATCGCGCTTCCACGTCTCTGTGAGATTTTTCTACTCCATATTCTCCGTCGGGGAAAGTTGTAATTTCATTCCCCCGATAGTGTCGACCAGTGGCGAGCGTGTACGGTCGGAAGTGTACTCCGGTAAGTCGAGGCGATCGCGAATTAACTACAGACAAGAACAACAACGGTTCAAGATCGAAGATCGCCCGGCTAATTGCAAAGAAAAACGGCAGCCGGCGAAGTTTACGTTTCATCTGTCCGCGGCGAGTACTCCTCGGCCCCTTTCCCCGTGAATCGTCTCGCGAACAGTGAGGGCAATCCCGAGTTTCCGAATGATCGCGGAGAGCTCGAGCCCGACCTGTGTAATTAGGGAAAACGATTTTCCTTGGGAACCGTGTACAGCAAAGTTTAATCGTCGGCCGACTGCTCGTTGAATCGGAGATGGGGTGGGGGTGTGAATAAAGGATGGCGTTAATTTTTAACTGGACGAACCACCTTGATTTTCATGCAGAATCAAAATTGATGATGCGAAAATCCAAACCGGTTTCCAGCAAAGCCCAGTGAATCTCCGTATCTCCGGAAGCTACGGAACGACTGTAGCAGTTCGGAACCACGACTGATCGAACACCCCTATAAAATTTGATTAACACTGCGGTATCTTGTCGCGGGAAACGCGATCCCTGTACGTATCGCCAGGAAGCGTGGCGACGCGTCGGATCGTTCCGCCGGCGGATAATCGATCTCGCGGGTAGACATATCGCGAATTTCCGCGAGTCCTGTCGCCGCCGATAAACTCGCAACCTTCTAAACCCTTAAGAGGGGTGGCAGAAGGGTTGAGTCGGGGGAGTGCACCGATAACGCGGCTGCGGATCGACGTTTTAGCACGAGGTCAGGAGGGACGAGGCGAGATAAGGTGGAACGAGGAGACACGTAAATGGTCCCCGAAACGGATAAAAGGGTTCGATCAGCCCTCTGCATCGCCGTCTCTCTCCTCCTCCTCCTACCCCCTCCCGTCGTATACTGGATTATCCTTGAGGTTTTGCTGGATTACGAGCGAGTCCCTCTTCAAGGATCATCCGGCGCGGCGGTCATGCGCTGGCTGCGCGGAAAATCCATCCGTAGAGTGCTATCGACTTATCGACGTCATCCCCTCGATGGCCTCTTACTTTTTATAGGAAGTATCCTTTCTACTCGGACGTTTAGCATCGCAAGAAACTCTTCCGTTATTCCGGCTCGAGTAGCACCAGCACAAGTCGCTGTTAAGTTCCTCGGGAACTGCAAGTTTCTTCACGGTGATGAATAAACGAGTCGAGCGGTGGCTCCGTTAATTAACCTGTTTAACCGGTGATGGTTTGCGCGAGTGCTCGTCTGGATAGACGTATTTCAAAGTTAGTAGATGGCAATGACAGATTCCGACGTTTCGCGGAGATGATTTTTATCATGAATGCATTCAATCCTATACAAGCGTGGTAATGATCGTTTAGTCTCTCGGCGAGAGCAGCTGCAGGCGGAATCGGCGAGGTTCGCCTTCGGAGAATGTATTTTAATTTTCCGTGGATTGTATCCGATTCGTATGTATCTTCTAAATGGCATTCGAAACGCGGGAACGTTTCCTCTCTCGACGTCGAAGGGATCGGTCCCGCGAGAAATCGGGAAGTCTCAAGGCGCGCGAAATTGGAGGATATTGATTTCCCCGGAGGTGCCCGGACCGGCGCGTATCCACAAAAAAGTGGACAAAGGGAGGAACGAGGCGACAGGAATATTTCATGATATCGTTGAACTTCCTTCTCCCGGATGAATATTAAAAAAGTGCGCAACTTACGAGGCAGAAAGAATTTTCTCGAGCATTAAATGTGCTTTATCCCGGCCCCGACAGAATTACTATCCCCTTCTCACGCTAATTTCGAACTTTTTAATGAGTTTAATATATTCGACTGAAAAGAACCGAAGGGAATTAAATAATTCTAACCGGGCCCTCCAAAGCGAACAGCCTCGTTCTCGAGTGCTTCGTTCTATTTTCGCGTCGTCCGGACTTGGATCGTCAAAATTCATTTACATACGAGGGAGCTGGTATACGGTAGGTACAATTTAGGCTATTCGAAAAATGTTTGAGCAAATTTTTCAGCAGAGCGAGCCTGCGAGACGAAGATACAGAAATCAGCGTTAACAGCGTTTCGGTCGGCGCTTAACCCCACGAGGAGCCGGTTTGAATCAAACGGCAAACCCTTTGAATCCTATTATCGGTTTCCAATGGTTCGCCAATAATCAAGAAGCCGAGGCACCGTCGCGTTTAGCCTATAAATCGTCAGTAGGTCAATCTATCTATCTAAACAGCGCCGGTAGTTAACCGAGGACTTTGAAGCTCGCGTAGGTAGCTACGTACACCGCACTAAACGCAACCCTTCTCCGCGCGCAGCATTAATTTCCGTTCCTGCTGGCGAGTCTGAAATCGTGAGCTCGTTTAACAGTTCATTAGCCACGCTGTTCCTCGCAGGGCAAATTATGCAAAAGGCAGAGGGAACCCCGCAACCCCCTTGGACCCTCTCGCAACCCCTCTCTTTCTGTTATCGCAGTCCAGCCTCCGCCGCGCCGTGCCGGGGGCTGCGAACGGTCATGTCCCAAGCCGCGGAGTGTCCCGGTACCTCGTTCACGATCTTCAACGATCGCCTCGCAGAATTTCAAAGACGGAAATCGCGGTAACGTCGAAAACCCTGTGACGTGTCCCGAATAATTAGATCGCGTTTCCACGTGGCCTGAAGAGAAATTCAGCCACTTTTAAAATGTATAAAATTGTACTTCCTTTAAGAACGAAAATGTACAGTTTACGATGAACGAGTTTCGGAATGGCTGTAATTCTTGGCCCTCGATTACGATCCCCGCGGTGCACCAGGAGATATTGCGCCTATTACCTCCGGCCCGTTGTTACGATCCTCCGATCGAGTGTCCTTAACTCTCGGCGGCAAGAACCGTATCCCATTAACGAGTCAGCGTTACCACCGGCAGTGCTTAAATTAAAAGCTCAAAGATGCACGAGCCGCGTGTCCGACGGGCAATCATAATAAACATGCCCGCCACCGGAGAGACAATAATAAATACTGCACGGCGCAAGTGCAAACGACGCAACGCCCTAAATCACTGGAAACGGTGCATCATGCCGCGGCCTGTCTACGTTCTCTGCTGCGTTTGCCACCTTCCGCGAGACTTCCGCGAAGGTAAACGCAATTTCGCTGGCAAATGGAGTGCCCTGACAACCGACGCTTGCGAGAATTCGGCTCCTTTCGTCGCCGCGAATCTTCAGACGTCTCTCTATTCCCCTCTCTCTCTCTCCCTTTCTCGAGCCCGTGATTCGTCCGCCGGAAAACTCGCAGTTTCCATATTTTTGCATAATAACCGAGCATCCGTATGATTTCGCTGAACCAGTCGCACGGAGCCAGTTAAAGGGATCCTCTGGTCCAAAATCCCGGTCTTTTTGCGGATTAATTTTCTGCGATTTGTCTAGGGAATGTCTATTTTCTATTTGTAACGTGGCTTCTTTCAAACTTTTTGTTTTCTGGATGAGTGGAAGGTATTGATGCAAAAAACAATTTTCTTTTTCTTTGTTATATAAACAATTTTGCGTCACGTTTCTCTTGCAAACGTCCACCGGTCCAGAGGTGTAGATTCGCCCCTATGACGGATGACCATCACTTTTATATGCACCCTTAGTCCAGTCAACGAAAAGTTGTAGAGGGAAATGGAAGGAACACAATTTTTAACTTTGGGTCTGTGTTTGGACTAGTTAGGAGGTAAACATACTAAAAGTCCCCACTCCTAGGAGGTGAGCGGGGTGCAGGCGGGCACCTAGAAGGTCCCCCTTTTCAGTTTTCCGCTTATATATCGGAAACTACGTGTCCTAGCGATAAGACCATTCTATACAAAATTAAAGCTGACAAAATGTGCCACAAGATTGATTGTATTCAGTTTTTCGCTATCTCGCATAGTTTCCGAGATATCCGCGCTCAAAGTTCACTTTGGCATTATTTGTTCGAGTTAGTGTTTTTGCTTCAATTTCACTTTTTCAGTTTCCACTCTCATTTTTCAGTTTCAACATCAATTTCTCAATTTCAACTTCAATTCCAACATCAATTTTTCAAATTCCACTTCACTTTTTCAGTTTCAACATCAATTTCTCAACTGCAACTTCAATTCCAACATCAATTTTTCAATTTCAACTTCATTTTTTCAGTATCAACATCAATTTCTCAATTTTAACATCAATTTTTCCAGTTCAGCTTCAATTTTCCAAATTCAACCTCAATTTTTCGATTTTATCTTCAATTTCAAAACTTCATTTTCAACTTCAATTTCAACACCAATTTTACAAATTCCACTTCACTTTCAACTTCACTTTTTCAATTTCCACTTCCATTTTTCAGTTTCAACATCAATTTCTCAATTTCAACTTCAATTTCAACATCAATTTTTCAAATTCCACTTCACTTTTTCAATTTCCACTTCCATTTTTCAGTTTCAACATCAATTTCTCAATTTCAACTTCAATTCCAACATCAATTTTTCAAATTCCACTTCACTTTCAACTTCACTTTTTCAATTTCCACTTTCATTTTTCAGTTTCAACATCAATTACTCAATTTCAACTTCAATTCCAACATCAATTTTTTAATTTCAACTTCAATTTTTCAGTTTCAACATCAATTTTTCAATTTCAACTTCAATTTTTCAATTTTAACTTCAATTTTTCCGTTTCAATATCGATTTCTCAATTTCAACTTCAATTTTTCAAATTCAACTTTAATTTTCAAATTCTAACCTCAATTTTTCGATTTATCTTCAATTTCAAAACTTCATTTACAACTACAATTTCAACTTCAAATAAACGTAGAAGGTTCCCCTTTTCGGTTTTCCGCTTATATCTCGGAAATTGTGCGTTTTAGCGATAAGAACATTCCATACATAATTAAAGCTGACAAAATGTGCCACAAGATTGATTGTATTCAGTTTTTCGCTATCTCGCATAGTTTCCGAGATATCCGCGCCCAAAGTTCACTAATTGTACTGAAGAGTTAGCTAGTCAAATAAGGCAAAAATTTCTTTTTCACAATTCGCGAACTTTGAGCGCGGATATCGCGGAAACCATGCGTCCTAGCGATAAGACTATTCCATACAAAATTAAAGCTGACAAAATGTGCCACAAGATTGATTCAATTCAGTTTTTCGCTATCTCGCATAGTTTCCGAGATATCCGTGCTCAAAGTCCACTAATTGTACTGAAGAGTTAGTTAGTCAAGTACGGCAAAAATTTCTTTTTCACAATTAGTGAACTTTGAGCTCGGGTATCTCGGAAACTATGCGAGATAGCGAAAAACTGAATGGAATCAATTGTATAGCACATTTTGTCAGCTGTAATTTTGTATCGAATGGTATTATCGCTAGGACACATAGTTTTCCAGATGTAAGCGGAAAACCGAAAAAGGTGACTTCTACATGCCCCCCTGTAGTCCGCTCACCTCCTAGGAGTGGGGACTTTTAGTATATTTACCTTCCAACTAGTCCAAACACAGTCCCAAAGTTAAAAATTGTGTTCCTTCCATTTCCCTCTGCGCCCCCCTTATGAGCATTCTTTGACTGGACTACTGTACAGATTATTGTTTTGTTCTGGAGGCAATCTATTTCGAGCGATTCCACGGTTTTTAGTGGCAACGGTTCTGTTCGGCGGTTAACAGCCGCCGAAAGTTCGCCAATTTTCATGGCCCCGATATAACGAGATTCAGCGTAATTTCCGTGCTAACCGCCTGCAGAAAATTTGATACGCGATACCATAATGAACCCCGTTATTCTGCCCGCGGAAATTAATGTTTACGACACGACTTAGCAACTGTAACCCGCCCGGGGGAGGTAGCGAGGAGGAACTGCGTAAGTAAAGCCTCTACTTTATACGCGAGCTGCCTCGAAAATGCTGCGCGCGATTTGTTGGGTTGCGAAAGGCTCGCGGAAATAGCGATGGAGTCAAGTGTATCGCGTTCTGCACACGCAATTTCGTAAATGCAGCTTCGAGATCCCCGGATAGAATCACCTGTAGCCGGTTACTAAATGGAACGATCGAAAATGGACACTTAAGCTGCATGTTTTCTCAATATTTTCACTTTATATTTGCAATATATAACTGGCGAGATTGCATAGCACTCGATTCCATCGCTGTCTCGCGTCCTGTTCTCCTTCAGCTCTCTCGTTCTCAACCATAAAAG
Organism: Lasioglossum pauxillum; assembly: GCA_933228785.1. Classification (NCBI taxonomy): domain Eukaryota; kingdom Metazoa; phylum Arthropoda; class Insecta; order Hymenoptera; family Halictidae; genus Lasioglossum; species Lasioglossum pauxillum. The sequence continues at coordinate 34,710,661 of OW121704.1, forward strand.
AAGTAGCATTGATATGGCGTGTAAGGATGCCAATAAAGTTAGCCTACGGTCGCTGTTACCGTGCCGACTCCAGACGCATTACACTGATAAGAAAACGCGAACGGAACGAACCGGCCCGACTTACTTAATCGTATTCGCGCCACCGAACAGTTTCGCAATGCAGTAAACGCGATGGCAACTTGCTCGAAGCGACAAATCTTTATGAATATTAATGCGGCGATAGCCTCGCTAACGTATCTACGCTTTAATTTAACTCTTTCCCACTCGAAAGAGATCTTATCGCGTAGGCTATTCAATTGGAATTCTATTTTGATAGAAAGCAATCCTCATTGGTAGTTCTTCTAAATCCACTGCAACTAACACATCACTCAATAAGTCCCCGGTCTGACACATATATGGCAACATTGTTAACAGATCCACGTGATTTCCGGGGTAGTAATAACCTTCAAACAGTACGTGTCAAAATTTCATGGCATTCTGACCATTAGTTCAGAGGTTACAGTCGTGTTAGTGACCCCAGTTTTGTAATTTTCAAGACAAGGGATAGAAAGGAATTTCGTGTGTTGCTTAAACACTGTTTTTTGATGGGGAAAAATACTGTTGAAGCTAAACAGTGGCTTGATAAGCATTATGGGGACTCTGCACCAGGGAAATCAACTATTATTGACTGGTATGCTGAATTTAAACGCGGTCGTACAAGCACCGATGATGCTGAACGCTCTGGTCGCCCAAAATCGGCAGTTGTTCCGGAAAACATAAAAAATGTCCACAAAATAGTTTTAAAAGACCGTAAAATGAAGTTGCGTGAGAAAGCTGACACCTTGAAGATATCAGAAGGCAGTGTCTTTACAACTTTACATGAAAATTTGGGCATGCGCAAGTCGCTTTCGAAGTGGGTGCCGCGTTTGCTCACACCGGACCAGAAACAACAACGCGTCGACAATTCAGAGCGCTGTTTGGAGCTGTTCAAGCGATATTAAAAGGATTTCTTGCGTTGGTATGTGACAATGGATGAAACATGGATCCACCACTACACGCCTGAATCAAAAAGATCGTCAGCTGAATGGACAGCAGACGGTGAACGTCGTCCAAAGCGAGCAAAAACTGAAAAGTCGGCTGGCAAGATTATGGCATCCGTATTTTGAGACGCGCATAGAATTTTGTTCATCTACTATCTTGAGAAAGGCAAGAAGTGCTGTTTCACCAGGCAATGTCACGTGTCAAAAATCGATGAAAACAATGGTTAAATTGGACGAATTACGCTTTGAATTGCTTCCCCACCCACCGTACTCTCCAGATTTGGCCCCCAGCGACTACTGGCTTTTTGCAGACATGAAAAAGATGCTCCAGGGCAAGAAATTTGGCTCAAATGAAGAAGTGATTGCCGAAACTGAGGCTTATTTTGAGAGCAAAGACAAATCGTTTTACGTAAAGGGCATCGAAAAGTTAGAGGAGCGTTGGAATGAATGCATCACTCTTGAAGGAGAGTATGTTGATGAATGAAGTGGAATTTTTAAAGAAAAATTTGTTTATCTTAGTTAGACCGGAGACTTTTTGAGTGATGTGTTAGCACCGTTGAAGAATTCGAATAATAGAGGATCCAGTCTATCGTGGATTACACGAGTGAGTATGATCCGAATTGTATCGCGTTTGGTATCATTTTAATCGGAGAAATGTAACCAATTATGTTGATAAAAGTGTCATTAGAAAACAGCTGAAAACAGTGAAGTTTTATAACAAAATGATTTCTCGCTTATTCGCTATACATTTTCGAGGTATGTACAGTGTTTGTACAGTTTGATCCGCTAGTTTTCGCACATATCTCGACAACGCTGTACATCCAGGCGGTAACAGGATACGAATATCGGATTCGAGGCCATAAACGTTTCCTCTGCCGTGCGGATTTGCGTTCGCCATAACCGTAGTCGTCCGGCATTATTCGTAGACGAATTAAACCATCGATCACCGGTTGGCAAACAAAAGGAGAACAAGCCTGCCGTGGTGGCGCTATAAATCAATTGCCACGATGGCGGACGCCTGCGGAAAGAGGCGCGCGAAGAGTCGAAGCTGAGGCGTAGCGTTGCGGAGCGAAATTTTTGCACTCGCCCCGGCGGGTAACGTCGTTGACAGTCGCAGGGTCAACGAGGGTGCCACCGATAATGACGGGGCCGTCTCATGACAGCCGGTATTTCCACGTTGTCATGATCGATGCACCGTTTGATGCGAAACGTGACCAACGTGGTTCCCTTAACGAATGGAGTTCCGTGACGGGGTGACGGCTCGTGACGAGCGACACGGGAATCCGCGTAGCGTGACTTCGTTGCGTCGTTATAACGCGGTGTCATGCTAATTAATTAGCCGCTTACTCGCGCTATTACGGAAACGCTCCGCTTCCGGAACCTCTCGCGCCAGATTCGAAAAGTATTCGATAACAAAATGAAAAAAGTTATTTGGAGATACTCCCTCTGTCCCATAATAATAGTAGCAGTTGATGAATTTAATTTGTCCCATGATAATAGTAGCGAAACATTTATTATCAGAAAACTAGATTACATTGAACAATAAATTAAAAATATTACTCCTAATTTGTATTTTGAGTGTTCAGATAGTTTCTGGATTTTGTTCAATAATTTCGTTACTGTATTTTAAACTTGTAGGTACGATCTTTTTTCATCATACTTTTACAATGGGTTCAACTGAAATAAAATAGATTTCGGTCAGCGGATGAAATTAGAAGAATAGTTACACAGTAAAGTCGCGTTTACTGTCCGCGAACGGGCACGTTCGGCTTTCTTTTGAAGACCATTCCATACAATATTAAAGCTGACAAAATGTGGCACAAGATTGATTCAATTCAGTTTTTCGCTATATCGAATAGTTTCCGAGATATCCGCGCCCAAATTTCACTAATTGTACTGAAGAGTTAGCTAGTCAAATAAGGCAAAAATTTCTTTTTCACAATTCGCGAACTTTGAGCGCAGATATCGCGGAAACTATGCGTCCTAGCGATGATAATAGTAGCAGTTGATGAATTTAACTTGTCCCATGATAATAGTATCGAAAGAAAATAAATACAGACCGCAACATTTATCATCAAAAAACTAGATTACATTGAACAATAAATTAAAAATATTACTCCTGATTTGTATTTTGAGTGTCCAAATAGTTTCTGAATTTTGTTCAATAATTTCGTTGCTGCATTTTAAACTTGTAGGTACGATCCTTTTTCGTCTTACTTTTACAATGGGTACAATAAAATAATTGATATCGGTCAGCGGATGAAATTAGAAGAATAGTTACACAGTAAAGTCGCGTTTACTGTCCGCGAACGGGTACGTTCGGCTTTCTTTTGAAGACCATTCCATACAATATTAAAGCTGACAAAATGTGCTATAAGATTGATTGCATTCAGTTTTTCGCTATCTCGCATAGTTACCAAGATATCCGCGCTCAAAGTTCATTAATTGTGCTGAAGAGTTAGCTAGTCAAATAAGGCAAAAATTTCTTTTTCACAATTCGTGAACTTTGAGCGCGGATATCGCGGAAACCATGCGTCCTAGCGATAAGACCATTCCATACAAAATTAAAGCTGACAAAATGTGCCACAAGATTGATTGTATTCAGTTTTTCGCTATCGCGCATAGTTTCCGAGATATCCGCGCCCAAAGTTCACTAATTGTACTGAAGAGTTAGCTAGTCAAATAGGCAAAAATTTCTTTTTCACAATTCGCGAACTTTGAGCGCGGATATCGCGGAAACCATGCGTCCTAGCGATAAGACCATTCCATACAAAATTAAAGCTGACAAAATGTGCCACAAGATTGATTGTATTCAGTTTTTCGCTATCTCGCATAGTTTCCGAGATATCCGCGCCCAAAGTTCACTAATTGTACTGAAGAGTTAGCTAGTCAAATAAGGCAAAAATTTCTTTTTCACAATACGCGAACTTTGAGCGCGGATATCGCGGAAACCATGCGTCCTAGCGATAAGACTATTCTATACAAAATTAAAGCTGACAAAATGTGCCACAAGATGTATTCAATTCAGTTTTTCGCTATCTCGCATAGTTACCAAGATATCCGCGCCCAAAGTTCATTAATTGTGCTGAAGAGTTAGCTAGTCAAATAGGCAAAAATTTCTTTTTCACAATTCGCGAACTTTGAGCGCGGATATCGCGGAAACCATGCGTCCTAGCGATAAGACCATTCCATACAAAATTAAAGCTGACAAAATGTGCCACAAGATTGATTGTATTCAGTTTTTCGCTATCTCGCATAGTTTCCGAGATATCCGCGCCCAAAGTTCACTAATTGTACTGAAGAGTTAGCTAGTCAAATAAGGCAAAAATTTCTTTTTCACAATTCGCGAACTTTGAGCGCGGATATCGCGGAAACCATGCGTCCTAGCGATAAGACTATTCTATACAAAATTAAAGCTGACAAAATGTGCCACAAGATGTATTCAATTCAGTTTTTCGCTATCTCGCATAGTTTCCGAGATATCCGCGCCCAAAGTTCACTAATTGTACTGAAAAGTTAGCTAGTCAAATAAGGCAAAACTTTCTTTTTCACAATTCGTAAACTTTGAGCGCTGATATCTTGGAAACTATGCGTCCTAGCGATAAGACCATTCCATACAAAATTAAAGCTGACAAAATGTGCCACAAGATTGATTCAATTCAGTTTTTCGCTATCTCGCATAGTTTCCGAGATATCCGTGCTCAAAGTCCACTAATTGTACTGAAGAGTTAGTTAGTCAAGTACGGCAAAAATTTCTTTTTCACAATTCGTGAACTTTGAGCGCGGATATCGCGGAAACCATGCGTCCTAGCGATAAGACCATTCCATACAAAATTAAAGCTGACAAAATGTGCCACAAGATTGATTGTATTCAGTTTTTCGCTATCTCGCATAGTTTCCGAGATATCCGCGCCCAAAGTTCACTAATTGTACTGAAGAGTTAGCTAGTCAAATAAGGCAAAAATTTCTTTTTCACAATTCGCGAACTTTGAGCGCGGATATCGCGGAAACCATGCGTCCTAGCGATAAGACTATTCTATACAAAATTAAAGCTGACAAAATGTGCCACAAGATGTATTCAATTCAGTTTTTCGCTATCTCGCATAGTTTCCGAGATATCCGCGCCCAAAGTTCACTAATTGTACTGAAAAGTTAGCTAGTCAAATAAGGCAAAACTTTCTTTTTCACAATTCGTAAACTTTGAGCGCTGATATCTTGGAAACTATGCGTCCTAGCGATAAGACCATTCCATACAAAATTAAAGCTGACAAAATGTGCCACAAGATTGATTCAATTCAGTTTTTCGCTATCTCGCATAGTTTCCGAGATATCCGTGCTCAAAGTCCACTAATTGTACTGAAGAGTTAGCTAGTCAAATAAGGCAAAAATTTCTTTTTCACAATTCGCGAACTTTGAGCGCAGATATCGCGGAAACTATGCGTCCTAGCGATGATAATAGTAGCAGTTGATGAATTTAACTTGTCCCATGATAATAGTATCGAAAGAAAATAAATACAGACCGCAACATTTATCATCAAAAAACTAGATTACATTGAACAATAAATTAAAAATATTACTCCTGATTTGTATTTTGAGTGTCCAAATAGTTTCTGAATTTTGTTCAATAATTTCGTTGCTGCATTTTAAACTTGTAGGTACGATCCTTTTTCGTCTTACTTTTACAATGGGTACAATAAAATAATTGATTTCGGTCAGCGGATGAAATTAGAAGAATAGTTACACAGTAAAGTCGCGTTTACTGTCCGCGAACGGGTACGTTCGGCTTTCTTTTGAAGACCATTCCATACAATATTAAAGCTGACAAAATGTGCTATAAGATTGATTGCATTCAGTTTTTCGCTATCTCGCATAGTTACCAAGATATCCGCGCTCAAAGTTCATTAATTGTGCTGAAGAGTTAGCTAGTCAAATAAGGCAAAAATTTCTTTTTCACAATTCGTGAACTTTGAGCGCGGATATCGCGGAAACCATGCGTCCTAGCGATAAGACCATTCCATACAAAATTAAAGCTGACAAAATGTGCCACAAGATTGATTGTATTCAGTTTTTCGCTATCGCGCATAGTTTCCGAGATATCCGCGCCCAAAGTTCACTAATTGTACTGAAGAGTTAGCTAGTCAAATAGGCAAAAATTTCTTTTTCACAATTCGCGAACTTTGAGCGCGGATATCGCGGAAACCATGCGTCCTAGCGATAAGACCATTCCATACAAAATTAAAGCTGACAAAATGTGCCACAAGATTGATTGTATTCAGTTTTTCGCTATCTCGCATAGTTTCCGAGATATCCGCGCCCAAAGTTCACTAATTGTACTGAAGAGTTAGCTAGTCAAATAAGGCAAAAATTTCTTTTTCACAATACGCGAACTTTGAGCGCGGATATCGCGGAAACCATGCGTCCTAGCGATAAGACTATTCTATACAAAATTAAAGCTGACAAAATGTGCCACAAGATGTATTCAATTCAGTTTTTCGCTATCTCGCATAGTTACCAAGATATCCGCGCCCAAAGTTCATTAATTGTGCTGAAGAGTTAGCTAGTCAAATAGGCAAAAATTTCTTTTTCACAATTCGCGAACTTTGAGCGCGGATATCGCGGAAACCATGCGTCCTAGCGATAAGACCATTCCATACAAAATTAAAGCTGACAAAATGTGCCACAAGATTGATTGTATTCAGTTTTTCGCTATCTCGCATAGTTTCCGAGATATCCGCGCCCAAAGTTCACTAATTGTACTGAAGAGTTAGCTAGTCAAATAAGGCAAAAATTTCTTTTTCACAATTCGCGAACTTTGAGCGCGGATATCGCGGAAACCATGCGTCCTAGCGATAAGACTATTCTATACAAAATTAAAGCTGACAAAATGTGCCACAAGATGTATTCAATTCAGTTTTTCGCTATCTCGCATAGTTTCCGAGATATCCGCGCCCAAAGTTCACTAATTGTACTGAAAAGTTAGCTAGTCAAATAAGGCAAAACTTTCTTTTTCACAATTCGTAAACTTTGAGCGCTGATATCTTGGAAACTATGCGTCCTAGCGATAAGACCATTCCATACAAAATTAAAGCTGACAAAATGTGCCACAAGATTGATTCAATTCAGTTTTTCGCTATCTCGCATAGTTTCCGAGATATCCGTGCTCAAAGTCCACTAATTGTACTGAAGAGTTAGTTAGTCAAGTACGGCAAAAATTTCTTTTTCACAATTCGTGAACTTTGAGCGCGGATATCGCGGAAACCATGCGTCCTAGCGATAAGACCATTCCATACAAAATTAAAGCTGACAAAATGTGCCACAAGATTGATTGTATTCAGTTTTTCGCTATCTCGCATAGTTTCCGAGATATCCGCGCCCAAAGTTCACTAATTGTACTGAAGAGTTAGCTAGTCAAATAAGGCAAAAATTTCTTTTTCACAATTCGCGAACTTTGAGCGCGGATATCGCGGAAACCATGCGTCCTAGCGATAAGACTATTCTATACAAAATTAAAGCTGACAAAATGTGCCACAAGATGTATTCAATTCAGTTTTTCGCTATCTCGCATAGTTTCCGAGATATCCGCGCCCAAAGTTCACTAATTGTACTGAAAAGTTAGCTAGTCAAATAAGGCAAAACTTTCTTTTTCACAATTCGTAAACTTTGAGCGCTGATATCTTGGAAACTATGCGTCCTAGCGATAAGACCATTCCATACAAAATTAAAGCTGACAAAATGTGCCACAAGATTGATTCAATTCAGTTTTTCGCTATCTCGCATAGTTTCCGAGATATCCGTGCTCAAAGTCCACTAATTGTACTGAAGAGTTAGTTAGTCAAGTACGGCAAAAATTTCTTTTTCACAATTCGTGAACTTTGAGCGCGGATATCGCGGAAACCATGCGTCCTAGCGATAATAATAGTAGCACTTGGTGAATTTAATTTGTCCTATGATAATAGTAGCGAAAGAAAATAAATACAGACCGCAACATTTATCATCAAAAAACTAGATTACATTGAACAATAAATTAAAAATATTACTCCTGATTTGTATTTTGAGTGTCCAAATAGTTTCTGAATTTTGTTCAATAATTTCGTTGCTGCATTTTAAACTTGTAGGTACGATCCTTTTTCGTCTTACTTTTACAATGGGTACAATAAAATAATTGATTTCGGTCAGCGGATGAAATTAGAAGAATAGTTACACAGTAAAGTCGCGTTTACTGTCCGCGAACGGGTACGTTCGGCTTTCTTTTGAAGACCATTCCATACAATATTAAAGCTGACAAAATGTGCTATAAGATTGATTGCATTCAGTTTTTCGCTATCTCGCATAGTTACCAAGATATCCGCGCTCAAAGTTCATTAATTGTGCTGAAGAGTTAGCTAGTCAAATAAGGCAAAAATTTCTTTTTCACAATTCGTGAACTTTGAGCGCGGATATCGCGGAAACCATGCGTCCTAGCGATAAGACCATTCCATACAAAATTAAAGCTGACAAAATGTGCCACAAGATTGATTGTATTCAGTTTTTCGCTATCGCGCATAGTTTCCGAGATATCCGCGCCCAAAGTTCACTAATTGTACTGAAGAGTTAGCTAGTCAAATAGGCAAAAATTTCTTTTTCACAATTCGCGAACTTTGAGCGCGGATATCGCGGAAACCATGCGTCCTAGCGATAAGACCATTCCATACAAAATTAAAGCTGACAAAATGTGCCACAAGATTGATTGTATTCAGTTTTTCGCTATCTCGCATAGTTTCCGAGATATCCGCGCCCAAAGTTCACTAATTGTACTGAAGAGTTAGCTAGTCAAATAAGGCAAAAATTTCTTTTTCACAATTCGCGAACTTTGAGCGCGGATATCGCGGAAACCATGCGTCCTAGCGATAAGACTATTCTATACAAAATTAAAGCTGACAAAATGTGCCACAAGATGTATTCAATTCAGTTTTTCGCTATCTCGCATAGTTACCAAGATATCCGCGCCCAAAGTTCATTAATTGTGCTGAAGAGTTAGCTAGTCAAATAGGCAAAAATTTCTTTTTCACAATTCGCGAACTTTGAGCGCGGATATCGCGGAAACCATGCGTCCTAGCGATAAGACCATTCCATACAAAATTAAAGCTGACAAAATGTGCCACAAGATTGATTGTATTCAGTTTTTCGCTATCTCGCATAGTTTCCGAGATATCCGCGCCCAAAGTTCACTAATTGTACTGAAGAGTTAGCTAGTCAAATAAGGCAAAAATTTCTTTTTCACAATTCGCGAACTTTGAGCGCGGATATCGCGGAAACCATGCGTCCTAGCGATAAGACTATTCTATACAAAATTAAAGCTGACAAAATGTGCCACAAGATGTATTCAATGCAGTTTTTCGCTATCTCGCATAGTTTCCGAGATATCCGCGCCCAAAGTTCACTAATTGTACTGAAAAGTTAGCTAGTCAAATAAGGCAAAACTTTCTTTTTCACAATTCGTAAACTTTGAGCGCTGATATCTTGGAAACTATGCGTCCTAGCGATAAGACCATTCCATACAAAATTAAAGCTGACAAAATGTGCCACAAGATTGATTCAATTCAGTTTTTCGCTATCTCGCATAGTTTCCGAGATATCCGTGCTCAAAGTCCACTAATTGTACTGAAGAGTTAGTTAGTCAAGTACGGCAAAAATTTCTTTTTCACAATTCGTGAACTTTGAGCGCGGATATCGCGGAAACCATGCGTCCTAGCGATAATAATAGTAGCACTTGGTGAATTTAATTTGTCCTATGATAATAGTAGCGAAAGAAAATAAATACAGACCGCAACATTTATCATAAAAAAACTAGATTACATTGAACAATAAATTAAAAATATTACTCCTGATTTGTGTTTTGAGTGTCCAAATAGTTTCTGGATTTTGTTCAATAATTTCGTTGCTGCATTTTAAACTTGTAGGTACGATCTTTTTTCATCATATAAATAAATAAATATATGTATAATATTTTTAATAATAATATACGACTTACTTAAAGTCGTATGGACTATGGGTATTGAAAATCGTATGGACTGTCGGCATTTAAAGTCGTATGGACCGATAAGACCGTATGGGTATTACCTCTCAACTTTCGTGTGGTAAGATGAGAATACCGAGCAAGACAACCACATCAGTGAAGTTCTACAATACTATCATTGAGAACGAGACGTATAATATAAGACAAGCTGTTGGACAGTAAACGCGACTTTACTGTAATTCGTAATAATTAGGTTAACCTAAAAATTGAAAGATGTGTCGGAACGAATGACAGATGTCATGAAACATTGATTTTGATCGAAGACTTCGCAATTTTGCGCTACGACATAACTTACAGCTGCACTCGCAAATAATTCCCGTTTAAATGTTCACTCAATTATTGTGGGACAGAGAGAGAGTATGATTTTTGACAGTGTGGCACGGTGGGGATTTGCAGGGGAATGCGCAAAATTCGCGTGAAGTCCCCACGGAGCAGCGCAACCGAGAAATACCGAGGCCTAAACGAAAAGAAAACGAGTGAGCCAACATTCATGCGCTAATACCGCGTTGCCTGCCATAAATCACGGCGATCAAACCGGTTCGCGGCACTGACAAATTTCATTTTACTACCGGTTACCGTGTTCCGTAATTTAGAACGTTACTTGCGAACCGTTTTGCGCCATTTGTCTGTCGGATTTGTCAATGACGCTATTGCTCGCCGTAGGTCCGCGGAAATCAATCGGTAATCTCTCGCCGGTTCATCGTATAAGACTCTCTTTTGCTGTCCGATTAATCATGAACAGCATTGGCAAACGTGTTTATTAATGGCCGGATGGATCGAGCATAGTGCTACCGTACGGTAATGCACATTATTGATAGCGTAACTTGTTTTATTAGTCACTTGTCTGTACTATGGTTGGCGTTAATACTTCATTCACATTTCTTTTATGGAGGAAGAACACCTTCGAAATTTCATACATTTTCAGTCAACGTTAATCCCATTTCCACGAACATTAATGAATTCGAATGAAGTCCGATAATTATGTACTCTACATTTGCCGTGCCGTTGAATGGGATTTTAAATTCAAATACGCGTTGTACGGTAATTCCTTTGAATTTAAGGGATATAATTTTTCATGTATATTCGCAAAAATCTCATTTGCGCAGAAATTAAAGAGCGAATATTGGCGCGCGGAAGAAATAGTTCGGAAATAGAAGAGATGGAATACAAAGGAAAAATTTATAATATTTCAGTGAAATTTTGAAAAAATCAGAATTACATTTGCGTCGATCTGCGTTGCGAAAATGAGGGACGGATGGGTGTAGAACAAAGCCGGTAGGTGCGTGAAATATTATGTTTGTTAAAATCGTTTTCAATCACGACTGGCCCGGGAACAGTTTTCGAATCGCGCGGCAACACACAATAATCCGGAAATATGATTTAGCCGGGCAATTACATCGTATTACCGGGCCGCTATCCACAATATTAATAACAACCGCTATCCGCTCGGCCCGTTATCGGCGAATAGCTGGCCGAAATTTGCATTCTTCGGGGCAAGTTTTAATTATACGAAAACAGGAGGAAGGGGGCACCCGCGTTTATCCGTAATCGGCGAGCAGAGCTTTCTAAACTATAGCGCCAGCTGGATTAATTCATAATGTTACGTCAACACGGCGACACGGGGTTAAATTTGATGCGCAATAAATTCCCGGTTAGTCACCGATAAACCATTCAAGTGGAGATTATCGACGATTTAGCTATTCAACGCTTCTCGATGGGATCGCCGCGACGAAGGATAATAAGTTCGTCCCGTGAACAGCCCGTTATGGTTGCACGTCGTTGCGCGTCGATAATATCGCGGCGACTGCTCAAATCAGTCCAAACACGATGCAATTTCGATCGTGCAGTGGTCGAAATAATAATAGGTTCATATCTAGATCTAGATCTCTTTATGCAAAATAAAAAGTGTCTGCATCGATTCCAAGAAATAGAAACTAAATTGAATTTCATTTTTTCCCTTTACGATTTTACTAGAGGAGAAATCATATACACTACCGCTCAAAAGTATGTGGACACTTATCGTTGAAATTTGTGTACTATTTGATTGTTATTAGGCGATATTTATTTTGTTCACAGAGCTGGGTAAAATGGAATTTGAAATAGTAAATAGTTAAAGTATGTGTACCACTGGAAATGTTTGGAAACGTATTTTAAGGGAGGCTTGTGGAATTTCATTGAAAAAGTGATTTTTTAGAATCTTTTTTAGAACAACTACAATTGGTTATATGGAACTAGGCCTTTTCTAGATGTAAACAAATAGTTTTGAAGTACAAGTGTTCTTGTTTTAGTGTTCAAAAATATTTATATTGTTCAGAAAAGTATAAATAAAAAATTAAATATATATTTTAGTTCCAAACCCTAGAGAAATGTGTAATTTTGCAGTAAATAATAATTTTTGTTATAAATGCATAAAGTATTCGCGGTCTACTGATAAATTATTGCTCAGATAAATTCTCCAATGCTGTATAAAGCAGAGATCGCATGAAATTTGAGTAAATCCCTTGAAGATTCTTTTTCTTCCAGGAGGAGAATTGAATAAGTGTCCACATACTTTTGAGCGGTAGTGTACACTGCCCGAAATTACCATAAAGCCAACTGATTTTTTGGTGAAATCTTATAATTATGTCATAGTAATGAGAAGCTGATGCACGATAGCTTTTCAGGATTAATAAAGGAAATCATTTACATGATTACATTCATAGATATATTATTCATTTACAGAAAAACGTAAAGTTATATAGTTTAACAAAAAACGAACTGCGAAATTTCCATAAAGCCGCACGTTTTTTAAGTAGATAACATCAAGATTATCGAAAATTTCTTCTATATATACAAATTAATACTTAGTGTAATTGCCATTTCTTCGAATAACGTCGAAAATTCGATTAAGCATTGATGAAATCAAAGTACGAAGAGTTTCTGCTTCGATGGATGTCCACGGTTCGTTCACCGCAATCCATAATCCAGAAACGGAGTTGTACTGTTTACAATTGCCATATACTTTTCTTGCAAGTATTCCCCAAAGATTCCCAAGTGGGTATATCATTTTTATTAATGTGTTTATTAATCGATATTACAAACATTTGGAATTTTTGTGCGAAATAAATATAGACTCACTGAATTATTTTCTAGTTGAAGATAAAAAAAACATTACAAACGTAATTACACATTATTTAATTAACCAGAAAACTCAGTATTTAGTTGGCCCTCCAACACGATAATGCACCAATTCATCGTGCAAAAACAATTAACACTTATTTTCAGTTGGCAGAATTTGTGATTTTACCTTGGTCATCACAAAGTCCAGACTTTAATCCCAATGAAAATCTATGGGGAATTTTATCAAGAAAAGTTTACAAGAATGGCAAACAATACGTAACGGTGGTTGAATTAAAAAATGGCATCAAAGAGGCGTGGTCTCAGATCGGATCAGAGACTTTAGAGAAACTAATAGACTCAATGCCACAAAGGATATTTAAGGCCATAAAAAACAATGGAGTACCAACTGAATACTGAGTTTTCTGGTTAATTAACCCTTTGCACTCGGAGCTATTCTAACTCGAAAATGAAACATATCTTCCGACCCAGAATAATTCCAATCTATATAATTTTTTTTCATTTTATGGATATGAAATTGATATAACACGTCATACAATACTTAAATGTTTAGTAAGTGATTAGCCACCAAGATATTTAATACTGTAAACAATATTTTGAATAATGGTATCGCAATTTCTGGTGGTGACTCTGACTCACCACTCGAGTGCTAAGGGTTAATTACGTAGTAATTACGTTCGTAATTTCTTTTTATCTTCAACTAGAAAATGATTGAGTGACTCTATATTTATTTCGCACAAAAATTCCAAATTTTTGTAATATTGATTAATGAACATATTGATAAAAATGATATTATTTAAATACATTATGTGTTCTACTAATTACACTGTGATGAATCACTTACTACAGTCCTCGACAAAATAATAAGACACGTAGCATATTTTTCAATTTCTTGTATTTAAAGGTGGAAAGTGTACACTATGTTATATTCTGAATACTACATACTATCTCCAAAGTAAACATGGGAAATCTTATGATTGTATCGCATACCATAGCAAAATTAGAGAAAGATATGTGAACACGGACTGACATTGCTTCGACAAAAGTATAAGACATTTGGTCTATTTTCCAATCATGTGACTTCTTCAATTCTATTTTCCAATCATGTGACCATTAAGCATTCTACTGCGAACGTATTCAGACGTTGGATCTTGTGATTTTCTTACAGTATAAGTACATTCATTACGACGAAAAATAGATAATGGGTCGAGGAAAGCAGTTAGATGAAAGTGAGGTCGATCGAATCGTTCTGCTGCGCTCGGAAAAGTACAATATTAATAAAATTGCGAAATTATTAAACAGAAGTAGGTGCGCGATATATAATGTATTAAAAAATCCAAGTGCTTATGGAAAAACGAAAGGAAGTGGAAGACCTAGCGTTACTTCCGAACGTGATAAACGTGCAGTTTTGCGTGTTGCGTCGAATTTTAAGGACACAGCAAGACAAACAGCCGAAGAAGCAGGTGTGAAAACAAATTTAAGAAATGTACATCGCATTTTACAAGGAAGCAAACACATTAAACAGAAGAAATTAAAACAACGGCCACCCTTAATGGAGAAACACAAAGCAGCAGGACTAAAGTTCGCTTGTGATACGTCCACTGGATGAAAAACTCAAAAAAGTCATTTTTATTGTCGAGAAAAAATCCGATCTAGATTGCCCTGACGGCTGGGCCTACTACTTTCATGATTGCAGAAACGAAGAACTGCATTTAAGTTGCCGTCAAATGGGTAGTGGCAGTGTTATGGTATGGACCGCTATTGATTACTATGGAAAAACAGAAATAAACTTTTTATCAGGTCGGACGTATAGTAATAAATATATTGAACTAATAACAGATCAGTTAAACAAGCCTGCAGCTCGTATCACGCGTTGTGACTATATTTTTCAACAGGATAATACAGCAATCCATACTGCAAAATCTGTGAAACAATCCATTCCTCCAAAAAATATTAATATTTTGGAATGGCCCGCTCGTTCTCCCGATTTAAATATTATAGAAAATGTGTGGGGAGATTTGTCAAGACGATTCTACGCGAATGGGAGACAATATAATAACGTAAATGAACTAAAAGAAAGTATAAATCACAATTGGACATATTCGGAACAAAAACGAAGCCAAAAGTTATATAAAACTATCCGAAAGCGATTACTAGACGTAATTCAATTCAAGGGAGGTATCACAAAGTATTAATTTTGTATTTTTATTTGCTTAATCAAACATTTTATTGTTAGTGTCTTATATTTTTGTCGAATTAATGTCAGACCGTGTTTACATATATCTTTCTCTAATTTTGCTATGGTGCGCGATACAATCCTAAGATTTTACATGTTTACTTTGGAAATAGTATGTAATATGCAGGATACACCGAAGTGTACATTTTCTACTTTTACATATAAGAAATTTAAAAATATGCTAGGTATCTTACTATTTTGTCGAGGACTGTACATAGTGATAAAGGATAGGAATGTTACATGAAACACGCTGTAACATCATAAAAATGTTATGGACCTATCATTATTTCGACTACTGTATGTACTCTTGAGTGGAACCTCGATTACCTCGATGGATTCCTCGAAAATTCTCCGCACACTTTGGAGAAATGGCAGGATGTAATAACTAGAAAATCAGTTTTGTTTCCTAGGAAAAAAGCGAGTAATGAAAGCCTTCCTTCACTGATTTTTTTTCTCTCACATTCTCGGGGGCTAAAAATTGTAATTTCATGCCCGAGACGTTTCGCACCTTATGAACGGGAAGCGGCGATTTCAAATCAAGAAGAAGAAGAATTTCTTGCCCGCGGAGCTTATTTCTTTTTCTTGATCTTATTTCTTGGCAGGCAAGAGCAAGAGCGATGGGAGGGCGACTGTGTGAACGGACGAAAAATCTGTTCAGGAACACCTGCGGTTGCGCTTCGCATGATTTTTAATTCTTTCATTCTTTTTTCTTCATTGCTGTTTGCGGATGCAACAAAATCATTCGTGGTCGCAGGCGCGATTAGGGCTGCACGATCGAGGGAGAATTACCCAGGATCGTGATGGCCGTCGATGTACTCGGATATCCTCCCGGGACACGGATCGTTTAGAGTAATTGAAACGTGTCTCCGCGGTATTATTTATGACCGGCCGTAAATCAAATTTACCTACATATCTCTATACCTTGTATCGCGATTGGATTTATAGCACTCGTAAAAACGGTTCTCGTCCCTACCCACGCGACATCTTCCGTTTCTGTCGTCGTTTCGCGGTCGATTTTCCACTGGATATCTCGACATATGGTTGCTTCGCATAATTTGCGATAGTCCGCACCAGCTTTCGGTGGCCCATAGTATTTTTACAAAATTCCATGTTTCTTTTCCTAGGAAATCTCGTACGAGACTTACTACAACATAAAAAAAGAAGACATCTTCTATATAATACTATTTCATACCAGTATTATTATATCTTGCGTTCTATTTAAAAAAGACCCAAAAGTAGAAAATAAAAAAATATATAAAAAGAAACTCTTGAAAAACCACGCTTATATTAAAGTGCACTAAAAACGAGAAAATAATTTTTTTAGACATTAGTGACTATAAATAAAAGCGTGGAGCGCCCACGAAGATTACGTCAATATAGTTTAGCGCTCCACGCTTTTACTTATGGTCACTAATGTCTCAAAAAATTATTATCTCCTTTTTAGTGCATTTTAATATAAGCGTGGTTTTTAAAAAGTTTTTTATTATATTTTTTTGCATGTAACCTTGTAAATTATAATTTTCGGAAGGTCTCTTTTGCATATCATTTCGTAAACCATTTTTGAAGCATTTTTATAACCAAATGCTTCTAATTGGTTATAAAAAATCAGGTCGTTTGGTACAATTATAAAAATGTTATTCTGTTTTAAAGGGCGCTCGAATACTTTCGTGGCTCGCTGTATATGTACATGAAATTTTGTGTGTGTACAACGGTGCCTTATCATTTTGTCCAGCAGTGTAATATGAACAAAATTCCCTGCTACGCGTGCAAATGGAAATCTGATGGAGTGCAATAAACAGAGCACGCGATAGAACTTGATATTTTAATGCGCGCAGCGTTTGTGTGCACACTCGTGCGAAATCCGACATTATCGGATCACATCCTTACACATCGCTAATGCTATTATGTTTTCGTTAACACGCATTATCCGCATTACACTGCAGCATTGTTACAAAACAGTGTTAGCAATTGTCATTTCATTTCCGCGTTGAACAAAGAAACGGTATGCTATCCACGCCGGGATGTAATCGCGAAAGAAAATATTGTCAATCGATTATATGAAGAAACAACCACCAGTACGAAATTTCTCTCTTTGTCGGTCGCGAAACTCGCGGCATTCATATCCGCAGATATGATTCCATAACATCAAAATTCCTTCCACGTAATAATCTCGTTCCGAGACTAATCTCGGCGAACTTCCGCGCAACTTCTATGTTGCTCTGAAGATAAGACTAAACTTTGCGGGATTATTTATTCCGCGAGGAGCCGCGCTCGCGCGCGTCACACGCGAAACACTTTGTTATATCCCTCCGCACTTCAGCGGCTTACGCGAAAACTGCCGTGCCGGGAAGTCGTTCGCGAAACTTCTCGACTACTCAAACGCGCCACTCGACAACAGATTAATTCCAGCCACCGGAATATCACTGTCAAACATTTTCAAATATGTCAAACTATTATCCTTTGCTAGACGTCGTCCCTACGACATCCAAATAAATTTTCAACGAAACACCCTGCACAATTGCGAACTAGTCCAGTCAATGAATGCTTGTAAGGGAGGTGTAGAGGGAAATAGAAGGAACACAATTTTTAACTTTGGGACTTTGTTTGGACCAGTCAGAAAGTAAACATACTAAAAGTCCCTACTCCTAGGAGATGGGCGGGGTGCAGGGGGCACGTAGAAGGTCCCCTTTTTTGGTTTTCCGCTTCTATATCGGAAACTATTTGTAGTAGCGATAAGGCCATTCTATACAAAATTAAAACTGACAAAACGTGCCATAAGATTGACTCGATTCAGTTTTTCGCCATCTCGCATAGTTTCCGAGATATCCGCGCTCAAATTTTTGCCTCACGTTTTTTGCCTTATTTGACTAGCTAACTCTTCAGCACAATTAGTGAACTTTGAGCGCGGATATCTCGGAAACTATGCGATATAGCGAAAAACTGAATGCTGTCAATCTTATGGCACATTTTGTCAGCTTTAATTTTGTATTGAATGGTTTTATCGCTAGGACGCATAATTTCCGAGATATAAGCGGAAAACCGAAAAGGGGAATCTTCTACGTTCAGTTGAAGTTGAAATTGAAGTTGTAAATGAAGTTTTAAAATTGAAGATAAAATCGAAAAATTGAGGTTGGAATTGGAAAATTGAAGTTGAAATTGAGAAATTGATGTTGCAATTGAAGTTGAAATTGAGAAATTGATGTTGCAATTGAAGTTGAAATTGAGAAATTGATGTTGAAACTGAATAATGGAAGTGGAAATTGAAAAAGTGAATTTGAAAAATTGATGTTGAGACTGAATAATGGAAGTGGAAATTGAAAAAGTGAATTTGAAAGTTGTGTAGAATTTGAAAAATTGATGTTGAAATTGAAGTTGAAATTGAGAAATTGATGTTGAGACTGAAAAATGGAAGTGGTAATTGAAAAAGTGAAGTTGAAAGTGAAGTGGAATTTGAAAAAAATTGATGTTGAAACTGAATAATGGAAGTGGAAATTGAAAAAGTGAATTTGGAAGTTGTGTGGAATTTGAAAAATTGATGTTGCAATTGAAGTTTGAATTGAGAAATTGATGTTGAGACTGAAAAATGGAAGTGGAAATTGAAAAAGTGAAGTTGATAGTGAAGTGGAATTTGAAAAATTGATGTTGAAACTGAATAATGGAAGTGGAAATTGAAAAAGTGAATTTGAAAGTTGTGTAGAATTTGAAAAATTGATGTTGAAATTGAAGTGGAATTTGAAAAATTGATGTTGAAACTGAATAATGGAAGTGGAAATTGAAAAAGTGAATTTGAAAGTTGTGTAGAATTTGAAAAATTGATGTTGAAATTGAAGTTGAAATTGAGAAATTGATGTTGAAACTGAAAAATGGAAGTGGAAATTGAAAAAGTGAATTTGAAAGTTGTGTGGAATTTGAAAAATTGATGATGAAATTGAAGTTGAAATTGAGAAATTGATGTTGAGACTGAAAAATGGAAGTGGTAATTGAAAAAGTGAAGTTGAAAGTGAAGTGGAATTTGAAAAATTGATGTTGAAACTGAATAATGGAAGTGGAAATTGAAAAAGTGAATTTGAAAGTTGTGTAGAATTTGAAAAATTGATGTTGAAATTGAAGTTGAAATTGAGAAATTGATGTTGAAACTGAATAATAGAAGTGGAAATTGAAAAAGTGAAGTTGAAAGTGAAGTGGAATTTGAAAAATTGATGTTGAGACTGAAAAATGGAAGTGGTAATTGAAAAAGTGAAGTTGAAAGTGAAGTGGAATTTGAAAAAAATTGATGTTGAAACTGAATAATGGAAGTGGAAATTGAAAAAGTGAATTTGGAAGTTGTGTGGAATTTGAAAAATTGATGTTGCAATTGAAGTTTGAATTGAGAAATTGATGTTGAGACTGAAAAATGGAAGTGGAAATTGAAAAAGTGAAGTTGATAGTGAAGTGGAATTTGAAAAATTGATGTTGAAACTGAATAATGGAAGTGGAAATTGAAAAAGTGAATTTGAAAGTTGTGTAGAATTTGAAAAATTGATGTTGAAATTGAAGTTGAAATTGAGAAATTGATGTTGAGACTGAAAAATGGAAGTGGTAATTGAAAAAGTGAAGTTGAAAGTGAAGTGGAATTTGAAAAAAATTGATGTTGAAACTGAATAATGGAAGTGGAAATTGAAAAAGTGAATTTGGAAGTTGTGTGGAATTTGAAAAATTGATGTTGCAATTGAAGTTTGAATTGAGAAATTGATGTTGAGACTGAAAAATGGAAGTGGAAATTGAAAAAGTGAAGTTGATAGTGAAGTGGAATTTGAAAAATTGATGTTGAAACTGAATAATGGAAGTGGAAATTGAAAAAGTGAATTTGAAAGTTGTGTAGAATTTGAAAAATTGATGTTGAAATTGAAGTGGAATTTGAAAAATTGATGTTGAAACTGAATAATGGAAGTGGAAATTGAAAAAGTGAATTTGAAAGTTGTGTAGAATTTGAAAAATTGATGTTGAAATTGAAGTTGAAATTGAGAAATTGATGTTGAAACTGAAAAATGGAAGTGGAAATTGAAAAAGTGAATTTGAAAGTTGTGTGGAATTTGAAAAATTGATGATGAAATTGAAGTTGAAATTGAGAAATTGATGTTGAGACTGAAAAATGGAAGTGGTAATTGAAAAAGTGAAGTTGAAAGTGAAGTGGAATTTGAAAAATTGATGTTGAAACTGAATAATGGAAGTGGAAATTGAAAAAGTGAATTTGAAAGTTGTGTAGAATTTGAAAAATTGATGTTGAAATTGAAGTTGAAATTGAGAAATTGATGTTGAAACTGAATAATAGAAGTGGAAATTGAAAAAGTGAAGTTGAAAGTGAAGTGGAATTTGAAAAATTGATGTTGAGACTGAAAAATGGAAGTGGTAATTGAAAAAGTGAAGTTGAAAGTGAAGTGGAATTTGAAAAAAATTGATGTTGAAACTGAATAATGGAAGTGGAAATTGAAAAAGTGAATTTGGAAGTTGTGTGGAATTTGAAAAATTGATGTTGCAATTGAAGTTTGAATTGAGAAATTGATGTTGAGACTGAAAAATGGAAGTGGAAATTGAAAAAGTGAAGTTGATAGTGAAGTGGAATTTGAAAAATTGATGTTGAAACTGAATAATGGAAGTGGAAATTGAAAAAGTGAATTTGAAAGTTGTGTAGAATTTGAAAAATTGATGTTGAGACTGAAAAATGGAAGTGGAAATTAAAAAGTGAATTTGAAAGTTGTGTGGAATTTGAAAAATTGATGTTGAGACTGAAAAATGGAAGTGGAAATTAAAAAGTGAAGTTGATAGTGAAGTGGAATTTGAAAAGTTGATGTTGAAACTGGAAAATGGGAATGAAACTGAAAAAGTGAAGTTGAAATTGAAATTGAAGCAAAAACACTAACTCGAACAAATAATACCAAAGTGAACTTTGATCGCGGATATCTCGGAAACTATGCGTGATAGCGAAAAACTAAATCGAGTCAATCTTGTGGCACATTTTGTCAGCTTTAATTTCATATAGAATGGTCTTATCGCTAGGACACGTACTTTCCGATATATAAGCGGGAACCGAAAAAGGGGACCTTCTACATGCCCGCCTGCACCCCGCTCACCTCCTAGGAGTGGGACTTTTAGTATGTTTACCTCCTAACTAGTCCAAACAAAGACCCAAAGTTAAAAATTGTGTTCCTTCCATTTCCCTCTACAACTTTTCGTTGACTGGACTAAACCCCGCAAATCGCGTAATAATTTCAAGGTTCGGAATATTCGCGGGAGGCGAGGGAAAATGACGCGACTAATCGTGAATCGATTCGATTCGAGAGCGATAGGAACAGAAGTAACGGTGGAACTTCATCGTTCGCGGATAAGTTTTGCACGCGGAACGGCCAACTAACTGCGTTAACGATCTGCCGGCGCAATTACCCGTAATTGAAGGGAATTCATTTAACCGCAGCCATTACGGAACTCGTAAAGTAAGGCGATAAACGGCTGGATAGATAAATATTGAGTGACAGGAAGTGTTTCGATACCGGGTTTCGAAAGTCCGTTCGACATCGTTCGCTCACCCGAACGAACGATTATCATTAGCCCGGGAATACTAGGTATTAGCTAACATTCTCCCTCGCGTAAACGGTAAATTCACGAGACTCGTAAAAATCTTCTATTCGCGTTTTTTCGCGGACCGAACCCTGCAGAAGCTCCAGTTCACTCCAATTGAACTGGTCAATCGCGCAGTTTACGATTCTGCATTCCACAATCGTTTAACGCAAACAAATTTCACAGCAAATGCTTCATAAACGTTCGTACATGAAAACTCGGCGTCAAAAGCCGTTCCATTTGTTGTTGTCCGCGTCGCAGAAACGTTCTCAAAGGTTGCGCACGCGTTCGTTGCAAATTTCCGTGCGGCGCGGCTGCTCGTATCGTGAAAAATTTTGCAAAAGTAAAAAGGGTAAAAATGTAATTTGGCGAACGGAGCCCAAGGCGAAATTGAGGCGGATCGCCGATTCCGACAACGTGCTCGTAACGGAGGCGAGACCCGCGAAAATTAAGAATTTCGCCGGTGTAACATCTTGAACAACGCCGCGCTGCCACGAACGCACGGTAACTGTAACTTGTTTATTTAATGCAAGAGAGGCTATAGTAGTTCCAGCGGGTACCTGCTGCGCCGCATTCTTCCCGGCGCATAGAGGTTTCGCGTCCGTGCTATAACAAAAATGTATGCAAAGCGTATGACGTTTCGTTTAACTGAAATTGCAGCGCAAAGCATCACAGGGTTGTACCTAAATTAAACAATTTTTACCACGCTTATATTAGCTTGCCGCGTTGTTGTTGTATGCGTCAAATCTTGCACATCGAATTGTAAACCGCTTCCCGATGAGCTAGATACTTGAAACTTTATACATAGCTCGGAACTGATGATAATGGAATATTAAAAAATAAATTTTTAAAAAAATTGTGCGTCTAGGAGAAAAGAAGAATTTTTATATTAATCGTCACACCTCGCAACACTCGATAGTACGTCATCACGTTCAGCGATCCCCACTCCGCGCGCCAGCGCTCCCCACTCCGACTCATCCCCACTCCACTGGTCCACTTCGCACCGAAGGAGCTCGGTCAGTGTGGTGTTCCGTTCATTCAGTCCCATTTCGGGCAATTTCGGACTCCATCAAGAGACGTCGTCCCTCGGAGTCATCCCCTCATTCTATCTCGCGTGTTTCTATATTCATACCAGTATTACTATATCCTGCGTTACATTTAAAAAAGACTCGAAAGTATAAAATAAAGAAATATATAAAAAGAAACTTTTTAAGAACCACGCTTATATTAAAATGCACTAAAAAGGAGAAAATAATTTTTTTTAGACATTGGTGACTATAAATAAAGCGTGGAGCGCCGACGAAGATTACATCAATATAGTATAGCGCTAAAAAGCTTTTAAAAAAATTATTTTCTGCTTTTTAGCGCATTTTAATATAAGCGTGATTTTTAAATAGCTTTCTTTATACAGTGGGTGTACAAAGTAATCGTACACCTTTTAGAAACTAATAACTTTTTTATAATTGTACCAAACGACCTGATTTTTTATAATCAATTAGAAGCATTCGTTTACGAAATGATATGCAAAAAAGATTTTCCAAATAATTGTGATTTACAAGGTTAAATGCAAAAATAAAAAAGGCATTTTTTAAAACTTTTTCTTTGGGCCCTTAATCAAAATTTAAAATGTATATTTTGTAGATCTATGTTAATTATACACATACAGAAAATTGCATCGAAATCGGCTGACGCAGGAAAAAACGACACGCATGGAAAGATGAACGATTCTGTGGATTTTAAGCAGAAACTGATAAAAAGTCGTCTAAAACTTCGATTTTCACCATTTTTAACCGCTTCTAGCTCGTATGTATGTTAATCGATTTCGATGAAATTTGAATAGATCTACAGAACATCTACTTATTTTAAATTTTTATTAAGGGCCCAAATAAAAAAGTTTTAAAAATTGCCTTTTTTATTTCTGCATGTAACCTTGTAAATTATAAGTTTTGGAAAAGTTGTCTTGCATATCATTTCGTAACCCAATGCTTCTAATTGATTATAAAAATTTAGTCAGTTTGGTACAATTATACAAAAGTTATTAGTTTTTAAAAGATGTACGAATACTTTGTACACCCACTGTATATTCTTTTATACGAATATCTTTCGGAAGAACTGCCTGCCATAAATTTGTGCTCACGCAAAATTTTTCTCGCCAATCAGTCAATCGAAGATTTAAAGATCGAGGCTCCCCCTTTGAGACGAGTGTAATTCTTGCACAGCTATCGCTCCGGGTAAGCGTTTCCATATGGAATCGAACCCGAACGATCGTGGCACCGTTCCAATACTTTTTCCTCTTTTTCCGCCGCCTCTTTCCGATTTTTCGTCTTTCGTCCCCACACTCCTGCTGGCTGCTCATTTCTCCGGGATAGATAGAAGGCGCGTCTGAATTGTTGTAGATTTTCTATGGGTGCCGCGGACCAACGGGAAAATTCGTTGCGGGGGAAACCTGTTTATATTCACGGTCGCGACTCGAGAGGAAAAATCGCGAAACTTTATCTCATTCGTAGCAGCCGCGAATCCGCTGTCGGCGGAAATTCTGTTCGACGATTTTTCCAGATATTTCACCGGACTGCGATAAAGACAGACACCCTGTATAAACGCGTAAAGATTCTCGCACATCTGTCTGATAATTGTCTATCGGTGAAATACTCGCTACGTCGACTTCGTTTCACCGGTGTATTTGATCTTGCTAATTTTAACGTTAACTCGTTCCACTTTGTTTTACCGGACTAGCTTAAACTTTTGTTCGTTCATCCGTTGTTTTCCCGTGCACGGCACCAACGTCGTTATTCTATCTTTCCCATTCCCTCTCTAAACTCTCGTTTTGTTTCCTCCATTGGGCTCGCCGTTAATTGCTCTTCTTTCTGCTTCCTTTTCTTCCGTTTGCCTCACGCCGCGCTGCGCTTTTTATTCACCGGTTTTATTGCTCGGCGCGGCGCGCGCGCTCTCTGCTACGCTCGCGCGTCTGTTTCTCGCCCCAGTTTCGTTATCGGTTTTTTTTTCCACGTCACTTCTACGATTACAGTAATTCTTGAATAAGTATGTTCCCCTCCGTTCAGCCTCCATTAACCCGTTCGCCCATTTTTGTCCCCTCTGGACAATGATCTCCGCACAACTTTGATACAACGAACAAAATCGATTTACAGTGAACTCGCGTGTAACGCGATCAAAACGTTGTTTAACCTTCCGGCGGGCGCCGCACAGTGGGGTATTTGGCCCGAAAAAGTTCTTAAACAGTCTCTAAGACAGCGTCTGTTCATTGGCGATTTTCATGTGTTTGAAGGGAAATTCTGTAAATTCTTGTATTACAAAAGTTGTTCAGGTAGGTATACAGAGCACTTTCGCATAGATTTTATTTTGTTATCATCTAAATTAGTATAGTTATTAATATTTGAATATTACCAATCATTTTGTAAGCTTTTTAAAAATTACAAAACTTTATTGACAATTTTGTTATAGTATAAAGCCGTATTGAGTGTTCTTTTTGGTGTCATTAAATTCGGTAGAGATTCGTGATTATAAGCCAACAAAGTTTGATTCCGGATATGTCCGGATTCAAATTTTATAGCTAATTTAGGATTAAGTGTTTAGCAACGTTTCGCGTACGCGTACGTTCGGCTACGCTTGGCCTCAAATGAAGAAGAAACATTATCCGAGGAAGAAATTTCTTATGTATTTTCCGATGAAAATTAATGGTAATCATTTTAAAATATTCTTATAATATACCGGGTGAGTCATTTAACGTGAAACAGACGTATATCTGGGAAATGAAGTTATTTTGGAGAAAAATGTTTCAGACAAAAGTTGTATGGTTTAGAGGGGGGCATAAAATGGTGTCATTGATTTGACCTTGGATAGTCGTTTGAAAATCACGTGGAGGTCATCTTCCATTTCTTAAATAGAACTCCCTATTTTTTGTTGCATATTCTTGTAGCTTGTTTTGACAGCTTTCCAAAACACTATATTAAAATATTTTTTTCTTAAATATTTTTCAAGTTATAATAGTGCAAATATTCCACTATCGCCTTGCTTTTTCAGGGGTTCTCGATAATCTGAGGAAAAAATGTTTCGAACAAAAGAGGAACAGTATACAGACGTCTACAAATTTCAATATATAAAAGTTTAAAAAAAATTTTTTTTTTCAAAAAATTGAGGTAAATTTGATTTTTCAAATACTAAAATGTATTTTGGATTTCATAATGTTGTAGCTGATCTTAAGGCGAATCCAACGATATATAATATAACCTTGAGCCTATAAATAACGCTACAATAGTTTTTCCACTTTTTCAGGCCAAATACCACACTGTGCGCCGTGTGCACGGAGTGCACGTCGCGCAGTGGAGTTCGAGCGAAATCGTAGCGAAAAGTAAAAAATTTTTTCCCCTAGTTTAAAAATCTGTGTAACAGTACTTTATGTATAAAGTTCCAGAGCACGTTTTTCTGTTACAACCAATATTTAATAACGTACTTCCCTCGGAGATGTGCAAGTTCAAAGTTGGTAGTTTTAAAAGATCGGCATTTTCAACCATAATTGAAATTACCTTTGCGATTTATTATCGCGCTGCACACTGGTCCACGCGCTCGATCTAGCTGTTCATTAATATTTTAGCACTATTTGAAAGTTTAAAGGTATAGTAATTTAGGTAGTTGGATTCGTTTTTATATCAGTTACAATATTATGAAGTCAAAAATACATATTGACTTTTTAGAATTCAAGGTGACTTTAATTATTTATGCATTAAAAAATTCTTTTTTAATTTTTTCGATTGAAATTTGTAGGCTGTTGAATGTTGATTAAGTTTTGTTTAAAACATTTTTTTCTCAAAATTATCGGAAGTGTCTGATAAATCAGGTTCAGGTTTTAAATCAACACAATAATAAATCATTTTTGAAGTAATGGATTTTACAAACATAATTAAAAATATTTTATTTGAAACTGTGCGAAAAACATAATATTAATTATAAAAAACAAAAATATAATTTTTATTGTATAAACAACAATAACAATTGACATTATACTATATTATATTGACAAATCGTTATTGTCATCACTTTCTTCTTCAACATCTTTCAATATTAATTGTTCGACTGCATCATCAAAATGCCAGAGGTTCGGCCGCAATTCAGGCAACACGTACTCTTTTAAACAATAATAACTTGTGTACCGGGACCGAACGGGATATGATTCTTGCACGATTTCATAGAGAAAAGAACGCTGATAATAATGCACTTTGATACAATGAGAGCCAATGGGGGACTCAAAAGATATCCTTTACCAAAGATTGAAAACTTTGAAGATTCTATTTAGTTTATTGAGCATTGTTATTTCAATAGATTATAAATATTAAATCTTAGTACAAGAGATATACTCTAAATACAGACAAATATTATTCATTTGCAACAAAATGGACAAATAATATTAAATAGATTCTTCAGGGTATCAATAAGAAAAGAGGTAATTCTTTCGGTGACAAATAGGATTCATAAAATGTTGATTTTTAAATGCTTGTTTTAATCACAATTTTATAATAAATCTCACTAATTTCATCGTTTTCGGATGTCATGGACATTTAGGAAGCAATATACATTCAATAAACATCGATTTGGTCAAGTTGCATTTTTACCAAATGAACAGCTAGATCGAGCGCGTGGACCACTGTTCGCTGTAACGCTAGTTTATCATTCTTGTTATTGTCGGACATGTTCTAATTTAATTGAATATTCTGATTTCATTGGTTTATTTCACTTTTTAATAGCTTCGGAAGATGAGAAAGAGTAATCTACACATCTGGTACATTTCGTTAACAAAAATGTTGTTTATCAATCGCGATTAATCATTTTTGGAATAGAAGCTGTTAATACGATTGTATTGAGTCATGGAGTAATACGTTGTATAGGAGACTTTATTGTAATGAGTCAGTATAACATAGAGGACAAACATTTGTATATGTCTAACATCCTTTATATAATAGTTATTTGATGATAGACTGCTAAATTCGGCTGCTCTTTACTTTACCGGACTCAAAATTTGTGCCTTTCTCCTGTAAATTATGATGTATTTGGTATGTAATGCAGTAGATTTGTACCTAGGGCGGCTGCAGATCGAAGTTTCGATCGTGTAGCATCAATGGTTCAGAAGTTATGCTAACTTAAGGGTGTGGGTCGGATTTTGACCTTGGTCGAGTGCGAGTGTGGTAGTACCTTAACACACCGATAGATACTGTATACGTACACGAGATTGCAAGGGTTCCGTAGATTTCGTTTGCTGTCTCTCTAACGCACATTTGGGACCCCTACGTAGTCACAATCGCTAGATAAAAGACCCACAATTACGGGATGCTTCCATATATGGCCTACTTTTGCGTTTTCGAGGCGTAATTTGCATTATTCGGCAGCATGTAGCGCAGTTTCACAAATATTGGACGAAGCGACAGTGCTGCCATTATCGAGACACATACATTTTCTTAAATATCGAGAGATTTAGGATTCTTATAGACCAAAATGTAGGCATCCCGGAATTCAGGGTCACATACAATGTCAATGAAACCTTTATTATGTTAAACTATACGTGTTTAAACACAGCAAACGAAATCTACGAAGTAGATCCCTATACGGGAGATTTTGGTACAAGTATTAGTTCCATGGCATTTTTAGCTAGGAGCGCTAGCGTTTTTAGTCACAGTTTTACCTATATTTTACCAATACAGTGACTGAATCGGTAAAACAGTGACTAAAAACACTAGCGCTCCTAGCTACAAATGCGGAGGGCACCGATACTACGACCAAGGTCAAAATCCGACCCACACCCTTAAAGTTGAGAAGTTCGCAGTGTTTTTGATAGGTAAGGGCGCCGCCATACTGGTTTGTATCGCGCG
The DNA here is from genome assembly GCA_933228785.1 of Lasioglossum pauxillum. Taxonomy (NCBI): domain Eukaryota; kingdom Metazoa; phylum Arthropoda; class Insecta; order Hymenoptera; family Halictidae; genus Lasioglossum; species Lasioglossum pauxillum. The sequence continues at coordinate 34,739,557 of OW121704.1, forward strand.
CCGCTTACCGAGCAGAACCGCTAGATGACAGCACGGGCACGCGTTAATGCTGATAATGTAGAACGGATATTGCGATTGTTGTTTGAATTTTGGATGACATGGCCACGATGTTGCGTTTTAACTGGGCTGGGTTAGGTTTTGCAAATATTTTTCACGATATTTTCTCTCAAACATTTTCTGTGATATTGTTAATAACTAAATAACGAAGTCGAAATCGCAATTTCTTTATTCTTCATTTTCCTCATATATTATCATGGAGAACCACCCCTTAATCATTTGCACTCGGAGCTATTTTAACTCGATAATGAAACATTTCTTTCGACCTAAAATATTTCCATTCTCTATAATTTTTTAGTTTTGGTGGGTATGAAATTGATATACAGCGACTCCCACTAATATTCGGACACTCTCAAAAACACCATAAACTTTTTAATATTGAACTATGCGATTTGAACTTTTTTGGGAAGCTAAAGCAACTAGTTTACTACAGGATGTGAAAAGAAATTTTTTCAAAAATTTAACTGGCCTGGGTTAAGGTGGAGTGTCCTATGCCTGGACAGCATGTTTTTCTATTTAAAATTTTATCTCTTTAAATAAACAAAAACAATTTCTTAAGAGTTTTAACATACAGTTCAAAGTTTGTAAAGTAATTTAAAATAAAAAAATCATTGTTTAGGTTAATATCTTAATTGTATTAACAAGAATAATTCAAACATATAGTTGGACATATTAAATCCAATCTAAGCTAGTACCTGGACAGAAGTACAGCCTATATCGGGACAAATTCAATTTACGAGTTGATCGAGCGAACATAACCTAAAACGTTGGTTGGTGGCGCTGTAATATGTAGTATTCTTATCATAGATTAGAGTATTGTATTATTTAACCAAATATATATTTATTTTCATTTACTGTTTTAATAAAACTTGTCATAATATAACTTTTAAGGTTAGGTAGTAATACTGATAGATTTAAGATGTAAACATAAAGTATTATTAACGTCACAACCGGAATACATTTTCTACATGCGTTATTCAAGCTAATAGAAGACTAATTATACGTACATGTAGTTAAATAATTTGCAAACAATGCGTTGATTTTATTCACAAACACGTGTTCGGCTTCAGGCGTAAGCACATTGCGTATAAGCTTAGAGTGGGACAGCTACTGTCATCGCGTCCCAGTATGGAGTACTTATATTTGAAAACAGCCCTAATCTTGGACATCTGATATTTGGATTAATAATTATTATTTACGTTTAGTTTGATTGCCAATTTATTTTAAAATATCAATATTATTATGCGTGATAATTATTTTTTGTCTGAGGGCTTAAATTATATCTCTTTTTCTAACAAAAGTTCGAACTATAAATGCACATGATTCGCATGTAAATAGACTATTTTGTATACTGTTTTCAGATGAACTTTGAATTCATTTTTAAATTTCAATTGATGTCTTAATGAAATAATATTCACACCTACTTGTAGCTAAGGCCTCAGAATATATAATATCATTATTTAATCTCTTAATTACTGATTTTACTATGAAAATTCAATTGTCCAGATTTAGGTATCACTTTTGGACTGTCCAGACTTAGGGCACTTTACCTTACATCTGGGTTAGGTTTTGCAGATATTTTCCACGATATTTCTTCTATATTATCAGCATTAACGCGTGCCCGTGCTGCCATCTAGCGGTTCTGCTCGGTAAACGGCACGCGATCGTCAGTACAAACTAATATGGCGGCGCCCTTACCCGTCGAAAACGCTGCAGATTGCTCAACTTTAATCAAGCATATCTCCTGAACCGTTGATCCTACAGGATCGAAACTCCGATCTGCAGCCGCCCCGGGTACAAATCTACTGGATCACATAGCAAATACATCATAATTTATAGGAGAAAGGCAGAAATTTTGAGTCCGGTAAAGTAAAGTTTACCCCTAAATTCTTTGAAACTGTCCTCCTTTCGACTCCCTCCGTGCACTATGTGCACGGCGCTCTCGCCGCCGTAATAAATTCGGGCGCGCCCGCCGAAAGATTAAAATTACTGTGAATATACAGTCTTTTTAAACAAGTTTCTGGTCGCGTTGTACGGGGGTTTGCTGTATTTTCCAGTGAATTTGCGCACGTGGTTCTGTTCCATTTTCAAGATCGAGCACGAGTTTCTTTGGGGCCTCTGAATGAACGAGAATCCTGGAAACGGTGTGACCCGGTTTATTTCGCGGAAATACGCACACGGCAGGTGGTAATAGTGATAGTAAAAAGAACGCTGACTCGGCGTCCCTCGCTGACCGCCATTACCGCTCGGGGGCTGGTGTTAGCTGCTATACCAGCACGAGCAAGAAATCCAAGTTGGCCCGAGCGGGATAGCGATATCAAGATATTCGAAATGATGTTACGCTGCTAGCAACGCGATATCTCAGCTCGAAAAAGTTTCGCCCCAACAAGAAACAAAAGCTCTTTTAAAGCGACAAGTTTAGTAGCCGCGTGGACGACAATGGACCGTGACAAATCGTATTCTTTATACCCGGTTCTTTATGCGAGAAGAAATACGGTGGAAATTCATTTTTTTCGCCTTCCTGGTCAATTTGCATGTGTTTTATACGGTAGATAAACGAGAAAGGAATTTATAATTGATCGTTCCAACATCCTCTTTGTGTTTTGTTTCAGGTGAGCGCTAATCATTTCGGCTACTATAACGAAGAATTGCTCCGGCGAAAAAGAGATTCGCTAAAAACCGGAACCGAGAGGGGCCCACGGTAAGTGTTAAACGAAATTTAGTGAGGCTGTCGATGCACCTTAGGCACTTTGACCACGCGGCCGATAATGCATCACCATTAAACAGCCAGAAAGTGAGTTATTATATGGGTATCGTGCGCAGCTGCGAAGAATTTCGACCCTATCGATTATTTGCGAAAAAATTCACTGCGCCGGAGTTTGTCCCTCTAGAACGCGTTTCGCTAAGCCGTGATATTTCCTGCTGTAATCTCTTGGCATTTTCCGAATAAATAAATTTCAATAATTTCCCAAATCTATATTCGCGAGCTGACCATTTTATATAGTGTAGTCAGTAAACTGGAATAAAGCTGTGATTATACAGATACTTAATAACAAAAAAACGTTTGATGGGCGAAAAATTAATATGTCAAACGCCACGCGTACTATCGGCGGTACAATGGATTTTGCTGGAATGGTTTTTTTATGGAGCCCGGTGGCCACAGTTGGTCGTACACGCTTCAAAAACAGCCAAAATATGACAGCTCGATGCCAAAAAAAGACAAACAAATTCACCGGACGTACACGTTTCGATATTTTTAAATATCTCACGGATCTGATAACTTTTAATGACTTTTAACGAATAAATCCGAAATATTGTGGCAGATATTTTATGCTCGATTTACTCGCAGTCGGTTGAGAAAATTGTTCGGATATTTTCCCAGCGGTTTCTTGGAAAGCAGTAATTTACGGTATTGAATAGCCCACGAGATTTTTCTATTAGCCGTGGCGATGCTTAATTAACGAGCTTTTACCTTGGTTAAACACTCGACGACGATATAGAACGCTTCGAAGTAACGTAGAACGATGCACGACTGCTTTTAATCGTTGATTAATGCGTCGGTTTTCCTCCCGAGACATAAATACACGGCTTAATCTCGTAACTTTAACACATCACGGCGTATTTTAATTAAGAATGCTTCGCACAATGTGCACGCTCGTGCGTGGAAAACGTGCTCTCTCTGTGGCTCCCGCAAAATGAAAAAGAGAGTCAAACAACGCAACAAATTTTGAACGATAATGAATAATACAGACCAACAAATTTCAACATTTTTTGACGTTTCGATTCTCACTATACGATTCTTGTAGAGTTTTTCTCTTTCTTTCTCCTAATTTTTCTCCTAGACGCACAGTTCTTGAGAAATTTGAGTTTGAAAAAAGACATGTATCAACTTTAAACAAATATTGTGATGTTATTACAAAAGATATTGAATTGTTCGTTACTGCAAAAGATCTACAGAAAAGATTCACGTTTGAACATGTTTAAACATACATAATTTATTATTTAAACATGTTTGAACATTCGTAATGTATTAATATGGGATACCAATGTATTCGGGAAAGTACACAATCTATTGCTGCAAAGAATAATTCAATATCTTTTAGAATAACATCACAATATTTGTTTAAAGCTGAAAAATATGTCTTTTTTTACCACGTTTTTATTGGCTCGCTTTCTTGTCTGTCTGTTCGGTACAAATGCAATTGATTTTAAACTAACTTCCCGATGAGCTAGAGACTTGAAATTTTAAACATAGCTCGGAACTGGATGACAATGCAATATTTACAAAAAATTTTGTTAGAAGTCTATGCGTTCAGGAGATATAAACTATTAAATTTAACCGTTACACCTCCCCGCGCGACGCTCTATGTTTTTCGCTCTATATTTTTCGTATTAAATCTTACAAGTATTTTCATAGCTATTAAAAATTGAGATACCAATGTATTCGGGAATGTACACAATCTTTTGCTGCAAAGAACAATTCAATATCTTTTAGAATAACATCACAATATTTGTTTAAAGCTGAAAAATATGTCTTTTTTTACCACGTTTTTATTAGCTCGCTTTCTGGTCTGTCTGTTCGGTACAAATTTTGCAATTGATTTTAAACTAACTTCCCGATGAGCTAGAGACTTGAAATTTTAAACATAGCTCAGAACTGGATGACAATGCAATATTTACAAAAAATTTTGTTAGAAGTCTATGCGTTCAGGAGATATAAACTATTAAATTTAACCGTTACACATCCCCGCGCGACGCTCTATGTTTTTCGCTCTATATTTTTCGTATTAAATCTTACAAGTATTTTCATAGCTATTAAAAATTGAGATACCAATGTATTCGGGAATGTACACAATCTTTTGCTGCAAAGAACAATTGAATATCTTTTAGAATAACATCACAATATTTGTTTAAAGCTGAAAAATATGTCTTTTTTTACCACGTTTTTATTAGCTCGCTTTCTTGTCTGTCTGTTCGGTACAAATTTTGCAATTGATTTTAAACTAACTTCCCGATGAGCTAGAGACTTGAAATTTTAAACATAGCTCGGAACTGGATGACAATGCAATATTTACAAAAAATTTTGTTAGAAGTCTATGCGTTTAGGAGATATAAACTATTAAATTTAACCGTTACACCTCCCCGCGCGACGCTCTATGTTTTTCGCTCTATGCTTTTCGTTTTAAATCTTACAAGTATTTTCATAGCTATTAAAAATTCACAATCACAAATTTTTCAGGACTATCTGTATGGGGTTAGGAACCTGCATCGGGCTCAGTGCCTACTGTCGGGGTCATGGGGCAAACAATGGCAACGATATTCCCCCTTTATCCAGGGAATCGGTAAACTATTGGGAGCCCAAGTTGGCCATCCCGCCTCATAAAGGTACCCACCGGCTCTATCTCCTCTGTTTGGGGGATAAGAGTAAGGAAGGGGGTGGTCAGCGAACAAATGGTACTACTGAGGAAACTGGGCATGGACCCTACCAAAAAAAAAAACGGAATCAAAAACGCAAACGGAACATCAATAGAAACCTTTAAGGGAAAGGCCGGGTGGACGGAGCTAATAGCTGAACACCGACCAGAACCGAGGATGGTGGTCACATCCGAACAATCAGCCATATTTTCTAGGATGTGTCAAGCCCACCCAAGAAGGAAGATCCCGATGAACCTGATATCAAATCTCCGAGGAGACAGATTTCGGTGAAGTTGGTGAACCCTTCCTTCTCAACCCCATCGCGAAGTAGGTCGGCAGGTGAAGGCCGAATGGAATTGATATCTCGGCCCAGCCGAGATTTCGATGAAGTCGGATTGGATCCGAAGTAGCAGTAACTTCTTCCCAATGGTCAAAGAAAACAATACGCGGTCCCTTGCATTTGTACTCCCAATAGACTCACAGCATAGGCGGGAGGGATTAGCCCTAGGGGAGGGTGTGGAATTGCCCTAGGGGAGGGTGTGGGTAAGTTTCTGGACTATCCGGAAACAGTGTAGGGACGGGCTCAAAACTTGACACATTCGACATGAAAATATGGTGAAGGGGGGGAGTCTAAAAAAGGGCAGGCGAGACACCCTGCAGGTCTGAAGGTGAGGGGGCCCGACGTTCACACCGAGCCGTAAAACAGCTCAAAAACTCAAAAAATTAGGTAGCATGGCCCGCTCATCAATGACGACCGACCCGTCTAGTAAGTCGACGACTCTGAAAATGGTCCGGGCCGAATAAAACAGAGGGGACGGCTGAAAAACGAGGACAATTGCAACCCGCTAAAGGGCCGAGTGCCGGCAGCGCCAATTGTGAAACTGGTGTTTAAAAACCGGTGTGCCCTAAGGAAGCGAGGGGCGGCCGAACCGCCCCTCCCCGGCAATAAACACGACTACTACTACTACTACTACTAGGAACCTGCATGGAGCTAGCAAAAATTATTTTATACTTTTCAGTCCGTTTAAAAAATGTGGTATTTTTTAACATATTATTTTAATTTTTCAAACTCAAGTTTCTCAAAAACTGTGCGTCTAGGATAAAAATTAAGAGCAGTCTCGGAATCAGCGCGAAAAACTCGACTAAGAATCGAATAGTGAGAATCAAATCGCGTAATCCGGGGCACGCTGAATCGAACGAATTCATCGAAGATTGAAAGGCACGTGCAAAATTAAGACACGCTCTATGTATCGGTGCGGAGGGTTTGATTGAATGACTGCATCATTAACCGTCGCCGGACAGAGTTGTTCTGTCGCGTGCAGCGACAACATCATTCACGATCATCAAAGTGTTTGCGCGGCACGCGTTGCTGGCTTTCTAAAGAATCATTCAGCCTACGGCGGGAGGAGGGAGGCTCGATTCGCGTCGATACCAATTGGATCTCTCGCTCTCTCTGTCTCTTTAGAAGACAGGTCAGCGCACTGTGGCGTTTTTAATTACCGGATTCACCCCCGATGAAATTTTTAATTAAGCTATCTGCTCCATTGAAAACCGTAATGTCACCGGGGCTACACTGAAGGGGGTCCCCCCCCTCTCTCTCTCTCTCTCTCTCTCTCTCTCTCTCTCTCTCTCTCTCTCTCTCTCTCTCTCTCTCACTCTTTCTCCCGACTATCGAATCAGGCAAAAAAGGGACGATCGTTTAATTAATTAGACACCGAATTGATTTCATTCAATTGACCAGATACCCGGATGCGAATTCCACGATGCAGAGAAAAGATTGCTTTTTATACCGAGGATGTTCTGAATGGTGTTTTCAAATTGCAGACATTGCAGTACATGAGCGACACGTACGTTTCCGAATTGAACACCGTACAGCGCTAAGTTCGCGAAGTATTTACCAGTGTTCCTTTCGGCAGTTACTTCGCGAGCCACGCCGAAGCAGCGGGCGATTAATTAAACCGTTAGCGGAGTGGCGAAACGAAATTTTAGGTGTTTCGACGCATAGTTTCGCCGATTATTTTCGAACGAAAATACCGCACCGCTCGCCGAGAGTTCCCCCGGCCACGTCGGATTAATTACCGGGGATATTAATTGAAACGCGCGGCGAGAACGTGTTCATATCGGCCGGCCGGAACATTGTTGTACGTTTAATCAACCCGCGGCGCCGCGGATGATCCGGAATGGGTTCATCAGCGATTAATTCGTTGCCGTGATTTTTCCGCGACTTTGATCCGGAAGACGAGCGGTCGCTGGATAAGTAAAATTGCAGCCCGGGAGAAGTTGTATCGAACAAATATTCCCTATCGAGGAGAGACACGAATTAAGGGGGAAAGGGAGCGAGCGAGAAGCAGGAAGTGGAATTCACGGGCCTGGAAGCCCAGTATCAGCAATAGGAAATTACGAAAAAGTAACTGGTAAGAGAAATAAGGACGGCGGTCGGTGGAGAGAGAAGAAAAACGAGGGGCCACGTCACGAGGAACGACCGAGGAGAAATAAAGCGGACAAACATTAACGAAGATAGATGAAGAGGACGAAAAATAGAACGAGCCTGAACGGAGCTAAGCGAGGGAGAAAGAGAACGAGAGCCAACGAGAAGAAAAGCGGCGAGTTATAGGTAAAGGGCGAGGAAGATGAAGACAGAGGTAAAAAGAAAATGTGTGGTATAATAATGAGAAAGGAACTCGGGATGAGGAGGAACGGCGAACGAACGGGAATGAAGAAAGGTGGCGAAAGAAGGAGGCAGACGGTTAAGGACGCGGATGCCTCGGGATTTACGTTACTGACTCCACTTCCGGCGTATTGATTCGAGCCAAGCTGTTTCCTACTGGCTGTTAAAATAGCCCGGCCGTTTGTTTATGACTGGGAAACTCGATAATTGCGTCTAACATGACGTGGACGGCCGTCGAGACGCGCATAAACCGAATGAAATTCTATTAAACCCTACACGTCGTCTCTAGGAATTTTATTTGCCGCGGTTTACGACCACCGGAGTCCGCTGTTTTTCAGGGGACGTGAGTTGAGGCGATGTTCAGAAAGTTCGTAGCCTAACAACGAAATGACATTTCTTCAGTATATTTTACCACGCTTATATTAGCTTGCCGAGTTGTTGTCGTTGTCGATGTTGTCGTTGTTGTATGCGTCAAATCTTGAAATCGAATTTTAAACCACTTCCCGATAAGTTAGAGACTTGAAACTTTAAACATAGCTCAGAACTGGATGACAATGCAATATTAAAAAACAAATTTTAAAAAAAAACTACGCGTTTAGGAGATATAAACTATTAAAAATTTAACCATTACACCTCCCCGCGCGACGCTTGGTAGTACGTCATCGCGGCCAGCGATCCCCACTCCGCGCGCCTGCGCTTACCTACTCCACTACGTGTTCCCACTCCGACTCATCCCCACTCCACTGGCCCACTTCGCATCGTAGGAGCTCAGTTTACTTACTGAGTTGGTTAGGATTAGGTCTGGTGGAGGGCGACAAGGACCGGCGATTCTGCTTGGTAAGCGGCTCGCGGTCGTCACTACAAACTAATATGGCGGCGCCCTAACCTGTCGAAAATCCTACAGAATGGAAATTTCAATTTACAGCCGCCATGACACAATATTTTTCCTTTTACAAAAGATGGTTGAATTTACAGGTTGAAGAGGTAATTAAAATCGATTACAAGATATGTAAAGACTAAAAAGTAGAAAATAAAAAAATATATAAAAAACCTTTTTAAAAACCACGCTTATATTAAATTGCACTAAAAAGGAGAAAATAATTTTTTTAGACATTAGCGACAATAAATAAAAGCGTGGAGCGCCCACGAAGATTCCGTCAATATAGTTTAGCGCTCCACGCTTTTATTTATTGTCGCTAATGTCTAAAAAAATTGTTTTCTCCTTTTTAATGCAATTTAATATAAGCGTGGTTTTTAAAAAGTTTTTATATATATTTTTTTATTTCTCTTAAGCTCAATACATTTTGTCCAGCGACTTTCTAATTCATTTACCCCATCTCTGAGGTGATTTTCCTCGAGACCTCTAAAATACTCATCTACGGCTGCTGTAACTTCTTCATTTGATGGTAAACGCCTGCCACATAGGAATTTTTTGAGGTTCGGGAACAAGTGGAAGTTGGAGGGGGCAAGGTCTGGTGAATATGGCGGATGCTCCAACAATTCGTAGCGTAACTCCTTCAATTTGACCATTGCAAGTGAATTCCTGGTGAAAAACGACTTTCTTCTTCGCTAAACCAGGTCTTTTCACCCGAATTTGTGCATCCAGTTGATCCAAAAGGTTCGAATAATACTCTCCTGTTATTGTTTTCCTGGTTTGAGGGTAATCAATTAACAAAATTCCTTTTGTATCCCAAAAAACGGATGCCACGACATTCTTTGTCGATTTTGAGCGGGCTCTGTCAACTTTGAGATTTGTTGTCGCAATGCAGGGTCATTATGGTAAACCCAAGTCTCATCCATGGTTAGAAATCGATGCACGAAGTCAGTTTTATTTTTTTGCTGCACCCATCTTGTCAGTAGCTTTCTCATACCTAATTCATTAGTTAAGATCTCATGAACTGCTCCAGTTGAGTTGCCTGTGGTCTCAGCTAAATCAACCACAGTTGATCGACGATCTTCCAAAACCGAATCATGGACATGATCAATCATTTCTGAAGTGGTTGCAGTTCTTGGACGTGTCCTGAACGTGGATCATCATTAATGTCTGTACGACCATGTTTAAATAGAGCAACCTATTTCTTCTACCATTACATATGAAGGAGCACTGTCCCCTAACATATTCACCATATCATCAAAAATTTCATTTCCGCTTAATCCTTTTTATATAAATATTCAACGATTTTTCAAGTTTTCCATTTTTCTAACCAAGGTAAACACGTCTACTTTAATCAGCTGCCTGAAGCAAGCTATTTGACATATTGATTTGGAATGTATATGGTATGTTCACATCAAGGACGGATGTTTTCAACAACGAAAACGTTTCGGCTGCTACCAATATCATCTATGTGTCAGGCTACGATCTTTCTTATTGGATATGGGTGTAAATGAATGTACACTGGTACTTTTAAAGTAAAAGTTAGTCTTTATTTCACGGCGCGGAAGGAAGCTCTTTACCATGAGATGTCTTAGCTTCGACTGACTTTATGAAGAAAAGAATCGTTGGAACCGCCAGAAAGGAAACCAGAGTCCCTTCGCATCTTCAAACTGTTTAGGTTAGCCCCCCACAGTTCGGCTCTTAGAAGAAAGTATACTTCTGAGAACGTTCCATCGATACTTCGTAATCTCTGTATAAGAATACGATTCTGAGATCGTTGATTCATTTTTGTAACTTGTTGATAATCCAACATTTTTGAATGACCTTCCAAGCGGTAGTTTCAACAGTTACGTGACGGATAGCTGTAGCTTAAAGTCATTAACAACATCTCATATCTAGAAACCTTAGATCACGAGCCAGCAATGGCGGACGATCCGATCAGCCTGTCCGTCGGCAGGAGCAACAAGAAAATCGATCAACGGTGGAAAGAAGAAAGAGAGTCTTTGTAGGAGAGACACGGTGCGCAGCTTTCGTTTCGTTCGCGATGCTACTCGCTTATCGTGTGTTTATCTTACCGAGCATTGTTATTTCGCCTGTATCCGAGCCACGGAAGAAAGGAACAGGTATAATTGAACCGTATCCTATCGCGGATTCCCGTTATTCCTCTGGACTTTTCTCGAAGATCTCGCCGGAGCTCTGCGCCAGGGCGAAACTATACCGATTCCCAACCCCTGTTCCATCGCTCGAATCACGCTAACCCTCTTCTCCTTTTCGTTCGTAGTGTTCCGACCGGTATTGTTCGTCGGTGGATTAAAAGATGCGTTTTCGTATGAGGAATTGTCTGGCCGTGAATTATCCTCTCTAGATGGCTGGATCGCGTGGGTGTCGGCAACGTTTATACGTTCCGATTGCTGGCTGGTTTTCTCCCGTGTTCTCCGAATCCTTCATTTTTACTGTCTTAGTCCAGTCAACGAAAAGTTGTAGAGGGAAATGAAAGGAACACAATTTTAACTTTGGGTCTTTGTTTGGACTAGTTAGGAGGTAAACATACTTAAAGTCCCTACCTCTAGGAGGTGAGCGGGGTGCAGGCGGGCACGTAGAAGGTCCCCTTTTTCGGTTTTCGCTCATATACCGGAAACTACGTGTCCTACCGATAAGACCATTCTATACGAAATTAAAGCTGACAAAATGTGCTACAAGATTGACTTGATTCAGTTTTTCGCCATCTCGCATAGTTTCCGAGATATCCGCGCTCAAAGACCACTTTCGTTCGCGTTAGCATTTTTGCTTCAATTTCAACTTCAATTTCAACACTCCAATTTCAACTTCAATTTCAATTTCAACTTCACTTTTTCAGTTTTCACTTCCATTTTTCAGTTTCAACATCAATTTCTCAATTTCAACTTCAATTTCAACATCAATTTTTCAAATTCCACTTCACTTTCAACTTCACTTGTTCAATTTCCACTTCCATTTTTCAATTTCAACATGAATTTTTCGATTTCAACTTCAATTTTACAGTTTCAACATCAATTTCTCAATTTCAACATGAATTTTTCGATTTCAACTTCAATTTTTCAGTTTCAACATCAATTTCTCAAATTCAACTTCAATTTTTCATTTTTAACTTCAAATGCACGTAGAAGGTCCCCCTTTTCAGTTTTCCGCTTATATCTCGGAAATTATGCGTCCTAGCGATAAGACCATTCTATACAAAATTAAAGGTGACAAAACGTGCCATAAGATTGATTGTATTCAGTTTTTTGCTATATCGCATAGTTTCCGAGATATCCGCGCTTAAAGTTCACTAATTGTGCTGAAGAGTTAGCTAGTCAAATAAGGCAAAAAACGTGAGGCAAAAATTTGAGCGCGGATATCTCTAAAACTATGCGAGATAGCGAAAAACTGAATAGAATCAATCTTATGGCACGTTTTGTCAGCTTTAATTTTGTATAGAATGGTCTTATCGCTAGGACACATAGTTTCCGATATATAAGCGGAAAACCAAAAAAGGGGACTTTTACGTGCCCCCCCCCCCCGCACCCCGCTCATCTCCTAGGAGTAGGGACTTTTAGTGTGTTTACTTCCTGACTAGTCTAAACAAAGTCCCAAAGTTAAAAATTGTGTTCCTTCCATTTTCCTCTACACCCCTCTTACGAGCATTCATTGACTGGACTATCTAGCAAGATCTAGACCGGGCCAGGTATATCATCCTTAAAGTTTATTAGAGTCCTGTAAGTAGGATCGAGCGCAGACTTTCCAGCGACATCGTGGTCGGTATATCTAGCATGGTCCTCTATCCTTTTCATATTTACCTGGACTGTCGCCGACATAAATATCACTCTTTGGTGACCGGTGGCCGAGATGTACGATATTGCTCGGGCGACGGACAAACGGGGCTGCGTGACCCGAGTCCGGAATCGTCCTAAATGGCGGCGCTTCCAATCGCGAGTGTCATCCGCTATCTATCTTCGTACCGTGGATGCTGCGATCAGGCGCGCAACGCATTATGCAAGCTCTATGCGCCGGCGAAATGGCCAAAGTGCCGGCTTATTAATTATTAATACCGCGAGTCGCGCAGCCTTCCGCATCGGAATATAATCGCGGAAGACAGCGCCGCGGCGGGAACAGAAATTAACCGGTTCGTTTGATGTCGCGACCTTCTGCAAAATTGGATTTGTGCGCATACACGAAAAGAGGCTGATGTATTATTTAAAAATTTGTGAGAAAAAGCATAGATGTCGGGTACAGCGTCTAGCTATCTGTGGTCCGCTTAATATCCTTCAGATTCTCGCAGCCGGGCTCTTCGAAGCGTTTCCGATTTCGGGGGATTGTGGGAGCAGCAAGCTGGACCGGAGCCAACTGCCGTTCCGTTGTTCAGACAATGCATCCCTTAAGCGGCTGACTATGAGATGTTTAAACAACGATCCGAGGTCGGCCCGAGGAACGATTGAGTGGCCCCGTCGAGCCAATTGCTAAATGGCTGTTGTCCGACGCGCCTGCTTCCTCCGAATACTCGGCTCGGAACGACGATAAGAAAAATGGGGGCAATTAGTTCCCCGGGGTTTCAAGAAGTAACGAGATATTGACGAATCGCAAGCCGCCGGAAGGGTTACGGTTTCATCCTGCTTTGAACCCCGGTGGTGGTCTTTCCTCTGCCTATTTGTTATCGCTGGATCATTGGCTAATTATGACAGCAACTTCCAGAGACGGTTTAAATCGTCCTCGTTTATCTTCGAGGTTCGACACTTTGTACTTGGAACCGTCTGCTTAGGCTCTTCAAACCGGAAGACCACCCTGAGCCGTACACGAGTGAAGTCTGATGAATTCTTTCTGTACCCTTTAAAATTAAACATTTCTTCCGAGCTAGAATAATTCCATTCTACTGTGTTCCGTGTGATTAATGGACCGTTTATTTTGAAAGTTATGTAAGTCCATTTTTGAAAAAAATGAGATATCACGTAATTCATGCGTAATTTAATGTAAATAAAATTAAAACTAGAGGGCTATTGTTGCTCGCTCGCTTCGCTCGCTCGCGAGTAGGGTTGTTGCTGCTCGCTCGCTTCGCGAGCTCGCGGGCAGGACTGCTCTTGCGAGAATGTTAGTGGTATGCATGGCTAGTAGGGCCCACAGCTATTAATGTCTTTCATTTTGTGTGTGACTCTCCACGAGCCACACAAAGAACTTCCCGATTCGTTAGTTGCTGTATATTATTATTATTATTTATTAAGTGTACGTTTTAAGAAGATTATACGTTTTCAGGGAAATTCAATAGTTTTCTACTTATCAAAATGTTTGCTATATGGCGTCGCATTAAACCAATATCGTATGCTCGTTGCTCGCTTGGTTCCTTGTTATAGCATACTAATGTTGCAAAATAAATTGTCTTAATTAGTTTTTCGTAAACGATACAACTCATCATTATCCGGGTTTGCAGTATTGATCTTGGTTTTCTTCGATACTATTAATTTAAATTTTCTACGTGTGTATTTTAATTTTCTGACTACGTGTGATTTGTCATTTTTCTTCACTCGAAATATTTACTTGGTTCGATATTTTTTTATTATTGGTGTTAAATTTTGATTGATATTTGCATTTGTCATATAATCACGATAACGAGTTCTTACTTTCACTCCTACTATGGCCAATTGAAAATCTAACCACAATATAGACGGAATTTTAGTATTTTCTTGAAAAGTAATAAATTTTAATATTCCGCATGATCCATTAACCAATCCGTCTTCAACATCAATGTTATTAATTATCGTATATTTTATATTAATTTTCAATTTAATCTCAGTTAACAATTCGTTTTGAACTGATTGTTTATTTAAAGATTGTAATATAAATGTTTTTGTACTTTCATCGATATTCTTTGAAAATGTATTTTCGGCGATGATTAACTCACTCTTGCATTGGAATAATTTTCGATTATTGTAAGCGGTTACATTAGCATTAGTTGCATAATTGGAAAAAATTTTTTTTTTAATTTTATAAAAAAAACTTTTTTTTGAATATGTCTAAATATATATATAGTTACGTTTACTTCTTCGGTGGATACGCCTTTCGTATAAATTGCAATGTTTAATCAACTCCTTTCGAAAAAAACTAAAAAACTACTTGACCAAATGGACCAAAATCTAATCAGCTCTAAGTTACAGCGGGGCACATCGATTGCATCATTCATCATTCTGATCGCGTTGTTACTTTTTCAGAAAACGTTAACGAAAAATTTGATAACATACGAACGGCCATACGCACACACACACACACACACACACACACATACGAACATTTTGATAAAAATAGTCTAAAATGACTCCAATGACCATGAAACGTGAAGATCTGCTAAGAACTCGATTTTCGATTTTCGGGGTAATTACAGTAACTTCCCTATAAAATCGGGAGGTTAAAAAAAACTTAAAAAACAAGAAAAAATGGACTTACACCACTTTCAAAATAAACGATCCAAATGTTTAGCAATTGATGAAAGATAACACTGTCTAACAAATTCCAACTTTTTTTTGTATTTCGATTCCCACTATGCGATTCTTATAGTGTTTTTCGCGCTGATTCCGAATCGGTCCTTAATTTTTCTCCTAGGCGTACAATTTTCGAGAAAATTGAGTTTCAAAAAAAGACATATTTTCCAACTTTGAACAAATATTATGATGTTATTATAAAAGATATTGAATTGTTCTTTACAGCATAAGATTCCGTAGACTTTCCCGAATACAGTGATATCCAATATTAATACATTGTGATTGTTTAAACATTTGTAAATAATGATTAAAGACGGAGAGACACCAGTTTTGCACCAATTTTTGCGGATATTTTTGAATTTATCTAAAAAAATAAGGGTCCAGCGGGAAATTGAAGTACACCATGCGAAAGAGCAGACTTTCATCTTGAGAAACCACCCTTTCAAGTTTGCATGGTCGACGTTTTTTTTTAACCAGAAAGCAAAATATCTTCGCCCGACATGAGTTACCGCCAGTGGCGCTCACCACTAGAACGGGCGTTCGCCGCGCCATATCACATGGAACGCCCGTTCTAGTGGTGAGCGCCACTGGCGGCAACACATGTCGGGCGAAGATATTTTGCTTTCTGGTTCGAAAAAAACGTCGACCATGCAAACTTGAAAGGGTGGTTTCTCAAGATAAATGTCTGCTCTTTCGCATGGTGTACTTAGATTTCCCGCTAGACCCTTATTTTTTTAGATACATTCAAAAATATGGATATCGTTATCGGATATGCATTAATATTAAATATCACTGTATTCGGGAAAGTCTACGGAATCTTTTACTGTAAAGAACAATTCAATATTTTTTATAATAACATCACAATATTTGTTCAAAGTTTAAAAATACGTGTTTTTTAAAAACTCAATTTTCTCAAAAACTGTACGGCTAGGAGAAAAATTAAGGACAGATTTGGAATCAGCGCGACAAACTCTATAATAATTGTATAGTGGGAATCGAAATACTTTTTGGCTGTCGGACAGTGTAATTGGTGAATGCGAAAGTTTAGGCGCGAGAGTTCTTGCTGATTGGTCCCGGCCATCGTTCTCTAATCTCTAGGCTCCGTACACAGGGATAACATCTGTATTTGGTCGCGTCGTCCATTCAGCCGCGAGATTAACGTCGGTATACACACTTGTTATCGCGCTATCGCTTTCGCGGCCGATCAGATAGGAGGACGGAGAGCCGCCGGATACAAATTGCACAGGAACCTTAACCGCGCCGGAACGGTTATCTTCTTTTCGAACGGTTTGCATTAAGTCGCCATTGTGATTCCACGTCGGCTGAACTCGGCCGTAGAAAAGTTTTCCCCGGCTACGAGTTCTTCTTCGCCGCGCCCCTGGAAATAGGAGAAACTTTTTCCCCCCTCCACCGAAGAATCGATTGTAAACACTTCCCAGTTTGACAGAACGATTCTGGCCAAATACCAGTTCGACGAAAGTTCGAGTGGTGTTCGGTTATTGCATAAATGTAAACTTGATCGTATTATGAAAGTCGAAATGTGGCGCGCGGACGTTTGTTCCGTGGAAGTTGGAATATTTCCCGATATAGCCGCGGTAAACAGTATTTTCATTCGAGAGTATGCTAATTGGTGGATATTTATTCAATGGGATCTTAGTCGATACTTAAATTGTTGTAACTTTGAAACTATTACAGTAATTTTAATAAACATTGGACTGCTGGAGAGCGCGAAGCCTGTGATTTAAAACGACCTTCGTTGCATCTCGCTACGACGCGACGCCTAGTAGTCCAGTCAATGAATAGTCGTAAGAGGGGTGTAGAGGGAAATGGAAGGAACACAATTTCTAACTTTGGGACTTTGTTTGGACTAGTTAGGAGATAAACATATTAAAAGTCCCCACTCCTAGGAGGTGAGCGGGGCGCAGGGGGCACATAGAAGGTCCCCTTTTTCGGTTTTCCGCTTATATCTCGGAAACCATGTGTCCTACCGATAAGACCATTTCAAACAATATTAAAGCTGACAAAATGTGCCACAAGATTGATTCGATTCAGCTTTTCGCTATCTCGCATAGTTTCCGAGATATCCGCGCTCAAATTTTTTCCTCACGTATTTTGCCTTATTTGACTAACTCTTCAGCACAATTCGTGAACTTTGAGCGCGGATATCTCGGAAAGTATGCGAGATAGCGAAAAACTGAATCCAATCAATCTTGTGACACATTTTGTCAGCTTTAATTTTGTATAGAATGGTCTTATCAGTGGAACGCATGATTTCCGAGATATAAGCGGAAAACCGAAAAAGGGAACCTTCTACGTGCATTTGAAGTTGAAATTGAAAAATTGAAGTTGAATTTGAGAAATTGATGTCGAAACTCAAAAATTGAAGTGGAAAATGAAAACTTGGAGTTGAAGTTGAAAAATTGATGTTAAAATTGAGAAATTGATGTTGAAACTCAAAAATTGAAGTCGAAATTGAAAACTTGAAGTTGGAATTGAAAAATTGATGGTGACAATGAAAACGAAGTTGAAATTGAAAAATTAAAATTGAAAGTGAAGTTGGAATTTAAAATTGAAAGTGAAGTTGATACTGAAGATAAAATGGAAAAATTGAGGTTGATACTGAAAAATTGATGTTGGAATTAAAGTTGAAATGGAGAAATTGATGTTGAATCTGAAAAATGGAAGTGGAAATTGAAAAAGTGAAGTGGAATTTGAAATAGTGATGTGGAAGTTGAAATTGAGAAATTGATGTTGAAACTCAAAAATTGAAGTCGAAATTGAAAACTTGAAGTTGGAATTGAAAAATTGATAGTGACAATGAAAACGAAGTTGAAAGTGAAGTTGAAATGGAAAAATTAAAGTTGAAAGTGAAGTTGGAATTTAAAATTGAAAGTGAAGTTGAAATTGAAAAATTAAAATTGAAAGTGAAGTTGAAATTGAAAAATTAAAATTGAAAGTGAAGTTGAAATTGAAAAATTAAAATTGAAAGTGAAGTTGAAATTGAAGATAAGATGGAAAAATTGAGGTTGATACTGAAAAATTGATGTTGGAATTAAAGTTGAAATTGAGAAATTGATGTTGAAACTGAAAAATGGAATGGAAATTGAAAAAGTGAAGTGGAATTTGAAATAGTGATGTTGAAGTTGGAATTGAGAAATTGATGTTGAAACTCAAAAATTGAAGTCGAAATTGAAAACTTGAAGTTGGAATTGAAAAATTGATAGTGACAATGAAAACGAAGTTGAAAGTGAAGTTGAAATTGAAAAATTAAAATTGAAAATTAAGTTGGAATTTAAAATTGAAAGTGAAGTTGAAATTGAAAAATTAAAATTGAAAGTGAAGTTGAAATTGAAAAATTAAAATTGAAAGTGAATTTGAAATTGAAGATAAGATGGAAAAATTGAGGTTGATACTGAAAAATTGATGTTGGAATTAAAGTTGAAATGGAGAAATTGATGTTGAATCTGAAAAATGGAAGTGGAAATTGAAAAAGTGAAGTGGAATTTGAAATAGTGATGTTGAAGTTGAAATTGAGAAATTGATGTTGAAACTGAAAAAGTGAAGTTATTATTAAAGTTGACATTGAAATTGAAGTTGAAATTGGAGTGTTGGAATTGAAGTTGAAATTGAAAGTGAAGTTGTAATTGAAGTGTTGAAATTGAAGCAAAAACACTAACTCAAACAAATAATACCAAAGTGAACTTTGAGCGCGGATATCTCGGAAACTATGCGAAATAGCGGAAAACTGAATTGAATCAATCTTGTGGAACATTTTGTCAGCTTTAATTTTGTATTGAATGGTATTATCGCTAGGACGCATAGTTCCGAGATATAAGCGGAAAACCGAAAAGGGGACCTTCTACGTGCCCCCTGCACCCCGCTCACCTCCTAGAAGTGGGGACTTTTAATATGTTTACCTCCTAACTAGTCCAAACAAAGACCCAAAGTTAAAAATTGTGTTCCTTCCATTTCCCTCTACAACTTTTCGTTGACTGGACTATAGTTCTCGAGATATCGTCGTGCAAAGACGAAGCTAATTTTCGCACTCCTCACGTGACCTACCCCCACGCGTCGTAGGTAGAGGCGGGTCAGTGTTTACTATTATTATTATTTCCCCAACTCCAGTCGACTTACGCGAGAGCTTTGATCGCTTGTATCCGAAGAACGGATCAAGCCATCGAGATGGGACTTTTTTCTGTATCTTTTGTGGATCGAGCACAGTCCTGAAACAAATGAAATTCCGTGAAACGATTAATTGCGGAGGGAGGATGGTTCGGTCGCAGATTGGAAATTGCAGGGTTGAACCTCTAAGCTGGACGAAGCAATCTCTCCTGTAAACGCGGACGCTTTTAGCAGAGGACTTTTCTCCGACGTCACGGAGACGACGAACGCGCGACGGAGCCCTAAAGTTCTCGGCCGGAATTCCACGGCAAGGAATTCGGTTCGATTGAATCGAACGTCTGGGCCCTTTCCAATGGAGACACTCGAAGGTCTCTGTTCGCCGTGGATGGGCTCAGACAACCCATCCATTCGAAGGCATCTCATACCATCAGCATCTCTCCCCGGCCAACCCATTTCCCATTCCTCGGGAACCGTGCTGTACATTTCCCAGACGTGCCCCTAGCCGGCAGTCAAATGCCAATACGGCACTTATCCTCGAACCGGAGCCTCCCTCCTCCTCGTCCCTCCCGCCGACAGGGAACACCCTCTCTTTACCCTAAACCCCCGTCGTCCTCTGCCATCCCCGCGTCGTGGCCCTTGTCCTCGTGCCATGAAAGCGCGCCCACACCAACGAAAGCTTTTAAACCATTACGGGAGAATGACGCATCGTGGATCGTCCCGTGGAATTCTCTCGCGTATATTCACCGGTGTGTCTTCGAGAGTACTTCGACAGTATTTATGGAGATGGATGTGCCGCGCTCCGGGAGCGAAACCGTTTCACCCAGTCGCTGTCGATGCCGGATTTACCGTAGATCGATGGCGATCTAGACGGAAAAATTAACGCCGCGCGATCCCGTTTGTTTCGCCACCGAGCCGTCAGAAAATATCTCGAGGCAGTGCTTTCGAAGAATATTCTCCACGTACAAATCACCTTCAAGTACAATCTACACTTTTTCGTTTTGCAATTTTCTGTACGGTGTGTGATGCGGATGCATTGTTCGCAGACGCGCGAGACGAATGGCAGATTTCCGATGGGGAATTTTGCAGAGACGTCTCGTCGTCGGTGTTGGCTGCTCTCGAACGATTTGAAAACTGTCTAAAATAGTAGAATGCAAATGCGGCATTACGATACGCGCGCGGTTATACGTACATATATGTATATCGACGCTCCGCTCCGCCCGGAATTGATCCATTCGGAAACGGATGCACTCCGCTCTGTAAAAACTCATCAATTTCTATGAAGATGAAATTGAAAAGTCCCGAATTTTATGAATCTTCCCGCCAGCCAATCGATATTCATGCAAATATTTCAATCTCGCCGGAAATAACTGCACGCGACCCGTTAAGATGTAAACGAGCAATTTTTTTTTCGTTTTCGCAATCGCTTTCGCAAATTCTTCTCGCCTCGTGCGAGCAACCGTTTGACCAGTTCGCTCATTGTACGCTGCGTTGAGTGAGAAAATTTTTCATTTCGATTTCTTTATCTTGAAGATTACATGGGAACCGTGTTCCCGGTACGTCCTGCTGCAGGAGGATTGATTGTACATCAAACAAGGCTAATTATTACGAAACTAAGGGCATAACCCGATACCAGGTGTGCAAACTCTAAGTCCCGGTTAATGTTTTCGCCGTATGTTAAGGGTTGACTGAAGAGTGGGCTTTCCCTTAACATTGTTCCGTAGTAAGGTAACGTTTCTAGGGTGCGGTCACAGTGCCAACAAAACAACGCCCATGCGTAACCGGTTCCCGAACCCCGAGTGATATTAATATCCCCGTCGATAAATCAATCGTCCGGGGTTGTTCTCGTTAAGTTGCAAATTGTACGTATACGTAACAGTCCACGCTTGCAGAATTAATGACGTGGGTAATGGGAAATTCGCGTTGGTCATTTTAGGTTCGGATTCGTTAGTCGAAAGTCCCGGGATATGTACATTTTTCTATACTTTCAACCGAATCCTAAGCTCGTTCCACTTAACATTACACGATTAATGTATTCCATCGATTTTTTTGAAAAATTGTTACTACATTATTTAATAGACGCGAATACATATATATTCTGTTCGGAAATTGCCTCGACCAAAATTCATGAATTCGGCCATGCTAAATTATAAATATTTCACCGCTGATGATGATCATTTTTCAATAGAAAGCGGACAGAATTGATTTCCAGGCTGGATAAATTTATTCGAGGAAATGTGACCTATTCTTTTAAATGGAATTTAGTTAGTTTCCTATAGAAATTACTTCTCGATCCCATCACGGAATTGCCCGATTTCATTTAAGCGAGAGGTAAAAATACTCGGCCGAGCGAGGACTAAAAAGGTCGAGACGAATGGGGAACATTCTTTCGAAAGACGGAGTGTCTTTAAAACTTTCGTCGAAGTTGGTAGCTGCGTAAATGTTTCACCCCTTTAGACATTTCCGAGCAGGAAGTGGGTGTTGAAGATTTAGTTTCCACGGGTGGCGGACGAGGGGCGAAGGATTTTTAAGTACTATGCCACTCCTCTACTCGAAGGCTCTCGCGCGACCCATTGGCGGAAACCCGCAGGAAAGTGGAAATCGACCGTGAAGGATCAGACAATTTCCTTTTCCGTCGAACTAAGCCCCGACGAAACTTGCGAGTTTGCTTTAAGAACGAGCCCGGGACCACTTAGATTGCGATATTAGACCCCTCGGCGCGCCCACTCGCGAATATCAAAACTTGTTTCGCCTTTCGTTTGTCCCGGTAATCCTGTAACAGAAATTCAACCCCTTCAGATGAAATCGGCTGGAACGACAGATAAATAAATTTCCGCGGAAATTCCGTTTTAATGTGCAAGATGCTCCGGCTGAATCTGTTGCAATGAAATATTAAAACATTCAAAGAATTAGGAAATACTTTTTTAGAAACGTGTACACGCTAAATCGGTGTTCAAGAGCTTAAATTGAATCCCAACAAAAACATTCTGTAAACAGGAGCCAAGTTCTTATGGCCGTAAAAAGTTGTGAGATCAAACAAAATACGGCCAAGTTCGTTAGCTTAGAAATACCTCTTGCAATACTGAAAAAAGCGTTTGTAAAAATTAGTTTAAAAGAACGTATTTAATTTTTAAAGAGATGCATGAAGAGCTAAATTATTCAAACTTGGCCGCTACCTAACACCTTTTATGGCCATTAGTTTAGAAAGTAATGCATGTTCGTTTTACTGCCTATTTATACCTTGTGACGTTGCAACTTTTGCAACGGAGCTTGGCTCCTTAATATTATAATAACTTTGTCCCGTTTAATGTGTATGGTGTTTTTTTTCTTTGTTAGTTGATTATTTTTTCTAATTGCAGGAGGTTTTCTTTTTCTTTGTATTCTTGGTTTTGGAATTGTAGGGTCCGGTATTTGTACTTCTTCGATGTGTGGCCGTTACTTTTTGAACTAATGGCCATAAAAGGTGTTAGGTAGCGGCCAAGTTTGAATAGATTAGCACTTCATGCATCTCTTTAAAAATTAAATACGTTCTTTTAAACTAATTTTTACAAACGCTTTTTTCAGTATTGCAAGAGGTATTTCTAAGCTAACGAACTTGGCCGTATTTTGTTTGATCTCACAACTTTTTACGGCCATAAGAACTTGGCTCCTGTTTACAGAATGTTTTTGTTGGGATTTCATCACTTTTTGTTGAAATTTCATCAATTATCAAGTAGGTATTACTCTTATTCCTGATTCATTAAATCCTAAACATTTTTTATCTTTAAGGTGGACATTAAGTAAATTAATAAATGCATGTTCGTTTTACTACCTATTTATACCTACTTGAAACTTTGTCCCGAAAAATCTAAATACCGCAGCGTCGATCAAAGGAAAAAAATTCTTTTCTAATCTGCAAGACAAAATCCAAATTCAATGTATCGAAGAGTAACACCCTGCCGGCGACGCTCGAATCCATTTGCCCCCCGCCGCTATAGACGATGCTCGGTGCAGTTTCTTTTGTTTACGTTAGAGCGATTGTTTTTTTCATCAGTATTAGTTGCGACTTCGAAGCTAATAAAACGTATACTTATGTAGGTACTTTGGGATTATCCCGTCGACCTCTCAAGAATTAGTTAGGGATAGGTGGTGGGGGGCGGAGGGGCCCGGCCGGCCCGCCCACGCATACGAAAATACAGTTTGGAGGAAATGGTCGAAGGAATAATCCCAAAGTACCCTTATGTATGTGTTATGCTGCTATGTTCTATCCTACGTACCTATTTCGTAATGTTTTTTTTCAACTCTTTAATGTGTAAAATTTCAAACTTTGATAATTATTCCTTTGAGTGTTTGTTATGGTGGACCTATGTACCAAATTTCAAGCTTGTAGGTCAATGGGAAGTACCCAAAAGGTTTTGATGATCGTCAGTCAGTCAGTCAGTAACAAATTTAGCGATTTTTGAGGTCCTATATCTCGGAACCTACTAATGTTGGAAGATTAATGTTTTGTCCATATTGAGACATGATAGCATTTAACAAGTGTACGAAATTACATCTCTCTATCTGCCTCCAGTGCCGAGTTATAAGCCTCTAAAAAACGCCTAAGTTGTTTCGTGTAAAAGGAGGTAGTGCCAGAACTTGGCTGGTGCACTACCGTGCACCTAGATAAACTGATGTGGTTTGCTATGTGCTTGATACACGCAGTTATCTTATGGTAATATTGCTGGATCTCTTAGCAAATATTAACCGAGCATTGACTCGTGGAGTGTCAACTAAGCAGACGTACAAATGTGGACACAGGTTTCGAGTTACATAGAGAATCAGACGTGTTCAGTTCGGACCGCAAAATTTTCTAATTGTGCTTTTCATTTTTATAATTGAATTTCTTCATTTTTCTTGGTGGAAGGGCAGTTAAGATATTTCGCGAACGGTCCAGGGAAATGGAATTCGAAATTAATCAGTAATTGAAAGCGACCGATAAGGCAGTTCTCTATTAATACAGCCTGTACATTGTACACCGGATACAATACAGACGGACAACAACTGGCCAGTCGAAATCACCGGCTCAGAACGAGCCGTTATGAATATGGCGTGACTGATAAGGCATGGGAGCGACCGCAGCTGATTTATCGCGAGCCCGGTGTTTGTGGATCGTGTGGTCATCCCGTCCTTCCGTGTTATCGAGAACATTCTCGCTCACCTTAGGCCGCTGGACTACAGCCGAACTTGCATTATTCATTAATTTCTACAAATTCTCCTCGTTAGTTGCTGATACGCAATTCCACGTGGAAAGCATAGCCACCGTTAACAATAGAAACTAAAGAATCACGAGAACAGGACGGAGCAATTAACAAAACACTGAGGACATTCATAAATTTCCATCTATTGATGCTGGTCACAAAGTGGCAACGGCTATTCAGAGAGAGCAGTATTAATTAAAGCCAGATGCATAACCTGCTCTCAATTAAAAGCCCAATAATAAGATTTGCGACAGTGACAAATCATAATAATAATATTCATGTACAACCACGAACAAAACGAAGGAGAGCGATATTTATAATTATAAACAGTTGGGTAAACACTTAGAAAACAGCCCGATATAAAAACATTTTTATTACAACCGTGTAGGTGAAATCACGTTTGCTTGAAACCAGGACACACGATATTATACGATTATCTCGTTTGCTTTGTGGATATTATCTAGAAATGCTTCAAAGCACGTGCGTGTAAACAGTTTCGCGGAGCATATTACATCAATTTAAAATCTTCCCTGGAGCATTCACGTTGCATTCAACTTTCCTCTTTAGCGTGTCATATGTGCATGAACTATACGAACTAATTTAGGTTTTAACATTCTCGAGATCGTCCTAAGAGACAGGTTCGGCATTCATATTTAGCAGACACTGTCTTTCTGGCCGGTACGCGAACGAATGCGCCATTACGCGTCAAGTGGTTAATTAAACGAAACAGAGTTCCCGGATTTTCGTGTTTCAATTGACAAAAACGGCTACGAGGCATTTAGCTCCGCTCCCCAATAATCCTCGGTCCTCAATTTCTTCCGAATCAAGATTAAAACCGAATCCCTGGAAAATGATCCGGGCGGTGACTGGCGCGCAGGGGGTGGACACGGAAAAACGGGGTTCGGAATCCACTCGACGGGGATCGACGGAATTGGGATCTACGGGTAGAGCCCCGACCGACAAACTGTTGCCCGGCTCTCGAAATCATGTTTCGCGGCGGATGCCTTCTGCTGATCGGGTCTGAACGAAATCGTTTGTTCGATTATTCCGGTTGGATACGCGGCCCGATACGTGTCCGGGTTCCCTACGTGGTGGCATGCACGAGAAAAGTCACGGGGCTGGAAGCTGTGTGGGACACGGGGTGAAACAGACGCGGAAACGTGCGGAACCGTTGGATCGTTCGATCGGCAGAAATCTCGGCCGACCGAGCCGCTGTTCAACCGATGCGCGAGGAACCAATTGGAAGAGAAATTCCCGTGACAAGGAGAAGTGACAATGCCCTGCAATTAACCCTTCGTCGTACCCTTTCTCTACCGGATTAGTCACGTGACAGTGACGGAGCGCGTCACGTGACCGGGAGGGAGCGTGGGGGAAGGTAGAGTGGGCAGATCTCAGACCGTATACAGTAAGGAGCATAATTGATTCAACACACTTTAACCCGGCGCACAGTAGGGTATTTGCCCGAAAAACGAGAATAAAATATTGCTTAGGGTCATAAAAAAGTAGGTCGTTGGATTCGTCTTGACGCTAGCTATGAGAATATGAAATAAAAAATGTACTTTAAGCTTAAAAAAATCAAAATAATTTTTATTTTTTGTCAAAAAAAAATTCTGAAATTTTAAATATACAGGGTGGCCCACATAACTCTGAACAGCTCAATATCTCCGTTACTTTTCGTTGTACAAAAAAACTTCGTAAGACAAAGTTACACTGTTTGAAAGGCCACATATAACGGTGTAAGGGAAAAAAAATTTCAAGGTCATTTTTATGAGATTTCAAGGTTATCGATGTTTTTTGAAATGGAATGAGGTATTTTTTAATACATCAATCGATGCAGCTGGACATTCTTTATAAAAAAGTAGTAACCTATGTATGTCGAAAAGTTAGTAGTTTACAAGATATTTCGATTTAAATAACTCTAAAACACCATCGGGTACCCGAAGTTTATAAACTTTCGGGACCCAGACCCGACCCGATCCGACTGCCATTTCGGGTACCCGAAGTTTATAAACTTTCGGGAACCCGAACCGACCCGACCCGACTGCCATTTTGGGTACCCGAAGTTTATAAACTTTCAGGACCCCGACTGCCATTTCGGGTACCCGAAGTTTATAAACTTTCGGGATCCCGATCCGACCTGATTGCCATTTCGGGTACCCGAAGTTTATAAACTTTCGGGATCCCGACCCGATCCGACCCGATCATATCTCGATCCGACCCGAGGCTCGGGTACCCGCACACCCCTAGTAACCTCCCTTGTAAGGGTGAGACAAGCGTTAATCCGGCGCTTGTAAAAACTCATTTCTGCGTGTCATTCGAATCGACGAACGTAGCAGAAAGCGCGGAGGGTTTCGCGAGCCGGTTTGTCCTTGGTTAAAAATGTCTGCGGGTCTCCCGTGGTATACGCCTCTCGATTTTTCATACTCAGCGTCGCGTTTAGTCGCGTATGACTTTCCTCGCGGTGGCCATCATTCATCCTCCTCTCTCGCGAGATGCATTTAAGTGTACAAGGGAGGAGAAACGTACGCACGTATGTATGTATAGGTACGTGTGCTCGTGTTCGAATCTCTACGGGGCTAACTCGGCGTGCATTGTCTTACCTCCGGCTGACCCTCGCGGGGTCATAGATCACGGGCTTCCTGGAGTAGTCTGCGATATAAATCATCGGCCGCTGGTCGGCCTTAGCGAATTTATCGTCTGCATCCGAGGCACTTAATTTATCAACGGACAACGAGCGGTACGCAACGGAACGAGACTCCTCCGCGGAATACCTTCGGTTCCGATTGTACGTTCAGGAAACAAGCGACTTCAGGCCGAGCTACACTTGCCGTGAACCTGGCTTAAGGTCTAGCACACGGGATTCTCGAACCCACAAGGCGACTGTCGTTCGATCCGATCCGTGTCTCTTCCCGCGGACAATTTTCAAGTAAAACAACATTTCTGTACACATACACCAACGATTTTTATTTTGCACAAAGATCCGCTGTGTATTTATCACACGCTTGCATGATTCAAGATGTAGTTTGAGCTGAGGGAGGCGGTTTTAAAGCGGACGCGACTCGCAATTATTTTCGGACGAGCCTAAAGGATATAAATTCGATCGACTGATCATCATATTCTATCAGCGCGCGCCGGAATAAAATTGAACAGAGAAAAATAGGTAGAGACCCTCCCCTAAAAGCCGATAGCTCTGTAGCTAGGAAAATTACGAATATCCATCTTCTTCCGGACGTTTCGGAGAATCGGAAGCTCCCACCGTCTTCGGTTCGTTCAGATCGAAAAAGATAGCATTAGCTGGGAACGCGAGTAACCATCAATCTTCAGTCGTAAAATATCTATGAGGAGAATTCGACCACCTTTCTCGCTTATCGAACCTCGCCCCGCAGTAAATGCAATGAAATGCACGCGTCACGTGGCCCCGCTGCTTCAGGAAATTGACAATTTGATGTCTACTTGCCAGCAGACACGTTCGGAGTGCTCCGTACACCGTGGACACATTTATCACGCGAATGGGTGGTTAAAAGGTTTCCAATTTCAATAATCGCGGGAATAAAAAGCTCGAGGCATTCACCTGATCATTCGGCATGTTTAACGTTACAGTGTTTGACAGACGATTTGAATCCGAGCCAGCCAAGAAATTCTTTCGCGGTCTCGGTTGGTTCGCACTCGACGCGCGGTTAATTGTTGCAAATTGGATACGGCGTTTCGCTAATGACGTCGCCGATGGTGTATCCGTCACGACGCGACGGATCGCAGCGAGCGCGCGTTTCTTGCCCATCGGATCGTGGCTCGTCTCCCGTTTAATTACAAATCACGACCGTAATGAGCAATTAAATAGCAGCCGGGAACGTGCTAATTAACTAATCGTTATACATAATTGAACCTGCCCGATATGAGTCGTCCGTGCTTTGACATTTGCATAGCAAATTATCTCGACACGTAGCCGGGACCCGGGGTTAGTCGTGTATCTGATCGAACCTTTCACCCCCTCCCAGGGGACGTCTTTCAGCCGGCGGATATAAATGAAACTCGTTCCTTGCCGGTCTCCGATCTTGTCGGACTCCTCTTGGTCCGGAAGGTTTCTTCCTCGTTGGACCTCCATTTGCAAATGAATTTCTCGCACCGACGGAAACATTTGCTCGGACTCGGTTTATATTTATTTTCCACTGAAACAGTTGCTTCACTGAATATTTTCGGCGGCGCCGTACAATGGGGTTTCAGAGCGTAATCGTCGAAGGACCTCCTCGACTCGAGGTTTTTGAACTAATCGAGCATCAGCGGATATTCGACGCCCGGAAAACCGCCTCTTTCGCCCGGGCAGAACAAACGATCCGATTCTCGAGCGACCGACGACGCCACGCACGCGAAATTCAGCCTAATGGTATCTTTAAAGAGACAGGAGTCGAGCATTTAATTAAAATCCTCTCGAATCCCCGGAGAGCACTCGTAATCGAGTGACGAGTGGTTTCGAGGAGGCCGCGCCGGCGTAGAATGAAAATACCTCTGCGAGATGAATGGAGACTGTCTAATGCTTCTCGAAATAATCTTGGAAACGTGTGGTACAATCGAACCGACGAATCAACTATGTCTCGGAACAGCTGAATCGAATTCGAACTCGTTTAAAACTGGTTCAACCAGTAAGTTGGGTTAAGTCGCGACAGCGTAAACGGCGAAAATTATGAGAAATATTTATCGATTCAACGGAGTACTTAACCCTGAATAATTTCGAAAAAATATTCGGAGGCCAGTTTCGCGTTCGTTAATTTGTTCGAGTGGTCGGAACCACTCGATCGGAATCCCCCGACGAGAACACGACGACGGAACGACGAAGATGCGACCATAACGAACCGTGGGACTTTACGGAGCGTGAATAAGCACACGGGAACGGCGCAATTGTTCCCATAAATACGTCGTTAAACGGGAACGCTCGCTGTTACGAGTTCCGAGCCGGTGCACCAAAGATTTCGCACTCGGACACCGGAGTTCGCGAACCAAGAATATCCCGAGGAATTTGCGTGCCACGGAGGAACTTGCATACTGATCGCCGTTAACGCCAAGCCTAAATTAACCGCGCGGACAATTTTCTCCCACCGCGCAGTGTGGCATTTTGATCAAAAAGCTGGCCAATATTATTTTGTAATAGATGACAAGTCCACAGGTGTTGTTTTGTTAGAAAACTACAGTTTTCCTTCGTTTTTTTAACATTTCAGGTGTATCGATGGATTAAAACAGTGTTTAAATATAATAAATTTACCATATTTAAAACTCCTCCTCGCCATTGCTTTCTTCAGCAGGTTCGGGGCAGAGTTGGGCATCAATCGATTAAAACTTTAATCATGATTGATTGATTAATGTGTACGATTAAAAGAAGAAATCATCGAAAATTCGGCGATTGGATCAATCGATTGATGAAGTTAATCGTCAATCGTTGATTACAAAAAGAAATTATTGAAAAATCGACGATTGATTTAATGGATTGATGAAGTTAATCGTCAATCATTTATTAAAAGAAGAAATCGTCGAAAAATCGACGATTGATTCAATGGATTGATGAAGTTAATCGTCAATCGTTGATTAAAGAAGAAATCATCGAAAAGAAAACATAAAAGCACGTAAACAGAGTTTGTATTATACAGGGTGATTCCGAAGAAACATAACACCTAAATATCTCCGTTACTTTTCGTTGTACAAAAAAACTTCTTAGGTCAAATTTACACTGTTTGAAGGGCCACATGTAACGGTGTAAGGGTAAAAATTGTCGAGGTCATTTTTTATGAGATATCAAGGTCATCGATGTTTTTTTAAATGGAATGAGGTATTTTTTAATACATCAATCGATGCAGCTGAACATTCGTTATAAAAAAGTACTAACCTATACATGTCGAAAAGTTAGTAGTTCAGGAGATATTTCAATCTGAATAACTCTAAAATACCATTACTGTCGTACTAAAACGTTAGTGTTTATTTGCTAGTGTAAATTGAAGAGTTGAAATTGAAATTGAAAAATTGACGTTGAAAGTGAAATTGAAGAACTGAAATTGAAAAATTGAAGTTGAAATTGAAAAATTGACGTTGAAATTGAAAAATTGAAGAGTTGAAAATGAAATTGCAGATTTGAAATTAACGAAACGAAATTGAAAAATTGAAGTTAAAATTGAAAGATTGATGTTGAAATTAACGAATTGAAGTTGAAATTGAAAAATTGACATTGAAAATGAAATTGAAGATTTAATTGAAGTTGAAATGGAAGAGTTGAAATTGAAGTTAAAATGGGAGAGTTAGAATTGAAGTTGAAATGGAAAAATTGAAGTTGAAGAGTTGATATTGAAATTGAAGTTGAAATGGAAAATTTGATGTTGAAATTGAAATTGAGGGGTTGAAATTAACGAATTGAAATTGAAAAATTGACGTTGAAAATGAAATTGAAGATTTAATTGAAGTTGAAATGGAAGAGTTGAAATTGAAGTTAAAATGGGAGAGTTAGAATTGAAGTTGAAATGGAAAAATTTAAGTTGAAGAGTTGATATTGAAATTGAAGTTGAAATGGAAAATTTGATGTTGAAATTGAAATTGAGGAGTTGAAATTAACGAATTGAAATTAAAAAATTGACGTTGAAAATGAAAAATTGACATTGAAAATGAAATTGAAGATTTAATTGAAGTTGAAATGGAAGAGTTGAAATTGAAGTTAAAATGGGAGAGTTAGAATTGAAGTTGAAATAGAAAAATTGAAGTTGAAGAGTTGATATTGAAATTGAAGTTGAAATGGAAAATTTGATGTTGAAATTGAAATTGAGGAGTTGAAATTAACGAATTGAAATTGAAAAATTGACGTTGAAATTGAAGAGTTGTAATTAACGAAATGAAATTGAATAATTGACGTTGAAATGGAAGAGTTGAAATTGAAGTTGAAATTAAAGTTGAAATTGAAAAATCAAGTTGAAAATGAAGTTGAAGAGTTGATATTGAAATTGGCGATGAAATTGAAAAATTGACATTGAAATTGAAATTGATGTTAACGTTTACTTACTTGTGTAACGTCTTAGTACGACAGTAATGGTGTTTTAGAGTTATATAAATTAAAATATCTCCTGAACTACTAACTTTTCGACATACATAGGTTAGTACTTTTTTATAACGAATGTTCAGCTGCATCGATTGATGTATTAAAAAATACCTCATTCCATTAAAAAAAATATCGATGACCTTGAAATCTCATAAAAAAATGACCTCGAAATTTTTTCTCTTACACCGTTACATGTGGCCCTTCAAACAGTGTAACTTTGTCCTAAGAAGTTTTTTTGTACAACGAAAAGTAACGGAGATATTTATGTATTCTATTTCTTGGGACTCACCGTGTATACAATAGACCAAATGACAACACACCTTAAACTCAGTTTACATTTTTTTCCGTATTCATACAGTTTTGATTCCGTATTTCATTTCGAAATTTCAGCAGTTAAACATTAATCAATTATCCGATCGACGATTAATAATTGTTAATTGCGATTAACGCTTGAAGTAGAAATTTAGTCGTCAATCGTTGATTAAATTTTTGCTCTACTCTGGTTTTGGGTCAGTAGAGCTTCTCGGTTCAGGAGGCAATATCTAGTACATAATTCCATAGTTTCCTTTGAGGAAGGTTCATTTTTTTCTTCGGCTTTCGTCTCATGCCAGTAAGGAAGGTATCAGATGCGAGGAGTATCTTATTCATAACGTCTAAGTTACAGGTTTCCCGAGAACATTTTCTAGCATAATTTAACCTGTATGTCCGGAAATACTCATTTCGTGCAATTAAATTATACATATACCTTCGACTTATAACCGTGACACCTGAAGGTCCTGGAAGAGACACCCAACAATAATTGAATTTTTATATATCCTGGAAAATACCACTTGCTACAGAAAAAAAATTCTAAAAAATACATCTGCGGTATTCCGCGGCTACTTTTCTAAGGATTATCTTCTATGATAAATATACTTCAGTCCGAATTGTATTTGAGTACTTAGAAAAGCTTAGAAGTATAACAAAATGCTTACTATTTGCAAAGACATGTAGAATGAATGAGATAGAATAGCCTTGGTGCAATCGTTATTAATGTCACAACTTTTGGGTGACTAAGGGAGTTAATCGAAAAAAAGTAATAACATCAAAATCAGTCTTCAAATTACATTTTTTATCGCAGAAAAATTATTTTGCGTTTTTCTAATAGATTTCTCGCAAAAACGAAAAATAACTGTTCTCTTACAATATATTATTATTTGTTATCGATTCATCAGTAATATAAATGAGGTCTTTTTCGTCAGCTGTATTTGAGGTCCCGTCATATCGATCTGTTCATAAGTTTTTGTAGTAATTATGTTTAATAGGAGAAATTAATTTAATATAACACATCCATTATGTCTTACCTCTTTTCTCTGGTCACAGTTCTAACTATAGGATGTAGCGAAGGCTGGTCTATATTTTTCAGACCTAGTGGTCTACCTGCTCCAGATTTTTTCATAATTATGAGACTAAATTGTGAATCTGGATTAAAGTCATATTTGAATTGTATGACGTGGGGTGTTTGACCTTTCTAATTTTATCCAGTGCATTTCAAGCCAGTTTACTGGTAACTCAATAAGTAAGTTAGTAAGTTAATTGTTCTTTTTCTGTTAATGATAGAATCCTCTAAAGGTTTTGTCGAGACAAAATCCTTGTGAATTGAATTACAAAATCCTTGTCATTTGAATTACATTAAAAGGTCTTCCTTTCTTTTTGCTGATTTTGATAATATTGTACCAATCATCTGGTGAAAGAATGTTTTGAATATTTTTCGCAAGTGACTCGATTATTGCAATGATTTACATTAGAGTACGGTGTTAATCAGAATGGCTTCTGAAATAAATTATTTATTAATCTGTATTATTTGACACATAAATTTAAAATATTTCAAAAGGTGGAGTTAATCGATTTGGCCTGTGGAAGGCCCAAATGTTCACTCATCGATTTGAATAAAAAAACAGCGAAACCGAGGGACAGATTCGGTTTGTGAAATGAGAATGAAAATGTTAAAAATATCGATTTCAAACGATCGATTTTCTTTTGTTTGACAGCGAGGTATCGCAGAACTACTTAACGAATAGACACATCGTGACTTCAGGTTGCGGGGAGGATCGAGTATACGATGACGCTGCGGTTTCTTCTTCGGGAAGATTGAAATCGCGACAAGTTGCAGGCATAATGTTGCACTTAAGTGCACGGGTCGAGTATAATTCTGTCATGATGTAAATTAGCGCCGACATCATTGTAAAGCGTCATGTAACAACACACGTGGATTATTTACGGTGTAACGCGAGCCGATCGATGGAACGTGTGTGTTCTCCTCTGACTCGGTAAATCCGCTGTTAATAAAACAGAAACGCGCAACAACCGTTCTAACGTTTATTTGTTGAATTCTGCTAAAAAAGACATAATAATGATAAGTTTGGAACAAAATTTTAGTGAAACATTTATTGAACAAGCCAACCATTTCTCTTGATGCGGGTTCATGTTTTTTCAGGGATTAATTAACGGAAACGGGACAGAAATTTCATACATCGATAAATATTTTCCCTATGCAAAGAGAAAGAAGTGTAATATTACATTTGCGTTGGACTCCGTTGGAATATTTAGTCTGTTGCCCCCTATTTTCGAATATTTATTATAAATTCCTATAGACTCGCAATTTATTCACAACGAATCACCGGATTCATTTATATTTATGCAACAATCTAGACAGCGTATGAATATTTCAGGGAGAATTTAATTGCGACGGACTACGGCGTTGCAAATATTCAACGTCACAAATTAATATTTGAAAATGTATAATATTGGAGAATTACAGATCAGCGAGATTCACTTTTCGAAATTACACGATTAATAAAAAATCGAGTAAAAATTCTACATTTTTTCTTTCGAATCTAAAACATTTCCTACAACATGAAATTGAATAGCTCAAACATTTTTATTCGATGCCTCGGTTGGCCCCATTTCGCGCGTACAGTACATATATCGGCAGCTTTTCTAATGGCAGCGTATTCGTTATTCATCGAAAGTATCGGCCGATACCTCTTAACGAGCGAGCTAATAATGTTTTGAACGCCTCGAT
The DNA here is from genome assembly GCA_933228785.1 of Lasioglossum pauxillum. Taxonomy (NCBI): domain Eukaryota; kingdom Metazoa; phylum Arthropoda; class Insecta; order Hymenoptera; family Halictidae; genus Lasioglossum; species Lasioglossum pauxillum. The sequence continues at coordinate 34,774,521 of OW121704.1, forward strand.
GCAACTCTCTCTCTCTCTCTCTTTGTGGAATAAATAACGAGTTTCCCCCGCGACATTTCCCAGTAAGTAATGTTCCCGTAGTTATAAACGAAATGAGAGGCCAGCGCGTTATTTTATACACCCTGTGGCCGTGGATTCGACGCTAAACCAATTATTATGATATTATCAGAAATACCGATACTTAAAACGCTCTCTCTTTAAGCAAACAACCTCCACCTCAACCATCATAATTAAACTGCGGACTGTATGCATTTATGACAAAAATGGGCACGTACAATTTAATGCGGGGACCATAACTGTTATAGCCAAAAAGAAAAAAAGTCATAGAATAACAAGTATTTCATCGACTAAAATCGTATTGGTTACAAATAGGGATTATAAGTAAGCCGAAAATGTTTTCTCTTGTTGGTAAATGTTATCGTTGAGAGAAATTCATTTCGATCACATATAACAGTTGTCGATCAGAGAAGTTTATTTCGATCGCTCATAACTAGACTGCGGATTTTATGCATTTTTGACAAAAATGGGCACGTACAATTTAAAGCAGTGGGCGAATTAAGAATATTTAAGGACATCAGTGTATTAATTTCAGCTGAATAAGACAATTAAAAGAAGAAAGAAATTTCTATTTGGCTCCTGTTTCTTGCAAACAATGTAAACATTTTCTATTTTGCATAAAGATCCGCAGTCTATTCATAACAGTTATTAATGAGGGAAGTTCATTTCGATCGTTCATAACAGTTATCGATGTAGGAAATTCATAATAGTTATTATTAAATAGTACAACTTCCAAATGGTAGACAATCAATTATTTCATAAATTTTTTATTTGTAAAATTAATTGCTACAATCAAAATTTAATGTGACAAACAAACAGATTTTGTGTTGTTCATATGGTCTGTTGATTCGTCTTGTTGTACCAATGAATTTCACAGGCTTGCTCCATCCGAAAAAAGTAGACAACTCAATAATTAAATAAGCAATCAACATGAATTTTCTCATCAATAATTATTAGCAACAAGTGAAAAGAAATTCGATTATCAATAACTTTTATGAGCGATCGAAATAAATTTCTCTCATCGATAACTGTTATCAGCGATGGAAATAAATTTCTCTCATCGATAAATGCTGTGAGCAATCGAAACAGTTTTTCTTCATCCATAACAGTTATCGTGGAGGATCCAATTTTTTGAACACTAATAATAACTGTTATTTCTAACCAAAAAGTATAAAAATCGATATTTTTTAATCATTTGGTTCTTCGAATTTTTTTCAGTATATTTCGTGCACATTATCTAAAATTTCAATAATAATCAACTTTTTATTCATGATTTTTATCATAGAAAATTTTAGAATAACTTATTTTTGGTCCCTAATTTAAAGTAGTGGACGTGTTAAAAATATTTAAGGAGCTCGATGTATTTGTTTCAGCTTAATAGGATAATTAAAAGGAGAATACAATTTTTATTCGGCTCCTGTGTCCGGCAATCATTGCGAACATATTTTATTTAATAATCTAATCATAATTTACGATATAATGGCGACAGCACAAATTATAAGAAAAATGTTCGTTCCCCAATAATAGCGGAATTCCATGAAATGTCGGGCAACGATATACGAAATACAACGGAATCATTTATTTTATTTTTCATTCGGGTTTCCATTGTTTCACGTAACAGTTTACAATGGCGTTATTGCGTACCTGTTACACACGTTTACCGTAACACAATAGAATCGACACTGGTCGAAAAATATATTTTAATTGTTTTGTTATGAAAATTCTTACGAGAATTTCATATTTCGCCCCCGGGGGGTTCTGTTCCGATCCGCGAAATGTTTATCGATCAACGCCGGATAAACGCGCCCGGAAAAAAACGAGAAACAATTGTTCCATTAAATATTCGAAGTGTATTTTGAAAAATTTAGTACACGACCACCGGCCGCCGCTGCCGCGCCGGTCTGTTTGCGTCACTTTTAGAGATACGGATGTGTGCTCGGTGTAAAATTATTTCCATGTGCAAACAAGATAATGGCCACAATTAATTTTGTTTCGCCGAGTACGCGGCGCGCAACAGCTTCCCATGAGAATCGCATGAAAATATATTGCGTTGTAGTATCGCGGCCGAAAATAATAATGAACAGTGGCGTTCTACGATGTAACGCGAGCCCTGCACTTGTTAATTTGATATTACGTAGACTCGTAATTCCCGGTGATTAGTGCCGTTGAACCTAACCGTGCGTAGACCGACTAGAGTGCAAGTAGTATAGGTCAACGGTCAATCGGACTACAGTTACTCGTTTTAATATTCGGACAGTATGGTTTTTGCGAAATTAAAACTTTATACATAGTCCAGTCAACGAAAAGTTGTAGAGGGAAATGGAAGGAACACAATTTTTAACTTTGGGTCTTTGTTTGGACTAGTTAGGAGGTAAACATAATAAAAGTCCCCACTCCTAGGAGGTGAGCGAGGTGCAGGCGGGCACGTAGAAGGTCCCCTTTTTCGGTTTTACGCTTATATATCCGAAACTACGTGTCCTAGCGATAAGACCATTCTATACGAAATTAAAGTTGACAAAATGTGCTACAAGATTGACTCCATTCAGTTTTTCGCTATCTCGCATAGTTTCCGAGATATCCGCGATCAAAGTTCACTTCGGTATTATTTGTTCGAGTTAGTGTTTTTGCTTCAATTTCAATTTCAACTTCAATTTCAATTTCAACATCACTTTTTCAAATTCCACTTCACTTTCAACTTCACTTTTTCAATTGTCACTTCCATTTTTCAGTTTCAACATCAATTTCTCATTTTCAACTTTAATTTTTCAAGTTCAACTTCAATTTTCCAATTTCAACATTTTTCGATTTTTTCTCCAATTTCAAAACTTCATTTTTAACTTGAATTTCAACTTTAATTTTTCAATTTCAACTTCCCTTTGAATTTTAATTTTTCAATTTCAACTTCACTTTCAATTTTAATTTTTTAATTTCAACTTCACTTTTAATTTTAATTTTTTAATTTCAACTTCACTGTCAATTTTAATTTTTCAATTTCAACTTCACTTTCACTTTTAATTTTTCAAGTTCAACTTCACTTTCAATTCTAATTTTTCAATTCCAACTTCACTTTCAATTTTAATTTTTAAATTTTAACTTCACTTTCATTGTCAATATCAATTTTTCAATTTCAACTTCAAGTTTTCATTTTCCACTTCAATTCTTGAGTTTCAACATCAATTTCTCAATTTTAACATCAATTTTTCAATTTTAACTTCAGTTTTTCAGTTTTGACATGAATTTCTCAAATTCAACTTCAATTTTTGAATTTCAACTTCAAATACACGTAAAAGGTCCCACTTTTCGGTTTTCCGCTTATATCTCGGAAATTGTGCGTCCCACCGATAAGACCATTCTATACAAAATTAAAGTTGACAAAATGTGCCGCAAGAGTGATCCAGTTCAGTTTTTCGCTATCTCGCATAGTTTCCGAGATATCCGCGCTCAAAGTTCACTAATTGTGCTAAAGAGTTAGCTAGTCAAATAAGGCAAAAATTTCTTTTTCACAATTAGTGAACTTTGAGCTCGGATATCTCGGAAACTATGCGAGATAGCGAAAAACTGAATACAATCAATCTTATAGCACATTTTGTCAGCTTTAATTTTGTATAGAATGGTCTTATTGCTAGGACACATAGTTTCCGAGATATAAGCGGAAAACCGAAAAAGGGGACCTTCTACGTGCCCCCTGCACCCCGCTCACCTCCTAGGAGTAGGGACTTTTAGTATGTTTACTTCCTGACTAGTCCAAACAAAGTCCCAAAGTTAAAAATTGTGTTCCTTCCATTTCCCTCTATACCCCCTTACGAGCATTCATTGACTGGACTAACAGTGAGGAGCAAAAGTGAACCCTCAAATGATATCTTTACAAAAATGTATTTTTATTTAAATGTCTGCATATAGAATACAAAAATATATATAAAAAACTTTTTAAAAACCACGCCTATATCAAAATGCACTAGAAAGGAGAAAATAATTTGTTTAGACATTATTGACTATAAATAAAAACGTGGGCGCTAAACTATATTGACGTAATCTTCGTGGGCGCTCCACGCTTTTATTTATAGTCACTAATGTCCAAAAAAATTATTTCCTCCCTTTTAGTGCACTTTAATAAAAGCGTGGTTTTTAGAAAGTTTCTTTTTATACAGGGTGTGTCTGTAAAGTTATGTCACCATTTTTTAGACTTTCCAGTAGTGCAATTAAAAAATGTTTTAGACAAAAGTTTCTCAGTACTTGGCGAGCTACATGTTCGCATATTCTTAAATCTGAAGAAATGCTTTTTACGTAAACAAGTGAAGGTCACCTTGACTTTTTTAAATGGCACCATATGTTTCGGACGTCATAGGATCGTCGTTGCCGTCGAGACGAATTCAACGGTGTATTACACTATGACCTTGAAATGATCTCAAACTCGAAAAGTTTGTGCAAACGTAACTTTAATCAAAAATGACTTTTTACAAAACAAAGCAAGTTTCATTAGATGTTCGAACTGCGATCCATCTTCTACGATACAGAGCTGCGCTCTTTGTATCAGACTTTTCGTTGTCGCCATAATTAGGTCGTCTCGGTTTATGTTATTACATGCAGTTGTTACGCGATTCCGAAGTTCGTGAACATTACTGGTTGTTGCGTCGTATACAACAGATTGCAGATATCCAAGGTTCAGGCAGTGATGCGGCAACCGAGGGGAGTTTGGATTTTAGAGATATCTTGGGCCTGGGTAGGAAGGGTACACGTAGGACTGGCCATTGTCTATTTCACCACTGGGTCGCCTCGTGTGGAACATAGGAGTGGACTAGCCGGTGTATATCTCACCACCGGGCCGTCACTATAAAGGTACACGTAGGACTAGCCGATGTCTATCTCACCATCGCACAGTGGGCTCGATTGAAAAAGTACGCGACATTTTTGAATAACTTTTAAACCACTGAAGATATTGCAATGAAATTTTAACTAAATATATAAAAAAATAATTCCTTCTCATTGATTTTAACTTAATATATTTCACGTTTGTTTAGCCATTTTTATTAATTTAAAACAGTTTTATAAATTATTTATTCTATAATGTATTTAATATTTTCACTATTTAATGCAAATAGATAAAATGTTTAAGTTTTACATTATTGAGAACAATTTGTTAAGGCCGAAAATCTTGAAAAATTGCAATTTTTACCACTTTCGATCGTTTATAATTCGTAAACCAATTAACCAATTTCTATGAAATTTTCAGAGCGTACATAATTTATAACAGTTGACAAAACACATTTTTTAAATTTTCGTTATTAGCCCAGCTAAAAAAGTTGTAAATATCAATTTTTAGTATTGTTTTTCACAATTCCGTCCAAATGCATTTTTTCAAATTATTTATTAGACGTCATTTACTAAACTAATTCTTCTAGCCTTACAGAGAAATTGAAGTTGTTTGGTCCATTCATATAAAAGTTATTCTGATTTAAAGTGTGTGGAATCAGTTATGCTCCTTACTGTATATGAAGTTCTAAAAATAAAATATAATTGATATATATTAACTTACTTGATGTATTATATTAAATAATATGAACAGAAAACGTATAAAACTGAAAATAATATCGGAATCACAGTACTGCTCAGGCTGATAGTTCTGCTCTGACTGACAATAATTCTGTTTCAATCCACAATTTGCGTCGACAAAACGAAACGTTTGAAAAGAAATTTCGAAAGATTTGAAGATCGATGCGCGTAAACAATTATAATGTAACTTATGCGCTGTCGAAAAGAATTCGTCAAACTCAACGCAGTCAAAATATCAGAGATGAAAGACTGACTTATTTACTGCAAAATATAAATTAACATTAAATAAAAATATAATATAAATATAAATATTCAACACAGTTCTGTCAGACTTTCAGAGGCTGCATAGTTGACGAATTCAGCGCGTAGCGCGCGTCCGAGCGCGGACAAGATAACGCGACGCGGATTTTTGTCACATTACATAGAGGAAGGTTCACTGAAAAGATCGTTACTTGTTAAAAACTGGGATCTCCTGGGACCTGAAAGATCGCGCATGTCAAAGATACAAATTTTCAACGATTATTTTCATTTTGGTCAGTATTTTTTTTAAATATGTTATATAATATCATTGTCAATGAAAAGTATGATTTCTTATCAATAAAGTGTGCATTTTGATGTAAAAAAAATTCAGGGCAAGAAGTTGATCACAGTTATCAGGACACTTTCAGGGGGATCTATACCCTCGGATTTTGGGGTATTTATCAATGTTATCAACCTCTGTGCAGAAAAAAAGTTTGGTAACATTGATAAACACGCAACTGCATAATGAACACGAGATGGAGTTGCTTGCTATTTCCATATTCTATTCAGATCGTCGCGAATGCCGTTATACAGGACAGGTCGCACTAATATTAGTGCCACCGATGAGAATATGTACCTCGTCTGTGTCAGTTTTGCTATGATTCCACATTGACAGCAGTGCAGCAGTGAAATGTTGCACAATATCGCAGCACTGATTGGCAGTCATTCTGACTAGGCACCATCTCGTCTAAACTAACTGAAATGAAATTGGCTCTAGATTGGCTCTACATTAGAGATAACCTCTGTCTTCATGAACGTAATATGGGGAAATCTCTGCTATGTGAATGAAATCACGCGCGGCGATTTTTTGTCCTTATACGAGCATATTTTGAACTGCACAAAGGCTCATTTGATAGAGGAAGGTTCATCACGGCGCGCTCTGCTCATCATATCAGTCAAAAAAATCTCTTTGAGACAGGAAAATACATTGAAATCTGCGGTTATTTTTCTAGATTTTTTCTCTACTTTGGGCACTCATATTATTAGATATAAACATAATCTCGTTAAATCAATAGCAGAGCGCGCCGGATTTAACCTTCCTCTATAGAATGAGTCCTCACCCAGTCCAAAATCCGCTCAAATACGGACAAAAAATCGCCGCGCGTAAACCCATGTTTCGACCCAAAATCTAGTGAGATTCTAGTTACTTCAGTAGGGTATAGATCCCCCTTAAGAATGAGCAGCCAAATTATGTAGGGAAAATCCATATTCCTAAACTGTATAACTTCATGCGTGTATCACAACTAGAACTGCTATTGTGTTTGATTAATTTTATCATTTTCGTGGTCGGTGGGCATTTAGAAATTGATATCAATTGAAAAAATATCAAAATTAGAAAGTTGATTTTTTCGCAAAATGTCGCGTACTTCCTCAATCGAGCCCACTGTGCACCGGGTCGCCTCGTGTGTGGAATACGGAAAAGTGGACTAACCGATGTCTATTTCACCACCGGGTCGCCACTGTAGGTGTACACGAGGACTAGCCGATGTCTATCTCACCACCGGGTCGCCTCGAGGGAACAAGGGAGTGGACTAGCCGATGTCTATTTGACCACCGGGTCGCCACTATAAAGGATAGGGTCGTGGTTCCGCTGTCTGCTGTCTCATAACTTATTGATTTGAATATATACACCTCGAGCGGTAAAGGTGTATCGTCATAGGATACTAGCTACTGGAAGATCGAAAAGGAATATGCCTAATGGGATTGAACTCCGAATAGAGTAATACAGATAATATATTGTTGATAGAAAAAGGTTACAAATGTTTAGTGTAATGTGTCGCGGTCTCGCGGACTAAACTCTCTCAGTTTTGACGCACCGAGAAATGCGGGGGCGATCTACTACAGAGTGGTAGACAAGAACTTTAACAACCGGTCTAGCGTGAATTGACTTTCGACGTGGAACGGTACGTACTGCGCGTATTCACTTGAATCAACCCAACTAAATAGGAAGGATCCATGCCCTTATATAGTACCCAAAATCGGATCTAGCGATGGTGGGGGTCACGTGCTACTTCTGATTAGAAATGAACTCTTAGAAGTTATATCGCTTGCAAGAGCCCCTTTATGATTCGATTTTGAGTAAGCCCTTTGTTCTTAAATAGGCCCTCTGTTTCGACACATATCTCCGGAAAGGTCAAGAGTCACCAACGGTAGCGCCGCACAGTGGTCTAAAACGCGAAATTTAGTGACATTTTGGTATAACTTTTAAACTATCAAAGACATCGACGTGAAATTTGGGGTGTACGATATTAACATGTAATCTTTTTTAATAATGTATAATGTGGTATGTTTAGGAATAGGATGATAAATTACTCGGAACCGCATTTGGACGTTCACTTGCTTTATTCACCTTATAGTAGGGCCTCGTCGAACAACACAAAACTTTGTACAAAAGACTGTAAAACTGAGTACAATTAAATGTATATGTGAGAACAGTTGCTGCTCTTGATTATCCCTTTGAGCAAGGGATCCGGAGATGCTTTATTAGGCGAAAGCCGGTCAAAAAGACTGGCCGTAGAGAACTGTTGATCGATCGATCAGCTGGCCGGTAGCCGTCACCGTCGATCGAGTGATTGGCGGATCGATAGCGCGATCCGCCAATCGGAATAGAGCTCCGCGGCAGATAATCGATAATTATCGATCGAGGTAGATATCGACGGTGTCGGCCAATGACTCTGAGTGTTGACGATCGATCACAGATCTCGTAGCGACCAGGTGAGTAACCAATGGAACGCCGACGCTACCGACACATTCAGCCAATCCCAAACATGGTATATTTTTCGTTTATTTAATAGCTTTTTTTACTATTTTTTTAACTTATTTAAAAATTTAACAACTTTTAGAAAATATTTTTGAAACGGAATACATATATATTCAGCTTAGTTAATATATTATTCTTCTAAATTTTTGAGAAATCGCTATTTGAATAAAATTTGTTTCTTGATTTTCCAAGGCCTCCGGAGAAAATTATCTGATCCTTATAAATTCACAATCTATGGTACCTGTATAAAGCACAAAGTGAAATGTAAACAATAATAAATATAATAAATTCAGATTTGTACGGAACGCCTCCATTATTAATAAATAACAAATACCTGAATAATAAAGGAAGAAATGTTGAACACGGAAAATAGTTAACGTAATAAATGTCCAACTATTTATGTACTTACCAAATATTAGTAAAACGATATGTTTTATCACGAACGAGATATTACAAACACAAAATATAAACGCAAACACGCAATATATCAAACACAAAACATATAAAAAATACAAAATATAAATTACTGTAAACAACGTATGGCTCGTGCTGAGTTAAAGTATGTTACAGTGAGTGTGTGATGATGAACGAAGTGACAACAATATAAGTTTGGAGTAGGCGTGAAATTGACGATTGAGCAAACGAATTCATCGATGGCATTTTTTTCGGAATATTGGTGGGGGAAACGGTCGTATAAGATGATTGTTTAAAACGTATACAACGTTCGGAGAATTATACTTAATTCTCCTTGTATATTAATATAAACTGTACTAAACGATGGTAATACTGAACTAATGCATAAAGTATACTGAGGTACGCACTAAATATAAACTGCATAAAACAAAATTTAAATAAAAAGGAAAAAACATGGAATATAACGCTCAAAAAAATTTAGCATAGCATAAAGATTTGAAGTGTTTAGAGTCTAAAGTGTTTCTTAGTCGTCACGGAGTCCCGACGATGGATGCGAGAACCAATCGCACAGCCGCACGGACGGCTTTAAACAATAATAACTTTTGATATAGGACGAACTAGGAAATGATTCTTGCATGATTACATAGAGGAAAGTATGCTGAAAATATTCCATTTTTTCAAATTCTATGACCTCTTATGACTCAAAAGATATTCCTTGCGAAGTCTTGATAATTTTGCAAATTTTCTTCATTACATTTAGCGTAACATTTTTAATGCATTACAAATACTAATTTTCAATTGACAAATGGCAATTTACAGCTTAAAGATAAACCTTTCATTTAAAACGAAATTGGAAGGAAAATATTAAAAAGGATCGTCAGGACATCTTAAAGAAGGAAAGCAATTTGTTCCATGAGAAAGGCTATCTTCAAAACTTTCAACTTTAACTGTTTGTTACAGCAATGGTTTTTAGTAAATTTTATTAATATTTTCATTTTCGAGGTTGATGGATATTTAGAAAGCAATAAACACTCAACAGATATCTATATGACACAGTTGGTTTTTGGGCAAAATGTCACTAAATTTCGCGTTGTAGACCACTGTGCGCCGGCATACGTAACACCCCAAAGAATATTAAACGAATATTAAAACGAGTAACCGTATGCCGGGTCTTCGCTTATCAACGGATACGTATGAACTTGTAGAAATCATTTCTGAAAGTAATTTTAATGGGAATAATTGGCATTCGGTTATTTTTGTCGAGCATGCGGAGCCATTCAATCATAGTGATCGTCAGGCGACCGGGCTCAAGCGGAGAGAGCCACCTTTCGCCCTTTATCTTAACGAGGGAATCGTCCAAGTTAAAAACTGGGTGAAGTTTAAAGAGCAAAAAGAACGCGTCAGAAGATTATCCCCCCGGCGAAAAACGTTCGATCCATTATCGGCGAATCCATTGGAGAATTTCCCCGACGAGGTCTTCCTTCTGGGCCACTTTTAATTAACGTCAGCCCGTTCGCCACTCGATTCGACACTTATTTTTCAAGATACACCGTCCATTTTCGCCGGCTGTTTTTCCTCCGGACAGCTCCGATTCCCTGCTCCAATCGTCGCAGAATTCAATTTTACCGAACGTCGCTAATTACGATCTCTGCTTTAATTGTTTCAACGGCCACCGGAAGTTCAGCGCGATTTTGCTCTGTGCAAAGTCGTCGAAACTAATTTTTATTTCAACTCCGAGACGTTCCTCGAGAATTTTGTTAATTGATCTAATAAATCCTTAGAAATAAAGGTCTGCGTTAGTTCGGCGACTGGTTCCGTTCGACTTCCGCGAGCGCGACGCGTTTAATAAAAAGAAGCCGGGAAAATTGATCGAAAACTTGTTAATAGAGGGGCATTCGAAAAGGGAATTATTTCGCACTCGTGCGCCGGTCCTATTAACTCGGAATCAGGTCAGAGAAAACTGGGTTAGAAGTACTATTTCGCGAGCATAGACGAGAAATGGTCCGAACAATGGGATGAGGCGTTTTGAAATCAATAATTGGCTCACGGCGCGGTGGAGCCCCGTAACGACGCCATTTCCCAGGCAGCGCGACCGGTTCGCAACCGAATTCCTTTCCTCTGCTTCACCTTTTTTTTCCTCTCTCTTTTTGTTTGCTTTTGTTGCGCGTGTTTTAATTCGAGAATTTTCACGAATTGATTACCCGGCCGACCAACTGGAGGGAATAACGATGAGACTGTTTTGCATTTGAGGTCATGTTGACGTTCCGAAAAGTTGATTTACGTCTCCCCGCAGTTCCGTTATTCTTCCCATTGATCAAACAGTGACGCTATCTTTTTAGTGAAACAAAAACAATGCCCGCCCCGCCGCTCCTTTTCGTTACAAAATTGAATTCTTGCCCCCACCCCTCGCCGCTCCGCTTCGAACACCGATATTCTATTTCGAAATCGGTTTAAAAAAGCTGCGGGATAACGAAGTCCGACGAGAAACGTGAAATACGTGTTTGTTTACTCGAAAGTGGTAAGACTATAACCAGTTACATAATTAAATATATTTTAAATAATATATCTATTTTATTGTGAATATTCACGATCGATAGGTACACTGCCGCTCAAAAGTATGTGGACACTTACCATGTTCATGAAATTTGTGATATACAGGGTGGTCTTTTTATCTGAAGACATTGAAATATCTCGAGAACTATGTATCGGATCAAAACAAGTCGGCAATGAAAGTTGTTCGTCGCGAAGGGGGACATCCAATGATACCAAACTGGACCCCCCACCGCCACCCCTGGGGGTGGGGGTTGGAGAAGATAAAAAACTTAAATGGGAACCCCCATTTTTCATTGCAAATTTGGATTCTTCAGAAAAAAATACACAAATTTTACCGAGGAGTTTTTGCATTTTGGTTCACACATGGCGCTCTAATGGACAAAAATCAAAATGGAAAAAGTCGTTGAAAATTGGACACATCTCGAGAAATACACACCAGATCAGAAAAATAAAAGTAGACGTATTTGATATTTTTAAGAATGCTATTCAATAACGCCATAATTGACCCCCCACCCCCACTTCCTGAGGATTGATAAACAAACCAATGAATTTTTCCAACTGCTTTCGATTGCAGCGACATCTGTGAAAGAAATTACACCAATAATATCAAATAAATGGAGAACCAAGATTTGCTATAAAAAAGGGTTTCCCATTGAAGATTTTGAAATAGTTCCCTCTCCACCCTCAGGAAGTGGGAGTGGGGGGTCAATTATGGTGTTATTGAATAGCATTCTTAAAAATATCAAATACGTCTACTTTTATTTTTCTGATCTGATGTGTATTTCTCGAGATATGCCCAATTTTCAACGACTTTTTCCATTTTGATTTTTGTCTATTACAGCGCCATCTGTGAACCAAAATGCAAAAACTCCTAGGTAAAATTTGTGTATTTTTTTCTGGAGAATCCAAATCTGCAATGAAAAATGGGGGTTCCCATTTAAGTTTTTTATCTTCTCCCACCCCCACCCCCAGGGGTGGCGGTGGGGGGTCCAATTTGGTATCATTGGATGTCCCCCTTCGCGACGAACAACTTTCATTGCCGACTTGTTTTGATCCGATACATAGTTCTCGAGATATTTCAATGTCTTCAGATAAAAAGACCACCCTGTATAATGTATATCACCTAGTACACCTCCTTACCTATGTACATCTCCTAGGTGTAGGGACTTTTAGTATGTTTACCTCCTAACTAGTCCAAACAAAGACCCAAAGTTAAAAATTGTGTTCCTTCCATTTCCCTCTACAACTTTTCGTTCACTGGACTAACAATAAGCAGAATATGCTGCCGTATCAATTGCCCTAGATTATTTTAATAACTCCGACAAACCCCTGCTAATTTGCTCAGACTCTCTCAGTGCCCTCACATCACTAAATAGTTCCTCCATAAACACTCGAACCAACTTCCATATCATTGACATCAAACGAAAAACATTCAACCTAGCAACAAAAACAAACAACCAAGGAATGAAATAGTAGATAATCTTGCAAAAGAAGCCACAAAAAATAGCTCCGTCCCCCCAACACAAAATACCCTATACAGATGTCAAAGAGATCTTCAAAGCAGAAATGTGGAACGAGTTCCAATCCCTCCACAGAGCTAGATTTCACAGCACAGGAGTCAAATATTATCAACAATTTTATTATCAACAAATCTATTATATTTCTATAATAGATATATTATATTATATTATTATATAATAATATTATATATATAGTTCTGATATTGTTCTATAATAGATTATATAATATAATATATATTTATTATTATCAACAAACCACAAAAGATGTGAGTGGTGATTGTTTGTATTGTGCACTGCCGCTCAAAAGTATGTGGACATTTACCATGTTCATGAAATTTGTGATATAGAATGCATATTTTTATTATCAAACAATATTTGTTGCTAACGTCTATTATGAATATGTATGTAATGTATTCTAATAGTACCAAAATAAACAATTTAGTTATTGAATTTTCTTAAATAAATAAAAGAAAAACTATGGGATCACATAGATAGATAAGTCCGAAAACGATGTCCCAAGTCTGAAAAACATTTGTGGGAGATATTAGAATCTGAGTGGAACCTTATTGAAAATGAAGTAATGAAAAAGTTAATAGCCAGAATGCCACGACTAGTAAACGCGGTCATAATAGCACGCGGTGGATATGGAGACGAAAAGAAAATATAATTATTTTGTATCATTATCGGTGAGATATTTAATAAATTATTATTAAAATATGTTCTCTAATACTGTACGAACTGAAATACATACAAGATAATCAAATTTATCAAAGATATCATAACTTTTTTCAGGTAGTTATAAGAATTAAGGAAGTGTCCACATACTTTTGAGCGGCAGTGTACGTCAGATTCTCAATTTTGCTATGAAAAAATCGTTCGCGAGCCATTTTCCCGTGTTCTACTACCTTTACCGCGGGAAACCCGATTTCCCGATAAATTGTCATCCCCTCTAATTTTATTCGAAGCTTAATTAATTTCCAAGCGATCCTTTTTCCCCTCTAGAAAATGCTTCCTCCGGTCCGTAATCGATAGCTTAATCGTCGATAATAGATCTCGTCATCAAGCAGCCCTGAAAAAGATCGAACCGTTTGTCCCGACCACGATGGACCACTTTGGCCGATGAATGCACTATTGTGCGGCTGTTTTATATCTCGATTGTCTTGTTCGGTGATCGATCACTCCGTTTTCCAGAAACATTTTCGCTGAAAAGTACTCTTAATTCGAACATTTTATTAGACCGTGGAATGAATATTAAAATTTGTCAGTTACGGAAAATTAGTATTCCGCGCACACTGGGCATCCGGTCTTCCGCCGCGGTGATCTTACGTCTTTTACAAGGAATAATTAATCACGCGCATTCAGCGCCGGTTCCCATTGAACGAGCCGAAGAAAGTGCTCGTCGATAATTTCCCGCGATAAATTCCCGTTCATTTCGCGCGGACACGAATCATGAAAATCTCCGCGGACGTTATTAGTTTATCCGGCGTGGAAAAAATGTTCGTCGGGGGCGGGTTCGTTGATGTATCCCAACATTTCTTCGTTAAACCCGGCGACAGTCTTCCAGCTCGGGTTCCCTTAGGTGCGGGGGGAACTGCAAAAATTAGGATCAACAGAGGCCACGGGTGGGATCTCTTTTATCATTGTCGGTGTTACCGAAGAAAGATAACCTTCCAAGAGTGCCCCGACTTCGAAAAAAGAGGATCGCGGATAACGAGCCGAGCCACGCGTATTTTCATTTCTTCCTGGGAGGGTTTAGAATTTATCTATCGCGAAAGACCCAACAGGTATACAGGGTGTTCGACTACAGGTGGGAGAAAATTTAAATTTTCTTCCCTTAGCACTCGAGTGGTGACTCTGAGGCGTCACTAAAAATTGCTGTATCATTATTTAAAATATTGTTCAGATTATTATTGGATTGGCAAATAAGTTCGTTCGGATTTTTACAGTGGAATCAATCACAACAACCGAACGAACTTATTTGCCAACCCAATGTACAGGGCGAATTCGATAAAGCAGGACACCTAAATATCTCCGTTACTTTTCGTTGTACAAAAAAACTTGGTAGGACAAAGTTACACTGTTTGAAGGGCCATATATAACGGTGTAAGGGAAAAAAAAATTTCAAGGTCATTTTTATGAGATTTCAAGGTTATCGATGTTTTTTTAAATGGAATGAGGTATTTTTTAATACATCAATCGATGCAGCTGGACATTCGTTATAAAAAAGTACTAACCTATGTATGTCGAAAAGTTAGTAGTTCACGAGATATTTCGATTTAAATAACTCTAAAATACCATTACTGTCGTGCTAAGATGTTACACAAGTAAGTAAACACTAACGTCTTAGTACGCCAGTAATGGTATTTTAGAGTTATGTAATTTGAAGTATCTCCTGAACTACTACTACTACTACTAGTACTTTTTTATAACGAATGCCCAGTTGCATCGATTGATGTATTAAAAAATACCTCATTCCATTTAAAAAAACATCGATAACCTTGAAATCTCATAAAAATTACCTTGAAATTTTTTTTTCCCTTACACCTTTATATGTGGCCCTTCAAACAGTGTAACTTTGTCCTACGAAGTTTTTTTGTACAACGAAAAGTAACGGAGATATTTATGTATTCTATTTCTTCGGACTCACCCTGTATACAATAGACCAAATGACAACACACCTTAAACTCAGTTTACATTTTTTTCCGTATTCAATTGTGATGACTGATGCAATTGTGATTTCGACTTCGTTATTTCGTTAATAACAATATCACAGAAAATGTGTGAGAGGAAATATCGTGAAAAATATTTGCAAAACCTAACTCAGACCAGTTAAAACGCAACATCGTGACCATGTCATCCAAAATTCAAACAACGATCGCCATACGCGCTCTATATTATCAGCATTAACGCGTGGCCGTGCTGCCATCTAGCGGTTCTGCTCGGTAAGCGGCGCGCGATACAAACCAGTATAGCGGCGCCCTTACCTATCAAAAACACTGCAAATTTCTCAACTTTAAGCTAGCATAACTTCTGAACCATTGATGCTACACGATCGAAACTTCGATCTGCAGCCGCCCCAGGTACAAATCTACTGGATTGCATACCAAATACATCATAATTTATAGGAAAAAGGCAGAAATTTTGAGTCCGGTGTATGTAATATTCCTCATTTTCATGGAGAATCAGCCCTTAAATTTTCTCACCTCTAGTCGAACACCCTGTATAGTAATATCGGAACAACACGCCGGAGGTGCTCGTGCCTAAGTAGACAGCAGAAGTGTCTGCAGCGGTGCAGTTAATACGCAAGAAATCCCCATAAAAACCGAGCCCCCCATAACTAATTACAAGTCCAACCCTTCGAAACTCATCCCCCAGCGAAATTACTGCAACCACACCCCGTTCACGAGCGTCTGCGAGCACCGGTTTCCTTCAACCCCCTCGAAGGCGTTTCCTCTGGTTGCCGAGCACGTTACGCTTCGTCCCGGCAGCATGTTTCTTGACAGAACGTTAATAAAGTTTTCCAACTCGCATAAATCAACGACGTTCTTTAACTCTTTGGAGGGCGGGGGAGTACTGCGGGCGTACGTTGTCCGTGGAGGACCGCCCATAAAAGCAACAAACTTTAATGCGTTTCAATAAATTCCCTGCTACACACCTTTTTCCCGGCGTCACACCCCCACCCCCCACCACCCGTGTTCCCTTCGATTTCACACGAGTTTTCCGGTCGTTTTCTTCGGTTTCTCCTCCCCGTATTTTCGAGGCACGGCGAAACTTTCGGAGGAACCGTGGCTACTTCTCGCGGCTACGGAAAGTTCGACTGTAACCGTGGACTCGGAATACGAATGGGCTCTAGGAGCTTTGACGGGGACCTACCCGGTGCCTCTCTGTAATCCCGTTCCCGATTTTACCCAAGGATCTCGGCTGCAACACTGTCGAATCGTTGATCAGCGTTAACCCTTCGCACTCGGTGCTGTTCCAATTCGAAAACCGATTTTTTTCTTCCGGCCTGAAATATTTCGATTTTATATGATTTCCTTAATTCGATCGAGGTAAGAATTTAGAAACCTCCCCCCCCTTCCTTTCGACATGTGACATATGTCATTCTATTCGTTTTGACATGCTGAACACAAAATGTAAGTCATTTTTGGCTGAAATGAATAGTTTTCAAAAAAAAGAGAAAAAAAAATTAAAAAATCCATTCAATTGGCTTTTCCGCTTAACTAAGGAATTGTCGGTAAGATATGAAGCTTTACATAATTATTTTTCATTATATTATCGCATTTGATAGTTAAACAAATTGGTAGTGGTCTCAGTTGATTTTATATTCATCATCGTACGTTTTAAAAAGTTCTCACGATATATAAACCGTTCAACGAACGTAGTATGTATATAGATTTGAACATTTTCAGATAAAAAGCATAACCACAAAAATTGCAATTGATTTCACTTTTCCTTTAATCATACTTTAAACTTATCACTTATTAATAGTGCAATGTGAAACTAGGTTATCTTGTTTAAGAGAAGCCGTTTTAAATTGAAATATCGCAGTGAGCCACAAATAGTCCATTATTTCGTTTAATAATTTTTATTTTGAAACGTATGTATATTTTTCAAATGAAGCATATATGTTTATCAACACTAATAAATGTTTTATTGCTAGAAACAATTCCCAGGGCGATTGCTTTATCAACAATCGAATTATCAAATCATAAAGTTAGTTATACCTAGTGTCCGAATATTTTTGAGAGTCACTGTATGTGCTGGACAGTTTAATACACAAATACATGTCTCTTTCGGTATGACTAATCAGAACATTTATTTGTTACAGGTATGCATTTATATCACCAATGCGGTAATATTCAAGAAACTGTTATTTCGGGAGCCGTACATAGAACAGGAACTTGTAAGTAGAATAATGTATTGCGATAAATAATATACATTTCGTATGTTAAAGGCCACGTGCTTTTCTGAAAACTGAAATTAAATAATTATGAGATAATAGTTAATTGCGTGCGTTTAGGGGAGGTAGTCCGATGTCCTCGTTGGCGTAGGATGGAATAATTGTTTACATTTGTAAGGAATAAGCCGTATTAATTGCAAAACAAGACACACAGATAACCAGTCGTTGACAGACGTGTTTGTCGCGGGAGCTCGTTTTGATCTGATCTTCTTTTATAATTCGTTGGCAATTACAATTTTAGAATTCTTCTGTTCCGATTCTCTATTTTATAAATTTAACTATACATAGGGTTGTCTGTTAATACACACACGTACATACGTACAATACACACACATCATTCGTACTTTAACCCTATACATTGATGTCTAAGATCTACAAAATATATTTTTTAAATTTTCAATATAGACCCCCATGAAAAATTTGTAAATTGCAACTTTTAGTATTTTTTCTACAACTCCGAAGAATTGCAATTTTTGTAAACTAATTGCTCTAGCTTCCCAATAAAGTTCAAATCGTATAGTACAATATTAATATACAGGATGAGGCACCTAACGTTGCCACCTCAAATATCTTTGTTGTTTTTAAAGCCTGAGTATGAAGTCTACAAATAAGGGGCTTTGAAAATTAGTGAGTGATTAACGAGTGGACGGCGAATTTTTAATGGTTACTGCAAAATAATAATGTTCTGTGTCTGTCACATACATGGACTAGGAGGTAGGTACTTAGAAAGTTTATACGTGCATGGGTAATTATAGCTATCATTATAGGTGTTTAAAAAAGGGTGCTTCCATTTAAAACTGAAGGTGATATGAAAACAAAAATATTGTTGGTATCAGGTGTGCCCCACTGAACCGTTCAACTTTGTCCTTCAGACATTTGACGAATCTTTAAAAACAACAAAGATATTTGAGGTGGCAACGTTAGGTGACTCACCCTTTCTAGTACATGTACATAGTATAGTAATTCTTGAATCGGAGTCCTGGGTCGCCTATCTAACCGTAGTCCAGTGCCTACTCACTCCACTGTCGGCCAACGCTGCGCCGCGCCGTGGGGCGGCGATGATTCATCTCGGCTCGGGTATATCGGTGTGAACACCACACATTGACTCGACTGAATCGAAGTCTCAAACTTCTTAATTTTAATGATCGGTTTATGGGACTTTAACCAGCTTATTCATGGCGTTTCTCTGATTAAAATGGTACCAAAAACGATATAATTGGGCCAATATTTAGTGGTTTAATCGACGATGAAAGTTTCGAACGCAACGAAGAAGAGCGTATTGGAAAGAAAGAGTACAGTTGAAATTATATCGCGTTTGGTATCAGTTTAATCAGAGAAACGCCAGGAATAAGCTAGTTAAAGTCTAGTGATGGGCACCATCGACTAAAAACTATCGACTAAATCGATATTAGCGAACTACTATTTTCAGTCGACTGATTTTTTAAACTATCGACTGAATTTAGTAGTGTGAAGTTACTATTTTCAGTCGACTGTTTTACACGTCGCCATCTTGAAATTTCTAATGTCAGTGTCAGACGATGAAACGAAAAGGTTAGAAATACATGATTATGACAGGACGTGCAAATATGCAAGTAATGATATATGTAATAGATATTTCAATACTTTAATTCCTATTAGATGTTAAAATTTTATTGTTATTTATACGATATAAACTATATATGTGATATAAATAAATCGTGTATATTTATATTTGTAACATAGTGTATGAATTTATTATTAAATAAAGACAGATTCAGACAAAATCATTCAATCACGCTTACTATATCTGTACTGTCCTACTATTTATTTAACTAGCGAACATCGAGAATAAGAGTAAATACGAGAATAACCTGTACAGCAATTCAGTCGACTGAAAACTATCGACTAAATTCAGTGACTGAATCAGCTATTGGTCGAATTTTATAAGATTTACTATCAAATCCATTCACTCATTAGCGATATCGAATAATTCGTATGTGTATTTAGCATAAATAACAATTATTATACTACAAATATTATACAATTATTAAATAACAATAGATACTTACCTAACCTAATGAAAAAATAGTATTTTATAATTACATCTATCGATATTAGATATTTTTTTAAAAAGTTCATTAACATTTTGTCTTTATATTGCATTATTATTAAAAGATAAATAATAATTTATATACATTTTTAAATTATTGATTATATTTATTAACTTCCCGATTCATAGGGAAGTTACTGTAATTACCCCGAAAATCGAAAATCGATTTTTTAGCAGATCTTCACGTTTCATGGTCATTGGAGTCATTCTAGACTATTTTTATCAAAATGTCGGTATGTGTGTGTGTGTGTGTGTGTGTGTGCGTATGTCCGTTTGTATGGTATCAAATTTTTCGTTAACGTTTTCTGAAAAAGTAAAAACGCGATCAGAATGATGAATGATGCAATCGATGTGCCCCGTCGTAACTTACAGCTGATTAGATTTTGATCCATATTGGTCAAGTAGTTTTTTAGTTTTTTTAGTTTTTTTCGAAAAGAGGTGATTCTACAATGCAACTTATAAGGGAGGACGAAAATTTTCCACCAAAGAACCAAACGCAATTACATAAAAAATTTTTTTCTTAATTTTTTTTATTTAGATTTTAAAAAAATTTTTTTTTTAACAGATTCTATTGTTACCGCTTGGAATAATCGAAAGTTATTCCAATGCAAGAGTGGGTTAATCATCTCTACTCCCAAGAATACATTTTGGGAGAATATCGATGAAAGTACAAAAAACAAACGATGTTAGCGATGTTGGCGAAGGAGTAACGAACCGGGAAGTTCTTTGTGTGACTCTTGGAGAGTCACACACCAAATAAAAAACATTAATAGCAGTAGGCCCTATACTAGCCATGCGTATCACTAACCCTCTCGTAATAGCAGTCCTACTCGCGAGCGAGCGAAGCGAGCGAGCAACAATAGCCCTCTAGTTTAGTGAGAAATGAGATCTATACGTAGGCATAGAGTATATAGACTGCAATCTAGACGTAACCACTAAAACGAAATTTCAGTCGACTAAAAACTATCGACTAAATATTCGATAGTATGTAGTAACTAAATAGTAATTAGCCGATAGTTGAATTTAGTCGATAATGCCCATCACTATTAAAGTCCCATAAACCGCTCATGAAAATTAAAAAGTTTTAGAATTCGATTCACTCGAGTCAATGTGGTGTTCACACCGATACACCCGAGCCGAGATCAATCATCGCCGATCTACGGCGCGGAGCAGCGTTGGCCGACAGTGGAGTGATTAGGCACTGGACTGCGATCGTACAGACGACCCAGGACTTCGATGGAAGAATTACTGTAATATATTTGTAGAAACAGTTGACGAACGATCGCATCGTGCTGACGCACACGCACAGCACGGACGTGCACGTATACACAAAATTCAATGTGTAGTAACTGCAGTTTTTCACGAATATCTCGAAACCATAGACATATAGAGATAGACTGCGCGGCCTGTACGAAGCGCTGAAGCCCACAATGGCGGCGCGCGAGAGAGAGAGAGCATTAGCCGGGGTCCATAGCGCTCTCTTTCTAATTGATGTGTCGGTGGGGAAAGATTCCCCTACTTGCTTGCTAGATAATGTAGATTTCTACATAGTATTGATTAATTTGTTAATATTTGGAGATTTGAGACTTTCACGGCCCGGCATCATACAGTTATTTATTTGGTTTTTGACATTTATTTGTTTCTTGGTTCCCTACCATCGAATTGTGAAATAATAACAAATTAGAATAAACATTTAAAGACACACGTTTATTTATTGGAGAACGTTCCTCCACACATGGCCGTTCCTAGGTGTACCGCGCGCCGCCTGCGTGCTGAGCAATTTTTCGCCGTCCCCCACCCTCACCTTGACAATGAGAAAAATATTTAAACCAGTATACATAAGTGCTTTATTCAAATTTATAATGAGAAATTCAGTATAAATAAATAAACGTGTGTCTTTGAAATACAATTATTTCTGTTGAGGTTTTCGGGTGTAAGCCGTGTCCTAAAGGAAGAGATTTCCCAACGTTTCGCAAGCATTGCAGCTAGCTTCATCAGGGGGTCGGAAGACACACTGATACTGGTGTGTGCCTGATTTGTGCTCCACTTATATAGTGGAGGTTGCTCATGTTCTGGTTCAGTGAGCACCAATCAAAGTAGACTTTTAATTGTTCGGCCGCCCAATTAAAAGTCTACTTTGATTGGTGCTCACTGAACCAGAACATGAGCAACCTCCACTATATAAGTGGAGCACAAATCAGGCACACACCAGTATCAGTGTGTCTTCCGACTCCCTGATGAAGCTAGCTGCAATGCTTGCGAAACGTTGGGAAATCTCTTCCTTTAGGACACGGCTTACACCCGAAAACCTCAACAGAAATAACTGTATGATGCCGGGCCGTGAAAGCCTCAAATCTCTTATGTGTGTCTTTGAATGTTTATTCTAATCTGTTATTATTTTACAATTCGTTGGTAGGAAACCAAAAAACAAATAAATGTCAAAAACCAAATAAATATTAACAAATTAATCAATACTATGTAGAAATCTACATTATCTAGCAAGCAAGTAGGGGAATCTTTCCCCACCGACACATCAATTAGAAAGAGAGCGCTATGGACCCCGGCTAACGCTCTCTCTCTCACTCTTTGTACCGCGCGCCGCCATTGTGGGCTTCAACTCGCCCATAAGACGGCGCAGTCTATCACTATATGTCTATGCTCGAAACCTATTCATTTCAGCCAAAAATGAAACCTACATTTTGTGTTCAGCATGTCAAAATGAATAGAATGACGTATGTCACATGTCGAAAGGAAGGGGGGGGGTCTAAAGTTCAGCCTTCGATCGATATAAAACTTGATTTAACACCTCGCACAATAATTTCGGTAGATTATGAAAATATTTAGCAAGTTTTAACTGCAAAGAGTTAATCGCACCGCGTCTTGTGACCGACACGACTTAAAAAGAAAATCTGCAGACTCGCATGCAGCTCTAAAAAACTGCACATTTTCTCGAAGTTCCCGGAAAAAGCTAAAATTTGTAGGACAGCGTAATTTCAGATTAAAAGAGAAATAACGCGACGGGAGAACTTTTTCGGTCTTGCTGCTCGCTCCTGCTTGCTCCTGGTTGTTTCTTGTTGCTCCTCGTTGCATGCACTTTCACAAACGATGAGACAAGACGCCGTGCACCGTGGTACCAGATCCGAGCCCGTAATCCTGAAAAACTGTGGAACTTTTTCAACGCGCGGCGTCCAGAACGTGCGGGAATCTTGCGGGGATAAATCCGTCGAAATTCGACATGAGGCTTCGCAACTTCCCCCTCCGGATTTCTGTCTACCAAATTCGCCGGGGACGCCTGCTCTTTTTCTGCCTGGACGATCTGTGAAATATTACGGCGCAGACATTTTCATCACGAATGCGACTTCGCAACTCCCATTCCGGTTGCATTAGTTTTATTTGCATAAAATTTTTAAAAAATGTAGAGATGCTGTGGAGATGCTGTGTTACTCTGTACATTCGAAAAAATTTGGCATGACTGTACGATGCGAAACGCCCCGAAAATAAATAATTGATGGTTCAGCGTTAATCTCTGGTTGAACGAGCGAGGCCCCCCGTTTTTCCAATTCACGATACCTTAAAATTTAATGTCCGTCGTTATGCAATTGAGCCGGTAATACTGTAATCGCATCCGACAGGCGTCAAGCTGCATCGTCGAATTTGCGGTTCCAATTGCACACCGGAAAGGGGAGAGCCAATGGCGGTCGGGAGAGGAAACCGCGTGCAAATTATGAGACGAGCCGGCCGCAAACACAACCTCGAAAAATCCAACCGAAAATCTTAGCGTCGCGATATTAACGTCGGCATCCAACCGTAGCGTCGCGCAATTATTATTATTTCCGCCGAAGCCACGCCCACTACGCCATCCGCCGTGGCATTCGACTGGGTGGGCGTAAAGATTGTCGACCAATTCGTAGTATTTACCATACTGATTCTTATTTAGTGACATAAATCACTATAGTCCTAGATGATATTATTTATGTTATTTATTATTGTTCAGCCATGTTTGGTTTATATAGCATACATTAGTACAACGCTTGACAAAAAATATCAAAGTGGGTTATCGAATCTGCTCAACGAAAAAATGATTACATTAGTTTTGCTCACAAAAATCGATTTCTTGCAAAATCCTGAGGTCGTAGACTTTTTAAACCAGATTTGAAATCAGCGTGAAAAAATCTACGGGAAATGATGTATCGCATGTTAAAAAAAAATTTTTCCGCCCGTGGTAACGGAGAAACCACATTTTCTTGAAATTCTACATGTTTAACGAATTTTCTCAACGTTAAAAAACGTTCGTACCACAATCTCCTTATTTTTCCATATTTTGCAAAGTTTCAGCTTTAATTTAAACAAAATTTCATCGCTCTACCTCATTTCTATCGAAAGTTCTTTGATTTTGAATCGAGTTTGGTCCAAATTTTCCACTGTGGGCCGGCGCGGCACCGCTGTTGAATAACTCGAATAAAAAAAATCGCACAATATTCAACAACCACACAATTTACACAGGAATGATAGCCCTTCCAAATGATATTAACGCGATTTATCAAAAAAATTTGTTGCTCCCCGTGTGATGTTCCAGAGTTGCACCAAATTTTTGTTAACCGTCAACGTTGCCTTCATCTCGCTATAACTTTGTAAAATACCAAATGGCAACAATTTGAAACAGAGTATAACGATATCGATACGGCAATTTTTGACGGAGTTACGATCACATAAGGTGGGACGAATTTTTCGGGTTCGCAGAAGTGATGCCTTAATTCTTTTGAGGAGTGTATAATTCGAGATTGCTACTCCTCCAAGCCAGCGTTTATCATTTCCTCAATATATCATACTGTTGGTTCTCTTAAGTCGTCTGTTCCAGCGCCGCTTTTTCAGAATCTTTGATCCGCTTCAATTCTATCCTGAAGTTACTGCGCAATGAATTGAATTTTTTAACTAACTGCGACTTACCAGCATCTGGATACTTTTCTTCATATTTCCGAAGCAGATGTTCGTATTGTTCATTTTCTTTATCCTGTTCCTATACTCTTTGCTCTTGATATTCCGTGAAACAGGTAAGCTCTGATACACCTCGATACATTCTAAAATGAATTTTCTTGCTTCCTCTTTCTCCTTCGTAGCCATACTTGAAAATTCAATGTTCACTTTGCGACTGTGAAGATAGAACTGAGCCAATATTGCGCAATATTACCCACAGACGAAGCAATATTTACGAGATTGTATTACAATAAAAATCAAACTCTTTTTGATTGACTCCTTATATTGCGCGATCTTTCAATTTGATTTACAGACGATCAATATCATTGTAGAATATCAATTATTGTGCAATAATTGACGATAATATTGATCGTCTTGGAGCCGCTTTAAAACTCATGTCGAAATCGAAGTTGATCCCTAAAAATTGGACAGAGCTGCTGGACTTGATACATAATTAGGCTGTAAATCACAATTTCAGTTTTTCTTGGTAGAATGTGTCTGTTGTCCACAGATGCTGTTTTATGGGGAGCTAATTCGAGGCAATTACTTTTAAGATTATCCTTAATAGATATAATCGACTCATCCAGCAATCTTTTACTCTCAGCAACAGAATGAGAACCTGTAGATGGCAATATCATCGGCAAATTGCGAGACTTGCACATTTTCGTGAATATTTTCTATAATATTAGCTACATACAGTCCTCGACAAAATAATAAGACACCTAGCATATTTTCCAATTTCTTGTATTTAAAGATGAAAAGTGTACACTATGTTATATCCTCAATACTACATACTATCTCCAAAGTATACATGCGAAATCTTGGGATTGTATCGCATGCCATAGTAAAATTAGAGAAAGATATGTGAACACGGACTGACATTGCTTCGACAAAAGTATGACATTTGGCCTATTGTCCAATCATGTGACTTCTACCATTAAGTATTCTACTGCGAACGTATTCAGACGTTGGATCTTGTGATTTTCTTACAGTATAAGTACATTTATTACAACGAAAAATAAATAATGGGTCGAGGAAAGCAGTTAGATGAAAGTGAGGTAGATCGAATCGTTCTGTTGCGCTCGGAAAAGTACAATATTAATCAAATTGCGAAATTATTAAACGGAAGTAGGTGCGCGATATATAATGTATAAAAAAATCCAGGTGCTCATGGAAAAACGAAAGGAAGTGGAAGACCTAGCGTTACTTCCGAACGTGATAAACGTGCAGTTTTGCGTGTTGCGTCGAATTTTAAGGACACAGCAAGACAAATAACCGAAGAAGCAGGTGTGAAAACAAATTTAAGAAATGTACATCGCATTTTACAAGGAAGCAAACACATTAAACAGAAGAAATTAAAACAACGGCCACCCTTAATGGAGAAACACAAAGCAGCAGGACTAAAGTTCGCTTGTGAATACGTCCACTGGATGAAAAACTCGAAAAAGTCATTTTTAGTGTCGAGAAAAAATCCGATCTAGATTGCCCTGACGGCTGGACCTACTTTCATGATTGAAGAAACGAAGAACTGCATTTAAGTTGCCGTCAAATGGGTGGTGGCAGTGTTATGTTATGGACCGCTATTGGTTACTATGGATAAACAGAAATAATCTTTTTATCAAGTCGGATGAATAGTAATAAATATATTGAACTAATAACAGATCAGTTAAATAAGCCTACAGCTCGTATCACGCGTTGTGACTATATTTTTCAACAGGATAATACAGCAATCCATACTGCAAAATCTGCGAAACAATCCATTCTTCCAAAAAATATTAATATTTTCGAATGGCCCGCTCGTTCTCCCGATTTAAATATTATAGAAAATGTGTGGGGAGATTTGTCAAGACGATTCTACGCGAATGGGAGACAATATAATAACGTAAACGAACTAAAAGAAAGTATTGTATTGTGTTTCACATTGCAAATTTGGCATGCTCGCGAATTACATTGTGCACTCGTGTGGTTTGCCGGTCTAAGGCAATTTATGCAGAGCTTCTGTCTGCGTACTTGCGCGATGCGTTTTTCCGTCGGCAATTTGAGAAATTCGCTACAGGAATATATTCGATGATCGCCACGACAATACGCGCATTTCGAATTAACGGTGGCTACATGTGTCGACGAATGTCTGCACGAGGTTGTCTGTTGGCGATTTTGGTTCACAGGCGCCGGTGCAGGCGTTCTTTTGAGGTTGGTTTCTAACATTTGACACCGGTATTGTAGGAATATTAGTAATTCGTGTAATGTGGGCAATTCGACGCCCTGAAGTGAATTTTGCCATTCTCGAACCGTAACCGTGTCTAATTTTGACGTTATTATATAGACAAGCAAATCGTCCCATTTGTCGGCAGGACGTTTCAAAGAAGTAAGCGCGCGCACATGCTTGGCTGTTCCATCCGCGATCTGTCGCAACTCTAATAAATTTTCCTTGCTCATTACGGGAAGTTCCAGTATTTTGCGAATATGTGTTTGCACAATAACGCGGGTATTGTTGTACCGTTCCTGTAAGAGGTTCCAAGCCACGTTGTAATTTTCATCCGACAATTCAAGCGATTCAATGACACCGGCAGCGTCGCCTGTGATTGCCGTCCGCAAGTATTGAAATTTCTGCATAATTGTAAGCGCAGTACTTTCGTGTATTACCGAGTTATAAACATTGTGAAATGGCACCTAGTCTTCGTATTTCCCGCTGAAGTTTGGTAATGTTAATTTCGGCAAACGCACGTGCGTTATCGGATCTTCCGCGTCCGTGCGATTTGTATTAGTTGGGGAAGGCGCCATGTTCAAACGACCACGTGCAGGTGCGAGAATCATAGTCCGCATTTTTGCCGATAACCCATAGTACGCGGTTTCGAACCCTTCGCGATCTCCGTCGGATTCGTCGATCGTCTCGATTTGAATTTGAATAGCGTTATATTCTAACCAATAATTTTCAAGTTTCGATTTACGTTCCTCGAGTTGCGCGATTACATCTGGCGTACAATTAACGATGCTATCTACATAATTCTTCGTTCGCGTACACGCGGCCTTGATGATGCCTCTCTGTTTCCGCAATATCGAAGTATCATTCACCGCCATTGTTTGCGAGATCGAGGAATTGACTATCGATACCGAATTCAAACTAAGCACTCTCTAATGACTATAGATTAAACAGTTACGTGACCGTGAAATTCGCCGTTCAACTGGTGCAAGCCTCGTGTCGACGTTGAAGTTGAAAAATGTATGCTGTTCTCCGTCAACCTCGTGGATACAGCGTCGTAGTCCGCTGTTCCTGTAGCTCACGCCTCTGTCTCGATGTCGTTGCTGGAAGATGCGTTGATTACCCTCCGTCGACAGAGCGAAAAAACGCAATGGCTCTCAGGAAGCTTGTTGCAATGTTCTGGTCTTGGCCGAGGTGTGAATTAGTAATAATTGTTGCTGGATTGCTGCTGGCTGACTCCGGCTCGAAGGACCATATATAAAATTGTGGGCTCGATCGTTTTACCCTCACGTACGAATTCGTCGTTTTAGTCGACGTGTCGTAGAAATAATTGATTTCTACTGTTTAATATACCAAATTTATTTCACACTTGGTTTACAACTAGACTATTTCCACGTGCTATTTCAAACAGTTCTTTTGCACGTACTTCCACGGTGAGTGCCGAAACAAGAAGAGAGAAAATAATCGCTCGTCGTACGAATGCACGGTTAGAAAAACATCTGAAAATCGCGGCGGCGATGGCCGACCACCAACGACGGTGTCCGAAGCGAACATCCATTCGTGATCGAATAACTATGACTACTGTACATACTCTATGACTATTGTACAAGTATAAATCACAATTGGACATAATCAGAACAAAATTGAATCAAAAAGTTACATAAAACTATCCGAAAGCGATTACTAGACGTAATTCAATTCAAGGGATGTATCACAAAGTATTAATTTTGTATTTTTATTTGCTTAATCAAACATTTTACTGTTAGTGTCTTATACTTTTGTCGAATTAATGTCAGACTGTGTTTACATATCTTTCTCTAATTTTGCTATGGTGCGCGATACAATCCTAAGATTTTACTTGTTTACTTTGGAAATAGTATGTAATATACAGGATACACCGAAGTGTACATTTTCTACCTTTAAATATAAGAAATTTAAAAATATGCTAGGTGTCTTATTATTTTGTTGAGGACTGTACAAATCGTAGAGTAATGGACAAAGTACCCCGCCCTGCGGTGAAACCTTTCCACGTTGTTCCCACAACACTATGATCCTGGATGATATGTTAGATTTTTGGTTAATTAAATATCGCAAAGAACAGAGTGCACGTGAATGCAAATTAGCAATGTTCATTAAATTCTTACGTGATAATGAGTTTGGTTACCAAACATTTCTGCAGGCAAATTGTAACTAAATATCGGTGCAGTGTAATTGAATAATTATTTTAATGTAATTAGTTAATACTGTGTGGATTATAAAGACAACGCCCCAGCACGCACGGTATGATTAATATTTCGAATTTCATTATTTCATGCACATTTCGAGGATATTAACAATTCCTGCGCGGACAAATTTTGGATCGTTAATCATTCCTATATACGGTACGTTTAAATTATATCGGGTTGTTCTGCATTACTGATTAATGGTAATAATAAGCTCACGGAAAATACCTTCACGGGCATATTATGCGTGCGATTTTTCGTTATTGTTCTTTTAAAAACAGCAACTCATAAAATGCGAAACTCCTTGCGTAAGTTGGATGCGTTTATTTCTGTGATTACTATTATTATTAATAAATATGTTTCTTCTATCGATCGTATTTGCTGACAAATTTTTAAATGTTTTCGGCGCAACGCACAGTGGACCAGATCGGCGCGCTAGCTGTTCACGCGTATTTCACCATTATTTCAAAACATAAAGACCACATTAAATATATCGTCGGATTCATCTTGGCATCAGCTATAATATTATTGAATAAAAAATATATAGTTATAAATAAATAGTGAAGGTAAACACAATTTTTTATTAAAAAAAAGAAATTATTCAAATTTTTTGTATTGAGATTTGTAGAAGACTGAGTACTGATTACTTTTTGTAGGAAACGTTTTTTTGTTACACCACCGGAAATGTCTGTAAACTCGTGTGAATAATGAATAATATTTGAAAACTAGCTATTCAGGCATTCAAACAAGAGTAATTCATAATTATTGAATGAATGAAGTTTATTATATTTAATGAAATAACAGAAATGTGTTATTACTGTCTTATTTAAAAAGTTACAAAAATTCAAACAAGATTAAGTATTATATGTTACAAAGTTACTT
Source organism: Lasioglossum pauxillum (assembly GCA_933228785.1). Lineage (NCBI taxonomy): Eukaryota > Metazoa > Arthropoda > Insecta > Hymenoptera > Halictidae > Lasioglossum > Lasioglossum pauxillum. Next base: position 34,805,003 of record OW121704.1, read on the forward strand.
ACTATATTCGATTGATCATACGGATTTTCTGCTTATAACTCTGTTTATCTATGAATAAACAAAAATCTATACTATAATTCCTCTTAACAAAGGTAAAATACAGGTCTTTAATATGGAAAAACTGCTCTGATGCTATACTACGATGCTGTTACTATAATCTCTCAAATACAAATGATTCAACTGTGAGCTAGTAATAAGTTCGAATGTTTATCAATGGTCGTATAATCTAAAAAATTCATAAGATAGGTCTGGGTTAGGTCTTTATACTCTTAAGAGCTGCTGAGTGGTCGTCAATGCGTCTCGCGCAACGCGATTCGCAGCGGAATTGCGTGACACGCGACGCTTTAAACCATCATAATTTCCAAGTTTGGATCGATTTGGATGTGAAATTTGCAGGATCTTTTAGAGGAGACGTTGCTGAAAATGTTCCACTTTGTTAAAACACGACACTATGTAACACTTTTAACTTATCCCTTGTCAAAGGTGAAAAACTTTGACGGTATTCCTTAGTTGACTAAGTATTTTTTTTTATAACAAATTATGAACATTAATGTTTAGTTCCTGGTGCGTTCCCAACATAGATATACATTCTTCATACAAAAAAAAATTGGGCACTTAATCTTTAGTAGGTTTTCCAGGACATCGTTACGAAGAAAAGGAATTTTTTCGGTGATTAATCGTATCTGAAAAAGGTTGATCTTTGAACGCTTATTGTAACGAGAGTTTTTAATAACTTTAATTAATATTATCGTTTTCGAATGTCATGAACATTTAAGAAACATTGTACATTCGTTAAAAATCGATACGAGGACTTCGATTTTTTAGCTCATGAACAGCTAGCGCGTCGATTTGACCCACTGTGCAACGGTTCGATCTTTTGTTATGAATTATAAAGCAATTTTGCTAATTTAGTCAAACAAAATCAACGTTTCGATCCTAGTTTGGATCTTTTTCAACATTTATTTGAATTGCGTCTGTAAATTAAATATTAAATAAATAATTATTATTAATATATGATTTTAATATCCTGTCGCTGTTAGATTGAGTTTCCATCACTAATCATTCTATCCAATGAAAATAGAAGGAGATCGTAAAATACGAGACGGGAATAAATATCATTAACAAATTCAGCGTTGTAAGGGTTGGAAAGCTGCGGGAAGAGTGGTCTCATCAGGATGCGTTCGTGCGCGGTTCTCGTCTGATTTTTATACGCCGTAAAGAGCTGTATCGAGACTTTAGTCTCCGGCGAAGCTGAAAAATGGGAAGAGCCAAAGAGAAATAGAGAGCTAAAAAGGGAGAGGGAGAAATCGTCTTTCGACGTCTCACCGCGCTATTTCGATTTACTGCGGGGACGCTTCGAAAGCTGGATTCGATATTGCAGACGCGGAATCGGCACGTAGCTTCCTATAACGTCCTCGACGGAGACGCCACCGCTCAGCAAACATAATATTTAACTTAAGGACGTTTCCTGCAGCCGACTCTGTACACAGACCGTCCTCGACTGTCGGGTTAAATGCGGATCGGTCCACGTAAAACTGTAAGCCTCGGTGAATAGGTGGCAGTCACGGAGAAATTAGTCGAAGGGATCGGAGTCGATTACGTCAACTTCCCTGTACCGGGTGTGCCGCTGATCTTCCGCTACTGAACCGTAAAACCAGAGAAATCTGTTGATAGTCTTTTAATATCCTCGAAGTCTATACCGTGTTAAATTCGAGCTGGGTGGAATGCAAGACAGGACTAGTCCTGACCTAGATGTTGATGCGACCTGTATAAGTAAATGCATTAAAAAGAAAAAGAACCGTGTCAAGAGCGAGGATGAACATTGTTTGCGGGAACGCCGCGCCGGGTTCCTCGAGATGGCAAAAAGACTGGAAGGAAAAAGGGAGGACAGGGTACGCACGTGGAAACCAGCGAAAAAAGAAAGTCGCGAGGACGCTGGTTGTTTCGCGAGCGTATTATGGCGGTGTTAATGATGATGAGTGAAGCCGTCTTCGAACTCGAGATTTCCCCGTTTGTTTGCTCAATCCTCCTGGTGCTCGTACCACGACCACGGCCTCCATTGGGCTCTATAAACACGGAGCCTATCATCCCCGACCCCTTTTCTTTCTTGTCGCGAACACATCGGGTTTCCTTGAGAGATCCCACTCTCGTGAAGAGACTCGACTTAATGCCGGGGACCGTTTCTACCTGTGCGAGTTCAAGGGAATTGTTTCGAGTGAGCTCTATTGTTGCGCACGCCTCGCTGCGCCGACAACGCGCCCTTCTCGTGATCCGACGCCGCCTGAAATAATACCGCGCGCACGAAAATTAGAGAATTTTTACCCCGCCGATCGATGCGACTCTTCGCTCTCAAAGCAACAATATCTGCGCCCATATACAGGGTGGCGCGATCAACCCATATCCATCGAAAGAAAGAATGAAAAATGTTATTTCTTCTCCGACACCCTATATATTCTACGACGTCCTCGTAGAGCATGAAAATACGAATCCAACGACTACCATAACCGTACCGTTACGATCACTCGATCTCGAGATATTCGCGTCTGAAAATTAAGATTAGGTTAGGTACCGCACCTTTCAGACGCGAATATCTCGAGATCGAATGATCGTAATGGTACGGTTATGGTAGTCGTTGGATTCGTCTTTTCATGCTCTACGAGAATATCGCAGAGAATATGTTCAGTCTCGTATAAAAAATAGTATCGATAATCATGAAATCTTGTTTAAAAATTGTCAAGTAATTGGGCCAGATATTGACTATGAAATACTGTCGCAAATTGAGACGGTTTGCTAATTGCTCGGGAACATAATGTCAATAAAGAGGCACGCTCTGTTGCATATTGATAAGTGAACTTATAAACCATATCCATTGAAATGAAGAATGAAAAATGTTATTTCTTGTACGACACCCTATATATTCTACGACGTCCTCGTAGAGCATGAAACGACGAATCCAACGACTACCATAACCGTACCGTTACGATCACTCGATCTCGAGATATTCGCGTCTGAAAAGTAAGATTAGCTTAGGTACCGCACCTTTCAGACGCGAATATCTCGAGATCGAATGATCGTAATGGTACGGTTATGGTAGTCGTTGGATTCGTCTTTTCATGCTCTACGAGAATATTGCAGAGAATATATTCAGTCCCGTATAAAAAAAGGATCGATAACCATGAAATCTTGTTTAAAAATTGTCAAGTAATTGGGCAAGATATTGACTATGAAATACTGTCGTAAATTGAGACGGTTTGCTAATTGCTCGGGAACATAATGTCAATAGAGAGGCACGCTCTGTTGCATATTGATAAGTGAACTTATAAACCATATCCATTGAAATGAAGAATGAAAAATGTTATTTCTTGTCCGACACCCTATATATTCTACGACGTCCTCGTAGAGCATGAAAAGACGAATCCAACGACTACCATAACCGTACCATTACGATCACTCGATCTCGAGATATTCGCGTCTGAAAAGTAAGATTAGGTTAGGTACCGCACCTTTCAGACGCGAATATCTCGAGATCGAACGATCCTAATGGTATGGTTATGGTAGTCGTTGCATTCGTCCTTTCATACTCTACGAGAATATCGCAGAGAATATGTTCAGTCCCGTATAAAACAAGTATCGGTAACCATGAAATCTTGTTTAAAAATTGTCAAGTAATTGGACCAGATACTGATTATGAAATACTGTCGTACATTGAGACGGTTTGCTAATTGCTCGGGAACATAATGTCAATAGAGAGGCACGCTCTGTTGCATATTGATAAGTGAACTTATAAACCATATCCATTGAAATGAAGAATGAAAAATGTTATTTCTTGTCCGACACCCTATATATTCTACGACGTCCTCGTAGAGCATGAAAAGACGAATCCAACGACTACCATAACCGTACCATTACGATCACTCGATCTCGAGATATTCGCGTCTGAAAAGTAAGATTAGGTTAGGTACCGCACCTTTCAGACGCGAATATCTCGAGATCGAATTATGGTAATGGTACGGTTATGGTAGTCGTTGGATTCGTATTTTCATACTCTACGAGAATATCGCAGAGAATATGTTCAGTCCCGTATAAAAAAAGTATCGATAACCATGAAATCTTGTTTAAAAATTGTCAAGTAATTGGGCAAGATATTGACTATGAAATACTGTCGTAAATTGAGACGGTTTGCTAATTGCTCGGGAACATAATGTCAATAGAGAGGCACGCTCTGTTGCATATTGATAAGTGAACTTATAAACCATATCCATTGAAATGAAGAATGAAAAATGTTATTTCTTGTACGACACCCTATATATTCTACGCCGTCCTCGTAGAGCATGAAAAGACGAATCCAACGACTACCATAACCGTACCATTACGATCACTCGATCTCGAGATATTCGCGTCTGAAACTTAAGATTAGGTTAGGTACCGCACCTTTCAAACGCGAATATCTCGAGATCGAATTATGGTAATGGTACGGTTATGGTAGTCGTTGGATTCGTATTTTCATACTCTACGAGAATATCGCAGAGAATATGTTCAGTCCCGTATAAAAAAAGTATCGATAACCATGAAATCTTGTTTAAAAATTGTCAAGTAATTGGGCCAGATATTGACTATGAAATACTGTCGTAAATTGAGACGGTTTGCTAATTGCTCGGGAACATAATATCAATAGAGAGGTACGCTCTGTTGCATATTGATAAGTGAACTTATACAGAGGTCTCGTTTTTCCATCGACCGCAATCCAGGCGGAAATTGATGGATCGATAGAAACGTATAAAAGTTTTGCGGGCGGCGCAGCCCGGGATGCCTCCAACATAAATATTTCTCAATTCCCACAAAAACAAGGAGCGCTATGGACCGCGGGAGCGAACGATCTGGCAACTGGATGTGGCAGATATTTAGAAAAAAAACGTTCCAATCTCCTGTCCATCGATAAGTAAACGAACGGGCGTTGGCCACGTCGAATCTATAGAACGCCGATCTCATCCGATACGTCAACGTTTTCATCGAGTAAAAAGTGTATATTTAAAATACGCGTACCGGCCGATTGCAACAAGAGCATGCAACGACTGATCAGCAGGGAACAAAACGTTTGATGGCTTTTTGTCGTAAGCAGTATTAAAACCTCTCCGAAGTATCGACAGGGGAATCCGAGATAAACCGACGTGAAACCGGGGAAGATGGAAATCACGTAAATTGATGGGTGATTGAAAATTAACAATGAGTGCTAAAAACTACTCGAGCACCTGTCAAGCTTCTCTCCCACGAATCTGCTACTATAAACACTTTCCTCCATGAAAAATAAAAGCCATAAGCTGGTCGTTCTCTGTAAAAAATAAATCCAATCAGCCACGGTGGCGATAAGTAAACGAGCTCGCATGAAGCATGGAATTACCAGGACATGGTCTGAAAACAGTGTTCCGCTTCTCGGAGCGGTTGCGATGGATAAACATCGACGGGCCCAGGAGTCTAGGTGACTGGCGACCGGTGCCGGATGATGGAAGGATCGACGAGGATCTAAAGAGGATCGGCCAGGATCAGGGAGCCGGCTCTCGTCTGCGAAAAAAAGGACAAAGAGATTTCCGCGTACAAGCAAGTGAGTTAGCAAGTTCGACCAGCCCTGGGCCGGTGTTTGTCTTCCTCCGGGTCCCGAGAGGTGTTTGCATTGGCTCCGCACCTCTCCGGGACCCTGAAGTGACTGACTGAAATGATTTCGTCGAGGCGTTAGGCGAGCCTCGAGTGCACTTAGGTCAACGAGCCGAGAAGTGTTGCGCTCGATGCATTGACCGGCCCCCCACCTCCCCGGAAATGACTTTCAGTTACTTGTTACCGGTTCGACTATCACAATCGATCCTTTATCTCGCGGTTAGGACCTTCTCGGAGTCCCTAGAAGAGCGGGATCGATGATTGGGCTCATCCGAAGGGGAATTGATTCAGTGGATCAAGTGCGCAGCTTCTGCCCAACTTCGTTAACAATAGGTTTCGTTTTAAAGCATCGCGGAGGTGCTCCTGGAAAATCGATTTTTTTCAGACCGGTTACACGAGAATCCCCCCAGCACAGCGGAGCCGTATTAGCAGAGAATAAACAGTGAAACGGTTCAGCAGGATTTTAAGGCGGACCCGTCGACGCAGCTGCTTGATTTCGGGGACAGGTGTTCGTATTTTCCAAGGGAGTATCTCGGCTTTGCATGGATAAACGGATTTGCTGCGTCGACGAGTTCAGCGCGAACGACGCTTGTTGATCGGGCCAACGCCAGGCTACTCGCGACTAAACCGGTTAAACGAAGCGCGGACGAAGTAATTTTTCTATTACGCGTACGATCCACTTGCGACGGGATCTTCGGAGTGCGCAAAGCGCGAAGAGGATTACACGAGCCGAACATAAATTCCGCTAAGGAACAAACAATTTAGGTGCGCCGCCGTGTGCTGTAACGGGGTGTCAGAAGCCGTCGCAGGCCGCCTACTGCCTTCCCATTTCGGTGGCACAATGGAAACAATTCGTGTGTTCCTTCAACGGCAGCCGCCAGCCGCCCCCCCCCCTCCGCACGTTTCATACCTTTCAAGCTGCTTTTGTTCGAACCGCGATTTTCAATTCGATTTTCCTTCGGTTGCCAGACTCTTTCGCATTGTACAGTTCTATCATATTCAGGTTCCATTTGCCGCGACCCTGCAGTACCGGTCTTTGTCATGGTTGCTCGCGCATTGACTCAATGTCGCGTCTCAATGCGCGACTGACTCAAAGCGACTTAATCAGTAAGGATTCATAATACACTCCTCAAAAGAATTAAGGGATCAAAAAATTCGTCCCACTTTTTTAAAAAAATTATTTGGTCCCCTCAGGGTTTCAAAATTTTACCAACTCCCTATCCTTCCACTTTCACCACTATCGCCTTTTCAGCAGGACCTACAGTTTATAAAGGTGGGTTCCGAACCAACTTGGGTCATCACAGTTTTTTAAAAAGACACATGGAATATTTCCAGAGGTGCCGGCATCGGGGATTGAACCTGCGACCACGGAGCAGTGTTCCGATATTGCCTAAGATTTTTCGTACGATGGATGGCCGCTAGAGGCGCTGCCAGCCTCAATAATGGAAGATTTTCGATAAAATGGGATACCTTGAGCACCCCGCAGAATTTGAAAAGATTTGTATGATTTGATTCTGAAAAATGAATGTATAACATGTGTATTTGTGTATATTTTGTAACTTGTAGGACACGTCCCGAAGTTTTTTTGTCCGGAACAGATCGTTTCGGTACTTTCGCGCCAATATAACTGTCTCAAGGCGCAAGGCGCGGGGCTCCACTACTTCGTCATCATAGATACGTTACTGTTTTTTACGCGTAGCGCCTCTAGCGGCCATCCATCGTACGAAAAATCTTAGGCAATATCGGAACACTGCCACGGAGTCCGCAGGCGCGCGCTTCACCCATTGAGCCACTGTGCGCTCAAATTCGTCCTACTTTACGTGATCATAACTCCGTCAAAAATTGCCGTATCGATATCGTTAAACAATGGTTTGAAAGCCTGAAATCTATAGTTTCAGATGCTCTGTTTCAAATTGTTGTCATGTTGGTTTTTTACAAAATTATAGCGAGATGAAGATAACATTGACGGTTAACAAACATTTTGTGCAACTTTGGAACATCACACGGGGAGAAACAAATTTTTTTAATAAATCGTGTTAATATCATTTGGAAGGGCTATCTTTCCTGTGTAAATTGTGTAGTTGTTGAATATTGTGCGATTTTTTTTATTCGAGTTATTCAACAGCGGTGCCGCACCGGCCCACGGTGGAAAATTTGGACCAAACTCGATTTAAAATCAAAGAACTTTCGATAGAAACGAGGTAGAGCGACGAAATTTTTTTTAAATTGAAGCTGAAACTTTGCAAAATATGGGAAAAATAGGGAGATTGTGGTACGAACGCTTTTTACCGTTGAGAAAATTCGTTAAACATGTAGAATTTCAAGAAAACGTGGTTTCTCCATTACCACGCGCGGAAAAAATTTTTTTTTAACAGGCTATATATCATTTCTCGTTGATTTTTTCACACTGATTTCAAATCTGGTTATCAAATCTGTTCAACGAAAAGATGATTACATTAGTTTTGTTCACAAAAATCGATTTCTTCCAAAATCCTGAGGTCGTAGATTAATTTTGAGACTTCAAACACAGCTGCCATAGGCAAAAAATTGTCGCAGCGAGTTCATGGGTTACTCAATCGAATCGGCAGAATCTCTGCTTCAATCTGACGTTCGGACCATGGTATTACGATCATTCCTCACCGAGATACAGCGAGTTTAAGGAAAAATGGAAATTGTGCATTTTTTAAGCATATTTTCAGAAACACCGGTTATATCGAAATGCTAATGAAATTGAAAAAACAAAATAAGTGCCTTGAAGATAAAGAAACGCTCTTTCTATTGCTCTTTTGCACAAGATTCTACGATAATTTTTTCGCTTTCTGGAGCCAGTTAAAGTTAAAAAGCCCATATTTACTTCAATGTTGAATAACTCGAATAAAAAAAATCGCACAATATTCAACAACCACACAATTTACACAGGAAAGATAGCCCTTCCAAATGATATTAACACGATTTATCAAAAAAATTTGTTGCTCTCCGTGTGATGTTCCAAAGTTGCACAAAATTTTTGTTAACCGTCAATGTTGTCTTCATCTCGCTATAACTTTGTAAAAAACCAACATGGCAACAATTTGAAACAGAGCATCTGAAACTAGAGGTTTCAGGCTTCCGAACCATTGTTTAACGATATCGGTACAGCAATTTTTGACGGAGTTATGATCATGTAAAGTGGGAGCAATTTTTCGGGTTCGCAGAAGTGATCCCTTAATTCTTTTGAGGAGTGTATTTGTAAACTGGTACGAAATAACGAATCGAGGGTCTCACGCTCCTTAGGGGAGTAAATCGCCAGAGAAACAGCACCGGATCAGACAAATCCTTCAGGAGCAGTGGCATCAGCGATCAAGATCACCCAGTGTTGGTTAATCTACAAAACGAGTTATAATCCGATCTAGATCCCCTAGTCCAGAAGCTGCCCAGATCCATTTGATTCGATTAGTTAGAAACCGACAGTCTCAATAGTTAGACGGTTGTTTGATCTATCTGATACCCTTGTGATCCTAGCAGATTACCCGATCCTAAGTTACAATCGGTAAATTCCAAATTTTATCCTTGTGCGATCTCTTCTCTTAATAATTTCAAATCCTTAAAGATCTGTCGTTTTCATTGGTTCGTGCCCGATCTGGTTTATTGTAGGACAAATATAGACGGTAAAAATCGGCGGGTCTGTTAATAACTGGACCGTTCGGTAATCTGGTGATTGAAACGGCGGCACCGATACCAAAACAGCTCTCCGGGCCGGTATCTCGGGCGCAGGGGTCCAGAGAGCGTGGATCGTTTAATCCGCATTAACGATAACGAAACGAGGTCGTAAGTCACAGGAAAAGTAGACAGTTTACAGGTAATCGAAAGCTATTAGGGGTACGTTTATACGTGTATTATCACTCGTTGCATAGCGTTATAGTCCGCGGAACGTAACACGGTTGAGAACCGGTTCTCGGAATATATTACGGGTGCGCGAGCTTACCGTATTGATTGTAAATCTGATCGGATACCGGCCAGTGTATCCGGTTTATCGGACAAGTTCATCCCCCGGACGACTGCTAACGGTACACGCTCAAGGAACAAATCCCCCACCCCCTGTTCAAATTCATAGATTCGAGCGCGATTAGTTAGCGGAACCGCTAATGGATCCTCGACGCACCGGTGTCACGGTGATTCAGCGACAGTTGGGTTGACAGATCGCGATGAAATATTCGGCAAGTTCACGGCGAAACAACCGCGACTTGGATTGACTGGCCGCGGAACTTCGAAGATATTTCGGCGTTGTCGCCTCGCGCGACGGAGACTGATCTTGATCGCAACACACTGGAGTCTTCGTTTTGAATTAATCGAGAGGGAAATCATTTCGATCAGAAGTATCTCGGCAAAAGATGTTTCAAAGAAGATTCGCGGTGGAATAAAAGGTGACGTAAATTGTCCAGAGCAGTCTCTTGCGGCGACACGCAATGCGACCGTGATTTGCGGTCGGACATGTCTCTTCCGGATAGAAATTGAAAACTGAGAGTAGGTACATTGCCGCAAAAAGTATGTGGACACTTACCATGTTCATGAAATTTGTGATATACAGGGTGAGTCCGAAGAAACAGAACACCTAAATATCTCCGTTACTGTTCGTTGTACAAAAAAACTTCTTAGGGCAAAATTGCACTGTTTGAAGGGCCACATGTAACGTTGTAAGGGAAAAAATTTTCGAGGTCATTTTTTATGAGATTTCAAGGTCATCGATATTTTTTTTAAATGGAATGAGGTATTTTTTAATACATCAATCGATGCAGCTGGACATTAGTTATAAAAAATGTACTAACCTATGTACGTCGAAAAATCAGTAATTCACGAGATATTTCGATTTAAATAATTGTAAAACACCATTACTGTCGTACTAAGACATTACGCAAGAAAGTAGACGCTAACATCAATTTCAATTTCAATATCAACTCTTCAACTTCATTTTCAACTTCAATATCAACTATAATTTCAACATCAATTTCAACTCTTCCATTTCAATTTCAATTTCTATTCTTCCGTTTCAACTTCAATTTCTACTCTTCCATTTCAACTTTAATTTTTCAATTTCATTTCGTTATTATCAACTTCAATTTCAATATCAACCCTTCAATTTCAATTTTTCAATTTCAATGTCAATTTTTCAATATAATTTGTACTAAGACGTTAGCGTTTACTTGCTAGTCTAAATTGAAGAGTTGAAATTGAAATCGAAAAATTGACGTTGAAAATGAAAATGAAATTGAAGATTTGAAATTGACGAATTGAAATTGAAAAATTGACGTTAAAATTGAAAAATTGAAATTGAAGAGTTGGAATTGAAAAATTGAAGTTGAAATTGACGAGTTGAAATTGAAAAATTAAAGTTGAAATGGAAAAATTGAAATTAAAAGTGAAGTTGAAGAGTTGATAATGAAATTGAAGTTGAAATGGATAAATTGATGTTAAAATTGAAATTGAAGAGTTGAAATTAACGAATTGATATTGAAAAATTGACATTGAAATTGAAAAATTGAAATTGAAGAGTTGAAATTGACGAGTTGAAATTGAAATTGAAGGGTTGATATTGAAATTGAAGTTGATATTAACGAAATGAAATTGAAAAATTAAAGTTGAAATGGAAAAATTGAAATTGAAGAGGTGATAACGAAATTGAAGTTGAAATGGAAAAATTGATGTTAAATTTAAAATTGAAGAGTTGAAATTAACAAATTAATATTGAAAAATTGAGGTTGAAACTGAAAAATTGACATTGAAATTGAAAAATTGAAATTGAAGAGTTGAAATTGAAATTGAAGGGTTGACATTGAAATTGAAGTTGATATTAACGAAATGAAATTGAAAAATTAAAGTTGAAATGGAAAAATTGAAATTAAAAGTGAAGTAGAAGAGTTGAAATGGAAAAAGTGATGTTAAAATTGAAATTGAAGAGTTGATAATGAAATTGAAGTTGAAATGGAAAAATTGATGTTAAAATTAAAATTGTAGAGTTGAAATTGACGAGTTGAAATTGAAATTGAAGGGTTGATATTGAAATTGAAGTTGATATTAACGAAATGAAATTGAAAAATTAAAGTTGAAATGGAAAAATTGAAATTGAAGAGGTGATAACGAAATTGAAGTTGAAATGGAAAAATTGATGTTAAATTTAAAATTGAAGAGTTGAAATTAACAAATTAATATTGAAAAATTGAGGTTGAAACTGAAAAATTGACATTGAAATTGAAAAATTGAAATTGAAGAGTTGAAATTGAAATTGAAGGGTTGACATTGAAATTGAAGTTGATATTAACGAAATGAAATTGAAAAATTAAAGTTGAAATGGAAAAATTGAAATTAAAAGTGAAGTAGAAGAGTTGAAATGGAAAAAGTGATGTTAAAATTGAAATTGAAGAGTTGATAATGAAATTGAAGTTGAAATGGAAAAATTGATGTTAAAATTAAAATTGTAGAGTTGAAATTGACGAGTTGAAATTGAAATTGAAGGGTTGATATTGAAATTGAAGTTGATATTAACGAAATGAAATTGAAAAATTAAAGTTGAAATGGAAAAATTGAAATTGAAGAGGTGATAATGAAATTGAAGTTGAAATGGAAAAATTGATGTTAAATTTAAAATTGAAGAGTTGAAATTAACGAATTAATATTGAAAAATTGATGTTGAAACTGAAAAATTGACATTGAAATTGAAAAATTGAAATTGAAGAGTTGAAATTGAAATTGAAATTGATGTTAGCGTCTACTTTCTTGCGTAACGTCTTAGTACGACAGTAATGGTGTTTTACAATTATTTAAATCGAAATATCTCGTGAACTACTGACTTTTCGACGTACATAGGTTAGTACATTTTTTATAACTAATGTCCAGCTGCATCGATTGATGTATTAAAAAATACCTCATTCCATTAAAAAAAAATATCAATGACCTTGAAATCTTGTAAAAAAATGAGCTTGAAAATTTTTTCCCTTACACCGTTACATGTGGCCCTTCAAACAGTGTAACTTTGTCTTAAGAAGTTTTTTTGTAGAACGAAAAGTAACGGAGATATTTATGTGTTCTGTTTCTTCGGACTCACCCTGTATAATGTATATTTTTATTATCAAACAATATTTGTTGATAAAGTCTATTATGAATATGTATGTAATGTATTCTAATAGTACCAAAATAAACAATTTAGTTATTGAATTTTCTTAAATAAATAAAAGAAAAACTATGGGATCACATAGATAGATAAGTCCGAAAACGATGTCCGAAGTCTGAAAAACATTTGTGGGAAATATTATAATCTGAGTGGAGCCTTATTGAAAGTGAAGTAATGAAGAAGTTAATAGCCAGAATGCCACGACTAGTAAACGCGGTCATAAAAGTACGCGGTGGATATGTTGACGAAAAGAAAATATAATTATTTTTTATCATTATCGGTGAGATATTTAATAAATTATTATTAAAATATGTTCTCCAATACTGTACGACCTGAAATACATACAAGATAATCAAATTTACCAAAGATATCATAACTTTTTTCAGGTAGTTATAAGAATTAAGGAAGTGCCCACATACTTTTGAGCGGCAATGTGTGTAAAAAATTGTACGCCGCGAAGGGAAGATCGTACTCGGCTCGATCATCTTCTTGTTAATGTTTCGTTATTTCGTGTTCGGTTAAAGGGGAAACATTCGATGATGCAAGGAGGTGCTTCTACATAAAAAAAGATGGGGGATTTCATATGCAGCGACCCAGTATTGCGCGAAGACCAGCGCAAATCGATGCAGGCCGACCAAGAAAGATCCGGATGCGCCGAGCATGGTGGCACACGGGATGCACCCGCGATGTTTCCCAAGCAGGCCGCTGTTTAGACTGTTTAAGTCACTCAGGCTACGACATATTTATTCATGCGCCGTGTGGGTACCGGTATGTAAATGCGAGTCGCGGAGCGACGACGGTGTTCCGCAGCAGCGGCGCCGAGTGCATCGGATGCACCGAGTGAAGCGAGTGCAGCGCGACCACCTGAGCCGGTCACGCGTCAGACCATTAGCGTTTCTTGCGCGACCAAATCAAAAACCAGCAACACCGCAAACCCGCCTGCCACACCTGGCCTACCACATTTACGTTTTCTCATAAACTTCGAGACGCGCGGCCCCCGTTTCTCAAGATTTCCTTCCCGCGCATCCCCTGGGAATACGCAACTGCTTCGCTCGAGGCGCCGGAGGAAAAGCTGCATTGGGTGTTTCCGCTATTCATGATAAAAATAAAGTCTGATAATAATAACGCATTCGCAACGGGTAAAGTAATTTACAACGTTCCACCGGAGCCGACATAAGATTGGCTGGGAGAGATCAAAGGGGCCTGGCGTCGCGTCAACCAGCCACGATTCATCGGCTGTCAGCATTAATTACGTCGTTTTTCACTCTCGTTAAGTAGCAGTCAATGGTTGCCCGGCCGATGATGAACGGTCCTTTCTCTCTTCGAAAAATCAATCTCGCCGGCGGATCGGAAGGAATTAATCTTCCTCACGGTCCGTGTCCATGCGAAACGCACAATATCCGCGCCGCGAAATATATATCTCGCCATTAAACGCGCGTTCGGCCTGGATTTTTTCCATTCCGTCGGCCGCATCGGCAATTCATAACTCAACAGATTTTAACGCCGCGCCGCGGCACGTATCCCCATAAATAAACCCGGCACATTATGCGGTCGTTAATGAACCAACGTTTTCATGCTCTAACGAGACTTCATAAATTAATAGTAGCATACATCAGCCCCGGCTCGCTCGCATGTGCCTACAAAGTTTCTTCCCCGACGCGAAATAAGTCACCCTCTAGCCATTCAGCCGAGAGAATGTCCACAATCTTCCACGCTTGATACGTTCTCCGCCTTCAGGGTCGTCCCTGAATGTTCTCGAGTTTGTCCTTTTGCCGCGAGGAGAGCCGCTAATTGTTTACCGCGGAACAATCGCAAATATAATTCTGGTGCATAGTTCTCCTTCGGAACACTTTCGGCGGAGAGGCAAACAAAACGGCGCGGGCCAATTAGAGCCGGGGCCGGCCTCGGCAAATTTGTATTTCGGGATTGAACAGCCCCGAGTAAATAATACCGGAACTTTTCTCGATTAACAAAGACTTCCCTTTGATGTCCGTACCATATCGGTTGGGATTTCTGGCGAGGAACTCGCGCCAGAAGTCTCTCCCTCGAGTTTTTCGACCTGAACTTAGCTGATCGCATTTTGCCTGGCTGATCGATTCCCTGGAAATCAGACATAACTCGCCCGCTCGATGCTCGGTAACAGGCTGAAATGTTAATCTGCTCGGTGACCTTTCTTCGATTCTGAACTGAAAAGAAAATTGTCAAATTCCCACTGTCGATCTCCTCGAAGGAGAAACTCGCTCGAGCCGCTCAATCGCATTTCAGACGCAATTCCGGGAGCGTGTCACACAATTTGCGGGCCACGATGGCGGAACGTTGTTTCCCGGATCTATTTTCATTCCCGGGACGACGATAATCCTGTAACTTTTTCAGGAAACACTTTTAAGGTGTGTGTAACCCCTTAAGGCATCCCGGTTCGGCGCAGTTATCTTCCGGCGCGGTGGTGGTGCACGATAGCGCGTCGTCGCGTCCCAAACGAAAAAGACTGGGGCCGGGGGAGTTTGAGGAAAGGAGAGAGAGAGGAACGCGACGAGTCCTTTTAAGAAGGACCTTAACTCCGGCGAACTGAAAGGGTCATCGTCAGATAGTGGCTCTCGTCGCCCTTTGTCACCCGAAGGGTTCGCGATCGTGCTGGAATAGCCTCGGGACACACCGCGATAATATTATTTCGCAGTCGGAGGATTCGTCGTCGTCAACAAAGTGGAATCTCTGGTTAGCCGTTATCGTGTCGACGACGTGTACGCGCCGGATTTGCGTAATTAGTCCTGTAATCAGCGTATTTCTCAACGTCCCTGATAAGTTCTACGGCCGACCTCTCTCTCTCTCTCTGTCGAGACAGAGAGATTTTAATACGCCCTCGCGATTCGTGCCCTTTGTGATTCTCGTTTTGCGGCTCGATCATGCTTACTTTATATCTATTCTACATCTACATTGACCTTAATGCTGGAACATTTATTACAAAATTTATTACTAATATAAACATTTACCAGATTCCGTTTGAAGTGGTCGTCGCTCGTCAGACTTGTTACCCAGCCGGGGGCTAACTCGGTAACGCTTCGTTTGGGGGGCAAGATAGCGGGCCAGGAAGTTCATCAATTAAAGCATTACCGTAGACGGGTAAACAGCGTGAAAAGAGGTGGTGGGGATGGAGAGATTCAGTTTGGAAAGCGAGGAAGAGGATTCGTTCCCCGGAGGTGCAATCGGTTTCGCGAGGATAGCTCCTCTGCTGGAAGCGCGGCTCCCGAGTGGCGTGCATGGCCCCTTAGCGCTGGTTTACCATAATGGAGCCACGTTTTCTCCGTGGCGTCGGGAATTATTTACTCACTACCGGCAGGAATGCGGGGAGCACCGTTGTAAGAACAGCCCGAGGTCTCACCTACCGACGTCGCCGTAATCCGAAGTCGAGATTTCGCCGACCAGAAAGATACTTCTCTCCAGCGGTTACCGTTTCCCATCCTCCCATCTTCTCTCCTCCCTCTCTCTCTCGTTTCTCCGAAGATATCATTACGCAGATAAAACCGCATTGCTGAAAGGCTGCCGAGCTAATCGAGCTCTCCTCGCGCACCTTCCTCGAAACTCGCGCTTCCTCGAAATCTTTCGGGTGCACGCGGAATGGCGATGCCTGCCGATCGAACCAACGGAATCCCGATAAGGGAAACCGGACGACCACGAAGACGACGCGTTGCCCCAACCAGGCCGTCAGCATACGGGCGAATCGGTATTCCTTCCCGCGAGCTTCTCTCTCCGCTGCGCACCGGTGTAGGAATCCAGTGATAAGGCTGATCAATTCGTTCGCATATCGGCTGGAGATCACCGCGATTGATAATCGACCTGCCGCTCGGAAACGTTTCTATCTTGCTCGGGACTCTATTATTCCGGAGCTAACTACCAGGACCGCAGGATTCAAAGTGTCACTAGCATCGCGTTAATGCACCGAAGGTAATCGCCATCAAAATATGCTGTCACACAGCGAATCGGCACTTCAGTTCCTCGGAGATTTGCTTGGGACAGCGCTGGGAGCTAAGAGCTCCGAGCTCGCTGAAGAGAAAGAGGAAGAAGAAGAGAGAAAGAGGAAGAAGGAAAAATTTTCAGAGGGGAATATAATGCTATCAGAAGCTGGCCATCCGCGGGTCCGAAGACAAGCGAGAGAGGCAGAGACAGCCAGAAGGCTGGTCGGCCAGCTTGATGAACGTGCTCGTTTATATCTACCGGCTTGGAACCGCCGAACGGGCAGCTGGTCGACGCCGAATTCCGCCGGTTTCCAATAATTTTATTTTTGCTTTTAATGCGCTGTCCGCGATGGGATCGTGCAAGGAAGACGGCCTACCTGGCGGCGGTCGATGGCGCTTCTTGATACTAGATAAAACCGAGAGGAACGAGGCAGCAGTCGCCTTCCTTTCTGCCCTCCACCTCGGCGGGGCCTTCCTCCTCCTTCCTCTCGGACCCACTCGGGCCCACTTTCTCTTTCCTCTTTGTTGGACGCGCGTAACCGTGACTCCGTACGCGAGTAAGATGGCATCGACACTCGAACCAGCAAGATTGCCTTCTCGACGGCCTCTGCGAGCTGCCGCGATCGCCTACCGAAACAACGCCGCTTCTACCTTCCGCGGATATTTATTGCCCAGCCCCCTGACTCATGTTCGGATACCTCGGTCCATCCTCTTCTACTCTAGCACGCTGGATGCTCGCCGGAAACTCGGACGAGACTCGCGAATTGCAAGTGTCGCTGATGGCAATGTTTAAAAACAAATTGTTCCTCTGATATTTTCCATGCCGAGCAGCAACGCCGAGTGACAAGAGTGATCGGGCACGGATGATAAAGCGGTCAAGCTTCAGGATTCCCGACGAAATTTCCGGTGGCGGTTCGATGATCGCCGAACACCTCGCGTAATGGCGATCAATTTATTTCGCTTACTTTTCCCAAACTCGGTGCTATGTTTTAATGGCGCACTTATGTACCGGCAGACTTCTCTCGGTCGGGGCGTAATCTCTCGCCGACGGACAGGCAAGAAAAAGGCGACCGCTGCCATATTTCGGGTAGCGTATTAACCCTATCCGATGATGCCGCGGTTCCCCCCTCGTCGTTGGTAGGTACTGTAATTACGGTAATGTTATGCGCGCTAATTGGAGGATTTTGCGAGAGCTCGATAAAAACGAGATTATTTTCCGTCGGAAGGGTTGCACGGTGCGTGTATATCGTGTATCTTCGGGTATATCCAAGAAATTGGCTATCGGCGTATTCGTTCGACCCGGGGCCCATTATCTTTGCGCAAAAAGTCCGTAAATCATCCCGCGATACAATCTCTATCCCCCGCCGAAAACTCGTTGCCCGTGGCCCCGTAATGAAAGAACGTCAATAGGATAATATGCTCGTCTGTGGTTTTTTAATTAACCGCAATCGACGAAAATCGCAGAGGCCCTGCCCCGGTTAATTTGTAATGCAATTTGCGCTTGTTGATCTTCAGGATTGCCGCGATACCTTGGCAACGAAATCGTACAGCTCGACGGATTTTCGTCATTTTTTGAAGAAACTGTTATAGATTCACGGATATCGCGTAATACAGGTCACGAGAGATCCGCTAGACAAGCAATTAACGTTTACGGAAGATTTAATCTCATTACACTGAAATCACTTTAGCTCGAGCAACTAAATTTAAATGTAAACGAATAAATTTGAATAAATTTAATTAAATTATATCTGCAAACGCTTGCCGCATCCCACACGAGTAGAGTGCTGTTCAAATATTATGATTAACCCTTCAAGCCCGGCGTCTGTGCGGCGTATTGATTCTAACGAGTGCTTCGAAATTTATTACACGAGGCCAGATTATTCTAAATACTATGTATTGTTTTATCGCTTGCTTCCTAGAAATTTAAGTACTTAGTAACTTAGGAGTAGACTCCTTTTTTCAGGATTAGATGATAGCGTTATCAGTTCTCGATAATACAAAAATGGGGCGATTCAGTAGTCGAAAAAACTATTTTAGCGTTATTTGTAGGCTCAAGGTTATAATATTATATGTCGTTGGATTCGTCTTAAGATCAGCTACAACATTATGAAATCCAAAATACATTCTAGTAATTAAAAAATCAAATATAGCTCAATTTTTTGAAAAAAAAATTTTTTTTCAACTTTTATATATTGAAATTTGTAGACGTCTGAATACTGCTCCTCTTTTGTTCTAAACATTTTTTTCTCAGATTATCGAGAACCCCTGGAAAAGCGAGGCGATAATGGAATATCTGCACTATTATAACTTGAAAAATATTTAAGAAGATATTTTATTATAATAATAAATTATAATTATAATAAAATGATATTTTATAAGCTACAAGAATATGCAATAAAAAATAGAGGTTTCTATTTAAGAGATTGAAGATGACCTTCACGTGACTTTTAAACGACTATCCAAGGTCAAATTAATGACACCATTTTATGCCCCCCTCGAAACCATACAACTTTTGTCTGAAACATTTTTTTCCGAAATGCTCAATTTCCAAGATAAACGTCTGTATCACTTTAAATGACTCACCCGGTGTGTTATAAGAACATTTTCAAATTATTACCATTAATTTTCATCCGAAAAGAGATTAGAAATTTCTTCCTCGGATAATGTTTCTTCTTCATTTGAGGCCAAGCGTAGCCGAACGTGCAGGCGTACGCGAAATGCTGCTGCACGCTTAATACTAAATAAGCTATAAAATTTGAATGCAGACACATGCAGATTCAAACTTTCTTGGCTTATAATCATGAATCTCTACCGAATGTAATGACACAAAAAAGAGCACACAGACTCGCGCAGAACTATAACAAAATTGTGAATAAAGTTTTGTAATCGTAAAAAAATTTACAGAATGATTGGTAATATTCAAATATTAATAACTATACTAATTTAGATGATAACAAAATAAAATCTATGCGAAAGTGCTCTGTACACCTACCTGAACAACTTTTGTACTACAAGAATTTACACAATTTTCCTTAAAACACTGGAAAATCGCCAATGAATGGACGCTGTCTCAGAGACTGTTTAAGAACGCCAAGCGCGCCTTAAAATCTTTCGACTTTCGATGAAGTTTACTACTTCACGGGTGTACAAATAGAGAAAATAATATTGCCGCCTTATTCTTCAGACCTTTAAACTACAACGAACAACAACATTTTTATGCCATACGCAAAAATTTAGAAATTGACTTTTTTCCACTTTTTCAGGCCAAATACCCCACTGTGCGGCGCAGCGTGGTCGTTGGTATAGATTACGTAAAATAAAATATTTATTTAATGTTTGATCGCTACACATGAATAAAATGTAACAAGAATGAATGTTCGCTAATTATATGTATAGAACACTTACTTAGTACGATGGCTTCTTTAGTGCATAACATGACGAGACAAGGTGAGATGACGCAATACGCAACGCAACGAAGAACGGCTCCTAGTCCAGTCAACGAAAAGTTGTAGAGGGAAATGGAAGGATCACAATTTTTAACTGTGGGACTTTGTTTGGACTAGTTAGGAGGTAAACACACTAAAAGTACCCACTTCTAGAAGGTGAGCGGGGTGCAGGGGGTAACGTAGAAGGTCCCCTTTTTCGGTTTTCCGCTTATATCTCGGAAACTATGTGTCTTAACCATAAGACCATTCTATACAAAATTAAAGCTGACAAAATTTGCCACAAGATCGATTCAATTCACTTTTTTGCTATCTCGCATAGTTACCGAGATATCCGCGTTCAAAATTCACTAATTGTGCTGAAGATCTAGTCAAATAAGGCAAAAATTTCTTTTTCACAATTCGTGAACTTTGAGCGTGGTTATTACGGAAACTATGCGTCCTAGCGATAAGACCATTCTATACAAAATTAAAGCTGACAAAATGTGCCACAAGATCGATTGAATTCAGTTTTTCGCTATCACGCATAGTTACCGAGATATCCGCGCTCAAAATTCACTAATTGTGCTGAAGAGCTAGTCAAATAAGGCAAAAATTTCTTTTTCACAATTCGTGAACTTTGACCGTGGTTATCTCGGAAACTATGCGTCCTAGCGATAAGACCATTCTATACAAAATTAAAGCTGACAAAATGTACCACAAGATCGATTGAATTCAGTTTTTCGCTATCACGCATAGTTACCGAGATATCCGCGCTCAAAATTCACTAATTGTGCTGAAGAGCTAGTCAAATAAGGCAAAAATTTCTTTTTCACAATTCGTGAACTTTGACCGTGGTTATCTCGGAAACTATGCGTCCTAGCGATAAGACCATTCTATACAAAATTAAAGTTGACAAAATTTGCCACAAGATATATTGGATTCAGTTTTTCGCTATCTCGCATAGTTACCGAGATATCCGCGCTCAAAGTTCACTAATTGTGCTGAAGAGTTAGCTAGTCAAATAAGGCAAACATTTCTTTTTCACAATTAGTGAATTTTGAGCGCGGATATCTCGGTAACTATGCGAGATAGCGAAAAACTGAATTGAATCGATCTTGTGGCAAATTTTGTCAGCTTTAATTTTGTATGGAATGGTCTTATGGTTAGGACACATAGTTTCCGAGATATAAGCGGAAAATCGAAAAAGATGACTTCTACGTGCCCCCTGTAGCTCGCACACCTCTTAGGAGTAGGGACGTTTAGTATGTTTACCTCCTAACTAGTCCAAACAAAGTCCCAAAGTTAAAAATTGTGTTCCTTCCATTTCCCTCTACGCCCCCTTATGAGCATTCATTGACTGAACTATCCCGCGCACAACTCGCGACGGGACCCGACAACGACAGGCGACGATCCTACCGAACGCGCACTATGTTTAAATTTCGTATGATGCAGCGAAGGAATGTAATCTCATAGTATTCAATATTTAGTAAGAATTTATTCCTCGAGTACGGAAGATTCGTTCATCCTCTTCATTCGACTATGTATTGTTCTCCCGGGGAAAAAAATGCGAGAAGATGAGCAGACAATAGGAAAGTATCTTTCCGTGTTCTGAGAGGTTGAGGCTCTCGCGTGCACGAATCGAGGAAAACAGCGGCGCGTTATTTATTATCTACGATCCTGCCTAAAATATGATGTCGGCCATTTTTCCCCTCGCACCTTTTCACTTAGTAGAACGCGTACTATCGACATGAATAATCACGAGGGCATAAGTATTCTCGAAAGTTCAATTTCCTGTCACGCCGACCGGTGATTTATCGCTTGACGCCTGTACACGCGTGGATATTATTTACCGCCCTCTCGATATTCCAACCCCGATCCCCGACAAAGAGGGGAACGGAATTTCGCGTTCGTGGAAACGCTCGCCGCTGTGAGAAATAACCACCGAACGCATTTGTTATTCATGAGCTCCTTCAAACGAATTCTCCACTGCCCATAATGCGGTGTGTATACCCGCCGTCTGTCCGAGCTAGTTACCGGAAGCTCGAGCACGCCGATCCCAAAATTCGAACGAACTCGGATCACCGCTTCCGATTTTTCAATGAATTTCGCTGGCACGCGAATCGAGAACATTAATCGACCTTTCGATCTTGACACTCGAGGTTAATTTAAAGGGAGCGAAAGTTGGGGTTGTTCCAGTAACAAGATGCAGAGGGGAGCACCGCCGGATGAAACCGCCGTCTGTATTATCTCGGAGTGACAAGCAGCTTACAACCTAATAAGACTACGATAACAAGACGTCAACGGCACAGCTGATAGGAGATCGTAGTTTACAACACGGTTTTACAGTCATTCTTGCCGTGACACTGTGTGCTGCTCCGGTTAATCCGGTATCTCGCACGGTACTCACGCAAAGCACACAAAAGCTTCGACGAACAGCTGCTTGTCGTTATGAATGTAATTGAAACTGTGTCCCGCAAATATTTTAATCCTTATCAATTTCTGATAATTGAAACGCTGGCACGTATTAACTTCGAATAGCAATTTTGTTAATCAGTGGTTTAGAGGAAGAGTTCCTGTTATTAATTCGTGGATTTTATGCATTTACGCGTTGTTGGCTCCGCAATATTTTTCAGAAGTTCTGTTGCACGAGATAAGTTGAAAGAAAGGGACGAGAAGTAATGAGGATCCAGGAATAAGTGGCAAAAGGAGGACAAGGATGAGTATGGCACGGTGACACAATGGCGGCCGTAGGTGCCTGTAAGTAATGTATGCTCACATTGTGTACCGGCGACTTGTCTTGTTGCTGTGGGCCATTTCACATGGCAAACAACCGACACACGTGTCCACCCACCTCGGTTAGGCTAGCGTGTGGGTTACTCGACACCCACGTGCTCTAGATGGCGACGAAACGCGCCACCGGACCAACACGACACGCCTAATTTGTTCTTGTGTCATGCAAATGCCGCTGAAAGACGCGAACACCGTGGCGTGCGGATTCATTATACGCGACCACTGATAAGCACGCTGCAAATATATTATCATTATAAGAGTTCTTATTAAAAACTGCTGTACACCAGTGAAATTTATTTAAAAGTTTTCGGAAGTGTTTTTACATGTTCAGTGGAATGAAAAGGTCGCCAGTTTTTATGTAACGCGTTCGTTCTCAGGACAGTACACAGTATTTGAATAATATCGTTTATATTAATGTGTTTATTAATAAATATTATAAAAATTTGGAATTTTTGTGCGAAATAAATCTGGTTCACTTAATCATCTTCTAGTTTAAGATAAAAAAAACATTACAAACGTGATTACAAATTAATTAATTAACCAGAAAACTCAGTATTTACTCGGTCCTCCATTGTTGGTCCTCCAACACGATAATGCACCAATTCATCGTACAAAAGCATATTTACAGATGGCAGAAGTTGAGGTTTTACCTTGATCGTCAAAAAGCCCATACCTTAACCCCATTGAAAATCTATGGGGTTATTTTATCAAGAGAAGTTTACAAGAATGGCAAACAATACGTAACGGCGAATGAATTATCAGAGACTTTAGAGAAACTAATAGACTCAACGCCACAAAGGATATTTCAGGTCATAAAATACAATGGAGGACCAACTGAATACTGAGTTCTCCAGATAATTAATTAATTTGTAATTATTAGACTGCGGATCTGTATGCAAAATAAAGATTTACTTTGTCAATTATCAAACACTGAAACCATATAAAAATGTCTTTCTATTTTCAACAATTTTAATAAACGGAAAATAACATATGGACGTTCTAAAATTGCCTTAATATTTTTACTGTTTCAAATTACGTTCATCCATTTTCGTCATAAATGCATAAAATCCGCAGTCTAGTAATAACGTTTGTAATGTTTTTTTTATCTTCAACTAGAAAATGATTAAGTGAACCTATATATATATATATAAATATATTTATTTCGTACAAAACTTCCAAATGTTTGTGTTCTACTAATTACACTGTGATGAATTACTTACTACATATAGTAGTAAAAGATAGAAATGTTACATGAATTACACTGTTACATCATAAAAATGATATCTATCATCATTTCGGCCACTGTATATACAGGGTGTCCCGTAACTGGAAAAATTGAATAAAAAATGTAGAATAAAATTTTTTTATAAGACGCTTTATTTTCGAAAAAAATAAGTTTGAAAATTTGTCGATATCATCATGTTGATAATGTTTGTAAACATTGCAAGAAGCACGGAAGTACTCTCCTACTCGGAACAGTAAGTTAGTAAAATCCGTCGAGCTGAAGCTGGTCCAAGTGCACGCGTACTCGACAAATTTTCAAACTCATTTTTTTCGAAAATAAAGCGTCATATGGAAAAATTTTATTCTACATTTTCGATTCAGTTTTTCACGTAGAATCACCCCCTACTCACTTGTACAGGGACACTCTGTATATATGGTCTAATTGTAAGGTGAAGACGCTGTGGTAGATGACACGTGGTGAGATCATCGAAACTACTTCGTGTTCTTGCCGACAGATGGCCAACATCTTCAACTGGTTTCTCGCTGCTGAAGATGTTCGGTCTCTACGATATATACGTCGCTGCGAGTGAGAAAAATCAAGATCATACTTCACAGGATCATTTCTGTAGTATATCTTGTTTCTCTCAAACTCAATTTTAGAGTTTGATGCAGCCACGATGAGGAGTCGTAGCTCCTTTCCCTGAGCGTGAGGAAGACTCGAGAAGTTGGATCCCTTCCAATTTCCCAGTCATCGATGATCGTTCATCCCCTGTACTCAGTACGGGGGACATGGGAGTGGGGCTGTCTGAGTGGTCCTTTTTATTTAATTCAAAACGAAAAATCTTCTTCAACTACTTCTATAATATTTTGTTCAGTTCACATTTTCAGTGAAATACTTGAAAAACTGTGGAATTTCAAACATGTGAGAGAGGAAGACAGAGAAAGAGAGACTCTCTTCTCAAATTTATTTCCTCTCCACTCTAGGAAATTAATTTTTCTTCAGAAAAAATTGCATAAATTATTTAGAGAATGTTGTAGTTCACATTTTCAGTGAAATACTTGAAAAACTGCGGAATTTATGAATTTCAAAGTTTGAGACTCTTCTCAACTGCTCATGTCCTCTCTACTCTAGGAAATTAATTTTTCTTCAGAAAAAATTGCATAAAATGTTCAGAAAATATTGTAGTTCACATTTTCAGTGAAATACTTGAAAATCTGCGGAATTTATGAATTTCAAAGTTGAGATTCTTCTCAACTTCTCAAATGTATTTCCTCTCTAGGAAATAAATTTTTCTTCATAAAAAATTGCATAAAATGTTTAAAAATTTGGCGGTGGATGAGAAAAATGAATTTTGCTTCATGTGAACGTTTTGTTCCCGTTGCAGCGAGTGTTGGCGGGAAATGCGATCTATGTACAATAAGAAATATGTTCGTTATAATGACCTACTTCTAATCATGGTCCAACGAACACTATAATTGACACATGAACACGCCACGAAAACAGGTAGTCACAATTCTTCATTCACAAGAACGGTGAACGTGTTTATACGAAATTTCGCGTGTGTTCTGCTCAGATAATTATTTAAACTTAAACATATGTATAACCAACATACAGATGTTGGTGTTACAGAACACAACTATGCAACTTACACAACTTACTGTAACTTGACAGGAATTGTTCCAAAAATTCAAAAAGACATTTTATATTCAAGTGAAAACATAGTTAATGGTGATCGTAAAATAATATTTCACTTAAAATTGGTGTAGACACCGTTAACACTAAACAGCGATAGGGTCTGTATAACAAATTGGACGAAAAAAAAAGGTGGAAAAAATAATGTTCAGACCTCGCAGTCGGTAGGACTCGAACCTACGCTCCCAGAGGGAATCTGATTTCTAGTCAGACGCCTTAACCACTCGGCCACGACTGCTGGTTGGAAACTTTCCTAACATTTACGAACGCCATGTGCAATTTCCGAGTATCCATTCGCAAAGCATAGTTCGCTTTTCCCGAGTTTAATAAACGTGTATCGCAGTGCTTAATGAATACGTCCGTAGCTCGATGCAGCAAAAACAGAATAGAAAGTGGCAATAATCCGATGAACAAAGCAACGATCGCGCGAACGAAATACAAAGCGACTAATTCGACAAACCAGCGCGTAGACAGGCTCGATGGCGGTAGGAGGAGGACGAGGAGGGGTGGAGGCCGTGGCAAATCGGCACGTAATTACGGGCGTGGTTTTGGGGGCTAATTACTGAAAGTAGCGTCAATGATGCACCGCGTTTTAGCAGCGGGAGCGATCGTCGACATATAAATTTACCCCTTAACTTCGTAATATCCCTTCTGCTCGCGCGACTAATGGCACCGGTGTTTACACGGTAAACGCGCGTCGTTAGTTTCGTCCGGTGGAAGCTAAAGGCTTTATTTAACAGCAAACAGGAAGCATGTGCCGCGCCGGATACGCGCCTGTAACAGGGTATTGTAACCGCCATTGTGTTTCGGGCGACATATAGCACGAGCAACCGGCGAATCCGCGAGGAATGTAATCTCGCTTTTGAGAGTGCGTCTTGGCTCCCTTCATTTCTCAAACTTAATAACATTCATCTACCCTAAAATTCAGTATTGTTACATCCGAATGACATTCGCTTAATAAAAACAGACTGAGAAACAGATTCCCTTAATCTCTGTTCTGGCGCACTCGATTTTCCGCGGATGACACCCTCGCATTGTGCTCGGTCGTTGTTATCCTTTCGAACTCGCGAATCTCCTATTCTCCTTGGCGGGCGTCTTTCGCAGTGGTTCTCATTTGCGTGTTGCCGCAACAAAGCTATCAGCGTCACGCTCGGGCGCCTCTGAATCGGCGCATTCTGCCTGTGTACGTGTGTCTATGCGCGAGCTCCCCTCTCCGCTTCGAATGAAAAGAGGTGAACCTTCCTCTCGCGTCGCAATCGAAAGTCAGAATTGAAAGCGGCTCGTTAAACATCGAGGGGCGTGACCGAGGAAGCGTGAAGCCGAGGCGTGAATATTTTATGCGCGATACGCAAACCCAAAACCCCACCCCTCGACAGGATACGCGTCGCTGGAACGGGAAACTGATAAGGGTGTAACGGGGTATGAAATATGATAAGGTGATCTCGGATGAGAATTGTTCCGTCGCCTCCTTGCTGGAACGCTGAATAGCCGAAGATACTTCTAATCTAGCCGAGCGGCTGCGGTAATTGCTGATTTACGTGCATTCCGCAACACACCAACAAATTCATTGTTTTCTCTGTCTTCGCTCTTCAGCCCCTTTCTGCGGTCTTGAACATTTAATTGTTCTTTTACCAGCGTATTCGCGACGAAATCCCGATTAAAACGAATCCAGACACGATACCATTCGGATTATATTTGCTCGTGTAATCTGTCACGATGTATGGGGCGAGGAAGAGCCAAAAGTAAATGAAGGACCGCTGTAAAATCGAAGAGCCCACGAATTCGCCTAGAACCGGAAGACAGTGTTATTCCGATTGTTGGACGCGGAACGAAAACTCGTTTAGCCATAACAGTTTCGGGCGCGGATAAGGCGCGACCATGTTGGAATTACGTACAAATGGATAGCGTTATCCACTGGCTGCTGCGCCAGTAAATCGTTTTATCCGGGGCTGGTAGTATGCCGGCGTTTATTCAAGTTCAGCCTGCAGGGCCATTTTTCTGAAACTGTTCCGACTGGGGCCATTACCGGCTCTCGACTCCCGGAGAACGTTAAACCGTTTCGGCTATCGTCATTGCGACGCGATGCAACTTTCTGTCCCGCGGGGAAACCTCTCCACTCTTAAATACAAGGTAGTTAACTCGCCCTCCGCCCCGAAATCGCGACTCCGTTGGCTTTTCTTCCCGTGAAATGTCGCGCGACTGGAAACCTTCCGAGCTTCCCGCTGCTTCGCGTCCTCCAAGTACAATTTCGCTAATTCCGCATGAGAATCATTTACACTTCATTTTCTTCGAAAGCCTTGCTCGGAATTTCTTTGCAATTTTTTTGCGATATACAGGGCGAGTCATCTAACGTTATCACCTCAGATATGTTTGTTGTTTTCAAAGATACATTAAATGTCTTGAGGATAAAGTTGAGTGGTAAAATGTGGCTCATACGACACCAAAAAAACTTTTGCTGTTATGTAATTTTTCTTAGAGATATCTAAACCTTCATTTTTTACACGTTTTTATTAGCTCGCTTTCTTGTTTGTCTGTTTGTTCGGTGCAAATTTTGCAATTGATTTTAAACTAACTTCCCGATGAGCTAGTGTTGCGGTTTAATAAAAGGAAGTATATTGAGCTTTGTGATTTGTTAAATAAAAAATATATTGAAAATTGTAATTATTGCACTCAGACAAAAACAGTTATGGTTAAATAAAAAATATACAATAAAAAAACTTGCAATTATTGCACTCAGACACACACGTGCTAACGCAGACAAAAAAACACGACCATGCAGGCAGACAGGCAACGGCAGAGAGAAGGATTTCACACAAACCGTGCAGACACGCTGACACGCTACGCACGCAATCATACCAACATACAGACGCACTACGCACGCAATCATACCAACATAAGAAAGATATAAAATAAGAATATGATAGATATGAGGGATATGAGAAATCTAATTAATAGTCCCCAACAGCTAGAGACTTGAAATTTTAAACATAGCTCAGAACTGGATGACAATGCAATATTTTAAAAAAATTTTTAAAACAGCCTATGCGTTCAGGAGATATAAATTATTAATAATTTTAACCTTTGCACCCCCCCCCCCCGCCGCGTGACGTAGTACGTATTCGCGGTCAGCGTCCCCACTCTACTACATGTTCCCACTCTGACTCATCCCCACTACACTGACCCGCTTCGCACCGAAGGAGCTCAGTGTGCGTATGTGTGCGTTCGAGCTCCGTGCGGTGTTTACAAAGTTACTACGTGTTAGTATACTATAATGTTTGTTTACCAAGCGAAAGAACAGTTACACCGAAATTCTTTGTCGAACCTTTATCTTTGACATTTTACCACGGCGTTCGTTTTCGATATGACGCGTCGCAATACCGTCTGAAATTTACTACATGTCTCTATTATAATCTCATCAAAATGTTCAAAATCGATTGTAAAATTTCACACATAAGGCTAAAAAGCAGAAAATAATTATTTAAATAAAAATAAATTTTTTAAAAATACCACGTTTTTAAAACGGACTAAAAAGTATAAAATAAAATTTTAAAAAACGCCACGTTTAAAAACGGACTAAAAAGTATAAAATAATTTTTTCTAGCCCCATACAGATTCCTAACCCCGTACAGATAGTCCTGAAAATTTGTGATTGTGAATTTTGAATAGCTATGAAAATACTTGTAAGATTTAAAACGAAAAACGTGGAGCGCATGCAGTAGATAATTGATGCATGAACACCTAAATCACTAACAATTTTATTGCACTGCAAATGATATGAACTGTTGTGCGAGTTTTCTCAGCGGCAGCTACTCTCTACACTCCTTACTATGTATTATCTTGGGCCCCACGTTTTTCGTTTTAAATCTTACAAGTATTGTCATAGCTGTTCAAAATTCACAATCACAAATTTTCAGAACTATCTGTACGGGGTTAGGAATCTGTATGGGGAAAGAAAAAATTATTTTATACTTTTTAGTCCGTTTTTGAAACGTGGTATTTTTAAAAAATTTATTTTTTTTAATGGAACCACCCTTTTTTAAACATCTACAGTGATAGTCCCTCTCATTACGAGTTCATGACTGTAATTACTCAAGGTCATGCAAGGTCACGGACAGAAAAATTTTATAAAACTAAAATATGAAAGCAGAATACCTGTATTTCGTAAATGTCCGAAATGATGGCCGTCTACGTCGATTCATGCCTGTAAACGGGCTCTGAGGGAATGTTGAACTCTGACAAGTACATCCGAGGTGATATTCACACATGTGATGATACGCTGATGCATATCTTCAATTTTTGTTGGAGCATTCTTGTACACAGTCTCTTTTAGCAGAGCCCACAAAAAGAAATCCAGTGGATTTAAATCAGGCGGACGTGCTGGCCGCGGTGTAACGGTTAAATTTTTAATAGTTTATATCTCCTAAACGCATAGGCTTTTTTAAAAAAATTTTTTTAAATATTGCATTGTCATCCAGTTCTGAGCTATGTTTAAAATTTCAAGTCTCTATCTCATCGGGAAGTTAGTTTAAAATCAATTGCAAAATTTGTACCGAACAAACAGACAGACAGACAAGAAAGCGAGCTAATAAAAACGTGGTAAAATGAAGGTAACCTTAATATCTCTAAAAAAATTAAACAAAAACAAAAATTTTTTTGGTATCGTGTGAGCCCCATTTTACCATTCAACTTTGTCCCTAAGATATTTAATGTATGTATCTTTGGAAACAACAAAGATATTTGAGAACGTTAGGTGACTCACCCTGTATAGTCGACGAGGTGATATTAGCGAGTCGAATAAAACAGCAATAATCTAGTCTGCTCCCACCGTGTTTGAATATTCTATTGTAGTTAAGACAATCATTACCGTTCCGCAAAATGCGGAACGGTTTAATAAAGTCGTACTCTTGCACCTTCCGGTTAGCTGCGTCTACATTTACGTGTGTCGGAGCAATTGTGCAATTCAATTATTCTTGACTGTTTAGTATGTCTGCACCGGACCTGGAAAAAAGAACCGCTTACTAATACATGTATACACGATCCGAGTGTTTCAAAGCCGTTTAAATATTTTACAGAAGTGACGAATTTATAAGGTACTAAAGCTTGGAATTTGCCGACGATTAATTGGTTCTTCGAGACGATTTCAGATAACAGATTTCTCGCGAAAATCGTCGGGGCTGTTTCGCCGTGGCTCGCACGGCCAGTTAATCCTTAACGAGCAGGCATCAATTGTATCGAGCAGTTAATTAGAAAATAGTAGAACATGCCGGGTGGTAGTGTAGGTTGATGGCTGGGATTCTTCGGTACTCGTTGGTGGTCGTCGAACGTCGTTGGACGAGGCTCGTTTCGTTTCGTTTCGTCCGGTTCGGTTCTCACTGGTTCGGGATGGCATCGGGGCCAGTTAAAAGATACGCTCGTATCCTTCTACGGCAGGATACGCACGCCGCGCCGCAGGATTTACGAGCAATAAAGTAGCAATAACGATGGCTACATTGGTGTCCTGCGAGCCGACCGAGTATGCTGCATTGTACTTCCCCGCGACATCCGAGAGAGGAGGATCTTCTCTGGTTCTCGCTATCCACAATCCTCGTCCTTTGGGGACAATGCGCTTTATGCGTCGAAGGAACGGTCCCCGTGCTTCTACGTACAGGTGTTTACGCTCAAGTTTATGACCGTTCGCCGTGCTAGAATCGGATGGATTACGTTGTTGTTTACAGGAGTAATTTTTACAGGCAAACCCAGCCGGTATTCTTGTTAGGATAGGGACCGGCGCGCTTGTACCGAGGGGATTTCTCGGATAGCTTCGTGTCCTTAGGGTTCGCGCAGGACTTGTATTGGCTATTATGCTACGGTTATGGACCGCCATAGTCTCCGGAACAGAACCGTCTTAGCCGATAGGCGCTATAACTCTTCGACGGACGTGCAATTTTTCGCAACAACCCGATGTTGATGCTGTTGTTGTGCAGCGCGCAGAAAAATTACACGGTGGACATTTATGTCGTTATCGAACCGGTTTTATTTATTAAATTCACGAATTCGTGGAAGCTCGATCGAGGATCGAGAACCGTATCTTTTTTTCCGCTCGGTTTCGCGCAACCCGTTTCAAGATTAAACTTATCGGCCTTGGCCCGATCACGTTCATTGATATTCCCCGAATCGTTTTTTCCTCGTCATTTTCATGGCAACGACGGGAACACATTCCCCGATTTACCGACCGATAAATTGCGGCCCACGCGTAAATGGATCAAGCCGCTTGTCGCGACTGCCCGGTAAAATAAACTTTTCCCTAATTTTTGGCCGCTCGCCAAAGAAACGATGCACTTCTGTTGCTCGGCTAACGAGCACACAGGCGCCCAACACCGTACACACGTGTTAATAAAATATGCAGTCTGCAGATTGATGCAAATAGTGCTATGTGCATGGTAGAAGCAGCGAAGTCACGTGACGGAAGGGTGGAGTGGGAGACAAGCTTAGACCATGTACAGGATGGGGCGCCACATTTTGCCATCTAGATTTACGTCATTATTATTACGCATAGCAAACAATGTTTCAGATGAAGTTGAATGGTTTTGAGAGGGGCACATTCTGATGGTTCATTTTTTGGACATATGAAGGTCATTAATGTTTTTTTAAATGGAATCATATATTTTTTATTGCATCAGCTGATGCTCCTTCATATTCTTTACAAAAAAGTATTAATCTATTTGTGTAAAAAAATCATTAGTTTAGGAGATATTTTAATTATAATGTCTATTTACAGAAAAGATTCAATATACTAATAGACCCGGCATAGGTATAGTATGTGTATAGGAAAACCGAGAGTTCAGGTCGGCAAAGACAATGTACACTGTGACGTCAAAAGATATGTCTTAAGATAATTTCAAAATGGCTGACACGGCAACCGATGCCAAACACTACACCATTACACACTTTTTTGGACAGTAACTTTTTAAATCAATAAGTATAACAAGTGTAGTCTCTATTGAAAATAAAAATTGTCTACATCGATTGCAAGAAATAGAAACTAAATTGAATGTTGTTTCTTCCCTGAATGATTGTAATAGAGCAAAAATCATGTATCGACATTTTCAATTTTTAAAATTTTTCAACAATTTTGAATTTCTTCTACTCAATTGTTTTGCAAGTGCATAATTATCCGCAGTCTAATAATAAGTAATCACAAGCGAGGCAGAGTTGGGCAAACGCTAGTCACAATTATGATTATTGACTAATAACTTCATAAGCTCTACAAAAGTGACTAATAATTTATGACTAAGTAAAATCTTGAGCGTAACTATGACTAATGACTACATAAGTATTTGAACGTAATGACTAATGAATAATGACTAAATTTTTATTAAGGATGAATATTGTATACTGACTATAATGACATAACTAATGACTAAATACGCAATCAGAATTTCACTGTGACTAATGACCAAAAATGGTTATGAGTTAAAATAAGACATTATAATACCAAAAAAATATTCTATTAGTTTATAAACACATAAAATACAGACTATGACACGTTTGGTCACTGCATATTCCGATATAGTTTAAGTATACATATTAATGTATGTTAATCGCACAATAGTGACTGATGATTAAAGATTGATGACTGATCATTTAATTTAACTAATGATTAATCATAACTAATAAGCAATAACTAACGATTACTTAGAGTTGTGACTAACTAGTGCCATGTAGTTATGACTAACTAATCAAAAAGTTTTAACTGACTTTTTTTAAAGTTCTGACAAACAAACAATCAGACTATTAGTCATTTTTAAATATTAGTTGATTTTTGCCCAACTCTGAAGCGAGGTAAATGTAAATTATGTAAAACTAGTAGTACTACCTTCAAATGTTGTAAATATGATCAATTTATATGTAAAAAACATTTTGTAACCTGCATAATATGCGAAACTTGTTAATCTTTAGAATCAAATATCGATTCCTAAAATAGTTAATACATAATATGTACTATTATTACTTTATTCTTCAATGTAATGCCTTAATTTAATGTAATACCTTAATAAAACATAGAATAAACATCTGTATCTCAAATACAGTTTATAATTGATTATTTCATGATACAATGCCAAATTCTTTGAAATTATCCTGTCCATTCTTTCCGTATACTGTGTACATGGCGCACCCGCTGATCCCCCTCACCTCCCTATAAGCCAAGCATAGGGGGTGTCGATGAGTATAGCTTATACAGTGGGTGTACAAAGTGTTCGTACACTTTCTAAAAACTAATAACATTCTTATAATTGTACAAAACAACCTGATTTTTTATAATCAATTAGAAGCATTGGTTTACGAAATGATATACAAAAAAGATTTTCCAAAAAATATAATTCACAAGGTTAAATGCAAAAATAGAAAAGCCATTTTTTAAAACTTTTTTATTTGGGTCCTTAATAAAAGTTTAAAATGCATGTTTTGTAGATCTATGTTAGTCATACACATGTTGAAAATTTCATTGAAATCGATTAACATACACACGAGCTACAAGCGGTTAAAAATTGTGAAAATCGTAGTTTTCCACGACTTTTCATCAGTTTCTGCTTAAAAACCACAGAATTTTTTTTCCTGAAGTTTTTTCCTGCGTCAATCGATTTCGATGAAATTTTCAACATGTGTATAAAGAACATGGATCTAGAAAACATATGTTTTAAATTTTCATTAAGGGCCCAAACAAAAAAGTTTTAAAAAATGCCTTTTTTATTTTTGCCTGCAACCTTGTAAATTGTAACTTTGGAAAATCTTTTTTGCATATCAGTTTGTAAACTAATGCTTCTAATTGGTTATAAAAAATCAGGTCGTTTGGTACAATTATAAAAAAGTTATTAGTTTTTAAAAGGTATACGAATACTTTGTACACCCACTGTACATCTTTTGAAAATGTGACGTCACAGTGTACTTTATCTTTGCCGAGGGGAAAATTGTCTGCATCGGGTCTATAGGTATACAGGGTGGTCTTTTTATCTGAAGACATTGAAATATCTCGAGAACTATGTAAAGTTGTTCGTCGCGAAGGGGGACATCCAATGATACCAAACTGGACCCCACACCGCCACCCCCTGGGGGTGGGGGTGGGAGAAGATAAAAAACTTAAATGGGAACTGAGGATTGATAAACAAACCAATGAATTTTTCCAACTGCTTTCGATTGCAGCGACATCTGTGAAAGAAATTACACCAATATTATCAAATCAATGGAGAACCAAGATTTGCTATAAAAAAGGGTTTCCCATTGAAAATTTTGAAATAGTTCCCTCTCCCACCCTCAGGAAGTGGGGGTGGGGGGTCAATTATGGTGTTATTGAATAGCATTCTTAAAAATACCAAATACGTCTACTTTTATTTTTGTGATCTGATGTGTATTTCTCGAGATATGCCCAATTTTCAACGACTTTTTCCATTTTGATTTTTGTCCATTACAGCACCATCTGTGAACCAAAATGCAAAAACTCCTAGGTAAAATTTGTGAATTTTTTTCTGGAGAATGCAAATCTGCAATGAAAAATGGAGGTTCCCATTTAAGTTTTCTATCTTCTCCCACCCTCACCCCCAGGGGGTGGCGGTGGGGGGTCCAGTTTGGTATCATTGGATGTCCCCCTTCGCGACGAACAACTTTCATTGCCCACTTGTTTTGATCCGATACATAGTTCTCGAGATATTTCAATGTCTTCAGATAAAAAGACCACCCTGTATATGGTCTAAGGAGACAAGACTCAATCTGGTGACACTAGTATGTACTACTGAATCAGTAGTCTTGTTCCACATATGTACAATAAAATTGGTCGGCCCCTGTAGAACCCGACCTGTTGACGTGCCTGCATAAAATCGCAACGCCACGCGCCACACCGTGGTGATTTCTGGGAGCTCTCTCTCTCTCTCTGCCAATTTCCCGATCCCGACGAGCTCTCGGCCAAGTAGCCCCGTTGCATCCTCTCTGCGAACTTCGAATAAATATCCCGGCCGAAGGAAAAGTCTCGCGGCGAAAACTTCGGAAGGACCTCGATCCTTTCGTTTTTTTCCTCCTTCCTCGGGACTGCCGCGAACCGTTCCGGCGAAAGCCGAACTTCCAGTCTCGCTCGTTCGCTTTTATTAAAATCAAGCCAGAGCCCAGAGCAAACGGTGAAACTTTTATGCTTCCGGTGAAATTGTCACCGTAATCAAAACACCGAGTTCGGCGCGCTCGCCGACCACGTTCCCGCAACCGTCGCTGATTTTCAACGTTTCATCCGCGCGGAAGGAATTCCGATGTCGGCCCCCATCTTGCCGACCTTGTTTACGTATCGCTCAGCGAGCCTGTATCCAAATCGACTGTCGATCGAAAGTCAAACTCCCTCGAATTATTTTTCTTGCGATTCAGATATACAGGGTGAGTCCGAAGAAACAGAACACCTAAATATCTCCGTTACTGTTCGTTGTACAAAAAAACTTCTTAGGACAAAGTTACACTGTTTGAAGGGCCACATGTAACGGTGTAAGGGAAAAAATTTCGAGGTCATTTTTTTATGAGATTTCAAGGTCATTGATATTTTTTTTAATGGAATGAGGTATTTTTTAATACATCAATCGATGCAACTGAACATTAGTTATAAGAAAATACTAACCTATGTTTGTCGAAAAGTTAGTAGTTCACGAGATATTTTAATTTATATAACTCTAAAACATCATTACTGTCGTACTAAGACGTTACACAAGTAAGTAAACGTTAACATCAATTTCAATTTCAATGTCAATTTTTCAATTTAATCGTCAATTTCAATATCAACTCTTCAACTTCATTTTCAACTTCAATTTTTCAATTTCAACTTTAATTTCAATTTCAACTCTTCCATTTCAACGTCAATTGTTCAATTGCATTTCGTTAATTTCAACTCTTTAATTTCAACGTCAATTTTTCAATTTCAATTCGTTAATTTCAACTCCTCAATTTCAATTTCAACATCAAATTTTCCATTTCAACTTCAATTTCAATATCAACTCTTCAACTTCAATTCTAACTCTCCCATTTCAACTTCAATTTCAACTCTTCCATTTCAACTTCAATTAAATCTTCAATTTCATTTTCAACGCCAATTTTTCAATTTCAACTTCAACTTTTGAATTTCAATTCGTTAATTTCAACGTCAATTATTCACTTTCAACTTCAATTTTTCAATTTCAATACATTAATTTCAACATCAATCTTTCAATTTGAACTTCAATTTTTCAATTTCAATTCGTTAAATTCAAATCTGTAATTTCATTTTCAACTCTTCAATTTTTCAATTTCAATTTCAATTTTTCAATTTCAACGTCAATTTTTCAATTTCAATTTCAACTCTTCAATTTACACTAGCAAGTAAACACTAACGTTTTAGTACGACAGTAATTTTAACTTTTAATTTCAATTTTTCCATTTCAACTTTAATTTCAACTTCAATTTCAACTTCAATGTCTACTCTTCCATTTCAACTTCAATTTCTACTCTTCCATTTCAACTTCAATTTTTCAATTTCCACTCTTCAATTTCAATTTTTCAATTTTAACCTCAATTTTTCAATTTCAACTTCAATTTTTCAATTTCAATTCGTCAATTTCAAATCTTCAATTTCATTTTCAACGTCAATTTTTCGATTTCAATTTCAACTCTTCAATTTAGACTAGCAAGTAAACGCTAACGTCTTAGTACAAATTATATTGAAAAATTGAAGTTGAAACTGAAAAATTAACATTGAAATTGAAAAATTGAAATTGTAGAGTTGAAATTGACGAGTAGAAATTGAAATTGAAGGGTTGATATTGAAATTGAAGTTGATATTAACGAAATGAAATTGAAAAAAATTAAAGTTGAAATGCAAAAGTAGAAATTGAAGTCGAAATGGAAGAATAGAAATTGAAGTTGAAATGGAAGAGTTGAAATTGATGTTGACATTATAGTTGAAATTGAAGTTGAAAATGAAGTTGAAGAGTTGATATTGAAATTGAAATTGATGTTAGCGGCTACTTTCTTGTGTAACGTCTTAGTACGACAGTAATGGTGTTTTAGAGTTATTTAAATTGAAATATCTCGTGAACTACTAACTTTTCGACAAACATAGGTTAGTATTTTCTTATAACTAATGTTCAGTTGCATCGATTGATGTATTAAAAAATACCTCATTCCATTAAAAAAAATATCAATGACCTTGAAATCTCATAAAAAAATGACCTCGAAATTTTTTCCCTTACACCGTTACGTGTGGCCCGTCAAACAGTGTAACTTTGTCCTAAGAAGTTTTTTTGTACAACGAAAAGTAACGGAGATATTTAAGTGTTCTGTTTCTTCGGACTCACCCTGTATTGCTATTCGAAGAGCATTCGAATCCTTATCATTTGTACCTATCTAATTCAAGTGTCGTATGAGGTATTATATCAATCGCATATCCACAAAATGAATGAAAATCATTCACAATGGAATTATTCTATACTTGGCTCCATATAAGAAGGAACTTACTAGCGGATGAATTTAAGACTCTAATGCGCAAATGACTCTAACGCAGAGGTCCCCAAACTTTTGTGTCTCGTAGACCACGTGCCAATTTTTTCTGTTTTGGGTAGACCCCCCGCCTTTTTAAGGATGTATTGGAGGTACAATGGGAGACAAAAATAGAAGAAATTCGAATCCATCAATACATGGCAATGAAAGCCATTCATGAGTATATTTTGCATTAAACTTTTGCGAATACTGTACCCTCTGTAGCTATATTCAGTGGTCTACACTTGTCACGTTTCCATGCTAGTGAGAGACAACAAGATAAATTTGACGTTTTGTAACAGTTTATAATTTTTTTGCTCTGTAACTGTTTAGTGAATCCTAATAAATTTTGAACATAATTAATTACCTAATTTTTACTACATATTAAAAAAAACTGGAGTTTCTAGTTGCGTTTTTTCAAGGTTTAAATAGGGTTTGAAGTGGAATTTTATGAATTCTCCATAAGAAGACGTGTTAAAATGTGCATACTTTAAGTTGCTATAATTCTTAAACGGTGCAGTGAATCGAACCCAAACTTTGGTAATTGCATCAATTTAGTAAGGATTATATCTTGTCAAATTTTCAAAAATTTTGTTGCGTTTTTATATACCTCCAGAACATCCTTAATATTGAATTGTTACAAATTCATCAACTTCACATGTGTTTTTGACAGCTGGCACAGTGCTACTCACTTTGATAGGTTTAACTGTAGAGTGAAAAAATAAATTTTTAATTTATCTATAGCTTCCATATTTTAGTTTTATAAAATTTTTCTGTCCGTGACCTTGAATGAGCTTGAGTAATTACAGTCATGAACTCGTAATGAGAGGGACTATCACTGTAGATGTTTAAAAAAGGGTGGTTCCATTAAAAAAAATAAATTTTTTTAAAATACCACGTTTTTAAAACGGACCAAAAAGTATAAAATAAAATTTTAAAAAACGCCACGTTTAAAAACGGACTAAAAAGTATAAAATAATTTTTTCTAGCCCCATACAGATTTCTAACCCCGTACAGATACTCCTGCAAATTTGTGATTGTGAATTTTGAACAGCTATGACAATACTTGTAAGATTTAAAACGAAAAACGTGGGGCCCAAGATAATACATAGTAAGGAGTGTAGAGAGTAGCTGTCGCTGAGAAAATTCGCAAAACAGTTCATATCATTTGCAGTGCAATAAAATTGTTAGTGGCTTAGGTGTTCATGCATCAATTATCTATTGCATGCGCCCCAGGTTTTTCGTTTTAAATCTTACAAGTATTTTCATAGCTATTCAAAATTCACAATAACACATTTTCAGGACTATCTGTACGGGGTTAGGAATCTGTATGGGGCTAGAAAAAATTATTTTATACTTTTTAGTCCGTTTTTAAACGTGGCGTTTTTTAAAATTTTATTTGATACTTTTTATTCCTTTTTAAAACGTGGTATTTTTTAAAAATTTATTTTTATTTAAATAAGTATTTTCTGCTTTTTAGCCTTATATGTGTGAAATTTTACAATCGATTTTTAACATTTTGATGAGATTATAACAGAGACATGTAGTAAATTTCAGACGGTATTGCGACGTGTCATATCGAAAACGAACGCCGTGGTAAAATGTCAAAGATAAAGGTTCGACGGAGAATTTCGGTGTAACTGTTCTTTCGCTTGGTAAACAAACATTATACTATAATAGTGATGTGATCAGACCCACCGTAAGTCGCGCATGTGCGGCCAAGACAGTAGCGTATCTACAATGACGCAGCCGAGCTGCCAGGGCCCTGACGCCTTGAGGCAGTTATTCTGGCGGGAATGTACCAGTGTTATTTCCTTGTTTTATTATGTATTCTTTTGCGTAGTTATTGCAGTGCTCTTTCCCTATCCCATCCTTAAAATAAAGAATAAGTTTCAATTATAAAAGTCTGCGTGGTGCTCAAGCTACCCGATTTCATCGAAATAATTACGTTACTGAGGCTGAAATTGCCGCGCATGCGCGAGTTACGGTGGGTCTGATCACATCACTGCACTGAGCTCCTTCGGTGCGAAGCGGGTCAGTGGAGTCTGGATGAGTCAGAGTGGGAACACGTAGCAGAGTGGGGACGCTGAACGCGAAGACGTACTACGTCACGCGGCGGGGGGGTGCAAAGGTTAAAATTATTAATAATTTATATCTCCTGAACGCATAGGTTTTTTAAAAAAATTTTTTAAAATATTGCATTGTCATCCAGTTCTGAGCTATGTTTAAAATTTCAAGTCTCTATCTCATCGGGAAGTTAGTTTAAAATCAATTGCAAAATTTGTACCGAACAAACAGACAGACAGACAAGAAAGCGAGCTAATAAAAACGTGGTAAAAAACATAGACAGTAGCATTGCCATTGATATAAATATAATTTTAGATTTTTTTCCCGCTACTTATACGATCTGGCCCACTGTGCGCCGGAAGGTTAAAAGAGCACCGACAGCAAAGGATTGATGTTCGCCCGATAATACAAATTTCGTGACACCGAAGGATCTTCAAAAACTGTGGAGATGGACGCAGCGTTCCAAGTTTGATCCGGTTAGCAAATACACCGGGCGCGCCGGTAGGAAATAAAACAAACAATGAGGTTTAATCTTTCGGTCTTTCGGGCGAATTGTTACAAAATATTTCGCGTCGCGAATGTGGTAACCAGCTTAACCATCGTCCGCCGTGTTCTCTCGTTCGACGTACGCTCAATAGACGAATATAATTTCCGACGGTTGTTTGCCGTGGGAACGTATTAATACCTTACAGCACGCGGTGGGCTCTCTCGCCGTTAAATAATTGCAGTGTAACGTCGAAACAGATTCGGGCGAGCCTTCATCGCGCTGGATTCTGCAACGAGAGTTCTACAACGAAATTGCCCGGTTCTCGAAACGCAACGCGACGCGCGACGCGTGTTACGCGTATATTTTGTCGTGCTCGCGCGATAGTTACCATTTCCGCAATGAAGCACGATCACGGGCCCGATGACAATTAATTAACGGAAATTGATTTCACGACCGGCACGAACAATCGCGCCGCGTTATTCGCGATAATGCGTACACGATGTTACGTTTCGCGACTTGTAATCGGAGAACGGGATATCGCCGAAACAGTAGGATAACGTTACACGCGATTCACCGTATGGCCGATCCGCGACTGAAATGGCATTTGAAAGGTGATCGTTCCGGCCATTATCACGCGTGCTTCAGTGAACGAAATAAGAATGAAGTTTCAAAAGAAATCTGTTGCGATAAACCTAACAGGATGACTGACTGGTAATCTGTTAAAAAGGAGGGAGAGAGAGAGGATTCGCTCGCATAAAAATCGTTGCATAGAAAGCAGGCTTAATTTGATGTTATCTAGCGGGCCGGTGAGGAAACGAAGAAACGAAACAAGGCTAAGGGACGAGCGGTGGCTAGCCAGCCATATAAATTACGTCCAGAACGTCGCCGAATGTAAATGCAATACAAATTGGACCAGGC
This sequence comes from Lasioglossum pauxillum, assembly GCA_933228785.1. Classification (NCBI taxonomy): domain Eukaryota; kingdom Metazoa; phylum Arthropoda; class Insecta; order Hymenoptera; family Halictidae; genus Lasioglossum; species Lasioglossum pauxillum. The sequence goes on from OW121704.1 coordinate 34,846,866, forward strand.
CACTTATTATTATTCATTGGGGACATTTGTTAGCTTATCTGACGGCTCGCCGGCTTCTCTCCTCGCGTTCCGCTTCACTTTTTCCGACTGCTTCTCTCCGCTCTATCCAGATTCGATCGTTCCACCCTGGAACGCGGCTACCGTTGATTATTACTTGTTAAATACTCTCGTCGAGGAACACCGGGACGCATTTCAATCGGGTTTATTTGCGACCGCCGGAGCCCCGACGAACTGCTGCGATCCTGATCATCCTGATCGTCAATCCTGATCACAACAGTTTGCTTAATGGTTCACGCAAAAATGTACAATTACAGCGATTCTTATAGTAAATATAAATTCACCTGCCGAGTCCGGATGTCCGGATGTTCCTTAAGTGTCGCACTGCAGTCAGGTTATATCCGCTGTGGCCGATATGTGTTCTTTTTTTATTATTCATGAATAAATTACGTGTTTTTTTCCGTTATTCATGAATAAATCGTACGTGCTATAAATGCATGAAATTCGCAATTTAAATGATAAGCTAATATTAAAATGCAGATTACTTTTATGAAGCACAACTTCTTCTATATTCTTCGATATTGTGCCGGAATGCAGAAAATATAGAAAATGTTGTTCCCGCGACGTAACAATAAAATTGAACAGTGCCTATCGAAAGTTCAGACGAGTTCCCCGTATGATTCAGATATGGAGACAGTTAATTTGGCAAATGTGTCGGGTCTAGTGCATGCACGGCAGTGACGTACGCATGCACGGACACACACGCGCAGACGAGCCACAATTAAGACGTTGCATCGCGCGGCGAAGCAATTTGTCCTGTAATCGGCGTTGTTGCACGGCTTTCACGGCAGAACAGAATTCTAGGTTGTTCACGGATTATACAGGCGTAATTAACTTCATTTAATGACCTCGGCTGCGCCACGCTATTCGACAATTCGAAGCGCACAAAGCGACGACTTGTCGGTCGCAATGCGACCGCAATGACCCCGTCTAGGTCTGAGATTAAAGCGGCCTTCAAACTCGTGCTGATAATAGAAAGCGTTCCCCTGGCGTTCGCGATCAAATTTTCTCTCTCTCTCTCTCTCTCTCTCTCTCTCTCTCTCTCTCTCTCTCTGCCGAAAATCAGAGATTCCGCCAGACTCCGACCACAGGCTTGTGTCCCAAACATTATGAGAAAGGAAAGCGAGGTACTGTTCACTGAGGGGACCAAAAAGAACCCGCACTAATCATATGGAAAATCTATCTCGGTAAAATCAGTTGGATTTTTCATATGTTGTAGCTGTTGCTATATGAAGGTTATTTAATAATAATTATTGTATATTAACAATGAACAAATCTCTTTTGATATAAACTTTTTCAATCAACCGCTTTTACACTCTCGATCATCCTTACACACCGTTCCAATCAGAAGAGGGCGACCCCGCGCTTTGCTCGCCTTTTTATATCTCGCACACTCATACCAACCCACGCCGCACATTCATACTAACCTATACCGCACACTCGTACCAATCCATACTGGTCATTCATACTAACTGCTTCACCATAATTATTCTAAACAGTAGCTTATGATCTACTGAACAAAAGATGTAGTGGGCACAAAGCTCAATAATGGACAGTTATCGAGTTATAACACGGTCCAACACATTTCAACTTTTTTGGGGGATTTCGATTCTCACTTTGCAATTTTTATAGAGTTTTTTACGCTGATTCCGAATCTGTTCTTAATTTTTCTCCCAGACGCACAGTTTTTGAGAAATTCGAGTTTGAAAAAATGGCATATTTTTAAACTTTGAACAAATATTCTGATGTTATTATTAAAGATATTGAATTGATCTTTACAGCAAAAGATTCCTTAGACTTTCCCGAATACAGTGATATCCAATATTAATACATTTTGATTGTTTGAACATGTTTAAACGATCATTAGAGACGGGGAGACACCACTTTTGCACCAATTTTTGACGATATTTTTGAATTTATCTCAAAAAATATGGGTCCAGTGGAAAATCGAACTATACCACGCGATAGAGCAGACTTTTATCTTGAGAAACCCCCCTTTGAAGTTTGAAACGTCGATGTTTTTATTTTTTTAATAAAAACCACTTTTTTCGGCGTTTTTCCGGAGTTACACTTATCTTTTCTGAATCTTAAAAATATATTATATAATATTAAACGTTTCTATGTTCAGAGAAACATCTTCCGGACTTTAAAACTTGTGAAGTACAAAAAATGAAATTAATACTATGTACATATATTCGAATATTTCGGAGGTAATTTCAACCTCCGACTGCGGAACCGCTGAAGACTTTTTGGACCAGGTACGAATCCCCCCGGTCAGGTCAATTTTTTTCCTAGTTAATCAGATGTTTTTTCGATTCCTAACCATATGATTGTTGTTAAACCATTGTAAAAACATTGTTAACTATGTTTAGACTATTTCGAAATAATTTTCAAGAAAAATATTCTTGGAGTAAGGTGAAATGCCCTAAGTGTGGACAAGCCAAAAATAATGCCTAAATCTGGACGATTGAATTTTTATAGTAAAACCAATAATTAAGAGATTCAATAATTATTTTATATATTCTGAGGCCTTAGCTACAAGTAGGTGTGAATATTATTTGATTAGATTTAAATTTAAAAATAAATTCAACGTTTATCTGAAAACAGTATACAAAATAGTCTATTTTCATGTGAATGGTGTGCATTTATAGTTTAAATTTTTATTAGAAAGAAAGATACAATTGGAGCACTTAGGCAAAATATAATAATCACGCATAATAATATTGATATTTTAAAATAAATTGGCAATCGGACGTAACTTAAATAATAATTATTAATTCAAATATTAGATGTCCAAGCCGGGCACGTGTTTGCGACTAAAATCAGTTGTTTTTACACTTAAATGGCAAATTATTTAACTAAGTGTACGTAGTCTTCTATTAGCTTGTAGCAAGAGAGAAACAAAATTAAGAAAGGAAAAGAATAAAAAATCAATAAAAACTTACACGAAAGAAAAAAGACAATTACACAACAAATTAAAGATATTAAGTTAAAAATCAATGATAATCCTAAAAAATAAGGTCTAAATCAGCTAATGAAAATAAAGATGAAATGAAAGAAGAGAAAGCGAAATTATGCACTCAGTTAGAAAATATGGAAAAAAAGTTGTTGCTTTACAACAAAATAGAATGAAAATTAGGCAGGATAGAACTTAATATAATAATATTTCGATATGTAGATCATCAAAGATTTAATAAAATTCATTGTTATCGATATAATTATATATAAATTCAATTTGTCGCGGTATAGGCTTCATTTCTGTCCAGGTACTAGCTTAGATCGTATTTAATATGTCCAACTATAGGTTAGAATCATCCCTGTTAATACAATTAAAGTATTAATCTAAACAAAGATTTTGGGATTTTAAATTACTTTAGAAAATCTGAATTTTATGTTAAAACTCGTATTAAATTATTTTTGTTTATCTAAACTGATAAAATTAAAGATAGCAAAAAATGCTGTCCAGGCTCAGGGCATTTCACCTTATGATATAAAATATTATTTCTTTTACAAGCAGCGGTCAGCTGTCCTTATTCCACCTTCACCTCAACAAAAAAAGTCCGTAAATGACTAAAGGCCGAAAGAAGAAAAATTATTTTGAAATAGTCTAATGTACCAGTTACTTTTGAGGCTTGGTAGATGTAGCATTAATCTTATTCGGTCCCGTCCGGTATCGACGCGCGAATTTCGTGCAGCGTAAAGTTAATTACAGGCCGAACAAAGCGTGGCTCCTTCCAGCGATCGTCCCAGATACCTACACGGTCGGACACGCAGGATTCGAAAACCGCAAAACAAGCTCGGCAAGAGAAGAAACGCGTTCTGCGTACGAATGCGCTCTACCGAAGGCAATTTCCATGCATGGTCGAGCTGAATAATTTCCGGTGGTCCGCTGCACCGAATCTTACCTCGTGCATGGAAAATGAAAGAGAGCCGCAGACAGTTACACGGTCCCGGGGAAAACGTCGATGTTCCTAACGACTCGGTATCGTTTGAAGCCCCGGGAATCATGCGAACTAAACGGTGAGTTTGGGACCATGATATTCTACAATTTATTTACCTTATGGTTGGAGTCCGGTCGGAGCGGTTACGCTTTCATCTGGCATACATATTTAGAATGCTGTTTAAAGTCTTTTGATATTCCTGCTGGTTCAAATTAAAAAGTCGATACAGTTTGTATTTACCCGATATTTTAAAGATTGATATTAGTTAGATATTGTGAACGGAGATGAAAAAGAAAACAATCGAGTTTCTGCACTCGATTCTACGGCCGAGGCATCGATTTCATACGCTGCCGGCTGGTTTGTCTCGATTAAATAGAGAAACGTAACTTCTGCGAATATTAAACAGTAGCTGCGACCGCTAAACTGTGGTTTCAGCTAGCAAAATGGTGCGCGCATGTTGACTTCGTTTGTTCTCTGTTAAACGGAATAAGGCCGCATTGAATTGTCCGTTTACTGTCAACTACCGGGTAGAATTGCGAAGTAACAATTAGCCGGTCCTATTTCCCTTTGAACCGTCCCTTTGAACGCATTCTCCGATGCAATTGTGAATTTTTAATGTAATTTTAAATGGAACAAAGTAACATTACCATTTTGCGTGAAACAAGAAGCAGTTAGAAGCAGTTCAAAAAATGCTTTTGAAAATCCCAGTGTGAAACGCGATAACAATAATATCCCAGCAATTTATGCAACGCGTAAAATCCGGAGTCCATTCGCAACATTTTCAAATCGGGTGCATTAAAATCGAATGAAATCGCTCGTCTGAATCCAACGTTTTCAGTTCCCCAAAGAAATGATTAAAACGTGCCTGGGCAAAGGCAGGGATCGCGATAGAACCATTACGAATTCTATTTATTCAGAGCTGTAAGCGCATTAAAACCATCCATTGTGCAAATCGCATCAAAACTAGACGAATTCAACGCGATATCGCAGCGAGCCGTTTGATGTTACTGATTCAAAGCCGGAAAATCTCTCTTTCTCTCGGTACGAACTTTCGTCTAGTTCCTTCGGAAGCATTCGGCTATCGACCGATCGAAAGAGATCGTGGCATTCGCGAGAGTGCATACCGTAATCGTATTATCCCTTCTAACGGGAGGGTCTCTGTTTCAGAGAAGCCCTGTCCGACGTCTTTCATCTTCAACGTTATTTAAAGAGCGGCTTTTCCTAATTAAACCTACCTGGCTGCGTCGCGTTCGCTTCACACACGTGTCCGCAAAATTTCCGTCGCTTGCAGAAAGATAAATTATTATTAGCCTTCCAATTGTTATTGGGTTCTTCGAAAACGAAAAAAATTGTACTAACAATCAAGTTTATTTAATAAGACACGCACAATTTTGTTCGATGACGGTATGCCATCTGTTGGGAAGTTTCATTATCCCACTCTCGTGAAACGTCCCTAATTTATCGCTGAAAAACTTATCAAGGTGCTGTTCGCAGTCGTCCAAAGAATTCAAATTTTTTCCTTTCTGCGAATTTTCGAAAGAGCGGAAAAGATGGCAAGAGTCACCACTCATTTCACGAGTGGTAACTCGCTGATTATTTGTGATTCAAGGTTAAATTCGCCCTCTTCGAATTTCACAAACCATTCGCGCATTGTTCGATCACTTACAGCATTGTCTCTGTAAACTGCGCGTGTCTTTTTTGCAACTTTCTTAGCAGCATTCTTGTCTTTTCTATAGTACAAAAAACATTAAATGCCGAAAATGCACTTTTTCGTTCTCCGTGTTTAAATTGACGCCAAACAGAATGATTATCTGCTATTTCATTCCTTGGTTGTTTGTTTTTGTTGGTAGCTTGAATGTTTTTCGATTGATGTCTATTGATGGAACTAATTAGTGATGTGAGGGCACTGAGAGAGACTGAGCAAATTAGCTGGGGTTTGTCGGAGTTATTAAAATAATCTAGGGCAATTGATACGGCAGCACATTCTGCTTAGTCCAGTCAACGAAAAAACGCAGAGGGAAATGGAAGGAACACAATTTTTAATTTTGAGTCTTTGTTTGGACTAGTTAGGAGGTAAACATATTAAAAGTCCCCACTCCTAGGAGGTGAGCGGGGTGCAGGGGGACACGTAGGAGGTCCCCCTTTTCGGTTTTCCACTTATATCTCGGGAATTATGCGTCCTAGCGATAAGACCATTCTATACAAAATTAAAGCTGACAAAATGTACTATAAAATTGATTCCATTCAGTTTTTCGTTATCTCGCAGAATTTCCGAGATATCCGCACTCAAAGTTCACTTTGGTATTATTTGTTCGAGTTAGTGTTTTTGCTTCAATTTCAATTTCAACACTTCAATTTCAACATTACTTTCAATTTCAACTTCACTTTTTCATTTTCCACTCCCATTTTTCAGTTTCAACATCAATTTTTCAATTTCAACTTCAATCCAACATAAATTTTTCAATTTCAACTTCAATTTTTCAGTTTCAACATCAATTTCTCAAGTTCTACTTCAATTTTCTCATTTCAATCTCAATTTTTCGATTTTATCTTCAATTTCAAAAATTCATTTTCAACTTCAATTTCAATTTCAACTTCACTTTCAACTTCAATTTTTCATTGTCAATATCAATTTTTCAACTTCAAGATTTCGATTTCCACTTCAATTTATGAGTTTCAATATCAATTTCTCAATTTCAACATCAATTTTTCAATTTCAACTTTAATTTTTCAGTTTCAACATCAATTTCTCAAATTCAACTTCAATTTTTCAATTTCAACTCCAAACGCACGTACAAGGTCACTCTTTTCGGTTTTCCGCATATATCTCGGAAATTATGCGTCCTAGCGATAAGACCATTCTATACAAAATTAAAGGTGGCAAAATGTGCCATAAAATTGACTGCATACAGTTTCGGAGATATCCGCGCTCAAAGTTCACTAATTGTCCTGAAGAGTTATATAGCTAGTCAAATAAGGCAAAAAACGTGAGGCAAAAATTTCTTTTTCACAATTAGTGAACTTTGAGCGCGGATATCTCGGAAACTATGCGAGATAGCGAAAAACTGTATGCAGTCAATCTTATGGCACATTTTGTCACCTTTAATTTTTTATAGAATGGTCTTATCGCCAAAACGCATAATTTCCGAGATATAAGCGGAAAACCGAAAAGGGGGACCTTCTACGTGCATTTCAAGTTGAAATGGAAAAATTGAAGTTGAATTTGAGAAATTGAAGTTGAAATGGAGAAACTGATTTTGGAACTGAAAAATTGAAGTTGAAATTGAAAAATTGATGTTGGGATTGAAGTTGAAATTGAGAAATTGATGTTGAAACTGAAAAATGGGAGTGGAAACTGGAAAAGGGAAGTTGAAATTGAAGTTGAAATTGGAGCATTGAAGTTGAAGTTGAAATTGAAGAGTTGAAATTGAAAATGGTGTTGAAATTGAAATTGAAGCAAAAACACTAACTCGAACAAATAATACCAAAGTGAACTTTGAGTGCGGATATCTCAGAAATTCTGCGAGATAACGAAAAACTGAATGAAATCAATCTTATAGCACATTTTGTCAGCTTTAATTTTGTATGGAATGGTCTTGTCGCTAGGACACATAGTTTCCGAGATATAAGCGGAAAATCGAAAAAGGTGACTTCTACGTGCCCCCCTGTAGCTCGCTCATCTCTTAGGAGTAGAGACGTTTAGTATGTTTAACTCCTAACTAGTCCAAACAAAGTCCCAAAGTTAAAAATTGTGTTCCTTCCATTTCCCTCTAGACCCCTCTCACGAGCATTCATTGACTGGACTAGCTGTAAAGTGATGCTGATGCTGAGGGGTTAATGTTGATAGGGACTGAGATCTTTCTTTCGGGGCAGACGATAAGCTGCAGCTGTTGAAAGCCCGCTTTGAACCATCAGTGGAAATGCAGAGATGATTTGGATAGTGGGTCTTAACGTGATCTGTGAATTCTGCATTAAGGTGTGGCGATCCTTGCAGTAGTAATTCAATGTTCCTAGAGTGTTCTTCCACCATCTATCGGAAATTGGCGGAGACTTTCCGGACGACCCAATAAAACACTGACTCGGAGGATCGGAAACAACTCGCTTCTTCGCAGAGTACTCTTAATGCCGCCGTAATGGCGAATTTGCTTATCGAATCGGCCGTGTCGCGTCGAGCTTATCCGAAGTCTGGCTGTCGTAAAGAGGACATCGTTGCCAGTTATTATACGCGTGTTCTGATATTGTTCTGAAGTGGCGAAGGAGTTTCAGCTGTTCCATTACCGTGAACACGTAATCCCGTAAAGACTAACCCCGCTCGCCGTGAAACGATGCCGGAACTTCAGAATCCGGACTCGCTATCAAACCTACGTGGAAACGTAGTTGCTGCTAAACGGTCCTGAAGGCACTCTCTCGCGCCTGGTGAACCCATTATGCATACCAATTTTATGGGACATGCCAGCTGCTTATCCGTGTGCGCTCGATAGATACGAATAACATCGAACCTATTAACATGATTAAAGAAACCGAACCATTTTGAGGTGCCCATAAATAGCCGTCTGGAGAAGGCTATCTCGGCAGTCCCAAAAGCGTTTCCTTATTGAGCGGGCCGTACGTTTCGAGGTCTATTTATGGCACATGACTATACCAACCAGGCAGTATCGGCAGGGTTAAGACTACGGTTAGCGCTAAATCGGGCAGCATCAATTAGCACGGCTGCTAATTGCAGTCCTGGATCGTAGACCGAAACCGTGTACGTACCAAGATTCGAATACCTCGTGGGCATGAAAGGAGCCGCGAACCGTCGGTGGCTCTAGACCCGGTAGTCCGGCTCCATTAAAAGAATCCTAAATTGAAAGCAATCGGTCGTTGAGGAACAGCGAGCCAGTAGTTTGAAATCCAGATTTCCAACTTGCGAGATCGACTAGCGAATAGATTGCTAATCCCTCGGTAGAGCGATCCTCTCTCCCTCTCTCTTATTGCACGCGGGCCCGTTAAAGAATAAGAAGCCTGATCAGTTCTCGATCCCTCTTTCTCGTTCGTCTATCTTTCCTTGTTCCACTTTCGATCCTCCTTTTTTCCTCCCTCCCCGTAGCCTCTGGTCTCTGTCTCGGCGAGACCCCTCTCGGGCATTCTTTGCTCCTTAAGGGCGCGCGGAACGCAGAAATGGCAGAGTGGAAACGGGAAATTGTCGGCACTCGATCCCTTTCGACGTAAACGAAGACGTAGTGAGGCGTGCAATGATCAAGTATATCTCGGGGAAGATTAACGACTCGTCGGGCCAAGTGAAGGGCCAAGGGAGCCGAGAATCGACGGCACAAGAGAGCGAGGAGGGCCAATTACGGTCGTCTCTCGATCCGTCTCGCCACGATTTCGACTCGATTCCCGATTTAATCGAACCTCGAGGGGTGAGAGACAGAGAGCTACCCTAACCGTCCCTACCCACAGGATGGATTTTATTCTCCGCCGACGCGAAAACGTCTGTCTAGAAAGTTGTACGACGCCCCGACCGACGCATCCCGCGAATTTGAATGCGAAAGGGTTGCGCCGGCAAGTTCCACCGAAGAACTTCCCGCCCAGGGATTTTGCAATTAAAACTTACGGTTCTTTCTACGGTCTTGGTAAACTTGCGCCCGACCGTGTTTGAGTTTTTCGAACCGGGGTCTCTTTCACTCGATTCTCCCTTTCGACTTCCCGCCGCGCGGACAACCTCCATGTCCGTTGCGATCCGCGGTCTTCCCTCTCCGTAACTATCGCGAAGGTCCCTACTAAAATATCCAACACGTTAGTAATTGCGGCTAAATCACTGCAACAAACAGGAGCCGCAACTTCGTATTTTTTCACTTAACGAACCACCGGTCATCGTAACACTCGGTTTACCTCCCAGGTATCCCGGCGGGGCTACAGGACAGTATCAATCAGCCACCGGTATTAATTACGACGCTCTCTTGATCCTGCCCCTAATCGTGACCACCGAATTCGATATTTCCTCGGCAGGACTCTCGGCATTACAGTCACGTAATGAGAAATCGGACACCTTGCTCGGAAAGTCGTTCGCCGCTCACGCTTAACCGGCGCATTAAATTAGAAAAATTTACAGTCGACCTCTCGCAATTTTATCTGCTCGGCGACATCTATCCGCGAGTTCTCGAATTCCGCCTCCTCCGCGGAAGTCTCCCTTCAAGGAAGAAAGAAGGATCCGCTTGTGTAGAACCGCTCGATTCACAGATCCGCGCGCGCACGCGTGCGGAGGGCACTTACAACCGGTGATATTAGCATATAAACTAGAAAATGTTTTATCGCGTCTCCGCGAGGCACTCTCAAGGGACGACACGGTCTTTCGGCGGGCAGCCAGATATTTATTGGCCCTTAACGATCATTAGGCAAGCCCGAAAACAAATGGCTACTCCATACGCCGCTCGTTCCCCTTTGATACCACCTTCGCTTCTTCTTTTCATTTGACCACGGGTGCGTTCGAAGCTCTCTTTTTACTGCGTTTTGCAACGACAACAAATTATTGAAAACGACGTTTGACGATACAAAACCTGGATAACACCAACGCAATAATCCGAAACATCATCGAACTAAACGCAATACTCAAGCGCCGGAAATCACACGTCGGTATCGAAGGCAACGAAGAGGTGTGGACGCAACAGCAAAATTGGCCACATCGCAAGACTTACATTCCACCAAGACCTCCAAAAATATCTAAGCAAAGCGGCTATGGAAGCATGGGACGAAGAATGGATAAACTCGAAGACCACGATGTTACATGACGTTCGAAAGAGTATAAAGGTGTTACGGATGACGAACAGGTGTTCAATATCATTTCTGGCAGGACCCGTCCTAGATAAACGAACAGAGCTACCCTAGAAAAATCTATTGAGTTGGCAAGAAAGTAATTTCGGTATTTTTAGATGAAATAAAATCCAATTTTTTTATCAAAGCAGTGAACTTTAATCAATAAAATATTTTGCATTTTGTTGTATGATCTTTTGCCATCTTTCTGATAGCTTCATAATTCCGCGCTCATAAAACTTCTGATCCTTTTCGGTGAAAACTGATCCAAGTGCGATTTTAGATCATCATCATTAGTGAATGTTTTACCATTCAAAGAGTTTTGTAAACTTCGGAATAAATGATAATCTGATGGTGCAATGTCAGGGCTATATGGTGGATGTGACATCACTTCCCAACCAAGCTCCAATAACTTTTCACGTGTTACCAAAGATGTGTGTGGCCTAGCGTTATCATGGTGGAACACGATTCCTTTGCGATTTGCCAATTCTGGCCGTTTTTCTTTGATTGCTATGTCCAGTTTTGTTAGTTGTCGACAATAAACATCTGAATTGATGGTTTGGTTCCTTGGGAGCAGCTCAAAATACACAATACCTTTGTAATCCCACCAAATTGACAACATGATCTTCTTTTGGTGCAATTCAGCTTTCGGTGTGGTTTGGGCTGGTTCATCACGCTTGGACCATGATCGTTTTCGAGTTGTGTTATTGTAAACAACCCATTTCTCATGACCGGTGATGATTCGCTTGAGAAAAGGGTCGATTTCATTTCGTTTGAGATGCATATCGCATATGTTGATGCGTTGCATTAAGTGAATTTCTTTCAACTCGTGTGGAACCCAAATATCGAGCTTCTTAACGATTCCGAGACTTTTTAAACGATATTCTATGGTTGTATGCGAGACATTTAACCTGTCTGCAATCTCTCGGACAGTTATATGACGATCCGATTCAATAATGGCTTTCATTTGGTCATCATCAACTCCAGATGATCGACCAGAACGTTGGTCGTCTTTAAGTGAGAAATTTCCAGAACGGAATTTTTTAAACCAATTCTGGCACGTGCGTTCTGTTAAGCAATCTACACCGTAAACTTCGCATATATCTTTGTGAGCCTCGGCAGCTTTTTTACCTCTACGGAAATAAAAAAGCAATATATGCCTATAATGTTCGTTTCTGCACTCCATGTTCAAATTGACACAGAACTAACAATTTTAATCAAAATTACGTGTAATTTGCTTCAAAAGTAGCCTAAAAGATGCAGTTATGAAATGTCAGAAAGAAAACAAACGCAACGTTAACAGAAGCCAATCAAACAAAACATAACGCCATCAGTTAGTGAAAACCGAAATTACTTTCTTGCCAACCCAATACATAGCTGTTTAGTTTAGTTTAGGCCCCAAACATACGCACGACCAACTGGTCGTTGACAAAATACGAATGTTCACTTGAAGGGTACTGACAAGTACCACCCGTCATTGCAGGCCTATATAAGCCCTTACATTTCTACTCTCGTGGGCTAGTACTGTCGTAATCACGAATCGTGTCGCGTCGTGCTGCATCTCGGAAGTCAACTACCAGTGAAATCGGGCGTTTGTTCCTTTTGAATCAAAGTTTAACCGTATAGATTCCGAAAGTTCGGTGTAACATCTATTAGGCAGTTATAAGGTTGTTCTGAGACCCCCGCATTGTCAGTGCGTCAACACCGTGCATCTTAGTATAGGTAATATCATCTTTCAATTCTTTCTATTCTAAATCCAATCAATTCGCGACAATTACACAATTGTAACACGAATCTTGATAGTAAGAATATATTTGTGTTCTTTGATAATTAACACAAATTCATTAAACCCATCAATATCGTCCAATATCCTAATCGAGTAATTGAACGTCCCCACACGATACAATCTTACCGCTCGGATTGTATCAATTATATTATACTAGTTACGAGGCTTACTAATTATCCTAGCGACTCCCTGATTTCGCATCAGGTTCATTCGCGACATTCCAATTGTGCAAACAGAGATTTATCCATCCTAGCGGCTCCCCAATTTCGCATTGGGTTCGTCCGCATTCTAACAGCTCCCTGGTTTCGCATCAGGTTCGTCTGTGCTCTTATACAACCTCCTAGAGGCTCCCTGACTTCGCGTCAGGTTCGTCCTCGCTGTCTATAATCCTAGCGGCTCCCCAATTTCGCATTGGGTTCGTCCGCATTCCTTACCTAACAAATTGATACCATATTCCTAGGGTAACAACCCTTCGCCGGCCACTCGTGCTGCTCGCGGCCCTGGCTCGTAACAAAGGACACCAACCCTGCGGGTTACCATGGGTTCGTCGACAATTCACTTGACTGACACTGCTTTGATCGACACGATTTGACCGACAATGACTTTCGTCGACACTATGTTTTCTTCGACATTGTGAAATCGTCGACAAATGATTTGACCGACACTATGTTTTCATAGACACAGTCAAATTGTTGACATATGTTTTCATCAACAGTCTGTTTTGCGACAGGTATCTTTTAAAGGCTTTAGCACAAAATATATCGCTTTGATTTTATTACTTAGTATTCATGTAATTATTGTACAATTTTGTTATGTTCATCCAAATTATGTATATGTATTTATACAATTATGTTTGAAATTAAATGTAATATTATGATTTTTGTTCATTTGTGTGTACCTATTAATAAAGCTTATTTATTTGAAGAAATGCTTTGTACTTCTCTTCATTTTTTATTCTACAAGCAACTAAATGCGTCTAGAAGATAACAGTGATAATAACGATTAGTAAACATTAGCAAATAAGAATCAAACCTGTCGCTAAACACGGACTGTCGATGAAAGCAGCAGACGTCGACAATTTGACCGTGTCTATGAAAACATAGTGTCGGTCAAATCATTTGTCGACGAAAACATAATGTCGGTCAAATTATTTGTCGACGATAGTTACTGTAGGTCAAATCGTGTCGATCAAAACAGTGTCGCTCAAATGAGTTGTCGACGAACCCATGGTAACCCCAATCCTGTTGAACAGAAGAGATCAAGTAATTCTAACACGAGTAAGAATAGGCTACACAAACTGAAGTCATTCCCACCTGCGATACCTGTGACGTCCAAAACTCTATCGAACGTATCTTGATCACCTGTTCAAAATACAATGCAAAAAGGGCACAACACAACGTGCGAAGACCGCTGAACATACTACAAGCGGAGGACTCCTGCAAAAAAGTGCTAAACTTCCTGAAAGATAGCGCGTTATACCACCTGATATAGACATGTACCAAACTATCAACACACCCACAGGGGTCAATAATAACCGCAGTTAGGTTAGGTAGTCACCTGTCCATAATACAATGCAAAAGGAGCACAACACAAAATGCGAAGACCGCTGAACATACTACAAGAGGAGGACTCCTTCAAAAAGGTACTAAACTTCCTGAAATATATCGCGTTATACCACCTGATATAGACACGTACCAAATCGTCGACACACCCACAGGAGTCAATAATAACCGCAGTTAGGTTAGGTTAGGTTAGTCACCTGTCCAAAATATAATGCAAAAAGAGCACAACACAACGTGCGAAGACCGCTGAACGTTACTACAAGAGGAGGACTCCTTCAAAAAAGTACTAAACTTCCTGAGAAATATCGCGTTATACCATCTGATGTAGACACGTACCAAACCGTCAACACACCCGCAGGGTTCAATAATAACCGCAGTTAGGTTAGGTTAGTCACCTGTCCAAAATACAATGCAAAAAGAGCACAACACAACGTGCGAAGACCGCTGAGCATACTACAAGCGGAGGACTCCTTCAAAAAGTACTAAACTTTCTGAAAGATAACGTTTTATACTACCTGATATAGACATCTACCAAACCGTCGACACACCCACAGGGGTCAATAATAACCGCAGTTAGGTTAGGTTAGGTTAGTCACCTGTCCAAAATATAATGCAAAAAGAGCACAACACAACGTGCGAAGACCGCTGAACATATATTATGTATGTTCGTTTTACGACAGCATTAGAGGATCAAAAGGAATAAACCTGAATTGTTGCTCTGAAATAACAAAGATTTTATCATTTATTGACCATTCTGCAATCCCCTAACAATTACAATTATTTACAAACCTGAAATAACAAAGAAACTACATTCAATGTTTATTCTTAACCTTATTAGTTTTGCTTCACCTATAACTTTATCTATCACAATTTTATAATCACTTCTATTAGTCTTATCTCTCTTGTTTACCTTTCCGTATTACCAGCTCGCTACCTTATCTGCCCGCGTGTGAGCGCGGGAGTATTCGAACTACTCTTAAGGAAGTAAACTTCCTTACACATACTACAAGCGGAGGACTCCTGCAAAAAAGTGCTAAACTTCCTGAAAAATATCGCGTTATACCACCTGATATAGACACGTACCAAACCATCAACACACCCACAGGGGTCAATAATAACCGCAGTTAGGTGCATGTGACCTTAAGGAGGTAGGATACCTTCAGATTGTAACTAGAAAGGAATTAGAATCATACTAGATTTTGGGTCGAAAAAATGGGTCTGCGCCCTGACGTTTTTTGTCCTTATATGAGCAAATTTTGGGCTGGGTGAGGGCTCACATTCTAAAGAGGAAGATTAGATGCAGCGCACTCCGGTCATAATTTTAACGAGATTATGTTTATATCTAATAATATGAGGGCCCAAAGAGAGAAAAGAATCTAGGAAAAATCTCGCAGATTTCAATAAATTTTTCTGTCTCTAAAAGACTTTTTTGACTTATATGATGGGGCACAGCGCGCTGCATCTAACCTTCCTCTGTAGAATGAGCCCTCACCCAGCTCAAAATATGCTCGTATAAGGACAAACAACGTCAGGGCACATTTTTTCGAACCAAAATCTAGTAAGATTCTTGTTATTTGCTAGTTACTAGAATCTTACTAGATTTTGGGTCGAAAAAATGGGTCTGCGACTTAATGTTGTTTGACCTTATACGAGCATATTTGAGCTGGATGAGGGCTCATTCAAAAGAGGAAGGTTAGATCTAGTGCGCTCCAGTCATCACATAAGTCAAAAAGGTCTTTTAAAGTCAGAAAATGCATTGAAATCTGCGTGTTTTTTCCTAGATTTTTTCTTTACTTTGGGCCCTCATATTATTAGATTTAAACATAATCTCGTTAACCTCATGACTGGAGCGCACTAGATGTAACCTTCCTCTTTAGAATGAGCCCTCACCCAGCTCAAAATATGCTCGTATAAGGTCAAACAACATTAAGTTGCAGACCCATTTTTTCGACCCAAAATCTAGTAAGATTCTTGTTATAACCAGAGATGGGACTACCCCCTTAAACACGTAACTGAAGGAAAAAAATTATTTTTGCTCTGAAAAAATATGAATGTTCTAGGCAAACACGATCGCAGGATAAATTTACGACAGTTAGCGTTACTTTCGCGCGCAATGCGAAATTATAAACCAAACCGAGGGTGGCGTCGGGGTGGTCGCGGGTGTCATAATTCACGTGCAAGCGGCGCGTCATGCAAAGAGTACGCGCCGCAACCGAAAAAAAAGGAACTGGTTCTTTTGTGAGAACCGCGTATAGTATCTGTTCGCATAAATCTGTCGCTTAAGTGGAGTCTCTTATTTCAGTGCGCGTTGTTCATACGCCACCGTGCTCGTGTCACGGGGCTACGCAAATACACTTTAAGCTGTTCCACGGGGGAATTATTTCCTGCGACCCCGTTCCCCCGACGACGTTTAATCCGGGCATCGTCATTTGCAATAATTGAAGATTTGTATCTACGCGGAGCCACCTTCGCTTCGGTGGAAGCAACGAATACAAATTAGCGTTTGCTGGATTTATGCACCGGTCCGAGAGCACGCCGTTGAGAGCACAATTATGTGCGATTAGACTTTTTACGGGAGGAACGTTTATATTCGAACATTTTAATTAATTTTGTTCTCTTTTTTATTAAGCTATAAAACCACACGTGGGATTATTAGCAGCGTGCACAGGACTGTGCATTAGGGTAGATCTTTTGAGCACCACTCGCCCCAATATGGTTCCATTTCATGAAAAAATGATATATCCAACGGTTTAGATCAGTAGGACGTCGGGAAGGTGTGCCACATTGAGGGTGGACCTTAGGTATTTTTTAGGAAATTTTCTCTGCGAGATTTTTTCACGCCCCCCCCCTAAAATTGTACCATTGGGTAAGGAAATAATTCTTGCAAAAGATGAAGTTGATCGGATATGGGGAAGACGTGCCACATTGACGTTGAAGTTGCGAGAAACATTAAATTTTATAAGAATGGGAATATTTGTTGTTTTTCGCAACTTCAACGCCAAAGTGGCACGACTTCCTTTTATCCGATCAACTCAATCTTTTGCAAGAATTATTTTCTTATCCAATGGCACAATTTTAGGGGAGGGGACGTGAAAAAAATCTCGCGAACAAAATTTCACCAGGTATAGCTAAGGTCCACCCTACTGTGTATGCTAATATTACAAAGGTAACTTAGAATCTCGCGTTGACAATGTGGTGGAACATTTCCGAATGCAACTTTAAAGGTGCAAACAGTGAGCATTAAGAAATTTATGTATATAAAGTAAGGGTTAAAGAGAAGGTTCGTACAAAAAGGCATCTATCGTATAGGGTGGAAAGTAATCCTTGTTGCAAAGTTTGTGAATCAGAGCATCTCTATTATTATCGTAGTATATATAACATGTGATTAGGATCCTGTACCAGACAACCACATAGGCAACTTGTGTCAGCAGCAAGTTAAATCTTGAAAAGGGAGGCTTTGAGCTGATAGTGTCCAGATCGAAGTCTGTTCACCGAACAGATGTATTCCCGAGGAAGTTTGAGACGAGCAAACCAAGGTTTAGACCCAGAGTGGTAGAAAGATCTGAAAAATTTAATACCCTTGAACTCTGCTTCTTCGAGAATATTATTGACTGTCAGCGTCCTAGCTTGTTTGGTTATGTTGGCATAAACAGCCAGCAGAGACGCTTCTTTAGCTAGTCCATCTACTTTTTCATTAATTCCAATATGCGAAGGGATCCAAAAGAGGAACAGTTTCTTGGATTCCGTAAAGTAGGAGTTTATCAAATTATGGATATCAAGTAGAAAAGCACTTCTTCAGCACTCGGACAGTCAGAATAAATGTAAACATAATGATAAGAACAATTATATGCAAGCTCAAGGGCAGTTTTGATTGCAATACATTCAGCAGGAAAGATAGACATATCCTCATGTAAGCTTAGTATGCGGGATTCACTTAGCTCAGGAGAAAAACATGCAGCACCAATAGCTCCTATCTTTTCATTTTCACTTGCATCAGTAAAGATAGAAACAGAGTTGGTAGGCATATTGGCGAGCTGGTCCAGAAAAATGTAATTTGGGTCTGCTGCTCCCTTGAGAAGGGATCCAAGCGCAGTATTTTTCTCAATCACTGGATTAAGGAAAATGTATTTACAGAGGTATGGAGCGAAGTTATTTTCGGTTCGAAGCCAAACTCTTATGTTGTTGTAAGTCCTCAATCTGACGTGGAAGTAAAGACCGAGCTTTGATTATTAAATTGGCCCATCGGGTGTTGTGTTTCGACACAAACTTTATTAGTCACCCGTGAATGAAGACACAACGACAGAACTGTTTCGACAAACTTTATTTTCAGGCGAATTTCAGGCTTTATTTCTCAATGCATACAAACAGACAGACGTAAAATGTTCGCCCCCCGACATTTATATCGTCCCCTACTCTTACCAACTACCTGAGGTTCGTGGAGAAGGGCTAAAGCAATTGCTTGTTATTGTTTACTTTAACCGCCGTCCCAGGTATACAAATTCCTAGGCTTGTCCTTGCATGCCACCACATGCGTAATGACTTTCGCTAGACGGTTAATCGCTTTATGTTTACTATCGTATTTCTTTTTTGTCTTCCCGAACCTCGCGACTCTTTGTAGCCTGGCGGCCCCGGATCCACCTTTCGGTTTCTCCGTGCTCGCTAGAAACCTTCAGGTGAGATATTCTCCAAATCGAGGTTTTTGCGGCCTAAGGTAGACACAATGTGTCTATCGCTATTGGCTTGAAGTCTTGAGTGTCAACGAGATTCGGGTGCACTTCCTATGCATTATACAGGGTGAATTCGATAAAGCAGGACACCTAAATATCTCCGTTACTTTTCGTTGTACCAAAAAACTTCGTAGGACAAAGTTACACTGTTTGAAGGGCCACATATAACGGTGTAAGGGAAAAAAAAATTTCAAGGTCATTTTTATGAGATTTCAAGGTTATCGATGTTTTTTTAAATGGAATGATATATTTTCGTTAATGTAATGTTGTAACTGACAAAATAAGGAATTCATGCATGTAACACAATATGACCTTCAAATGACCTTCAACCCAGAAAAATGTTATAAATAAAATTCAACGTGTAAGATTTATTTGATGTCTTTCTGTTACGCCAAATGTTCAAAAATATTCCCTTGAGCTGCTATACATTCAAATGTATCGCAATACACAACATAATAACAGATTCGGTGTTGACAGGAAGACATTTATGATATACCTTCACCTATACGTTCGTACAGAATCGTGTTTATCCACTACTAATTACTCAGAAGACCTTCTTGCTATCAGATTTCCACAGTTTCTAAGATTTCTCGATCAGTTTATCGATGAACGTTTCACAATGCGTTACTCGAAGGAAGATAAGATTGATATGATTTTCATTTATGGAGAAAGTCGACAGTATTTAAGAGAAGCCGTCCTAATCGTAATTGTCCATCAGTTTCTGTTTACTCTAATTTGCTAAATAAATTCCGTGAAACTGGTAGTGTCGAAAATAAAAAACGTACAAAGGTGAGGACTGTAAGGAATGAAGCAAACACAATTAATGTTCTGGCAGCAGTGAATACAAGCCCTCATACTAGTACAAGGCAAATCGCACGAGGAAGTGGCATTAGTCAAAAATGTGTAGTGCAAATACTCCAGGAACACAAATTTCACCCCTTTCACCTATCAATTCATCGAGAACTTCATGGTAGAGACTTTGTAAATCGTGTAAACTTTTGCCAGTGGGGTTGAGACAATTGATAAACGATAGAGCATTTTTTAATCAAGTATTATTTACCGATGAAGCTTCGTTTACAAATCACGGGCAAATAAATTTAAAAAACCTGCATTATTGGTCATCTGAAAATCCGCGGTGGTTACGGACAGTCGACAAACAAAGACCATGGTCCATCAATGTTTGGTGCGGAATTTTAGATAACCAAATAATTGAGCCTCGCTTTATTACCGGAACATTAAATGCAGAAAAATACATTGCATTTTTACGAGAATCGTTACCAATTCTCCTGGAAAATACACCCTTGAACATTCGTGAAAATATGCGGTGTCAACATGACGGATGTCCGGCCCATTCTTCCCGTGTCGTAACGCAATTCTTAAATAACAAGTTTCCAAATCGTTGGATTGGACGTAACGGACCCGTATTATAGCCAGCTCGCTCACCAGACCTTAAACCCCTTGATTTTTATCTATGGGGAAAACTGAAAGACGATGTTTATAGTAAACCACCAACGACTATAGACGAAATGAAAGAAAGAATCGTCCAGGCTTGTGCGTCGATTTCCTCAGAAATGAATTACGCAGCAGTACGTTCTGTAACTTCACGGCTGAATGAATGTATAGCAGCTCAAGGGAATATTTTTGAACATTTGGCGTAACAGAAATACATGAAATAAATCTTACACGTTGAATTTTATTTATAACATTTTTCTGGGTTGAAGGTCATTTGAAGGTCATATTGTGTTACATGCATGAATTCGTTATTTTGTCAGCAACAACATTACGTTAACGAAAATATATCATTCCATTTAAAAAAACATCAATAACCTTGAAATCTCATAAAAATGACCTTGACATTTTTTTCCCTTACATCGTTATATGTGGCCCTTCAAACAGTGTAACTTTGTCCTACGAAGTTTTTTGTACAACGAAAAGTAACGGAGATATTTAGGTGTCCTGCTTTATCGAATTCACCCTGTATACGATGTCGTACCAATCGACTAGCAGTAGCCGTCCTCCACTAAATCCCTTACAATTTTTCACATTTCATGTTCCGTGTTATTTTCGCATACATGAGTCCATCGCTGAGAGAAATATAAATATATTTCTATCCGTACCACGGTGGATCCTATGAGTCTTTGCATTAAATTGTAAAGAGCTGTGCCTTTGTTCGAAAAGTTTTATGCGGAGGTTATTACATAGAAAAATGGATCTATGTCGAAGTAAACAGACCTTGGATTCTCTCAATAGAATATTAGTCGGTGTGCTGCATCTGTAATCCGTGGCGATACGAAGTGCTGCAAATTGAATTCTATCTATTCGTAACTTAAGATCCTCATTTTTTGGAAAGTAAATATAGGAACTGTAGTCAATGATAGAACGAACGAAACTTTTGTATAGTGCAAGAAGTGTAGAAGGATCTACTCCCCATCTTAAGCCACTTATAAATTTTAAGATGTTAGATCTATGAAAACATTTGTTGCGTATACAGGGTGTCCCAAAATTCCTTCAACAGCCGGAAATGGGAGGTTCCTGAGATCATTTGAAGCAACATTTTCCTTTGCAAAAATGTTATCCGTGGCTTTGTTTAGGAGTTATTAACGAAAAACACGGACCAATCAGAGCGCGACTTAGACGCTAGTTGGCACAGTCGGCCCGGCGCACCAACTGTCTATTGGCCGACTATGGCAACTCGCGCCTAGGTCGCGCTCTGATTGGTCCGTGTTTTTCGTTAATAACTCCTAAACAAAGCCGCGGATAACATTTTTGCAAAGGAAAATGTTGCTTCAAATGATCTCAGGAACCTCCCATTTCCGGCTGTTGAAGGAATTTTGGGACATCCTGTATATATTCAATATGATTGGTGAATTTAAGTTGATAACCTAAAAGAATGGCCAAAAAGCGAACCTGACCACTAGATTTGATTCCATAATTGTCAATTTTGATGCAGCAAACACCTGGATTATGTACTAAAGTGAATTAAGACAGTCTTTTCGGGAGACAGTGAAAGTCCTATCCTCCAAGACATTTTCCCAATACTCGGAGTAGAGATTTTTGACAAGAGACCGCGATATTGTCCGCAAATTGGGAAATTTGGATGCAGCTGTCTAAAGTCTAGCTAGGCCAGGGGTGGCCAATCTTTTGCATACCATGCGCAAAATTTGTTCACATACGAGTTCAGCTGCGCTGTACAACCCAAACATTTTTTCTACCTTCTTACGTTTCTTATTGCGGTTGGAAAATAGGAATAGGGGTAGGATCTGCTGCGGTTAGGAGAGGAAAGGGATAACTCAATCGCGCAACTAAATTAATTAACTTACGCCAGTTGAAAAGACATACGTTCATTGGAGCACTAATCTACAATAGTGAGAAATGATCTTTTGGACGATAGGGCGATCACGGTCTTGAACACCGCAATTCCCGTCGTATAATTGTAAACTGTCAAAAAATTGCGACGAATTGATGAGTTAGAAGGCTGAATAAATTCAACGGAGAGCTCTCAGTTGTTGAAAATATGAAGATGGATTCAGTTATGGCGCCTACTTCAAAAGAATAAGTATAGTCGCAAGGATCCAATGCGCCACTTGTAATCATCCAATGCGCCACAGGTTGGCCACTCCTGAGCTAGACCATTATCAATAAGTAACAAAGAAAAGTACGAAAAGGTTGCATATCGCCTGAACGACGATGTTAATATGTTCCGGGAGATTAATAATTAATAAACCACAATCGAATTCGATTACTTATCATCTAATCGATATCTCATTTAACGTAATTAACATTTCAACGGGAAATTGTAAATAGACGCGTGAGAAATAGAACGTTCAGAGCTTCTACCCAATTTAGTTACATAATGAGAATCTCCATTTAATACGGAATTTAATGTAGACCAGCAATTCGATGGGCAATAACTGGGTAAATTGTTGAACCTGCGGCTACATTTCAAAATATACATTCGGAGAACGTTAATATGAATTCGAAATGAAGACTGAAATAAAAATAAAATTTATTTGAAAATGTTTCATATAAAATAGCAGCACGCTGTAGATTCTACAGCAGAAAATGAGTCAGAACACTGGTAGCTTGTGCACACACACACACGCGTAGCAGTAAGTTATTACTCGGAATGATTTAAAGTATTCCATTAGACAACTTCGTTACGTTGTTGTCTGCTCGGTGCACTCATGGCAAGAGTTGATGAGGGTTAAACCACGTGTTGAATTTTGCCGGAGTCCTGGCGTTTGCATTAAGCCTGACGAGATCGCTGACAGCGTTTTCTCCGGAGACAATTTATGCTGTGGTAAATAATACTACGCAGTATGTCTGGGAAATAACGGAACCTTTTACATAATAACAAAACAATTAGCTATTTTGCCGAAATTATTCCTCTTTATTCACCTTAATACAAATTTACCTTAAGAGATTTTAATTTAATTTTGCGGAAACGCCTCAATGACCCTCGTCACGGCACTTTGGACTTGTATGACATTACTGGTTTAGTAATGTTGCGTAATATTCACGTATCTTAGGTGTCTCATACCTAAGATTTACGCTGTGATGTTTAATCGTATGAATAGTTTCTAATAGTAGCCTTTGATGTAAATTTTCTTCTTTGTCAATAATTTTGGCGTTCTCAAAATCAAATCTATGATCCATTTCAAGTGAATGTTTCGTCAATGCAGTATGTCGTAGTGGAGGTAAGAAAATATTATGTTCTGTGATATGGGTTTTAAATTTTCCGGACGTTTGTCCAATATACAGGGTGGGGCAATAACTATTAGCACCTCAGATATCTTCGAAACTACAAGTTTCACAGAAATATTTGCTGAAACAAAATTGCACAGTACGAAAGGGGCCATCCGGTGGCGATAATAGTTTTTTTGCAGGTGTACGTACTTCGGACATTTGAAGGTCTCCTTCATTTTTTTAAATGGAATGAGATATTTTTTAATACATCAATCGATGCAGCGGGACATTTGTTATAAAAAAGTACTAACCTATGTATGTCGAAAAGTTAGTAGTTCAGGAGATATTTCAATTTAAATAACTCTAAAACACCATTACTGTCGTACTAAGACGTTAGCGTTTACTTACTTGTGTAACGTCTCAGTACGACAGTAATGGTGTTTTAGAGTTATTTAAATTGAAATATCTCCTGAACTACTAACTTTTCGACATACATAGGTTAGTACTTTTTTATAACAAATGTCTCGCTGCATCGATTGATGTATTAAAAAATATCTCATTCCATTTAAAAAAATGAAGGTGACCTTCAAATGCCCGAAGTACGTCCACCTGCAAAAAAACTATTATCGCCACCGGATGGCCCCTTTCGTACTGTGCAATTTTGTTTCAGCAAATATTGCTGTGAAACTTGTAGTTTCGAAGATATCTGAGGTGCTAATAGTTATTGCCCCACCCTGTATACTTGACTACATCCCAAGCAAGGTATTGAGTATACAATATTGCAACTTCCTAAACGTGGTAGCTTGTCTTTAACAGGTGGAAACAAGGTTTTAAGATAATGTGGTATCCTGAAAATTGTATGAATTCCTACGAATTCTTCGAAAGATCCTTTTTATGTCATTTGAGATGTTCTCAACATAAGGTATAACTAAATGATTTCGGCGCTACCAGTTCGATCAAGGAATACAGAAATTAGCAATTTTGCAGAATTATAATTTCAAAGTTTCGGTTCGGTTTTGAACCATCATCAAGAAAAGTCCGCGTCTGTGAAATTTAATAGACACTATTATTCATTAACACAGGAAAATTTTTATGATTTAAACCAGAGGTAATATACATACTTGTTAATTTTGAAAAAACACAGAATTAAGAGCGTAAAAGAAATGGTACTTGTCTATAAGAAGGTTTAAACTGTACTAGACTGTAACCGTTGCGACAAAGTCAAAGCAAAAAACAGAGAAACATCGTAGATCTAACTAAAGCCAATCCGATGTCAAGGATCAATACACACCAAATCAATGTTTGGCGCGAAATTCAAATTTTAAATATTCATCAACAAACTTCCAGCCAATGTATTACCAAAAATTGGTAGAAAAAATTAGCAATCATTTAATGTGTGAAGTTTAACATAAAAATGTTAATGTGCTTAACCATATTTATAAAACTGGAATTCATTAGATAGATTATTATAGAAAATTATTATTATATTATATTATTATATTATTATATTATAGAAAATTATTATATAGAAGATTATTATAGAAAATAATAATAAAAAATAATAATATAGAAAATAATAAAATTTTCTATAATAATCTATCTAATGAATTCCAGTTTTATAAATATGGTTAAGCACATAAACATTTTTATGTTACACTTCACACATTAAATTATTGCTAATTTTTTCTACCAATTTTTGGTAATACATTGGCTGGAAGTTTGTTGATGAATATTTAAAATTTGAATTTCGCGCCAAACATTGATTTGGTGTGTATTGATCCTTGACATCGGATTGGCTAGTTAGATCTACGATGTTTCTCTGTTTTCTGCTTTGACTTTGTCGCAACGGTTACAGTCTAGTACAGTTTAAACCTTCTTATAGACAAGTACCATTTCTTTTACGCTCTTCATTCTGTTTTTTCAAAATTAACAAGTATGTATATTACCTCTGGTTTAAATCATAAAAATTTTCCTGTGTTAATGAATAATAGTGTCTATTAAATTTCACAGACGCGGACTTTTCTTGATGATGGTTCAAAACTGAACCGAAACGTTGAAATTATAATTCTGCAAAATTGCTAATTTCTGTATTCCTTGATCGAACCGGTAGCGCCGAAATCATTTGTGCATAAACAACAATTTACGATCGTTAAAAATTCAAACGTATTATAAGGTATAACAACGGTATTTTTCCAACTGATTGGACCAGTTCTTTTAAATCCACCTTCCTTTCGTTTTTCAATCAAAAGAGGATGATATAATTCAAAAATACGTTCCTCGACGATGTTTGACATAAAATTTTCTGAGTAACCGTTGTGTTTTAATACATTTTTTATCAACAGCAAATTGTTGGGTCGAGATTCAGGATCAGAGAGTAAGATAGCCCTATCTATCAAACCTTTGATTAAGCCCACTTTATGTTGCAAAGGGTGAAACGAGTAGAAGTTTACATATCTACCCGACCAGCTAGTTTTATGAAACCAATTCGTTTTTAATCTATTTTCTGTTCTAATGGCACTCACGTCGAGAAAGCTTAGACTTGAATTGCTTTCCATTTCATATGTGAATTGTAACAACAAAATTTTCAATTGTTCAGGTTTTATACATGTGATTATATCGTCAACATACCTTTCACACAGAACCAATTCAAAGGGCTGTTTTAAAATAGAATTCTCTTCTAATCTTTCCATTGCAAGATTTGCAACAACTGAGGAAATTGGAGATCCCATGGCTGTTCTAAATACTTGTTTGTTGTAAACACCATTAAAAATGAACACGTTGGCTTCCAATACAAACTTAACAGCATGACGAAATTCGTCATGTTGTATGTTAGTATGTTGTTTTATTTCGTCCCAACGACAGTCTAATATCTGTAAAGCTAAATTAATTGGTACAATAATAAATGATATCGGCGCTACGGTTCGATCGTTTAATACTCAAAAACACAAAATTAACTAAGCTATTTTGCTAATTTTTCAAATAAATCGACGTTTCGGTCACTATTTTGACCATTTTCAAGATTGTATTGAATTGCGTCTGTAAGAGAAAATAAATATGTTTTATAAACAATGACATACAATTTTCAAAAGTAATAACTATTAAGAGTTTAAATGTAAGGGAAACCAAATTTAATTTCGCAATTTTTCACTCACTTGCTTAGGTGTGATTAAGTATGTTAATGTGAGAATCGTGAGACTCGTGAAACACGTGTGTTAACCATGTCTGTTTTAACGACACTGATCGTTTTGGCAGAGATCTAGGTTATGTAGATCGATAAACACCGCGGTAAATTCAAAAAATCATAATGTGTCTTTAACCTCACCTAGTGAAAATACCATAATGGTAAAAACAGAATTTAATGACATTCAATTATGACTGAAATCAAATTTCATACAACATTGTATGTGTTATATATTTACTTTGGTTAACTAATAGAAGACAGTATATTTTTGTATTGGAAAAGATTCATCATATAACATTACTGACATAGTAATGTTGCGTAATATTCATGTATCGCAGGTGTTTCATACCTGAGATTTACGCAATGGTGTTTAATCATATGAAGAGTTTCCAATAATAACCTTTGGTATAAATTTTCTTCTCTGTCAACCACTTTGACATTATCAAAGTTGAATCTGTGATCCAGTTCTAATGAATGTTTCGTCAATGCTGTATGTTGTGATGGTGTTAAAAGACATTATGTTTATGTTCTCTGATACGTGTATCTAAATTCCTGGATGTTTGTCCAATACATATTAAAACACATCCTGAGCATGGTATGGAATATACAACATTGCAACTTTTTTTTTGTGGTATTTTGTCTTTAATAGGTGGAAACAGAGACTTGAGATAACAAGGAATTTTGAATATTGTATGTATCCCTACTTTTCTAAAGATCATTTTTATGTCATTAGAAATACCTTGAATAAAAGGTAACAACACCGTATTTTTCCAATTGATCGGACCCAACTTTTTTAATCTATCCTCTTTTCGTTTTTCGACGAGAAGAGGATGATATAAATCAAAAATACGTTCCTTGATAATACTTAACGTAAAACTCTCAGGGTAGTTTTTTTGTTTCAACGTTTTTCTTATTAACAATAAATTTTCTGGTCGGAAAACAGGATCAGATAGTAGGATAGCACGGTCTATTAAACCCTTGATTAAGCCTACTTTGTGTTCCATCGGATGGAAAGAGTAAAAATTCATATATATATATATACCTGACCAGCTCTTTTTGTGAAACCAGTTTGTTATTAATCTGTTCCCTGTTCTAATAACATTAACGTCAAGAAAACTCGGACTTGAATCAGGTTCGGTTTCAAGTGTGAATTGCAGTCTTTCATGAAAACTATTAAATGTATCTAATATCTTTGTCAGTTGTTCAGGTTTAATACAAACTATAATGCCATCGACGTACCTCTTGTATAGAATTAATTCAAATTGTAATTTAGCAATAGAAACTTCCTCCAGTTTTTCCATTACAAGATGTGCTATGACTGGGGAAATTGGGGAACCCATAGCTGTACCAAATACTTGCTTATAATAGACCCCATTAAATGAAAAAACAATTGTTATCAACAAGAATACGATCGATATAAATAATTTTATTTAATTAATTGGTACGTTTGTAAATAAAGATGTTACATCAAGGGATACTGTCTATATTGTGGACACCGAGTTAGGCTCGTGGAAGACTCGCTTCCTTGACTTGAATCATGATTACCGAATATTAATCACTGCTACCTCACTGTCGAACACCGTAGTTACACAACATTGAAATCTCTCCATTCAATTTCGCAGTTCGGCGAGTTCACCGAGTTTATTCGGCAAGACCGGTGCGTGAAGTTTGAGACGTGTCCGGAACGGTTTCGGAACGTGGTCGGATCGGTGATCCGCTGGCGTGTCGCCAGGCTCCTCGCGGTGTATTTTCAGGATCGTAACATAAAGCCGAAGATTTATAGCGGCGATGCGACCCACTCGGCCGAATGTATGTTTTTCGACATGGCCAAGACCGCCTTCAGGGCCTTGCGCCCGAGCCTCCGAGCGCAGAGATCGCCCATAAAATTCTGATCTACGGCTTGCACCTACCCCGGAGCTTTTCGCTTTCCTTTTCGCTTACCTGTCATTTCTTCCAGCAGGAAACGTTTCGTGCGCGAAGGCCTCCCCGAAATCACCGGGTTTGACGCGCCTCTGTACCGCAGATTTACGTTGCTGCTCGTCCCGTGACCCTGTGTACCTACCCTTTCTCTGCTCACGGTGTTGTTTTTCGATCGTTAAAAATCACTGCGGGTGTCTTCTTCCCCCCTGACCATCCGGAGTAATTGAAGACGCACAAGTTCAGATTTTATGTTCGCTCATTGAAAAGCGTGGTTGAAAAATTCTTGCTATTGAATACTCCCATAATAATAGCTGCAGGTGATGAATTTAATTTGTCCCATAATAATAGTAGCAGAAGAAAATAAATATAGAACGCAACATTTATTATCAAAAAACTGATTTTTATTTTGAGTGTTCAGATAGTTTCCGGATTTTTCAATAATTTCGTTACTGCATTTTAAAGTTGTAGGTAGGATCCCTTGACTGCCGGAAACCTTGCTTTCGTTCTTCGTTGCTCTAGCAAATGGAGAATTAGTGAAATAGAGCCGAATTTTTGTTCGATGATCCTTTGCAAAAAAGAATAAATTAGAAAATATTTTATTGATTAATGTTCATCTTTTGAACGAAGAAATTCGGGTTTATTTCTCCTTACAATACCGAAATTACTTTCTTGCCAACCCGATAGTTATAATTTGTAATAATTAGATTAACCTGAAAATTGAAAGATGTGTCGAAACAAATGGTAGATGTCATGAAACATTGATATTGATTGAAGGCTTCGCAATTTGGCTAATAGTCCAGTCAATGAATGCTCGTAAGAGGGGTGTAGAGGGAAATGCAAGGAACACAATTTTTAACTTTGGGTCTTTGTTTGGACTAGTTAGGAGGTAAGCATATTAAAAGTCCCCACTCCTAGGAGGTGAGCGGGGTGCAGGGGAGCACGTAGTAGGTCCCCTTTTTCGGTTTTCTATGCGATAAGACCGTTCCATACAAAATTAAAGCTGACAAAATGTGCCACAAGATTGATTGCATTCAGTTTTTCGCAATCTCGCAGAGTTTCCGAGATATCCGAACTCAAAGTTCACTTTGGTATTATTTGTTCGAGTTAGTGTTTTTGCTTCAATTTCAACTTCAATTTCAACACTCCAATTTCAACTTCAATTTCAAATTCAACTTCACTTTTTCAGTTTCCACTCCCATTTTCCAGTTTCAACAGCAATTTCTCAATTTCAACTTCAATTTCAACATCACTTTTTCAATTCCAAATTCAATTTTTCAGTTTCAACGTCAATTTCTCAATTACAACTTCAATTTTTCAAGTTCAACTTCACTTTCAACCTCATTTTTCGATTTTATCTTCAATTTTAAAACTTCATTTTCTACTTCAAAATTGAAGTTGAACATGAAAAATTGAAGTTGAAATGGAGAAATTGATGTTGAAACTGAAAAATTAAAGTTAAAATTGAAAAACTGATGTTGGGCTTCAAGTTGAAATTGAGAAATTGATATTGAAACTAATTATTGAAGTGGAAATCGAAAACTTGAAGTTGAAATATTGATATTGACAATGAAAAATTGAAGTTGAAATTGAAAAATTATAGTTGAAATTGAAGTTGAAAATGAAGTTTCGAAATTGAAGATAAAATCGAAAAATTGAGGTAGAAATTGGAAACTTGAAGTTGAACTTGAAGAATTGAAGTTCAAATTGAGAAATTGATGTTGAAACTAAAAAACTGAAGTTGAAATTGAGAAATTGAAGTTGCAATTGATAAATTGATGTTGAAACTGAAAAATTGAAGTTGAAATTGAGAAATTG
Source organism: Lasioglossum pauxillum (assembly GCA_933228785.1). Classification (NCBI taxonomy): domain Eukaryota; kingdom Metazoa; phylum Arthropoda; class Insecta; order Hymenoptera; family Halictidae; genus Lasioglossum; species Lasioglossum pauxillum. The sequence goes on from OW121704.1 coordinate 34,877,333, forward strand.
ATGTTTGAAACTGAAAAATTGAAGTTGAAATTAAAAAATTGATGTTGGAATTGAAGTTGAAATTGAGAAATTGATGTTGAAACTGAAAAATGGAAGTGGTAATTGAAAAAGTGAAGTTGACTGTGAAGTGGAATTTGAAAAATTGATGTTGAAATTGAAGTTGAATATGAAGTTTTTGAAATTGAAGATAAAATCGAAAAATTGAGGTTGAAATTGGAAAATTGAAGCTGAACTTGAAAAATTGAAGTTGAAATTGGAGTGTTGAAGTTGAAGTTGAAATTGAAGAGTTGAAATTGAAAGTGAAGTTGAAATTGAAATTGAAGCAAAAACACTAAATCGAACAAATAATACCAAAGTGCACTTTGAGTGCGGATGTCTCTGAAACTCTGCGAGATAGCGAAAAACTGAATCAAATCAATCTTGTGGGACATTTTGTCAGCTTTAATTTTCTATAGAATAGTTCTTTGGTTAGGACACATAGTTTCCGAGATATAAGCGGAAAACCGAAAAAGTCAACGAAAAGTTGTAGAGGGAAATGGAAGGAACACAATTTTTAACTTTGGGTCTTTGTTTGGACTAGTTAGGAGGTAAACATATTAAAAGTCCCCACTCCTAGGAGTGGGGATTCCATTTCCCTCTACAACTTTTCGTTGACTGGACTATAATGGCAATATCCAGGTCAGAAAAACTGTCTAGAATTGTCTAGACATTGTGTCTGGGTCTGTGCTACAATCGAGTGGAACATTGTCAGTTTCGAGTTATTTATTGGCGTGCTTAGCTCTTGGAATTAGTTACGGACTTGGGTACGGTTGAAAGTTAAGTGTCTTCTTTCGTTTCGGGAAAGCAAACCAGCCGTACACCCAGTCAATGACAACTGACGCATCGCAGGCCCACACTCAGCGGAAAGGTGACACCAGTTTGGGGACAGATATCTGAACAAGGGACCCTTGTTCATAGGCTTGTTTTATTTACGAGGCTTGCGTGAGAAACAAAATCACGGATTTAGTAGGCGTACCACATAATTTGGATTACGCCCCGAACTGGTGATTGGTCCCTTGGTTATCCCTACCAAAGAAACGATCTCTTCCCGAACTTTGGTAGGGAATTGTAGCAGAAATAGCGGTCAGAACTTTACGAGCTTTCGAGAGAATCGTACGATCCTTGTACCTTGGCATATTACTTCGTGGAACGTTACGAAGCGTCTTATTAGAAAGTATTAATTCGGATACGAACTTGAATTATGAACGGGATTTGTGAAGTTGAACCATGAAGTGGATTGTGAACTTTCTTCTAAACTTTCTATGAATTTTCTTTCGATCTTTCTTATGAACTTTTTTTACGAACTGTCTTATGAACTTTACTATGAACTTTGATACGAATCATCAATACAAACTTTATCATGAACTTTGATACGAAACATCATTACGAACTGTAGCACGAACTTTGTTACGAAATATTATTACGAACTTCATTACGAACCATATTATGAACTTTTTATGAACTTTCTTCTTGCGAACTCGTGAACTTTTTATTGTGAATTCGTACACCATTTTTATGAACTTTTTATTATAAATCTTATCATGAACTTTTATTACGGACTTTTTTACGAACTTGTGTTATGAACTTTACCTTGAACTGTTATTTTGAATTCTGAAATTTGAACTGTTGAACCTTGGACGTTCCAAGAGTTCATGATTCGTGTACGCATTCTTGTGCAACCCAAAGCGTTTGATTGCTCTTGAACCAGCAGCAATCTTGGACTGAACAACGCTCTAAACAAAAACAGGGGTTACAACCATTTTCAGGGATTTTGTAATCGGTAATATTATCTCGGTAGACTGATCCAAAAGACGTTCAATTCGTTCAATTCGCAATTTTATCATCACCTGTTGCCACATTTTCTTTGTACAACATGTTGCATGGTAGGCCAGACGCTTTTCGCTTAGAGTTAACAAAACTCCAGAAGGATTTAATATTATTTTGAACGAAGAATAACAATGTTTAGTAATTCTCTTACACTCGGCACGCAAGTTGACGAAAGTTATATTAAATAGTCACTCAGTTGAGAACTCCTTTTAAAGACTCTACGAGCAACAATTGATTAATTACTGGGAAGTACCCTATGATTTTCTTGCGAGGAAGGCTAGGGATCCTGCAGGCTGTTCCAGAATTATTATTCCGGTCAGACGGCCCAGAGACACGTAATGCCGCGAGGAGGGAAATAATCAAGCGGAAAATTCTCGGAACGAAGAATTTCCACGGTGAAGGAGAACCCCCGGATATTTTTACTACCGCCGTCGAAAGGGGAAGGACTACTTGGCAAACAGGCTGACGATTTTTCCGTCGAAACTTCGGCTTTAATTTCGCAGGCCCGTCGGGGCCGAAAGACTTTTGCGGATAAAGTTTCGAGCACAGGAGAAACGGCGGAAAGTACGACCAAGTCCGGGAAGGCGAGGGATGGGAAACCGGGGAGAGGGTGGTTTCGTTCAAACGACGAACCAGCCGGAAATTATTCGAGAGCCGGTCAAGACTTCTTCATTATTGCGCCTTTAATGAACCTTAAAATATTCGAGCGACGGCCGATATCGCGAGACGCGGATCTCTACCGCGTGACGTCGGTAGTCTGCAAAACTGCTGGAAATTATTCTAAAAGAGAAAGTGGAGATCGTTACGACGGCGGCGGGCTTTCAAGCCCGTAAATACCCAATTACTCGTTTCTTCATTCAACGGACTCTAACACTCGGTCGAAATGACCGATTCCACATTTTTATCTTACAATTATCGAAATAGTATTGGGTTGCTCGGAAAGTCTTCGCCAATTTTTGGAGTAAATTGAAAACGAAAAAGATTGTGCTAACAATCAAGTTTATTTAATAAGATATGCACCGTTTTGTTCGATGATTATTTTGTTTGTATACATACAACGAGAAACAAAAGTTTCCAGGCCTGACTTACAGCATTGTCTCCGTAAACTGCACATATCTTTTTTGCTTGAATAGCATTCTTGCCTTTTCTATAGTAAAAAAGATTAAATGCCGATAATGCATTTTTCGTTCTTCGTGTTTAAATTGACGCCAAAAAAAAACGATTGAAGCTATGTTCATGGTGAGTAGATTCAAATATTAGCGAAAGCGCCATCTATCAGAAAATGTATAATATTAAAGGTTTACAAAAATAATTCAATGTTCCTAGAGTATTCTTGCGCAATCTATCGGAAATCGGTGCGGAGACTTACCGAACAACCCAATAAAAATGGTTTCATGCAAAATTATTGATTGTTTAAAAAATTATTATCCATCTCTCATTGATGATTGAGAGAGAGAACCACTTCTACACCTCTCAGAGTGTTTGCTAATCGCAGCAACATCTTTTGCACGCCCTGAAGAGTAGGTGGTAACTGAGGATCATCGATCTTTCCGGAGTATGATGGTTCCTCGTTAAGTGCCTTCCCCAGGACTATTTTTCTTCCTTGTCTCATTTTCATAAATCATCTTTCTTCCGCCCTCGAATATTTCGTAGCTAATTGCAAGAGATCTTTAATATTACAAACACACATTCCAGACACTCATTTTTAAGACTCTTCGAACAGCTCCAGTTAAGTAACAAATTTCATCCGCCGCTCGGTTTATCGCTTATGAAATTTTTATCAAATCCCATTAAAACGCCGAGAGCGCGACTGTAATCGACGTCATAAATGGAAAAACAATCTTTGGAAGTTATCAAACACATTTCGCGGAGACTCTATATTCGAGGTAATAAAATTTTACGATCGACCTTAAATTTTCCGAGCGGTGAAAAGTGCTGCGTTTATTATACTTATTTCATAGTTTACCGAGTCGTATATCCATATCTATTGTACTCTATCCTGGAACGTTCGCGCAAAACTTCCATATTAACTGTAAACGTATATGTATCCGTATCCGCGAAGCTTTAGAATCACGGCGTACGAAACTGCGAAAGTGAAAGCAACCGGGTCCTGTGGCGCAACGGATAACGCGTCTGACTACGGATCAGAAGATTCCAGGTTCGAATCCTGGCAGGATCGAATATTTTTTTTTCACTTTGAAATCATTTTTTCATCGATACATTCGCTGGTCAGCCCGATGAGCATTTGAGAAACATGAACTTTGTTTAAATATTCGAGAAATGATTTGAAATGTGATCAAATGGCATCAAATCTGACTGAACTTGCTGAAAGTGCTTTTTGAACAATTCTCATATAATATTAGGTGTAGAAATTAATTCGGTGCCTTGATATTAAATTATTTATAAATCTGGTTTGAATGACGATAATCGCCCTTCATTTTGTAACGTTTAAGTACCAACACTTACAGTTATGAAACATTTGAGATCTAGTCGAAACACAAAAACTATTAATGCTTACATATGGCACTGTATACCGTTTGCCTTTCAATTAAAGAACAATGCTTCCGAAGCCGCTGAATGACTTGCTGTGCTTTGGGTGAAGGTTCAGTAACACATAAAACCTGCAATAAGTAGTATTAAAAATTTGGAAGCGACTACTTCGATCTTTCTGATCGAGAACGTACCGGACAGCAGAGTAGGGCAATAATCAACTAATATTTAAAAATAAAAATAAATTTTTTAAAAATACCACGTTTTTAAAACGCACTAAAAAGTATAAAATAAAATTTTTAAATACACCACGTTTAAAAAACGAACTAAAAAGTATAAAATAATTTTTTCTAGCCCCATACAGATTCCTAACCCTTTAAAATTTGTGATTGTGAATTTTTAATAGCTAAGAAAATACTTGTAAGATTTAAAACGAAAAACGCGGGGCGCATGCAATAGATAATTGATGCATGAACACTAAATCACTAACAACTTTATTGAACTGCAAATGTTATGAAGTGTTGTACGAGATTTCTCAGCGGCAGCTACTCTCTACACTCCTTACTATGTATTATCTTGCGCCCCACGTTTTTCGTTTTAAATCTTACAAGTATTTTCTTAGCTATTAAAAATTCACAATCACAAATTTTAAGGGGTTAGGAATCTGTATGGGGCTAGAAAAAATTATTTTATACTTTTTAGTTCGTTTTTTAAACGTGGCGTATTTAAAAATTTTATTTTATACTTTTTAGTGCGTTTTAAAAACGTGGTATTTTTAAAAAATTTATTTTTATTTAAATAATTATTTTCTGCTTTTTAGTCTTGCATGTGTGAAATTTTATAATCGATTTTGAACATTTTGATGAGATTATAACAGAGACATGTAGTAAATTTCAGACGGTATTGCGACGCGTCATATCGAAAACGAACGCCGTGGTAAAATGTCAAAGATAAAGGTTCGAAGGAGAATTTCGGTGTAACTGTTCTTTCGCTTGGTAAACAAACATTATAGTATACTAATACGTAGTAACTTTGTAAACACCGCACGGAGCTCGAACGCACACTGAGCTGCTTCGGTGCGAAGCAGGTCAGTGGAGTGGGGATGAGTCAGAGTGGGAACAGAGTGGGCACTACCGGTCGTCGCGCGGGGACGTGTAACGATTAAATTTTTAATAATTTATATCTCCTAAACGCGTAGGCTGTTGTAAATTAAAAAATTTTTTTTTTAATATTGCATTGTCATATAGTACTGAGCTATGTTTAAAATTTCAAGTCTCTCGCTTATCGAGAAGTTAGTTTAAAATCAGTTGTATAATTTGTACCGAACAAACAAACAGACATATAAGAAAGCGACCTAATAAAAACGTGGTAAAATATTTAATGGCATACCTGGTGATTTGGCGACTTCTCTGTGAAAATCATCATTAACGAACTGCTCCTTTTTTGTAGACATTATTTTGAGATTATAACAGATACATGTAGTAAATTTCAGACGGTATTGGGACCGCATCATATCGAAACGCCGTGGTAATATGTCAAAGATAAAGGTTCGACCGATAATCTCGGTGTAACTGTCCCTTCGATTGGTAAACAAACATTGTAGTATAATAATACGTAGTGACTTTGTAAACACCGCACGGAACTCAAACGCACACTGACGCACACTGAGCTCCTTCGGTGCGAATCGGGTCAGTGGAGTGGGGATGAGTGAGAGAGGGAACGGGTAGTGGAGTAGGGAGCGCTGTCGCGCGGCGTGGCGACCGTTGAACGCGATGACGTAGGTTTCGCGGGGGGGTGAAAAGGTAAATATTTAATTGTTATATCTCCGAAACGGATAGACTTTTTAACAATTTTTTTTTTTGAATAATGCATTGTCATCCAGTTCTGAGCCATGTAACCGATTTCAAGTCTCTAGCTCATCAGGAAGTTAGTTTAAAATCAATTGCAAAATTTGCCACCGAACAAACAGACAAATAGACAAACAGACAAACAGACAAACAAACAAGAAAGCGAGCTAATAAAAACGTGGTAAAATGACTAATAGTCTTTTTGAATGTAGCGTTCCGTCGCGCAGGAACAGCACTCGTAGGTTTCCCCCCTAATTTTAAGAATTATTTATTTAGGAAGACACCCAGAAACCACGTACGCACAGATTTTCGAGAAATGGTTTTCTTGTCCACCAAACGACAGATATCTAACGATTCTCTGTGTACTTCAGGATTCGTTTAATTTAATGGATTGTACACAAGAAGTGTACACAATTTTGGAAAAATATTCTACCCTTTAGTGTGTACAATTAAACAAATTGTGGAAGAAATCTAACAGCACCCGCGATCGGTTTTTAAGTAATAATAGAAAACGGTTGAATTCTCGCTGTGTTCTTCCGAAGTATGTGACCAGCCTGCTAAAATCGTCGGTTTCTAAACTGGATGAATGTAATTCCAGTCGTGGAAGACCCCAAACACGATTCGACGATTGCAGTACGAAGACAAAAAGAAGGCGAGTTGAAGAATTAGTCTCAACAAAAGAGCCAGAAGAATTTTGTTTCGTGGCCAATATGGTATCCCATAGTTCTACATCTTCGAAATCTGCAGAGGAATCGAAAATATGTGTATCGCCAACTGAGGCATTATCCTTATGTTTCGATTTAGACCTTTCAGAAAGGAAATATATTATTTTAAGAAACGCTATAAAATGCCCCCAAATAAAGATTGTTTCCCTAGTCTACATATGCTTAAAGAAACGAGACAAAATATATTGCCTCAGTCCATTTCGGCGACAGAAGTAACTGCTAAGGCAGATGTACAACAAAGTTTAAATTCTACTATTAGAAGCCTTTGGCCACCGATGGCAGTAGTGGTCATAGTACATATGAACAAAGGTTCACCAATGTCGACAGCACTGACGAGTATGTGTTTTTAGTTGCTTTGGTTCCACTGAAATTAACTGATGTCGATTCAGAAGAAAATTTGCGTATCTTTAATTTTAAAGTTATTTGTGTATCTTTCTTTTATTTCTTTGAACTTTGGACAACCTTTGTACGATGCCGGGCGTCCAAATTCTTTGCATCTTACACAAAAGAGTTTTGATTTTTCAACTAATATATCCTTATTGATCTCGCAGTTACCTGAATCATGGTTTTTTGAACATTTGACGCATCTAAAATCGAGTTTACAATTTTACGCTAAGTGTCCTATTCTCTGACATCTATGGCACATGATGGTTTCTTTTTTTATTAATCTTTCCCATTTCACAGATTGATTTAAAATTTATTTTATTCTTGTTAGATAATATAAAAGTTGTTTTATAATGTAAAAGTTGTTGAAAGAAATAAAAAAAAAAGTTGGCCCATGAGGGGATCGAACCCACGACCTTTGCGTTATTAGCACGACGCTCTAATTTTTTTTTTCTGAAGATTTTTATTCAAAAAGAATCAATGTATACAAAATAATGTCTACATCGCTTAGTGTAGAGAATACGCTACATGTTTTTTCTATTCTTAAAAACTATTTATTGCCTGGTCCCTTATGAACGCTCACAACCATGTCATTTCATTATCTTAAACTATCAGTCTTACTATTTTCTATTCTTAAGTACTAATTAACAATTGTATTTTTGATTTTTCTTTTATTCTAGCTTCCGCAGAGAAAAAAGGGAGGGAGAGAAAAAAAAAGAGTAACTGAATATTTTCTTTACGGTCTTCGATGTGTCGAGAGTACTATTTACAATATTTACAGTTATTTACATATATACACTATATACATAATGACAACTAAACGGTTCTTGTATTTATGTGTCTAACCACCAATATTTCTTTTTGTTATTTGTATAATCATCTTTTATATCCCTGTCGGGAATTGCCATATTGTACACCATCTTATATGTTGTACTCGTGCTGCTTATGTTAGGTGGGTACATTAATCTTTTATCGCTAGATTTTCTATCAATGTGGTAGATTATTGGTATATTGTTCTGGTCGGATATTCTTCCTGTTCTATCTAGGAGTAGGAATGCTTCGGGTGGGATATTGCCTGTTTCTAATGTTTGTGAGTAGTATTCGTCGTGTGGGTATATGGATGTTGCAATAAGGTTATTTCGCTCTATTTTATTTATGTTTGCGTAATAATTTCTTATTAATTTTATAATAAAATTATCAATTCTAGGGATATCTGCTTTGTTGTATAAGTTTTTACATGTTTCATATTTTTTAAAATTTGAAGAGCTACTTCTATACATAAATGTGCATGCCTTGAGACATTTCCTTTCGAATGCTCTTATTAACTCCATTAGGTGCGGGCTTATGTTGAACCATATTGGGCATCCATATGTAATGATGGGCCTGATCAATAGTATATAGCATAATATTTTTATTCTATTATTTAGGTGGCTTGAATAGAAGATTTTACTGTTTGCCATGAATGCTTTTCTCGCTTTTTCTAGTTGTATTTTTATGTGTTTATTTAGCATTAAACGTTCGTCTAGGTGTACCCCTAGGTATCGTACTATATCTTTATGTGGTATGTTTGTATTATTTGATTTTATATTAACTGTTTTGTAAGTTTTTTTGAAGGTTTGGCATTGGTTTGTTAAGCTTCTTCTAAATAGGATTGTTTCACATTTTGTGGGATTGATTTTTAGCTTCCATGTTTTATAATATTCATTAATTTTATTAAAGATTTCTTGCATTTTTTCCTGTAGTTTAATTACGTTTTTGCCTTTTATGTATAGAATGAAATCGTCCGCGAAAAGGAGTGCTTTTGTGTCTGTCGAGTCCGCAATGTTGAATAATTTTGGGATGTCTGCGTTAAAGAAGTTAAATAGTACTGGTGCTGTTACCGTTCCCTGTTGTAGACCATCAACAGAGAAACAAAGAATTTTTTATTATTTAACATGTTTGCAATTATTTTTATTAAGTGTGCTGGGCATCCCTTTTTGCTTAATTTGTATAAGAGGCCCTTTACCCATACTGTGTCGAATGCCTTTTCTAAATCAATTAAACATGCTGCTACGCTCTCTTTGTTATCTATTGCTTCATGTATGTCTGACGTTAATTTTTGTAGAGCATGTACTGTGCTCAATTGGTATCTGAATCCGAATTGTACGTCTGGAATTATTTTAATTTTTTCGTAAATGATTCTAGTGCATTTTTAATAAGAATTTCGAAAACTTTAGATATGTTTGGCAATAAGCTGATTGGACTATAGCTTGTGGGTTGTGTTGTATCTTTTCCTTTTTTGCAGATTGGTATAACTTTGGCCGTTTTCCATTCATTCTGGAAGTAGAAATTGTTTAGGCAATTGTTGAATAAAATTGTATACTCCTCTATGATTCGACTCGGTAGATTTTTTAAAATTATATTTGGTATTTTGTCCGGACCTGCAGATTTTTTGTTATTTAATGTTTGGAATATTCTGTCCATCATGTATACGTTTGTGAAGTAGTTGGGTCTTCATCCCATGAGGGTTTCGTTGCTCGGTTGCTTTCTGAGAACTGTATTAAGCTTTGCCCCGTTATCGTTGCTTCTTTAATTTCTTCCATTAATTTTTGATTATGTTCCTCGATAAGTTCTGTAAGTCTTGTTTTACCTAGTTCTTTATTTTGTGAGTAGACTGCTGCAGAACTTGCTCCAATTACATTCATTTTATCTTTTTCGTTAGTTATGATGAAATTGTTTTTTTCGTTTTTGTGTATTGAGTTTAGCGGGATTTCTGCTTCTTCAATTATCTTTGTGTTATTGTAATTTATTTCTAAATTTGTGATTTCTATTTTGTGCTTTTTTCTAAAAATGGTTGTTTTCCCAGTATTTACCATTTACCATTTTCTAAAAATGGTTGTTTTCCCAGTATTTATTTACCGATGATTGGAACTCTTGTTTGATTTGAATTTTACACCTTTTAATTAATTCTTTTGTTTCTTTTATTATAACGTGGGCTTGGATCGATGGTTTTCTATATTCGTTATTTAAAATAGAGAACAATTTACTTTTCGTTTTAAGTAAATTTTTAATTTTTCTATTCAAATACATTTCAGTAGAGTTGTATTCTGTTTGTTTGGGTACGTGTATATCAATTGCGTTTACTATTGCTTCATTAATTAGTACTAGTCCTTCGTCTACTTCTTGGTTTGTTAGATTTCTGTCTGCCGGTATACTGTTGGTGTAGTTCCTGGTTAAGTACTTTTTAAAATCGGGCCATTTTCCGCTTCCTGTGGTATGCAGAATTTTATTGTCTGCAACTGTTGCAGTTTGTTTTTCTCCTGCAGTATAATGTTTCATCCAATCTTTATTTGGCGACATGTGATTCGTGGCCCCTGAGTCGATGTACCACCATCTTTTTTATTATTTGCCATCAAAGCAGTCAATAAGCTCCAATTGTGATTCCTTTGACCTTTTGAATATTTAGAATTCTGTCCTGACGACTCTGGTTTCAAATTTCTGCAATTTGGCTTGGTGTGTCCCAATCGTCCACAGCCATAGCATTTTATAACCTTTTTCTGAAACTGAAATCTTGATTTATCATGATACGTTTGCTGCTGTTTTATTGCAAATGCTACATCACTTGAGTTATTTTCAAGCTGAACCTTTACGTCTTCTTGCAATAGCTTAGTTTTTACAAGATCCGTTGTGATTTGTACTTGCAAACTATCAAGTGCCATCACCATCGGTTTATATTCCGGTGGTAAACCGGCCAATAAAATAACCGCTAGTAATTTGTCTTCTACTGGACTACCAATGTCTGCAAGTTTTTGAGACAAATTTAAAGCCTCTGATACATACTGGTTCATATTTTCAAAGTTTGCATAATCTAATTTAAACAACGCTCTCATTAAAATTAAAATGCGCGATAAACCGTTATCCTCGTAGGCTTTAGCTAGTTTTTCCCACGCTAGTTTGGCTGTTGTCACGTCTTTTACGTGTACATAACAATGTGAGCGTACGTTTAAGCAAATGGCCGCCAATGCCCTCTGATCCTTTTTCGAATCTGTGCTACTTCCATTTGATATTGTAATACAGTCCCACAAATCTAGCCCAATAAGTGTCATTTTCATTATAAATTTCCAAGTGGAATAATTTGAGGTACCGTCCAATTTCGGATCTATAGATGGTATATTACCAAGTACATTTATCGGCGTGACTGAACTTGTTTGCGTAGTCATTGTACTATGTAATGGAAGATTTGGTTTAGAAGGAGAAATTTATAATAATTCTTTCTCTTAATTTGTGCAGCCACAGCAACAAAAAAAAATTATTTCAACCGTTATTTGTATTAAAGTGACGTGCGAAACTCACCGACTTTTAGTTTGTCGTGAAGGTCGATGCAGTGTTTCTTCGATCGTTGAGCCGTTGCTCTTTTAATAGCGAAATCGTTCTTCTAATATTTAGACTCAATTTAATAAGAAAAATTCTTGGCTTAAATCTGGGCCCATAACCTGTAGAAGTTTATAACTCGTAGACTGGTTATATAGATTAATCGCAGCAGATAGAATCCTCTCTGGTAGTCTATATATTTTGAACGATACACTTTAGTAAATACGAATGACTGTTCGCACGAGCGGTTGTACACAGAGTGAGGTGATGTTCCTCACGTACGCCTTATTGGATACATAATTACTTAGTTCTAGTGAAGATGTCGCGATTGATCGGTAACGCAGTTTTTCTAGTTTCCAACATTTGTGATTTCTATTTTGTTCTTTTTTCTAAACATGGTTGTTTTTCCAATATTTACCATTTAGCATTTTCTAAAAATGGTTGTTTTCCCAGTATTTATTTACCGATGATTGGAATTCTTGTTTGATTTGAATTTTACACCTTCTAATTAATTCTTTTGTTTCTTTTATTATAACGTGGGCTTGGATAGATGGTTTTCTATATTCGTTATTTAAAATAGAGAACAATTTACTTTTCGTTTTAAGTAAATTTTTAATTTTTCTATTCAAATACATTTCAGTAGGGTTGTATTCTGTTTGTTTGGGTACGTGTATATCAATTGCGTCTACTATTGCTTCATTAATTAGTACTAGTCCTTCGTCTATTCCTTGGTTTGTTAGATTTCTGTCTGCCGGTATACTGTTGGTGTAGTTCCTGGTTAAGTACTTTTTAAAATCGGGCCATTTTATTTTATTATAAATGAGTGGGCTGTTTGGTGTTGTAAAACTTATTCTGTCTTCTTTGTTTGGGAGTGTAAACTGTATGTTAATTGCCCTATGATCGCTATCCATAATTGAAATGGATGGGTATTAATTTAACCTTTTCTTTCAAGAACATGTCCCAAAGTTTATTAATATAGTAAAGACACGTTTACAATACCCAAACAATATTTACTGTATATTAATGAAAATAATCTCGCACGCGGCTCGCTCGTCGCACTCACTCAATTCGCACTGACGCGCATACCAACCCGCGCAGCATTATACAGCGGAGAAACAGGAAAAAGAACGAGGAATTTACGAACACCTGTACTAGCGTGCTGGGAGAAGCAAACCTCACTTCAATAATGATTGTTTCTATTGTGTTATCTGTATTTACGTTGTGTACGTTTATTCTGCTATCAATCAGACCCACATCAATATATGAGTTGCCCCTGTAATATGTTGATATGTTTGTATTTTTTAAAGACATTCTGAATTGAATACCATTATATTAATAATGGTTTTTCCATTTTGGATGCTTTGCGTTAAGGTCGCCTGCTATAATATAAAAGTTATTTAATTTTTCTAGTTCTAGGTATTTCGCTATTGCAGGGTGGAAGGGTTTTTCTCAGGAGTTTTATTCAACTGTTCTCTTCGAAGTGTGAACGCTAACTGCTGATTTGTAAAACAGAATACATAGTCTACCAAGGCCAGGTTGTCCGTGGTTTTTATATGTTTGGCCTTAGAGCGCGAGTCGTCGTTGGCGACGAAACATAGTGCGACGACCGCGTGCCACAACACTGCTCGAGGAACGACACCTCGTCCTCGCGCAACAGACACACACAGACACGTGGACACACAATTACGCAAGGTGTTTCTTTTACACTATATATTCTAATTCGTTCCCGAAGCCGCTGAATGATTTGCTGTGCTTTGGGCGAAGGTTCCGTAACACATAAAACCTGTAAAAAGTAGTATCAAAAATTTGGAAGCGGCTACTTTGATCTTTCTGATCGAGAACGTACCGGACAGCAGAGTAGGGCAATAATCAACTAATATTTAAAAATGACTAATAGTCTTTTTGAATGTAGCGTTCCGTCGCGCAGGAACAGCACTCGTACAGTCGCGTCGGTATTTAAGTTGATACTTATCATTTTTATAAAATCGCGGTAAAAGGAAACAATAAAAATAAATAAAATACAAAATGTTAACCAAAATCAATTTATTCGAGTCTTAAGTAAGTAACGTCATCTTAATAATTATATTCATTTGAGTAACAATAGCATTATACAAATATTTTCGAATTAACGTCCATCGGAAAGTAAGTTGACAATGTTTATAAAGTAAATTATAATTCTATAAAAAACAATAAAAAAATATTTAATAAGCAGTTTGATATCCTTTCGCTTTTATTACTTCCAGTAAACGATTTAGCATACTATGTATTAATTTTTTTAACGTTTCGGGCTGTATTTCATTCCATGCCTTTTCTAGTGCGGCTATTAATTTTGGTTTTTTATAGCGCTCTGATTTTGGTAGTTTTCGATTGAGTTCGTCCTATAAGTGCTCAGTCGGATTCAAATCAGGACTCTGCGGTGGCCAAGAAAGCAGCGATATATTTTTTTCGTTAATAAATTGTTTGACGATCTTTGTGGTATGTTTCGGATCGTTGTCATGTTGGAATATGTATTCTGTATCTGGCCCAAATTTTTGAATTGATGGAAACAAATTTTCTTTTAGAATATCAATATATTTCGTAGCTGTCAATATACCATCAATAATTTGTAATTTTCCTACTTTTCCATTGTTGAAACAGCCCCATAACATTATAGACCCTCCACCGTGTTTCACTGTGGAGGTAATAACATTTTGTTTAAAAGCTTCGCCTTGCTTTCTCCACACATATTGGGTTGGCAAGAAAGTAATTTCGGTTTTCACTAACTGATGGCGTTATGTTTTGTTTGATTGGCTTCTGTTAACGTTGCGTTTGTTTTCTTTCTGACATTTCATAACTGCATCTTTTAGGCTACTTTTGAAGCAAATTACACGTAATTTTGATTAAAATTGTTAGTTCTGTGTCAATTTGAACATGGAGTGCAGAAACGAACATTATAGGCATATATTGCTTTTTTATTTCCGTAGAGGTAAAAAAGCTGCCGAGGCTCACAAAGATATATGCGAAGTTTACGGTGTAGATTGCTTAACAGAACGCACGTGCCAGAATTGGTTTAAAAAATTCCGTTCTGGAAATTTCTCACTTAAAGACGATCAATGTTCTGGTCGATCATCTGGAGTTGATGATGACCAAATGAAAGCCATTATTGAATCGGATCGTCATATAACTGTCCGAGAGATTGCAGACAGGTTAAATGTCTCGCATACAACCATAGAATATCGTTTAAAAAGTCTCGGAATCGTTAAGAAGCTCGATATTTGGGTTCCACACGAGTTGAAAGAAATTCACTTAATGCAACGCATCAACATATGCGATATGCATCTCAAACGAAATGAAATCGACCCTTTTCTCAAGCGAATCATCACCGGTGATGAGAAATGGGTTGTTTACAATAACACAACTCGAAAACGATCATGGTCCAAGCATGATGAACCAGCCCAAACCACACCGAAAGCTGAATTGCACCAAAAGAAGATCGTGTTGTCAATTTGGTGGGATTACAAAGGTATTGTGTATTTTGAGCTGCTCCCAAGGAACCAAACCATCAATTCAGATGTTTATTGTCGACAACTAACAAAACTGGACATAGCAATCAAAGAAAAACGGCCAGAATTGGCAAATCGCAAAGGAATCGTGTTCCACCATGATAACGCTAGGCCACACACATCTTTGGTAACACGTGAAAAGTTATTGGAGCTTGGTTGGGAAGTGATGTCACATCCACCATATAGCCCTGACATTCCACCATCAGATTATCATTTATTCCGAAGTTTACAAAACTCTTTGAATGGTAAAACATTCACTAATGATGATGATCTGAAATCGCACTTGGATCAGTTTTTCACCGAAAAGGATCAGAAGTTTTATGAGCGCGGAATTATGAAGCTACCAGAAAGATGGCAAAAGATCATACAACAAAATGGAAAATATTTTATTGATTAAAGTTCATTGCTTTGATAAAAAAATTGGATTTTATTTCATCTAAAAATACCGAAATTACTTTCTTGCCAACCCAATATTTCCTTCGTTTGTTTGATTATAATTCAAACTTTGATTCATCACTCCAAATTATGGATTCCCAGAATGCAATCGGTTTATTAAAATGCTCTTTTGCAAAATTTAAACGTTTGCGAGCATTTGTTTCGGAAATGTGTGGCTTCTACCTAGATATTCGACCATGCAACCCAGCTTCGTATAAACGGGATTTTATTTGAGTGGTCCCTATTGGTAAATTTAAATCTTCTTTCAGCTGTTTGGCAGTAATAAATGGCTCTTTTTTTGTTATTTTAACAATTTCTCGATCCTGACGAGGAGTTGTTTTTCTTTTTCTTCCCGTTCGAATTGAATTTTCGGGTTTCCCAGTAGTCTCTATCTTTTTACAGATTTTTCGCACCCCTTCCTGTGATATTCCAAAATCTATAGAAATTTGTCGCAAACTTTCGCCTTCGCTTCTTCTTTTAAAAATTAATAATCTTTCAGACTCGTGTAATTCCCGTTTTTCGGCATTCTACGAGTAAACAATTCTTAACAATAACAATACATTTAGAAAAAACATTATATAAGAGACTAAATACATTATCAAGTTATTAAATGCGTGTTTCATAGCGAAATTTTATTAATTAAATAAAAACTTGTGTATGTCAACTTACTTTCCGGCGGACCAAATTTAGGAAATATTTTTACTAATGGACTGTTATTTAATTCCACGAGGTGTTTTCACTTTGATACTTACTGGTATACTGAGACATTTCTCGTACATGCTTGAAACAACGTCAGAAACAACGGAAAAACGCGTACAGGTGTTTACATTATGAAACAATGTCGTCAATACCAGAAATACAACAGTGTCAACATAAATACCGACGCGACTGTAGGTTTCCTTCGGACAGGATTTATGATGAGAACGTGTCTAAATATCTTCCTCGAGGATTATACAACTAGAATCATTCGGCGACCATTCAAAGGCATCTGGTCAACGTTTAGTTTTTATACGCCCTTGAAAATGCAAGGTGTCATAAATTTAGTCGCTCCTAAGGACCGCCCGCGACCGTTACGCACGGTGTCGAATTACCGAGACCCGTCGCGTCGTCGATCGAGTTAGATATCGCCCCACTCCTTCCCAGGGCTTCATTCAGAGCTACGGGAAGGAGGTCCTAGCAGTCAAAAGTGTACTGATTGGGAAATGCAACTTTCTGCAGGAACCAATCAGTGCATCTTATTTCCATCTGGAGAACCAAACGAGCATCGCGTTAACACTGGAAGTCGAAATCGCTCAGTTGAGTTTTACGCTCTATCGCAGTGACATTCTCCAGTCCTCGGGTAGACAAGTACAACGCACGAGCCGTTGTCTTGTCAATCATACGTGCAAAGTTAGCATCACGGTAGTTCGTTGTCCAGCGGTCAGGACACCAGACAAACCGGGATCGCGTCGGTCAAGATCCCTCGCGTACGGGATTACATCAGTCGAGATCCCTCGCGTGCGTACGAATCATCAACGCGAATCATTATCATCATCTGCGCGCGTATAAGGCAAGACCTGCTAGATCAGCGTTACTGACGAGTTTACTAGCAAGTCCGGGACGAAACGCTTCTTTTAACGTTCTCATACGATTTCAATCCATGCGAATCAATTATTGTCTTTTGCGAACATCCTATCATTGAACCAGCTGCCCAGATTAACTTGGCGGGCAGTGATCCGGAACATACGCGAACCTACAGATCCGCAACAAAACAGTTAGTCATAGTAAAGTCATTAGTCAAAACTTTTTGATTAGTTAGTGACCAATCAGAGCGCAACCTAGACGCGAGTTGGTACAGTCGGCCAATAGACAGTTAGCGCGCCGCACAGTGTGTCGGCCAAGAGCGCAACAATAAAAAAATCAATATTTTTACAATGTATACCTGTTTACATGAATCTATTTTAAAAATACCATTTATTTATGAACATTCGCCAGAAAAAAGAACTGAACATCGATTGAAACAAAACATGTTCCTTCCGTCATAGTCTGACACGTCACTTTTTCTTGTATTATAACCTCAAGTACGCACATAAAACGAAAACATTATACAACGTATCGAAAAGCGAAAAATTAAATAATTTGCGCAGGATCATTTAGTGCAAGGTGTGTACTCGTTATTTTGGCTCCTTAGCGGTTTTTACAATTATTATTTATCGTATTTTATCGATTCAAAGTGATCCGTTTGTTAAAACGTAAAATCGAAAATTCTTATAACTTTAACTAAGGTTTTCGTAAAAAAGGTAAAACACGTCGTACGATTTTTGCTAGAAAATATTCGTAGGACTATTCTTTACCGAATTCTATAAAAAATTTCTGCCCGAGCTTGCCCCCTAATTTTAAGAATTATTTATTTAGGAAGACATCTAGAAACCACGTACGCACAGATTTTCGAGAAATGGTTTTCTTGTCCACCAAACGACTGTGTACTTCAGGATTCGTTTAATTTGATGGATTGTACACAAGAGGTGTACACAATTTTGGAAAAATATTCTACCCTTTTGTGTGTACAATTAAACAAATTGTGGAAGAAATCTAACAGAACCCGTGATCGGTTTTTAAGTAATAATAAAAAACGGTTGAATTCTCGCTGTGTTCTTCCGAAGTATTGTGACCAGCCTGCTAAAATCGTCGGTTTCTAAACTGGATGAATGTAATTCCAGTCGTGGAAGACCCCAAAAACGATTCGACGATTGCAATATGAAGACAAAAATAAGGCGAGTTGTAGAACTAGTCTCAACAAAAGAGCCAGAAGAATTTTGTTTCGTGGCCAATATGGTATCCCATAGTTCTACATCTTCGAAATCTACAGAGGAATCGAAAAAATGTGTATCGCCAACTGAGGCATTATCCTTATGTTTCGATTTAGACCTTTCAGAAAGGAAATATATTATTTTAAGAAACGCTATAAAATGCCCCCAAATAAAGATTGTTTCCCTAGTCTACATATGCTTAAAGAAACGAGACAAAATATATTGCCTCAGTCCATTTCGGCGACAGAAGTAACTGCTAAGGCAGATGTACAACAAAGTTTAAATTCTACTATTAGAAGCCTTTGGCCACCGATGGCAGTAGTGGTCATAGTACATATGAACAAAGGTTCACCAATGTCGACAACACTGACGAGTATGTGTTCTTAGTCGCTTTGGTTCCACTGAAATTAACTGATGTCGATTCAGAAGAAAATTTGTGTATCTTTAATTTTAAAGTTATTTGTGTATCTTTCTTTTATTTCTTTGAACTTTGGACAACCTTTGTACGATGCCGGGCGTCCAAATTCTTTGTATCTTACACAAAAGAGTTTTGATTTTTCAACTAATATATCCTTATTGATCTCGCAGTTACCTGAATCATGGTTTTTTGAACATTTGACGCATCTAAAATCGAGTTTACAATTTTACGCTAAGTGTCCTATTCCCTGACATGTATGGCACATGATGGGTTCTTTTTTTATTAATCTTTCCCATTTCACAGATTGATTTAAAATTTATTTTATTCTTGTTAGATAATATAAAAGTTGTTTTATAATGTAAAAGTTGTTGAAAAAAATAAAAAAAAAAAGTTGGCCCATGAGGGGATCGAACCCGCGACCTTCGCGTTATTAGCACGACGCTCTAACCAACTGAGCTAATGGGCCGGTGAATGATGTGGCCAAGTTGTATAATAAGAGTTAGACACTGTGACACAATTCTCCCGTAAGACTTCATATTTTAATGAATTAATTTATCAAATTGATTAATGTTCATTCGAAAATATTAAGTGACATTCGAAAATATTGAGAGGAGGGAGGAGAATAACTTTAGAGCTTGGTTGAAAGTCTTCATTTTATATCAGAGGTCTAACAATGTGAAAGTTCGAAGTGCGAATGAATACGACAGTGATGGGCACGGTTAAACGTCTGCTTCGCCACCAACTTTTTTTTTTAGTTTAAGGTCGCGTTGAAAAAATACGGGAATAATACCCACTAAAAAAACCACATATCCAAGACTTATGTCCTTTCCTCCCTCAACTTCTGGCTCGCTGGAGGGCCTGACGGGGCCCGCTTTTCGCATATCTCCCATCTGGGTTATTGTGCGAGCTGGCTCCACTCGTGTTCTTGTCCAATTCCCCACCGACGCACAGTGGGCCAGAAACCGATCTTTTTGGACAAAACTCTGCCGACAACTCAGTCTTTCATCGATTCAATTGGAATTTTTTTTAAATGTTCGTGAAGGACTATACTTTGATGACGTGCTGCGCGAAAATCGTTAACTGTCACAGCATTGGTTGCTACGATGGGGAGGGTTTTTCCTCGATCGGGACAAAAATGTCCATCCCTGGTGTACAGTGCACGAAGGGGGGACAGGGACGATCAATCTTTGTCCGAGGGTAGATCCTCGATTCGTGGGGGCTCATTGGTCTAATTAGAGGGCAGGTAAAGCAGGAGCATGGCGATAAGCTTCTCTCGAAATCGAATCGAACGGGTTGGGTGGTGTATCGATTTCGGTGCACGCTCGCAGGCAAAACGCGCGCGCGGCTGCGGTTCGTAACCCCATTAAACTTTTACGATTTAAGTTTCCGCCGACGTCGAAGCCGGGGCAAGCTCTCTCCGTTCACGTTGGAACGAATAAAAACAACCCGTCGAACATGTCCGTTCGTGGTCGGACGACGACGACGACGGTGAACGATGAAGCGGCCAACGGTCACGTGTCGGACGTTATTCGTGTCGTGGATCTTAAAATCGCAGGCCGGACTCCGGGACTCCAGCCGGAAAACGGGAGACTCGTGACGAACCGGCCCCGGCCAGATTCGGGATCGATCAGCATCGCCTCTCTTGTTAAAACCCTCTAACGACCGACGATGCATCAATTACGTTCTCACGTGTTGTTACCTGCCGCGAGAATTCTCTTCGCAGCAGGCGTGGGAATTCTGATTGTTCAGCTTCGATAAATTTATTTTCCTCGACAACATGTCGCATGTAATACTTTAAATTTCTCGGAAGAAGGAATATATTACGCAGACCACTTTCGTAATTACGGGCGCAAATATTCTCCGATGAAAGTTCGAATAGCGGGCGTGTTCGAGCGCAGCTCCCATTGAATCAGAGCTATCGACTCTTTATTACGATTGTATCGGGCGATTAACCAAATTCGCCATCATGTTAGAATAATAGAAAGGCGAGTAGGCAAGGAAAAAGCGGTGAACGATGGGGCAATCGTCGCAGATCTATGCCGTGCAAGCTCATCGATATTCCGCGAGCAATTCCGCCGGCAACGGGTCGCGACCAAGTGGATGCTGGAACAAATTCTTGAGGGCAGAAGTGCATCCGAGCGTGGGCATTAGACGGATGCGAGACGATCATTTACATACGGTCGTAAGTATGAATGTAACGCATCCCCGGCCGTCCGGAAAACTGGCGAATCCCGTGGAATGGAACTGGCGTGCTTTCATCGCGATTCATACGGGAACACCGTACACCGAGGGCATAGGGAAATAGGGATCCTGAAAGCTGGTAAATATTGACGTTAAACCGAACAGTAATAGCGGCTTCGGAAAGAAAATCTCGTTCCAGCCCCGTCCATGTACGGGCAGAGAGCCCCCGGGGAAAAATTGAGCGTGCCCAGAAGAGATCGCTATGGGATCGCTATCTTTTGCGCACGCTTCAAGGGTCTAGTTACCTGAAGGGATTTAATTCAATTTATTAACAATTTTCCAAAAATTCCTGTACTCCAAGAAAAATATTGTTAGTGAGGAAACAACCGCCGGAAGATGAACATTGGAAAGAAAAAGAAACCCGGCTAAATGTGTGCTCACGGGGGTTCCGAAGCATGCAAACGAAACTACGATTTCGTGTCTGCCTTTTCGAGGATAAATTATGGAAGAGACTCTCAGCAGGCGCGAAGAATTCGCGAGGAACGAGGAATTTCTCGCGTTCCATCGGGTTTCGACGACACTTACATTTCCGGAAGCGATGGGCGTGATTCACCGAGGCAGACGGACATCAATTTTATCGCTTATTTATTATCGCCACGCTGAATTAACGTACACTTTTACCGGTCGCTTACGGTAGTTGCTTACTGATTAATAGCGTTTGCCTGTGATTATAGCTGGCATTTCAATTGCTATTCGCCGTTTCGCGTAATGCGGCGAGCGAAAAGATAAATAGCTAAGTGCCCGGCGATCTATCTTTCGGGAACTTTTATCACGATTTCATTGGTCGTCGGATCCGATTTTTCAGTCGATTAACACTAAACATACCATTACGAAATGACCGGTTCCTGATTTTTTATTGAAGTGAAGCTTCTTTAGGCACGGTAGGCGTAAAACCGATCTGGCGATGAAACAAAAATGCGTAACGGAAGTGGTGGGGATGGTCAGCCGAGCTAGCGTTTTGACTCCCCACTCTTTCTGCCCCTCGAACGAAGTGCGGCGAGTGCGAGTGTATGCCAGAGGTGGGCGAAAAAATATTTGAAATACTATTTAATATTTTAGATTTTATTTTGCTTAAAAAAAATAGTTATTTTATTTGAACAATCTGAACCTCGAAATACAATATTTCTATTTGAACAACTGAACCTCGAAGTAAAATATTTCTATTTATATGAACAATCTGAACCACAAAACTAGAGGGCTATTGTTGCTCGCTCGCTTCGCTCGCTCGCGAGTAGGGTTGTTGTTGCTCGCTCGCTTCGCGAGCTCGCGGGCAGGACTGCTCTTGCGAGAATGTTAGTGGTACGCAATCCTAGTAGGACACACAGCTATTAATGTCTTTCATTTTGTGTGTGACTCTCCACGAGCCACACAAAGAACTTCCCGATTCATTAGTTGCTGTATATTATTATTATTATTTATTAAGTGTACGTTTTAAGAATATTATACGTTTTCAGGGAAATTCAATAGTTTTCTACTTATCAAAATGTTTGCTATATGGCGTCGCATTAAACCAATATCGTATGCTCGTTGCTCGCTTGGTTCCTTGTTATAGCATACTAATGTTGCAATATAAATTGTCTTAATTAGTTTTTCGCAAACGATACAACTCATCATTATCCGGGGTTGCAGTATTGATTTTGGTTTTCTTCGATACTGTTAATTTAAATTGTCCCGAAATATATAAACCGCGCTCAATTTTGAAACTCTGCTCAGTGCTACATACAACATTTGTAAAGTTCGTATTTCTGATGTTTTAAAATCCATACATACGTTCTCGTATGTTTGTCCCTGACTTTTATGAATCGTAATCGCTTCAGCAGGAACCACTGGAAATTGACAACGTGTGATTTGATATTTTTCCTCACTCGACATATTTACATGATACGATATTTTTGTTATTGGTGTTAAATTTTGATTGATATTTGCATTTGTCATATAATCACGATAACGAGTTCTTACTTTCACTCCTACTCTGACCAATTGAAAATCTAATCACAATATAGACGGAATTTTAGTATTTTCTTGAAAAGTAATAAATTTTAATATTCCGCATGTGTGCTCCATTAACCAATCCGTTTTCAACATCACTGTTATTAATAATTATCATATAGTTCATATTAATTTTCAATTTAATCTCAGTTAATAATTCGTTTTGAACTGATTGTTTTTTTATAGATTGTAATATAAATTTTTTTTTGTACTTTCATCGATATTCTTTGAAAATGTATTCTCGAGAGACCAATAAAAATTTATTTGATTTAATGGTCCATTCATGAATGTCGATTTTTCAAATATTTACCACTAGATTGTTGGTATTAACAACATGTATAAAATACGGTTGAAGGTATTCAAAGTTACCGCCAAATATTGATTTGCAACGATAGATCGTCGTATTCAAGCGTGTATATATGTTTGGTTTTTTCAATGTGTTCAGTTTTCAAGTTCGTTACGATCACTTCAGTAGGTTTCAAACCAGCAAACGTTACATATCAATTTCAATGTCTTATTTGACATAATCAGAGTTATTATAGCATGTATGTATCAAAACCAAGTTTCACAATGTTTATTACATAGTATTTAAAATTATATTCACATACATATTTCTTAATTTTTTGTGTTTAGAATCAAATTGCCAACCTTTGATAAAGGTTCAAAACAGAACCGAAACGTCAGGAGTAAAGGTGTGAATCTTTTGCAAAATTGCTATAGTGTATTAATGATCAAAACGTTAGCACCGAAAACATTTTCAAATTGAATTTACTACTGATTATCCGAAAATATTGTTGTTGCGCGGTCGGTCGAGATAATTGGCGTTATTGGAACCGCGTTGATTGAGTGACCGCCGAACAATTCGCAGAAACAATTCCGCCGAAAATGATCTCGTCGGATTTACAAATGGCGCCGGTGTGGCGTCGTCGGTGGCCTCCGAGCGAAACGCGGGGAAAACTAACATCCGTCCGTTGCATTAAACAAATTTGCGCGGCGCACGCCAATAATAATGGGGGTACACGCGGGCCAATAAATATCGAGGGGACCGCAGAGGCTGCGCGGCCCGATAAATCACTTTATTTCAAAACCAGAGAAAATGAAGTGGTCGCGGACAAATGTTCCGCGCGGCTCGCTATCTCCGCGCCGGAATAGCGTGTAAACGAGAGACGAATTAATTCGCACCGGCGAGTTTCACACCGGCGCGGCGAATGTTCGACAAGTCGTTATTCATAATAATCACGGAGAAGACAGCCTCAATTTCCTCGTTATTAGAAAGCGCTCTTCAAAACATAGTTCTCTTTCGCTGTCTAATTAATTTAATTAACACTTCCACGCTTTCCAGTTTGAAAATCAGATAATAATTCCATGGAATACATTTCTGGTCACGCAAGACAAAAATTCCCGTTTCATCACCGGGTCAGACGGTCGTCGAGACGTCGCCTATTCCCGACGAATTTTATGGCAGCATAAACGAGACATATAGGCGTAGGCGTTCCCAGCTGCCATAAACGGGAATGCCGTCGGAACGATCGCCGACGACACTGCACACCGGGAATCGACGAATGAATGATTTACGACACGCGTGAATTTTCGTCTCGCGTGCCTCTACGTACCTTGCGTACGCGTCCTCGTCTTCTTCGAACGGTTCTGTCGCGTACCGCCGCACAAGTACGTAGATTTAACTGCCTGACGATGCTCTAACGCGGAACAGACTGCGAGACGAATTGACCGGGATCCGGTAAGGAGGATCTTGCTGAAATCGCGGCGGCTTCTCTTCTCGGTGTTTTAGGATGGCGGGTAATGAAAGTGTTCCTCTAGTGCGACGCGATTTACCAGACAACAAGTACACAGTGGGTGTAGAAAGTATTCGAACACTGATAAATTTCAAACAAAACTGTGAAATTGTTAACTATTTTTTCTGGAAACAATGAATATGTAGATATTCTGACAAGTCTATAGAATAGATACAATGCAAACAAAAATTAATTTCTTGATTAACATGCGAATGTAATAGGGAAAAACAAAAATGGCAACAAGTTGTTACAAATAATGGGAGAAAAACGGAATTTCGAAGAGGAAGAATCGTAGAATACGACCATATTTTAAAGAATGTTTTCACACACTTGAATCGGTGGAAAAATTTGCAGAACGGAGATGTGTCTAATATATTTTCTAATAATTATTTTTTTTAAATTATTATTTAAGAAGAATTCATCAAGTGGCAGGAACGTTTCCTATTTCCATGATGTTGTAAAGGAGAGAGCTACCGATAGTTTACCTGAAGGAGGTTTTTTTTTGTGCCACGCACAGCAGGGAGCCGTCAACCAGCTCGAGATAGATGGACCGAACAGTCTCGAAACGAAATATTCGTACGAAGTCTGGCGAACATTTCCGTTGGGAAATGCTGGATATAAAAGCAGGGTGTAGTAAGCTAGCGCTGGCTGGCTAAGATAAACCGACCTTTAACCGGCTCGCCGTTGAGCAACACAGTTGCGGATGCTTGCATTCGATCATGCCACGCTAATGAGGGATCGATGGTGACGTAGAGGCCGAGGGTATCAGGGCCGACAGCGTAATTTCAAAATCCTGATTTGGTAGCATCGGGCCGGGTTTACCTTTGATTATCGTGTTCGATCTAGCGGCCAACAACAAGCCGACACCGCAACCGTCATGAATCGCATTCAATGTCAAAATTTCGATTCGGCTCGCTCTACCAGGACCGTTTACATTTCATTCCGAGGACCGGGGGATTGGTGAGCCTCTCTCTCTCTCTCTCTCTCTCTCTCTCTCTCTCTCTCTCTCTCTCTCTCTGACACGGACACATGGAAATACATGTACAGGTTCACTACCATTTCCTCACTTCCGGCGTTGAATCTTTCATTGAACGGCACGCGACCAAGTTTACATTTTCCCGCGAGCTCTGTCCGCGAGCCACTGCCGCGCCGTGCCGTTGTAATTGAGTTCTAAATTTGTTATCCCGGGCGAACCGTTTGAAATTTTCACCGGGGCCCGCGGTGTGCCCGGCTGCTTTCCACCCCGTAAACTCGAAAGCTTTCGGGAAACGCTCCCGAACAAAGCCGCGTTCGTTTCTTTGCGCCAATTATAATCGAGACCGAGCCCAGCCAGCGAATAATATCTCCCGCTACAGCGGCCATTCATTCTTTCGAATGAGATTTTCTATTATTCCGCGACCAGCCATCGACCTCGACGAATTCGCTGCTCTGCTCGTACAACTGCCTGCACGCTCGTGGTATTTCTACAATCGTGTAGATCGGGGTCCGACAGGGGGCCAGAACAGAGTTGGCCAAAATTTAATCAACAACTGACGAATAAATTTCTACTTCAATCGTTAATCGCAATTGACAAGGAAACTCCTACTTTAGCCGTTAATTGCAGTTAACGATTACATTCTTTTCGATTGTAATCGTCAATCGGATAATTGATTAATGATTAACACTTCGATATACCAGGTGTTTTTGAAAATATGCTTAAAAAATGCACAATTTCCATTTTTCCTTTAATTTTTCCTTTATATCTCAGCGAGAAATGATCGTAATACCGTGATTCGAACGAAAAATTTTTTTTAACATGCTATACAGGGTGGCCCACATAACTCTGAACAGCTCAATATCTCGAAAACTATGCCATCGATTTTGAAGTTCTTAGTCTTAAATTGCATGGAACTGAAGGGCCTTTCTGACTACATAAACGTGAAGTGGCCTCCCTCCCCCTTTAACGGGGGAGGGGAGGTACCTTTGTAATTTTAAATGGAACTCGCTATAAAATGTTACATATTTAGATTCTACCGGAAAAAACAAGTCAAGTTTGTCTGAAACATTTTTATGTCAGATACTTCCATGATGAGATATAACAGTTTAAAGTTTCGAGTTGTAGGTACTTGGAGCGCTCGGAAATAGCGTTATGGAATTGTACATACGCGCTTGAGTCCTTTGCTTATTCGTGAAAAAATAAAATGTACTTTAAATTAAATGTTCAAAATGTCCACCACGGGCTTGTAAACATTTATTTACTCGAAACATCAAAGTTGTTCTAACATTTTTTAACATTTCGGGAGTCACTGAAGCGCAAGCGTCACGTATTCTTTGTTTCATATCCTCTTTTGTCATCGGTGGTTCAAACATAACTTTGTCCTTTACATATCCCCATAAGAAAAAATCTAATGGTGTTAGATCGGGGGATCGAGGAGGCCATTGACGAGGTCCCCCACGACCTATCCATTTGTTCCTAAATTTTTCGTTCAAAAATTGCCTGGTGATGATTGCAAAATGTGGAGGAGCGCCGTCTTGTTGGAACCACATTTCTCTTCTAACGTGCAGTGGCACATCTTCCAAAAGCGCAGGCAAATTATTTTTTAAGAAATCACAATAGCTTGCAGATGTTACAGTTTCTTGAAAAAAATAAGGTCCAATCACAAAATCTCCTATTAGGCCACACCAAACATTTAAAGACCGTCGATGTTGAAAGGGAACACATCGCATCCAATTTGGGTTTTCCACAGCCCAATCATGCAGATTATGTCTATTTACATGCCCTGAATTCATAAAAGTGGCCTCATCGGAAAAAAGTATTTTGCACAAAAAGTCATTTTCCACAACACCCTGCAGCCACTCACAAAATCTTACGCGGTGATCGTAATCTGCTATCGAAAGCTCTTGTGATAAAACCATGTGATATGGATGATACTTTTGCCGTTTCAAAATTCGTTGAATTGATGAACGACTAATATGTGATGTTTGTGCAAGTGTACGTTGACTAATATGAGGATTTAATGTAATTGCAGCAAGAATACTGGCACTATTATTTTCATTAGTGATAGCTTTAGGTTTATTGCGAGTTTTTTTACACAATTCTAAATTATGAAATGTTGCATGACATTTTTTGATACCATAACGTTCAAAAAACATCACTGCTGCACGCCGATAATTTTTTTGGCATTCACCTAACGTTAATAACATATTCACTTCTGTGTCAAAAATAGCCATAATCACAATGTTACTGCTTGAATAACAGCTCTAAACTGAAAACGTTTTCATAGATAAGTGAGTAAAACTCAAGAATTGTAAATATTATTGTTTGTGTTTCTTCATGAATAAGCAAAGGACTCAAGCGCGTATAATTCCATAACGCTATTTCCGAGAGCTTCAAGTACCTACAACTCCAAACTGTTATATCTCATCATGGAATTATCTGACAAAAAAATGTTTAAGACAAAATTGACTTGTTTTTTCCGGTAGAATCTAAATATGTAACATATTATAGGGGGTTCCATTTAAAATTACAAAGGTACGTCCCCTCCCCCGTTAAAGGGGAAGGGAGGCCACTTCACGTTTATGTAGTCAGAAAGGCCCTTCAGTTCCATGCAATTTAAGACTAAGAACTTTAAAATCGATGGCATAGTTTTCGAGATATTGAGCTGTTCAGAGTTATGTGGGCCACCCTGTATATCATTTCCCGTAGATTTTTTCACGCTGATTTCAAATCTGGTCTCAAAATTTGTCTACGACCTCAGGATTTTACAAGAAATCGATTTTGAAATTGTGCATTTTTTAAGCATATTTTCAGAAACACTTGGCATATCGAAATGTTAATGAAATTGAAAAAACAAAAGGAGTGCCTTGAAGAGAAAAAAACGCTCTTTCTTTGCTTTTGCGCACAAGATTCTACGATAATTTTTCCGCTTTCTGGAGCCAGTTAAAGTTAAAAAGCCATATTTACTTCAATGTTGAATAACTCGTATAAAAACAATCGCACAATATTCAACAACCACACAATTCACACATTCAAGAGATAGCCCTTCCTAATGATATCAACACGATTTATCAAAAAAATGTCTTGCTCCCCGAATGATGTTCCAAAGTTGCACAAAATTTTTGTTAACCTTCAATGTTGTCTTCATCTCGCTATAACTTTGTAAAAAACCAACATATCAACAATTTGAAACACAGCATCTGAAACTAGAGGTTTCAGGCTTTCAAACGATTGTTTAACGATATCGATACGGCAATTTTTTAAGGAGTTAGGATCACGCAAAGTGATCCCTTAATTCTTTTGAGGAGTGTATTTTACACACCATCACTGGTGTAGGTACCAATTTCTCCAAAAAATGGTTTCATTGGTTCCCGCTACCGGATCACTTCCTCCGCGCGAAAAAGTCCCCGGAGGAAACGCCTCGACACCTCGGGAACTTTGCATCGCAATATCCGCGACTGCTCGGGTGCGAAAGCCCGTAAAAAAGCAGCGCGACCGTTAAAACGTTTCGGAACGCGGATGTCGTGGTCGGAAAAATTTTACCGACCTCCGTTCTCCGCCTTGAGGCCCGAATAAATCCACGGAGGAGGGTCCGCGCGCGCGCGGTGGTTTACCGCACCGGAGGATTTATGAAGTCGATCCTTTTAGGCGTGTGCCTTCCGTCTGGGAATTTGTCAAAGACGATCGAAGGGAAGAGAAGAGCGGCCCGGAGGAAGAAACGTGTTCGCGTAAGAACGAGAAGAAGAAGAAGAGGAAGAAGACAATGAATGGAGGAGGAAAAAAGAGAGAGTGTCGAACCCGGCGGAACGGCTAGAGGAGAGGAAAAAAAGCAAGGAGAAAAAGGAACGGGTAGAAAAAGTGAGAAAGATGCGGTATCGAGGATGGAAGGATTCAGCATGCGTTTATAAATATCGCCATTGTACGGGCGCCAAGGGCTATATTTTTCATTCCTTATTTGTTGTCGCGACTGCGGCTTCGGTTCCTGCGCGAGTATACGCACCGGGCACGATCGTACATTCTCCGGGCGCAATTTGCGACCGGTCGGCTTCCAGAGCCGATGGCACCGATGGAACCGGCCGGGTTGACCTCTGAAAGGATCCCACGACACGACGGACCGGGTTTCAAAACCCAGAGGTGGACACCGGACTCGTCCACGTGCCCGGGAACCCGAAAATGTCCGCTACCCGGTGCTCGAAATTTTCCTAAATTTAATCAGACAAACAGTAACGATTTGCATTCGACTCCGAAACGATTATTGTTTGATACGTGAAGCGAGCAGAGGATCCAGCGGATCAACTGCTGGGAAGAAAAAACGATTATGCACACTGCATGCCGCCATTTTTATTCTGTCGCGCGACATAGAGAGCGACATTAGCCTGGGCGTCGCGCAGTTTGCGTCCCGTGGATTCGCCGGACCGTCATAAATAATAACCGAGGATCTTTATTGGAGACGATATGTTACGTCCGACCAGAATGCAAAACGAAATAGTTTTGTCAATTTCTTTTGAAATGAGAAAGTTTGTAGATATACGTTTATCAAAGTCTTTTTTACCACGCTTATATTAGCTTGCCGAGTTGTCGTTGTTGTATGCGTCAAATCTTGTAATCGAATTTTAAACCACTTCCCGATAAGCTAGAGACTTGAAACTTTAAACATAGCTCAGAACTGGGTGACAATGCAATATTAAAAAACAAATTTAAAAAAAAACTATGCGTTTAAGAGATATAAACTATTAAAAATTTAACCATTACACCCCCCGCGCGACGCTGGGTAGTACGTCATCGCGGCCAGCGATTCCCACTCCGCGCGCCTGCGCTTACCTACTCCACTACGTGTTTCCACTTCGACTCATCCCCACTCCACTGGCCCACTTCGCATCGTAGGAGCTCAGTTTACTTACTGAGTTGATTAGGATTAGGTCGGGTGGAGGGCGACAAGAACCGGCGATTCTGCTCGGTAAGTGACTCGCAGTCGTCACTACAAACCAATATATAAACGGCGCCCTTATCTGTCAAAAATCCTACAGAATGGAAATTTCAATTTGCAGCCGCCATGACACAATATTTTTCCTTTTACAAAAGATGGTTGAATTTACAGGTTGAAGTGGTAATTAAAATCGATTACAAGATATGTAAAGACTAAAAAGTAGAAAATAAAAAAATATATAAAAAAACTTTTTAAAAACCACGCTTATATTGATATGCACTAAGAAGGAGAAAATAATTTTATTAGACATTAGTGACTATAAAATGCACTAAAAAGGAGGAAATAATTTTGTAGACATTAGTGACTATAAATAAAAGCGTGGAGCACCTACGAAGATTACGTCAATATATATTTTAGCGCTCCACGCTTTTATTTGTAGTCACTAATGTCTACAAAATTATTTTCTCCTTTTTAGTGCACTTTTTAGTGCATATTAATATAAGCGTGGTTTTTAAGAAGGTTTTTTATATATTTTTTTTTCAATGAATTTCGTGGATTCATTGTTATTCGATAGGAAAGCAACTGCTGCGATCGCGTGGAGGATAATTTAGTAGGAGGGAGAATCGTTGTTTTTTTTATCTGTAAGCAATTCCGGATCCAGTCTTTTCGGAAAATCTCGTCAGACCGTTGGGAGAAGGAATAAAATTTCGCCGGGCAAATAGTCGCGAGTACGTGTGCACGAATTTCTCTAGAACGTTCCGAAGCTCGGGCGAGGTCGGATTCAAGACACGGTGCAAAGTAATCCCGAAGAAAGGACGCGTGCAGCTGTCGGGCAAACAGGAACGCCACTCCGGTGTGCTGCACTTTTCGCAGACCACCTGAAAGCCTCTCGGCGCACATATCCGTGTACACGGTTGCCGGAAGCCAACTGAAAGAAACCTCGAACAAGAATATCTTTATGGTTCCCGACGATGAGCCATTGAATTGATTCGTCCGCGGCGGCACAATGGCGGGAGCGGGAGCGAAACAACTTCTTCTCGGAACAACGTTGTTCACGCCGATCATCTTATGCCGGGACGCACAGTGTGACAAATTGCCATTTTAACTGGACAATATTCTAAATCGCCTATTTTTCTATATTTATCAATTAATGTATTTACAGTTCTATGAAATATGAATAATGAATAAGTTTTTATAACAGTTAGTTGGTTTTCGTTAATTAAACAATATATTTTTAGCTATTTATATAATTAAACACAGAGTACAACAAAGTTAGTAAAGGACCTACATATGAAGCACAGACAAATTGCCATTTTAACTGGACAATATTCTAAATCGCCTATTTTTCTATATTTATCAATTAATGTATTTACAGTTCTATGAAATATGAATAATGAATAAGTTTTTATAACAGTTAGTTGGTTTTCGTTAATTAAACAATATATTTTAAGTTATTTATAATTAAACACAGAGTACAACAAAGTTAGTAAAGGACCTACATATGGAGCACAGACAAATTGCCATTTTAACTGGACAATATTCTAAATCGCCTATTTTTCTATATTTATCAATTAATGTGTTTACAGTTGTATGAAATATGAATAATTATTTAGTATTTATAACAGTTAGTTGGTTTTCGTTAATTAAACAATATATTTTAAGTTATTTATAATTAAACACAAAATACAACAAAGTTAGTAATGGACCTACATATGTAGCACAGAATGATTTAACAAATAGTAGATATCAAAGACGACGTCATTTTTAATTATGGACAAAGAGAATGTACATATAATTTACGAATTTATTTTTTGGAGATTCGGCCATATTTTAACGGGAAAGAATTATTCTTTAGTTTAGTATAATAAGATTTCAATTTATAAATAACAAATCTGTTTCATATTATAGTTTATTATTTTAATATAAATATAATAACGTAAAAATATAAATAACACACAAAAGATAACAGAGCCAAAATTATAGTATTAAATAGGTTGGATGTATGAACATTTTCTAATTATAAGAATTTGTTTTACCAGAATCACAGGCAGGTTTTAGGAAGAATAGAGGAACGATGGATAACGCGTATGTCTTACAGCATATAGTGGAGAGGGAAGTGCAGAAGAAAAAAGGAAAAATGTATGCCTTTTTTGTGGATCTGAAAGCTGCTTTTGATTCGGTGAAGAGAAGTAAACTATGGGAGCAAATGAACAAATGCGGTATCAGGAGAGGTCTTATAGAGAGAGTGAAAGAGATATACCAAGAAACGAGATGCGTGGTAAAAGTGCAAGATGGAGAGACCAGAGAGTTTTGGACAGGGGTGGGGGTAAGGCAGGGTTGCCCCTTGAGCCCAACCCTGTTCACGATTTTTATAGCGGACATGGAAGAAAATTTCAGAAGGAACAGAACGGGAGGGGTAAAAATAGGCGAAGAAAAAATTTTGGTCTTTAGCGTATGCGGACGATGTGGTGATAGTAGCGAAAGAAGCAGTAGAATTAGCGGAGATGATTAGAACGCTGGAAACATACCTAGAGGAAAAGCAACTAGTCCTAAATGTAGATAAGTCTAAAGTTATGGAATTCGGGAAAGGTACAAGGAAGAGACGAAAGCTTAAGTGGAAATGGAAGGGGAAGACAATAGAGGTAGTCAACGAATTTACGTATTTAGGAGTAATTGTACAGAGAGACGGGGGAGTAACAAAACATATTAGAGAAAGGGTGAGAAAGGCAAACGTGGTGCTTAACCAGACGTGGGGCATAGGAGAGAGGAAGTTTAAAGATAATTACAAACTAAGAATGTACCTGTTTGACTCACTAGTGTTAGGGGTACTACTGTATGGAGTGGAAGTCTGGGGGTACGAGGAAAGAAAAGAAGTGGAAAGGGTTCAAAACAGAAATATAAAATGGGTCCTAGGATTAAGCACGCAAACGCCAGAATACATAATATTAGATGAAACGAAAAGAGACAAAATTAGAATTACAACAGGGGTAAGGGCGTGGAAGTTCGAAGAAGGGGTGAGAAAAGGGAGTGAGAGAAAATTGGTAAAAGAGTGTCTGAGAGAAAAAGAAGAAAGGATGTGGATAACGAAAACCGCAAAAGGAAGGGAGGAATTCCTGAGAAGGAACGGGCTAAGTCAGGTAGGGGTACAACAAAGGAGAGAAAGAGGAGAAGAAATAACAGAAGAGCTAAGGAGAAGGGATAGAGAAGTACAACAACAAGTGCAATATGTGAGGATACAAAATGCGAGTTTTAACCAAAGATATAAATACCTAAGAACTGCAGAGCTACCAATATACCTGAGTAAAGAAGGGAAGGATGGGAGTCAAAGATTATTAGCACAGGCAAGATTTGGGACATTAGAAAGGTGGAACAGGTATTGGGAAAAAGAGGAAAATAGAAATTGTGAATTCTGCGAGGATAGCTTTGGAAACCTGGAACATATGGTAAGGGAATGTAGGGAAATTGAAAGAGGCCCGAACATAGAGGAAATAGTGAGCGAGAGGGGGTCAAAAGAAGCGATAGATTGGCTGAGGAAGCTAGGAAAAAAAAGAACAGAACTGAAAGAAGGATGGGAGAAAGATAGGGCAAAGTAAAATTGTATGATTGGAGCGTGAAAGGTATGGAAGGATGAGAGAGTTAAGTCTGAATTGTAAACCGAGTTCCTTTTTATGGCCGGAAGGCTAAAAATGAAGCATTTCTATATCTATAAGAATTTGTTTATGACTTGTTACTAATATACAATGTCTGTGATAAATAAGAAGCCACTTTTGGTCGATTTAAATGCAACACTATCACTTCACTGTTCTATAAAACTAATAACTTGTAAGAAGATGTAAATAGAATATATCTA
The DNA here is from genome assembly GCA_933228785.1 of Lasioglossum pauxillum. Taxonomy (NCBI): domain Eukaryota; kingdom Metazoa; phylum Arthropoda; class Insecta; order Hymenoptera; family Halictidae; genus Lasioglossum; species Lasioglossum pauxillum. The sequence continues at coordinate 34,911,955 of OW121704.1, forward strand.
AACGTATTTATGTTACAACCGAATATGTATTTTACTTTGGGTTTACAGTCGACGTGTCCTTTCAATTTTGTCTCCTAATGTTGTTTATACCAATTCGTTTAGATTAATCTAAAAATTTGTATTTCCTATTTAAACTTTTCATATTTTTTATAAAGGATGAAATGTTTTGATTCAACGTACCTGATTATCGATTTTGCTATAACGTATTCACGTATAAAGAGATTACGTAAGAAATAAAACACTAACAACAATCACAGTAATAATAACGACAACAATAAAAATAACGAAATTGAAAGATATAAGAAAAAACATAAGGGAGATGTACACTGCACGTTGATCGCTCTGAGACTGAAGAAACGAATTTTCATAGGAAGAAAGTTAAGAGGAAAACTCGGGGATATTATCATTGTTTATTCCTTCAATATACAATGAACGGAACCAATCCATAGGTTTCAACGAGTAGACTAAACAAACCGCTAAGCGGTGACGGCATCGGCTGCGTTCGGAACGCCCGGGCTGTGATTGTCGCGAGCGTGAACGTTAAACGATGGAACTTCATTGTAAAAATTAGTGTAGTTTTGCAACGTTTTGCAAGTCAATTTTAGTATTAAAATTAACTGCAGAGTGTCTACTTTATAATATGTAAAAATCATCGCGTGGAGCGACGTGTGCCATATACTAATTCATTAACGAAGAGTAGCAACATGGAAATTTCTGTGGAAAAATAAGTACCATCTTTGACATTTTATTTACAAAAATAGAGAAAAAATTAAAATAAATACATAGTTTGAGATGTGTGCTATATCCATCATATACTGGATGAGTCACCTAACGTTAACACCTCAAATATCTTTGTTGTATTCTATTCAGTTTTTCGCTATCTCGCATATTTTCCGAGATATCCGCGCTCAAAGTTCACTAATTGTGCTAAAGAGTTATTTAGTCAAATAAGGCAAAAAACGTGAGGCAAAAATTTCTTTTTCACAATTAGTGAACTTTGAGCGGGGATATCTCGGAAATTATGCGAGATAGCAAAAAACTGAATCGAATCAATCTTATGGCACGTTTTGTCAGCTGTACTTTTGTATAGAATGGTCTTGTCGCTAGGACACATAGTTTCGCAGTATAAGCGGAAAACCGAAAATGGGGACCTTCTACGTGCCCCCCCGTACACCGCTCACCACCAAGGAGTGGAGACTTTTGGTATGTTTACTTCCTAAGTAGTCCAAACAAAGTCCTAAAGTTAAACATTGTGTTCCTTCCATTTCCCTCTACACCCCCCTTACGAGCATTCATTGACTGGACTACTTTGAAAACAACGAAGGTATTTATAAGGTGATAACGTTCGGTGACCGTATAGGAAATTTAAATACTACTTAGCAAACTTTTAAATATTTCTATCGCGTATGGAAATGTTGCCATTCATTTATAGGTGACCCGTCCGTCTTTAAAGAAAAGAAAAGAAATTTCAGTTTTAATATTCAAGGGTTTTAATACATGGTTAATTTAGATTATATTGGCACAGTTAGTATTTGTTCCATTTGAAAGTGAATTTTGCCCAGCGAAAATGGCAATATGTCACACTGTGGGACAGTTCGAATTTCTATCGTCGACAAAGCCACAAAATTGATTCGCCAAGTCGCTGTTCGAGATACCACTGCTCTCGAATTTTGAGGAAATATATTCAAAGGGAAAAAACTAATTCAGCTAGTTTCACGAACAAATTCATGAAAGAGGCCCGGCATATTTTAAATAAACGAGCCGTACGCCATAAATTCGCATCAGCGCGAAATCGACATCGTTGCCGCAAGCATGACCCTCGCATTTCATTCCAGCAAACATTGCCGCTCCGTTGGATCTGATATCGTAATGTCCGCGCGTAATCATTCGTGAATAATTTTGATCTGGCAATCTTATCAACTGTCAACGGCATCAACTTTGTAATAGAGCTGAACGCGCGTGCAGGTTGTCGATCAAAATCCGTTTGAATCGACGGCTGTATCTATACGCATACGTACTCGTCAAAGAACACAATCCTCTTCGATTCGAGCTGAAGGATATTATTTCCTTTGCGGATTTTATCCACGGGAAACATTAGTGGGAGCAATTTCCAAGCGCAGGAAATTGTTAAAGGAAGAAACGAGAAGTCGGACGATAACGTTTCGCAGATTTGCTTCGACTGTCAGCTGTTATTAGGTTGGAAGAGAAGTTCTGTCGTATTTTAAATATAAGCAGTATTTTACATTATGTCATTGAATATAGTATACGACAGAACTTTCCGTCCATTCTAATAGCTATCAAAACGCAAAATAGAGGTACAGTGTAACTCCTCGCGGACGTTTATGTTAGTTCCGAAGTGGAATGGGCGAGATGACATCCCATCCATTTCGAGGCGTATTGATCTTCGCTCTTACAGGTACGTTGCTTTCCTCTGGGGAAAGTCGACCTGGGAAACTGTGAAGACCATTATGTCTCGGTAACGTAAGTCTTCTGCAGCCCAGTCCACAGTTTCTAGCTAGGCCCTAGGGCCTCAATACGTTACCCACATCGGCGAAACATCTCTTGAAAGATTTTCCGTCGTCTTTTACTTACCTTCAGCCTGAAAATCGAGAGGAATTTTCTGGATAAACTCACGGGTTCTTTTATTTATTAATCCCACAACTTTCTACAACTTCTCCACCCAATACATTTTTTTTCATTTTCTTAAAAAGAGCACTGTGCACTCAACGATAAAAGTATTAGGTGTCTGTAACGAATCCGTTTAGTTGGCTGTTCGCGTTGACGAAGCAGTAAAGTCATCGGCAATCTTTACCGGCGCTAGCATAAAGCGAGGGTGAACCCTAATGCAGAATAGAAGCGTGGAATTGCTTTTTCCAGACGGCAATATCGAAACAGGCGACAGCTGTTAATGACTCTGCCACGAACGACCTCTTTCGTTGGTCTTTCTTCCGTCGAGAAACTGCCGCCATTATGGCGCTCAGGTTTATATTCGCCTTGGAAATAATGAATGGCTCCGGGTGTACACTTTGTTCACTATTAATATCGCAAATGACGTTCAATATAGACGTAACGAACCTGACACGTTCGCTGAATCATAGTAAATTTATGTACGCGCAAACGCCAGATATACCGCTGCGGTTAGCATTACTTTTTAGAATCCTGCGCCGCGTCTACGCAATGCAAACAGACAAGATATGCTTCTGTCGAAATCTTATGCAAAATAAAAATGTTTTACGTGACAAGAAGCAGTTCACAAATTCTGAATTTTTATAGTTAACACATTACCGAATTAATGCATAATTTTGAAAAATCTATGGTATATGGCTAAACACTTTTTAATAGAAACTTGAATAGCAACAGCAATTTTCACTGTGAACTAACAAGTCACCCTCAATAACGTCATCTAATAGTTTTATTTAAGATTGCAATGTAAAAGAAAATTTCTATGCTTTCTTTTGGCACAGCACGATTCTGGAAAATCCTATTAATAGGCTTAGGTAAAGTGTTAATCTTCGCACGTTACATGATGTAAGGTGGAGCGGGGCAAGTCCGCCCTAGTTTTTGCAAAGTTGGACTTTAAACTGATGTATTTTCAGTCTGGTATGTAAAAACTTAACGTTCTTGGTATCAAACTCTTGCCACAGATGTTACTGATGAATTAGTATTATGTAGGATTCTAATTTTGCTTTAAAATTATCATTTGATAGGATATTGTACAAAGTGTCAACTAGGACGCACTTGCCCCAAAAATGGGGCAAGTCCGTCTCTGAGAGTTAAAAATACTTTTGAACCTTGTTTCAAGTGCTACGGGGCAAGAAAAGAATGATTAACAAGCCTGCTATAAAATTCTTCTTATTGCATTAAATTATATTGTTTAGTTTTATAGTTATCCGTTTTTAAACAAACACGTACTTTTATGCTGAAATATGAAAGGGGATACAGTGGTATTAAAACAAAGTTTAAAAATGCTTTCGAACCTTGTTTCAAGTGCTACGGGGCAAGAAAAGAATTATTATCAAGTCTGCTACAAAATGCTTTTTATTGCATTAAATATATTGTTTAGTTTTATAGTTACCCATACAGTACGGACTTACCCCATCGTGATAGTACGGACTTGCCCCGTGTAGTAATATTTACGGGGCAAGATCACCTTAGTGTTTTTCTCAATAAATTTTAAGAAATACAATAAAAACGGTTTATTTAATGTAAAACTACATGAATATTTGTTGTACTTACCTAAAATAACAACACAGAGGGAGGTCCGTTTAAATACGAACGCCTAAATATCTCTTCAGGTTGCCACGAATATTTTTTTCCGAAGGTCATTTTTTTCAGAGTTATCAAGGTCATCGATGTCATTTTGATACATAACTACATTTTTTTTATTGCATCGCGTAACTGATCGAAGAATAAATTCAGATATTTGTAAAAACATGACCTTGATCTTCGAAAATTGGCGTTCCTTTGCGTGGTCCATCTCTTCAGGATATTGTGATGCAAAAAATAGTTGTTACGTAATGTGGATAGTGTCAATGGACCAAATATTTGGCACGAATATTTTTTTCCGAAGGCCACTTTTTTCGGAGTTATCTAGGTCATCTAAGTTTTTTGATACACAACTACATTTTTTTTAATTGCAGCGGGTAACTGATCGAAAAATACATTCAGATATTTGTAAAAACATGACCTTGACCTTGATCTGAAGGTAAAACTTTAATTTTCGAAGATCAAGGTCATTTCAAGGTCATGCTATTATAAATATCTGAATGCATTTTTCGATCAGTTACACGATGCAATAAAAAAAATGTAGTTATGTATCAAAAAACATCAATTACCTTGATAACTCTGAAAAAAATGAACTTCGGAAAAAATATTATAATAAAAATAACCAATTAACGGATTTGTCCTGTAGACGGACTTACCCCACTCCACCTTACGCGAAATAATTCGTTGTTATTATTATAACACTTGTGGCCGCGGTGGAAATAAGAACACCGAACGAGAAGTGAATCGGAGCGGATCAGCGGCACGCAATATCCGGATATTTATCTTCCGCGTAATTTATCCACATCATTTTCGTGCTCGTCGTCGCTTCGATTTCGATGCGACCGTTTTGAAATTTAAGCGGGCCGCGCCGCGCCAGTACGTGGCCCGTATACAACTCAAAAGCTGAATTTATTGACTGGCGGGACCGATAAATTGTTTCGTTGGTCCGCAGCAGGCCGATGCGACAGACGTTATTGAGCCATTAAATCGTGATTACTCGCGTGTTATTGGGTACGGTGACACGAAGACGAGACATTTTCTTTCCCGCCTCTTCTCTCCATCGATCCCCATTCCCGAGACGCCGTTATCGGGCACATTTATTTATTGATTTGTTGCTTTAAACCGTACACGGTTTATAGAGCGTGTACATTACAAATTATCTAACTTACGATTAGTTTGCAATCTTCAGAATGTTTAGAAATCTAGTCTCACAACGTTGCGGATAGATATATAGGTACATCCCTCCTATCTCTAGAGCAAGTGTGTGGAGTGTGAGACGCGTATTGAACGTATTAATTGCATAAGAATTGGACGTACTAGATATACAGTGAGTGTACAAAGTGTTCGTACACTTTTTAAAAACTAATAACTTTTTTATAATTGTACCAAACGACCTGATTTTTTTATAATCAATTAGAAGTAATGGTTTACGAAATGATATGCAAAAAAGATTTTCCAAAAATTATAATTTACAAGGTTACATGCAAAAATAAAAAAGGAATTTTTTGAAACTTTTTTATTCGGGTACTTAATGAAAATTTAAAATATATGTTTAGTCGATCGACGTTAGTTATACACATGCTGAAAATTTCATTGTAATCGATTAACATACACACGAAAATTTTTTCGCATACGAGTTCAGAACGCTTCATACACTTTTTCTACCTTCTTATGTTCATGGTTGGGGTTGGAAAATAGGGATAGGGGTAGGGTGTGCTTCGCTTAGGGAAGGAAAAAGTATAAATCAATCACGCAAGTAACTTGCGTTTTGTTATCTTGGATTTGGGAAATTCCTTGTTATTGGCTTCGGCTTCTGGTATGAAGGTACTAGCACTGCTGAGAGCTGACAAGAAGGTCCCTGGCAGGAATGCGGTGACGTAGGCAAGAATGCGCGCCCGATTGGTTAGCTTGGAAGGTGCGCGCCTTCTATTGGCCGAAGCGGTCACACACACACTACTACTGCTATGCAGAACAATAGACCCCCCTTGCCTCTGTGCCCCCCGGGGACCTTCTTGTCAGCTCTCAACAGTACTGTCCGTCCAACAAGAGTTGGCACAGAGAAACTGGTTGGTACCACGTGGTATCCCTACTCCGCGCTACACGTCCTCCGCGATTGGCCGAATCGCTTAACGAAGACAGCAAACGAGTATCTTGAGTGCGACTGCATTACAGCGATGTGGTGGCGCCGACTTCGTATGACGACCGATCCCGCCAAAACTTGAGTGCAAGAGTGGGGTCCGTAGCCGAGCGTCAGGAATGGGGTCTTGCAGATCCTCCTGCACCCCACTATCAAAATCTGTGCCAACTCTCGTTGGACGGAAGTGCGTCTGTCAACATTGTACATTTCGTTAACATAATATCGAAAAAATTGCATCATATATAGATTTGAACATTTTCAGATAAAAAGCATAACCACAAAAATTGCAATTGATTTCACTTTTCCTTTAATCATACTTTAAATTTATCACTTATTAATAGTGCAATGTGGAACTAGGTTATCTTGTTTAAGAGAAGCCGTTTTAAATTGAAATATCGCAGTGAGCCACAAATGGTCCATTATTTCGTTTAATAATTTTTATTATGAAACGTATGTATATTTTTCAAATAAAGCATATATGTTTATCAACACTAATAAATGTTTTATTGCTAGAAATAATTCCCAGGGCGATTGCTTTATCAGCAATCGAATTATCAAATCATAAAGTTAGTTATACCTAGTGTCCGAATATTTTTGGGAGTCACTGTACGTGCTGGACAATTTAATACATAAATACATGTCTCTTTCGGTATGACTAATCAGAACATTTATTTGTTACAGGTATGCATTCTGTTATTTCGGGAGCCGTACATAGAACAGGAACTTGTAAGTAGAATAATGTATTGCGATAAATAATATACATTTCGTATATTAAAGGCCACGTGCTTTTCTGAAAACTGAAATTAAATAATTATGAGATAATACTTAATTGCGTGCGTTTAGGGAAGGTAGTTCCGATGTCCTTGTTGGCGTAGGATGGAATAATTGTTTACATTGATGTCTAAGATCTCCAGGTCTAAGGGCCCAAATAAAAAAGTTTTAAGAAATGCCTTTTGTATTTTTGCATTTAACTTTGTAAATTATAATTTTTGAAAAATCTGTTCTTCATATCATTTCGTAAAACAATGCTTCTAATTGATTATAAAAAGTCAGGTCGTTTGGTACAATTATAAAAAAGTTATTAGTTTTTGAAAAGTGTACGAATACTTTGTATACTCACTGTAGGTTTATTTATTTATAGATAGAAAAGATATAGGCGACGTTGCGATGCACTTCCTTCTACGTAGGTAAAGGTGCGCGAATCTCGGTGGCGGAAATGCAACGACACAGGTGTTGTAATGTTATGCCGCATCACCGTTTCCGATAAGATTCCAAACCAACCTTATCTTCGCTCTTTTGCCCAAAGCTGACTCAAATGTTTGGATGGACTAAGAACGGCAGAGTTACTTGTCCGGTGACGCATTTTAGAGTAGACCAAAGGTCCTTGTAATGAATCTATACAAGGAGGTCCGTTTAAATACGAACACCTAAATATCTCTTCAGATTATTGTGATGCAAAAAATATTTGTTACGTTATGTGCATATTATCAGTGGACCAAATATCTGTCAAGAATAGTTTTTTCCAAAGGTCATATTTTTCGGAGTTATCAAGGTCATCGATGTTTTTTGATACATAACTACATTTTTATTTTATTGCATCGTGTAACTGATCGAAAAATACATTCACATATGTGTAATAACATCACCTTGAAATGACCTTGATCTTCGAAAATTAAAGTTTTACCTTCAGATCAAGGTCAAGGTCATGTTATTACACATATGTGAATGTATTTTTCGATCAGTTACACGATGCAATAAAATAAAAATGTAGTTATGTATCAAAAAACATTGATGACCTTCATAACTCCGAGAAAAATGACTTTTGGAAAAAAATATTCTTGCCACATATTTGGCATCACAATAACCTGAAGAGATATTTAGGTGTTCGTATTTAAACGGACCTTCCTGTATAAGGAACCCTCTCATTGAGCAGCGGGATTCACGCCCGAGCCGTCAGTTATTTCGTAAGGACGTATACTCTCTGTAAAGCGTGATTTCTTGTGAACAATCTGTTGGTGTGGCCTGCTCAATAAACTTCAAGTTATAAAGAAGAAAAAGGATTATTTCTCGAGGGAACCCCATCCTTTCCTTCTTCACGGCATAACAGTAATGCATGGTCAAGGCAAGCTGGTAAAGCTAGACGCAAGGTGTCTACCTTAGGCAGCTAGAAAACCTCAACAAGGGGAGGGGGGAATATTTCGCGGATATGAAGGTTTAACGAGCACGGGGGGGACCGAGGAGTCCACCCGGGACCGTCAGGCTACTGGAAGAAGCCACGAGATTCGCTAAGCACCTGAAGAGGAGATATGATGTTTGGGAAAGCAATAGAAAGAGAAGACGACGAGAAATGAAAGGCAGATCGGTTGTACCAAGCCTTCCTGCGGTCCTCAGGTATGCGACGGTACACTGGCGTTTCCCAGAAAAAGGGATTCAAGGCCCTTGAGGAATGCCAGCGACCGCGCGCTAAAGGCTGCGTTTTTTATTAGATTATATTGATAATGGAGGGGTTTCCATTATTAACACTAGATATACCGAACCAGTCAAAATGACTGGTTCCAGATTTTTTCTTTTAGAAATATTGATACTATAAATATATTTTTCTGAGAAATTTTTTTAGTGAACTTCTTTACTGAAGCTCATATTTAAACAAACCTCGAACGAGATCTAAATAAATGCAATTTTGTCATTAATATAATGCAATGTATGCCAATTGCGTTTACTGCTTGGTATACAGTGGGTGTAGAAAGTATTCGTACACTGATAAATTTCAAACAAAACTGTGAAATTGTTGTTTATTAACTATTTTTTCTGGAAACAATGAATATGTACATATTCTGAGAAGTCTATAGAATAGATACAATGCAAAAAACAATTAATTTCTTGATTAACTTGCGAATGTTATAAGGAAAAACAGGAAATAGACTGAAATACACCAGCAAATAGTATTTGTACACTACTTAATTCGAACTGCGTAGGAAACAGTTCTTAACGTAAAGATACCATTAAACATAAACAAATTGCGGTGTAAGTACGATTGATTTCCTCAGAATATGTAGAAACGTTGTTGGCATCAATAGCATATAAAAATTCCGAAATATTCAAAGTTGTCGTTGAAAAATGGGACGGAAACGTGCGGAAACAACGATAGAAGAAAGAAAAATTATTATTAACTTGCAAACAGTTTAGCAGGAATTTCGTGTATTGTAAGTAGACCGCGATCTATTATACAAAGTTTAATTGATAGGTATGGGCTACGAAAAAGACTACAAAATAAATCAAGAAGTGGACGTGCACTAAAAATCAATCAATATACTGTTAGAGTTATATTATTAGAATGGTAAAGACAAATCCAAGAATAAGTGCAATAAAAATAGTTGAACACATTAAAAATAATTTAAACACTGATGTATCTGCTAGTACTGTGCGCAGTTTTATACGAAATTCAGGATATCACGGACGGGTGACCCGTAAAAAAATTTTCGTAAGTGAAACGAATAGAAAGAAAAGATTGGAATTCGGAAATAATAATGTAACTACACGAGTGGAGTACTGGAATAAAGTGATCTTCACAGATGAAAGTAAATTCAACGTTTTTGGGTCTGATGGACATTACCGTTTGGAGAAAAAAAATACAGAATTGAAACCACAAAACTTAAAACCTACAGTCAAACAGGGTGGAGGTTCAGTACTTGTTTGGAGTTGCATGAGTGCAGCTGGTGTTGGCTCATTAGAATTTATTGATGGAATAATGAACCACAGGGTCTATATTGACATTTTGAAACGCAATCTTGATCCCAATGCAGAGAAAATTAATATTAAAGATGATTTCGTTTTCATGCACGATAATGATCCGAAGCATACTGCGTATAATACCAGAGTGTGGATACTACATAACACACCGGCGTATCTGAAAACTCCGCAACAATTTCCCGATATCAATGTTATAGAACACCTGTGGGATTATTTAGAACGACAGATCAGAAAACATGAAATTTTTTCAAAAAAGAGCTTAAAAAATGCACTGAAGGAAGAGTGGGACAAGATCCCACAACACCTGACCTCAAATTTAGTAAATTCAATGGCGAGAGGAATTGCAGCAGTTATAAAGGCCAGAGGCTATCCAACCAAATATTAATTAATAATTTTTTAATGTCACATTAATTTACATTACGTTTTTCTTCTAAAATTGTAAAAAGTTAGAAACTGTACGAATACTGTTTGCTGGTGTATTTCAGTCGATTTTTTGTTTTTCCTTATAACATTCGCAAGTTAATCAAGAAATTAATTGTTTTTTGCATTTTATTTATTCTATAGGCTTCTCAGAATATGTACATATTCATAGTTTCCAGACAAAATATGTTTATGTTGTTTATTACAACAATTTTACAATTTTGTTTGAAATTTATCAGTGTTCGAATACTTTCTACACCCACTGTATCTAGTGTTAAGAATCCTCGGAAAATCGGGGGTAAGACTACTCTCGGTATCGCGTCAGCCAGCCACGAAACAACGACAAATTATTCGTACACAGACACATACAGTTTGGGACCGGGAGAAAATCGAAAAACAAGGACCAGCCCATTGTTAGAGCTCTAATTAGCTGAGCGATATACGAGCTCGCACATTAAAAAGTGTGAGGACCATTTTGACTGTGTACCACGCGAGACGAGAACGGACTCTGCCATTCACAACGAGTTAACGACGAAACCTGGTCCTAGAAATTTATTATCCGGAATCAGCACCGTGGGCTGAGACAGAATTAAGGCGGATTCTCAAGCCGCCTCTTCGCGCCACCGTGCGCAAGAGCCGTGGTTCTCGATTCTTTGGGGCTCGCGTGTTCCCAGAGCATAAGTCAACGCGAGGAAAGTTGCATGTACATGATTAAATCCGCCGTTCGGCTATACCCCCTTATTAATAATTACAGTGAAACAGTCCTCGTGGTCCGAGCCCTCGCTAATTGTGAATTGCGACTGTCCGACGAGGACAAACTTGTTCGTGCTCGGAGAACAATGGGTCCCATTAAAAATCAATTGTAAAGAATTGATTCGGAGTCTCGGGCATTATTAACGATTTGACAAATAATACCGGGAGACGGGTAGCGTAAGAAAAATACAAACTTCATTTCCCCTGGACCATATGTCAGCGGTTCTTGCCCGACGCGCGCCAGATGGGCCGAAATATCATGAGACGCGACACGTGGCGTATGTTGGACCTCATTGTATAAAAATGAGCGGCTCATGAATAAAACGGTACGCGTGTGCAGCACATGATTACAGACACCGCTTATGTTCCGCGGAATGAAGTGGAAGTGTCTCAGAAAATGACACTCCAGAGCGCTTCGAATTTCTAGTTCTAAGGTGAAGTGCCCTAGGTCTGGACAGTCCAAAAGTGATACCTAACTCTGGACAATTAAATTTTCATAGTAAAATCAGTAATTAAGAGATTAAATAATTATATTATATATTCTGAGGCCTTAGCTACAAGTAGGTGTGAATATTATTTCATTGAGACATCAATTGAAATTTAAAAATGAATTCAAAGTTCATCTGAAAACAGTATACAAAATAGTCTTTTTACATGCGAATCATGTGTATTTATAGTTCGAACTTTTGTTAGAAAAAAAGATATAATTTAAGCCCTCAGACAAAAAATAATTATCACGTATAATAATATTGATATTTTAAAATAAATTGGCAATCAAACTTAACGTAAATAATAATTATTAATCCAAATATTAGATGTCCAAGATTAGGACTGTTTTCAAATATAAGTACTCCATACTGGGACGCGATGACAGTACCTGTCCCACTCGAAGCTTATACGCAATGTGCTTACTCCTGAAGCCGGACACGTGTTTGTGAATAAAATCAACGCATTGTTTGCAAATTATTTAACTACATGTACGTATAATTAGTCTTCTATTAGCTTGAATAACGTATGTAGAAAATGTATTCCGGTTGTGACGTTAATAATACTTTATGTTTACATCTTAAATCTATCAGTATTACTACCTAACCTTAAAAGTTGTATTATGACAAGTTTTATTAAAACAGTAAATGAAAATAAATATATATTTGGTTAAATAATACAATACTATAATCTATGATAAGAATACTACATATTACGCAAAGCATCTTCTATTCGTCATGCGCAACAGCGCCACCAACCAACGTTTTAGGTTATGTTCGCTCGATCAACTCGTAAATTGAATTTGTCCCGATATAGGCTTTACTTCTGTCCAGGTACTAGCTTAGATTGGATTTAATATGTCCAACTATAGGTTGGAATTATTCTTGTTAATACAATTAAGATATTAACCTAAACAATGATTTTTTTATTTTAAATTACTTTACAAACTCTGAACTGTATGTTAAAACTCTTAAGAAATTGTTTTTGTATATTTAAAGTGATAAAATTTAAAATAGAAAAACATGCTGTCCAGGCATAGGGCACTTCACCTTATTTTCTATGATTTTCTTAATTCCATCGATATAAAACTAACAGGGGTGTGCGGCACCCGAAATTTCGGGTTCGGGTCGGGAAATTTGTTTGGAATCGAGTCGGGAGCCCGAAAGTTTACAAAGTTTGGGTACCCGCGATTTCGGGTACCGGAAATGGTAATCGGGTCGGGTTGAGTCGCGGTCCCGAAAGTTTGCAATACTCGGGTACTCAAAGTTAAAGTTGGGGCAAGTCTGCGATCAAATCAGCGATAAATGACTCTGTTCATATTACGATGTCTTGTTTGAAACCGAAGTTTGATAACCGATTACACTAAGAATACAAAGATCATTCTGAACCTGCCAGTGAAAATAAAAGATTGAACCGAAAAATTATAGAACAGCATTATGCTTATATCAATACAACTTTAACTTCGAGTACCCGAATATTGCGAACTTTCGGGACTCCAACTCAGCCCTTCCCGATTACCACTTTGCAAACTTTCTGGGTCCCGACCCAACCCGACTGGATTATTGTCCGACTCAAAATTTGTGCCTTTCCCCTATAAATTATGATGTATTTGGTATGGAATCCAGTAGATTTGTACCTGGGGCGGCTGCAGATCGAAGTTTCGATCCTGTAGGATCAATGGTTCAGGAGTTATGCTTGCTTAAAGTTGAACAATCTGCAGTGTTTTTGACAGGTAAGGACGTCGCCATATTGATTTGTAGTGACGGTCGTGCGCCGCTTACCGAGCAGTATAAATAATTAGTTGCGAGGACCTACGGTTCTGCTTGGTAAGCGGCTCGCGGTCGTCACTACAAACCAATATGGTGGCGGCCTTACCTGTAAAAAACACTGCAGATTGCTCAACTTTAAGCAGACATAACTCCTGAACCATTGATCCTACATGATCGACACTTCGATTACATACCAAATACATCATAATTTATAGGAGAAAGGCACACATTTTGAATCCGGTAACATAAAGTTAACCAAAACTAATATAACACCTCGTACAATGTTTAGTTTCTTAAAATATGGATCAAATACGTTTAAAATGTCGACTTGGGAGGAGCTAGTCTGCGAGTCTGCCTAATTGCGGCGAATCGAATCGAATCGACAATTCAGCGCCTTCGCCCTGGTGCGACGTTATAAATACTTTTTCGATCGCGGCCGACAAGAATCGTATCGCCGTTCATTTGGCATTCACGATACGTACTGTTCCGGCGACGTCGTGCACGGCGTAGTTAATTGCGCGAATTTATCACGTGGAGGGGGAATTAGTGTTGTACGAATGGCAGCGCGGAGGGAGACAACAACAGACAGCGAGTGGGGGATTACTCCGCGTACGATTACGCCTGTTTGATATGCCGCGACACTCAAAACTCGTACATCACACTTAATCGCTGAATATGGAACAGTCAGGCCAGACAGCCGCATCCAGCATGCATATTTAGACTGCAATTATGGCCCCCAGCTATTGTCGGCACGCACGCCGCTGCAAATTTCCTACTGAGTCGTGTTCCCCTCTCTATCTCCCCTCTTGTTCTTTTTTTTTCGCTCGAACATTACACTCTTTGACTGGCACCGATGCACCGTGACCTCCGCGATACGCTCCCCGCGATTAGGATGTTCCCGAGTCGCAATCCTCGGCTAACCCTTTGACAGCCCACGGCGATCATGATATGGACCGTTTATTTTGAAAGTGGTGCAAGTCCGTTTTTTGTTGTTTCGAGAAAATTAAAAGGTTAGCATATTAGTCAATTTAAAAAAAATTAATTAATTAATTATGTCAAGTCTGGCAATGTTTCTACTAATTTATCAATATGTAATTTGATTATATAAATTTCTTTCAGGCCAACTTAACTAAAATAATATATATGTACGGGCTGTAAATGGACTTGCACCATTTTCGTCAAAAATCATTTAATTTCAATTATGTAAATTTAAATATCACTTAAAATACATTTTGTATTAATCCAATTTTGTTTATAAATGATAACAAGAAATAAAATAGGAGTAGTATTTTTTATTTTGAATGTTATATTTATATATTGTTAAACTTAACAGAATATATTGCTATTATTTATTTATGCTCTTTATGTGGCAGTGTTTTGAAATATTCATGATGCACAGGAGGTATATAAATAAAAAATAAAATAAAAATTTTCTATCTGAATTGCAATAAACCAGAGTGAGATAGAAAGCTATTTTCTTTTTTAATATGTTTAATAGGCTGAAAATAATACAACAGAACTTTGAAATTCTTCTAATAGTTTCGCTGTTTTAGATTACACCTATTCATTTTTGTTATAAATGCATAAAATCCGCAGTCTAGTAATAACTGCTCCATATCCTTATAGTTTTCGTATGTAATAGGTCTGGGCATCGTTATACAAAGGCGCCACACAGTGGGCTCGATTGAAGAAGTACACATTTTTGAATAACTCTTAAACCACTGAAGATATTGCAATGAAGTTTGAACTGAATATATAAAAAAATCATTCCTTTTCAATGATTTTTAACTTAATATATTTCACATTTGTTTAACCGTTTTTATTCATTTAAAACAGCTTTATAAATTATTTATTCTATAATGTATTTCATATTTTCGCTATTTAATGCAAATAGATACAATGTTTAAGTTTTACATTCTTGAGAAAAATTTGTTAAGGTCGAAAATATTGAAAAATTGCCATTTTTACCACTTTTGATCGTTTATAATTCGTAAACCAATTAACCAATTTTAATGAAATTTTCAGAGCGTATATAATTTATAACAGTTGACAAAACACATTTTTTAAATTTTCGTTATTGGCCCAGCTAAAAAAGTTGTAAAAATGAATTTTTAGTATTGTTTTTCACAATTCCGACCAAATGCATTTTTTCAACTTATTTATTAGACGTCATTTACTAAACTAATTCTTCTAGCCTTACAGAGAAATTCAAATCGTGTGGTCCATTCATATAAAAGTTATTCTGATTTAAAGTGTGTGGAATCAGTTATGTTCCTTATTGTATATGAAGTTCTAAATATAAATTATAATTGATATATATTAACTTACTTGATGTATTATATTAAATAATATTAACAGAAAACGTATAAAACTGAAAATAATATCGGAATCACAGTACTGCTCAGGCTGATAGTTCTGCTCTGACTGACAATAATTTTGTTTCAATCCACAACTTGCGTCGACAAGACAAAACGTTTGAAAAGAAATTTTAAAAGATTTGAAGATCGATTTCGTAAACAATTACAATGTAACTTATGCACTGTCGAAAAGAATTCGTCAAACTCAACGCAGTCAAAATATCAGAGATGAAAGACTGACTTATTTACTGTAAAATATAAATTAATATTAAATAAAAATATAATATAAATATAAATATTCAACACAGTTCTGTCAGACTTTCAGAGGCTGCATAGTTGACGAATTTAGCGCGTAGCGCGCGTCCGAGCGCGGACAAGATAACGCGACGCGGATGTTTTCAGACAATAATATTTTGAAAAAGGACTCGAAGGAGGAAATCATTTTTGTCACATTACATAGAGGAAGGTTCACTGAAAAGATCCTTACTTGTTAAAAACTGGGATCTCCTGGGACCTGAAAGATCGCGCATGTCAAAGATACAAATTTTCAACGATTATTTTAATTTTGCTCATTATTCTTTTTAAATATGTTATATATCATAATTGTCAATGAAAAGTATGATTTCTTATCAATAAAGTGTGCATTTTGATGTAGAAAAAAATTCAGGGCAAGAAGTTGATCATAGTTATCAGGACACTTTAAGAATGAACAGCCAAATTGTGTAGGGAAAATCGATATTCCTAAACTGTCTAACTTCATGCGTGTATCATAACTAGAACTGCTATTGTATTTGATTAATTTTATCATTTTCGTGGTCGGTGGACATTTAGAAATTGATATCAATTGAAAAAATATCAAAATTAGAAAGTTGATTTTTTCGCAAAATGTCGCGTACTGCTTCAATCGAGCCCACTGTGCGCCAGGGCGATTCTTTCAAATTTTGGCGATCTTCCCCGACATGTGGGTGATAAATCTAAAATTCTGTGTCCTGCATCGATGTTTTACATAAAATATTGGGTCGGCAAGAAAGTAATTTCGGTATTTTAAGGTGAAATAGAGCCCAATTTTTTTTTTATTCTAACAATGAACTTTAATGAATAAGATATTTTCCATTATGTTCGATAATCTTTTGCCAAAAATAATAAATAAGAAAATATTTTATTGATTAAAGTTCACCGCTTGAATAAAAAAAACAAAAATTTCGTTTTTACTTCACCTTAAAATACCGAAATTACTTTCTTGCCAATCCAGTAGTATACGGTTCACTTTTGCAAAACCTCGTCCAACATATTTTTAGCCAGTTTACCTTTTCCCCGTTAGTATATTTTCTTACCCGTTTTTGAATTGCGTTTTGTAGATTTTTTGCTGAAACGAAATTCTCTGGTTTGGTTTCGCTGGTCTGGTCTGGTTTTGGTTTTGGCAAAATAAATTCATTATTTTGTCTACGTTGTTTTATAACATCATAAGTAAGGTTATCTACGACACGTGAAATAAAGCAAATGTACCCACGTGAACCCGCCACCTATATGTCTATGGAAATTGGACTTACACCACTTTCATAATCAATTGCTACGCAATTTCTTTTATTGGCTAATTATAAATTGAACAAAGCATTGGCTTTTTTTAAGATATTAAATACTTTCTCTGTCTCATAATAATAGTAACAAGTGAATATTTAAACGGTAATTATTGGCGGTAATTATTATTAATTAATTATTATCTTTCAATTTTTAGGTTGACCTAATTATTACGAATTATAACTATTTTTCTAATTTCTATTGTTTCATTTCAGTTGAACATCAACTCGTTGTAAAAGTAGGATGAAAAAAAAACAAGTTATGCTGGAAACAATAATTTTAAGCTAAGGGATCCTATCTACAAGTTTAAAATGCAGTAACGAAATTATTGAAAAATCCAGGAACTATCTGAACACCCAAAATAAAAATCAGTAGTAATATTTTTATTTTATTTCACTTCACTTTTTCAATTTCCACTTCAGTTCCAACATCAATTTTTCAATTTCAACTTCAATTTTTCAGTTTCAACGTCAATTTCTCAAATCCAACTTGAATTTTTCAATTTCAACTTCAAATACTCGTAGAAGGTCCCCCTTTTTAGTTTTCCGCTTATATATCGGAAATAATACGTTCTAGCGATAAGCTCATTCGATACAAAATTAAAGTTGACAAAACTTTCCATAAGATTGATTCTATTCAGTTTTTCGCTATTTCTTATTTCTATTAATTTATTGTTTAATGCAATCTAGTTTTCTCGATAATAAATGTTGCGTTCTATATTTATATTCTGTTGTTTCTATTATTATGGGACAGAGTGAGTATTCACTAGTTATAAATAAAAAGTTTACACTAATTTAATCACAAATTATGTCATGTCTCATTTGAAAAAAATGGACTTACACCACTTTCAAAATAAACGGCCCGTATCATGACAGACAAGAAAATTAATTTTTTAAATTATGTAAAGAAGAGAAGTCTCTTGTTTCGTTAGTCGTACAACAGGGAGCTCACCTCGATCGTGATCGCCAGTAATACAAGCCTTAACCGGGGGTAGATTTAGGGTCACGTGATGGACGCGGGCTTTTTTGAATTACACCGTAACAGCACGCAACCCCGCCAACAATCTACGGACCAGTGCACGCCCCCTTTCGAGGGCTGCGACCAAGGACACCTTGTGAATCCGACTTAACTTCGGGCTTGCCTCCGGCGATGATTTCGCCCAATAAATCCCGTCCACCGGAGAGACTGCCCTGGTTAGGGAGTAACAACATGATCGCAATTTGCGGTATTGTTGGTTAACTGCCCCGGGGAATTTGCCTTTCGGGCTGCTACGCTCTCGCCCGGGCTCGCAACTTACGTGTTGATTCTCCGACAACAATTTACGATCCGCCACCATTCTTTAAATGTCTCGGCTAACCCCTTCGCGTAACTTCCGAAAATTTTCCTGTTGCTATACAGAGTGTCTGGTTCATGCGTGACCCCTAGACTTGCTTCACCGATGAAGATTGACCGGTCCAATATTAAAGGAGATTTGTAATTTTATTGCATTAAGTCAGCGGTTTCGAACCGGGGAGGCGCCAAAATTTTTAATAAAAAATTAATGTTCATACCATAATATCTACATTAATAAATATGTTTTTTTCTATC
Source organism: Lasioglossum pauxillum (assembly GCA_933228785.1). Lineage (NCBI taxonomy): Eukaryota > Metazoa > Arthropoda > Insecta > Hymenoptera > Halictidae > Lasioglossum > Lasioglossum pauxillum. The sequence goes on from OW121704.1 coordinate 34,931,058, forward strand.
GATCGTATTTGCTGATAATAAATCTTTAAATGTTTTCGGCGCTACGGTTCGATCTTTTGTTAAGAACAAGGCAATTTTGCTAATTTAGTCAAACATAATCAACGTTTTGATACCAGTTTGGATCTTTTTCAAGATTAATTTGAATTGCGTCTGTAAAATAAATATGTTATAATAATGTTGAAAAACTGATATTATTGAGTGAATTATTATTATTGAGTGATTGAATGTAAACAAATATTGTTCATAAAGACACACTCACTTGCTTTGGGGAACTAAATATATGTTCGACGCACGCAACACACGTGTCGCACATTTATCATATATTTAGTTCCCCAAAGCAAATGAGTGTGTCGTTATGAACAATATTTGTTTACATTCAATCACTCAATAATAATAATTCACTCAATAATTTATGTTTTTCAACATTATTATAACATATTTATTTTACAGACGCAATTCAAATTAATCTTGAAAAAGATCCAAACTGGGATCGAAACGCTGATTATGTTTGACTAAATTAGCAAAATTGCTTTGTTCTTAACAAAAGATCGAACCGTAGCGCCGAAAACATTTAAAGATTTATTATAATATCTACAAATAAATAAACTTCATATCGTAACGTAACAGTACAAATTCAGTGAATTAATGTTTATTTTTCTTTTTCTTTGATAAACTTTGTGCCAATAAACAACAACAACACTCGCATTAAATTTTGATGCATTAGATGTAGTTTAATTAGTAATTAATATAAAAATAAATATGCATGTTTGTATTGTTATAGCAAAACCTTGTTATTATTCTGTTAATTGTAGTTTTCAGTATTTTTCTGTAATAAAGTTATTTATTTAGTTGATAATTTAGTTGATCGAACCGTTGCGCCGAGAACACAAACATATTATTCATTTAACAATCATACGATCGATAATTCAAACAATCTATATATTAATAATGTTATTATTATACAAAACGTGTCTATATTATTATATTGATTAAAAGATAGGGAGGCGCGGAAAACAAATTTTTTTTAGGAGGCATAGTAGCACAAAGTTTGGAAACCGCTGCATTAAGTATTAACGGAGAAATTCCGTAATTTCTGCATACCTCCGTTATTCTAGATTTGGATACACAATTAAGAAATTCAATTTCAGCTGTCCATGCTATTCCGCAGGCAATGATCTGATCCCAGGAGTATTCGCAGACTATACTAACGCAATTAAACAATTAGGAATGTTTCAGTTGCCACGCGACATGATTAACCTTGCAGTTGCATCGAGTTACCGTCACAGGACAAACTTAGACGAACTCGGTTTTCGCGAACGGTGATCGTGTAATAGTTTATACAGAGACCGTCCTGATCGAAAGCTAATTATTCCGTCGATCCAGTTGTCGGTCAGTAATCCGGGCATATTTGAAAAGGACGAGGCTCATAAATATTAAACGATACGCAAAATATTTCAATAGCTCGAATCATAATAGCGTCGGCCGAACGTGTATTAAACATTAAAAGCGAGCTGCATTATTTGTTCACCGTACCGTTTCCCACTCCTGTTATTTTTCCATTAGCCGGACAATTTCAATTCGCTCCTCGGTGTACCGGCGATCGATCCCACGCAAGTAATTAAACTCGATTGGTCAAAATTGTTCCTCTTCCACTCCGCGCCCGTGCATCTCGATCCATATTGATCCGGCAACGCGCCTTTCCCAGATATCAACGATATCCGAGCTTCATCATTCAACCCCGTGTGCGCTGGATCCAAGAGGTATTTTAAATATCAGCGTAATTAACAAGTTCGTGATGCAATCGGTAAACGAATTTTTTATTCTCGCAGTCGAGATGTTAATGAATTATGGAGGGGATACAGTAAAACAATATTGTTAATATTTTGTACGGTATTAATACCTTCAATGCTTCCCAATAATTAATAATTCCTTTGCAAGCTAATGACGAATTTATATTGTAATGATTCCGCTCTGTATCGATTCATGGAAATGACAAGCTTGTATGCTGGATATTTATGGAAATATGATTATTTTATTGCTTTGTTATATTCCTCGCATTATACTATTGTACCATTTACTACATTTGTCTTTTAATATTTCTTCGCAGACGTGGGTTTATCCGGAAGTTTCTTTGTTAATGTTTATTCCTGGGCGAATATTTACGTAATCGCGAATATGACAGTCGACGTGTTAAAGTCGATCACTGAAGCGACTAAGAAATATTCCGAAACATCAATGCAGGTGTCAATAGCCGCACCGAATTTAGCCCGAGATGTTGAAACTTGCATGAGACAGGTTACATCTTTCTGGCACGTCACGGACAGAAGAAATTGCCAATAACGGAGTAAACACAGTTATACAATAGTCAATTACAGAATACAAATTGCGGAGTATATTATAAGGTACTTTCAGCCAAGAACGTATCCCCAATTTTTCGCCTGCCACATCGTGCAAAAATATTCCAGCTTTAGATTGAGTCCAAATAGCTTATCCCACTATTTTTTTTAACGAAATGACGGAAGCTTGAATAACGACAATTTTTGGATACAAGATACTTTTAGCCTAGAACGCGTTCTCAAATTTTAGCCTGCCATACCGTGCAGGAATATTCCAGATTTAGAGTGAGTCCAAATAGCTTATTCTACTATTTATTTTTAACGAAATGACGGAAGCTTAAATGAAGACAATTTTTGGATACTAGATACTTTTAGCTTAGAACGCGTTCTCAATTTTTCGCCTGCCATATCGTGCAAAAATATTCCAGCTTTCGATTGTGTCCAAATAGCTTATTCTACTATATTTTTTAACGAAATGACGGAAGTTTGTATATCGATAATTTCTGGGTAATCGGATACGTAGTGTCCACTTTTCGCTGTGAGTGCTGAGAGTGGAAAGAACATAATTTCTAATCACCGAATAGATAAGATTAGATACATCGAATTTAGAATCGATGTCGCACACTGCGAGCACGCACGGACATCACGCAACCAACGAATGAAGATACGCGAACGAACGCTCGTTCAATTTAACGACAGTGGCAACTTTATTCGCGGAAAGAAATCCGTCCGTGTTGTGAGAGCAGCACTTTATTTCTTGCTCGCTCTCTCGTTCTCCTCCACTCTCTTTCTCTTGTATGCCTCCTTTCTTATCACGCTGGTTGCTCTCCTATTAAGGTGAACGAGTGTTATTGCCTCCTTGTTAAGACAATCATTGTGATGTTTTACGATCGCCGTCTTAATCAATTATCTGAGGAAATCGTGCAAAACGATCAACCTTCGGCTCACCCGTTAACGAGTTAACAAGCTAACGATCTCATGCGAATAGAATGCGGTATCGAATGCAGACCACTGTTCAATTCTATTCTGAGCAAGTATTTACTTCTTAAACATTATCCAGGTATTTTAAATGCAAATAGTGGAGGGGCTGTTCGTTTTTCTTAGATCGCGCAGTTCCCGTTTCTTTTTCAGATTTTGCTCAGGAGTGCCAATAAAATGTTGTCGCGCGGCGTGTAGCCGTGTTCCCTTGAAACGTTAAGGATAACGCCGGCCGCAATTTAGATTACCGTCTCGAAAGTGAGCGTTCCCCAATTATATCGCGCAATGTATTTCGCAATTAGCGGTATGAAGTGGTCGCGTCCATTAGCCCCGAGAGGGTTGAGGCTGCTTAAAAATTTGTCCCACAATTTTACTGCTAATTCCCTGCTGCACGCGAGCACCGCTAAATGGACGAGCAGCATCGGGGATGGGAAAAGAAGGTGAGGAGATGCCGCCCAGGTTGAAACTTTTTTCCATCGTTGATTGTTCGGAGGCTGCTGGCGAGGTACTTCAGCCTCGCGATACGCTCCTCGGCCTTCTCTCTTCATCTCGATCGGCCAGCCCATACGAATCGGGATGGTTCAAGGAGAGAGAGACTGAGAGCGAGAGGGCATGTCGTTAATTATCCCATTCTTGGACGATTCCTTGACTGTTATGCGTGACCTCTCGCAGCAAAGAATAAGAATACGAATATACATACAATAAAACGAAGTTCTATACCTTGGGAAATTGAGTAGTAAGAGAAATTTCACCATTTTTTAACACATATATGGACCGTTTATTTTGAAAGTGGTGTAAGTCCATTTTCTCTTGTTTTTTAATTTTATTTACATTAAATTAAGCATGAATATACGCGATATCTCATTTTCTTCAAAAATGGACTTACACCACTTTCAAAATAAACGGTCCATATTACTTTCCGTTGTAGCGTCTAATGCACACAAATTAATTTTTACGCCTACAGCATGATAAAAATTCCCATTTAGTCTGGTATAAAGAATCCGAATCTTAAGATCAGAATATTTACACAAACCAGGTATACGTACACGGTGTATAAAAAGTAATGGTCATCCGTCCCAGGGGTGAATCTTTACCTCTGGATCGGTGGACGTGTGTAAAGAGGCCTATTCACTATTAACCACTAATTAATAATATTAATGTACGTTAATCGCTCAATAGTGACTGATGACTAAAGATTGGTGACTGGTCATCAACTACTAATTCACTAATAAGCAATAGCTAACAATTACTTAGAGCTGTGACCAATTATTTGCCACTTAGTAATTAACTAACGTTCAAAAAGACTATTAGTAATTTTTAAATATTAGTTGATTATTGCCCAACTCTGTCTATACGTATAATTCTACACAATCAAATTTTGCAATAACTTTAACAGCTTATATTTAAATAACTATTTGTTTGCGACATGTGGCTTCTTTCAAACTTTTTCTCTTCTCGGTGAGTAGAAGGTATTGATGTAAAAACAAACTTTGACAACAATTTTCTTTGTTATAAACCATTTTGCGGAAAGTTTCTTTTACAAATGTCTACCGATCCAGAAGTGTAGATTCATCCCTACAACGGATGACCATTACTTTTTATACACCCTGTACACTGACATTTTACTTTTCGTTATAACGTCTAATGTACAAATTAATTTTTGCGCTTACTGCATGGTAAATATTCCCATTTAGTCTTGCATAAAGAAATCCGAATTTTAAACAGTCCAGTGCCTCTTGTACCACTCCGTACATATTGGGGTCATTGTAAGATCAGAATATTTATAGAAACCAGGTATACGTACACCTGCTTATTTCGGTGTCATGATTTAAACGAACACGGCAGTGCACGTCAGAGACATTTACGCTTCGGAAGGATGGCAGTATGGAGGAAGACGTGGAGGAGTTAATCTGGGAAAATCGTTGAGAAAATCAGTGCGGTGGTCTGCCTCGTCGTATAAAATGGCGTCGGTAATTGCTCGAACAAGCCGTCTGTCCTCCGGCTCGCGTTTCCCCCGTGAACACACCGACCTTTAAGCCCCATACATATCGCCCTCGAGGTCCCCGTTAAGAGTTCTCTGCTCCACCAGATAGCAGATTGCTACCATGAGCAGCCACCGCCGAGAAAGAAAAGTTTGCTGACGTCGTCGTCGTCGTGTAAGGTCATACGAGACACCTGCAACACCTTAATAGTTTATGGGAGACCGTAGACTTACTCACTCGATGGCGATATTTCTCCCACGTGCAGGTGTCCGGAAAATGAGGCGATAAAAGGGACTCTTTCATAGCGAGATTACAGCTGAGATGAGTTTGTTAACAGCCAGATAGCAAGGCTTCCCGATAAAAAGATAAGCAATTAATTCACTTTTCCGTGCTTTAATCCGATGCGTTCTGAAAATGTGAAAAGATGTGTCATGTTTTGGATCCTCAGGCGCATTTCACAGAATTTTTTCAGATTTTTTTGTTGCAAACTGTGCTCGGCTAGGCCCTTTAAATTCATCTCTATGCAACCCGATTTAAATCGAAATTCAAATGGGTCATTCCATGCCAGATCGATCACTTCTTGCAGGCACCATCGTCGATTTTATTCTAAATTAAATATGTTGTAGTCCATGTGAAATGTGGGGGGTTTAAGTCATCATTTTGCCTGTTTCGAATTTTTTTACAAATGGCAGGCCTTCAGAGTTTAAAATTTTTGTGAAACGGAGGTACACGGCGTACTTTACCAGCTCATTGTGACGCCAATTTTAATCATACCATCTTTTTTAAGGGCTCAATTTAAAGGGGAAACTTCAAGGAATATAAACATATTTTTTTCAAAATTTAAATCACTGAGCCCCCTCATCGAAAAAAACGTAAAAAAGAATTTGTTTAAATTTTTCGACATTATAAAGTTGATTTTCGAGGTTGAAAAAATTATTTTGAAATAGCCCAATCCTTTCCGGATAAAACAATAAAAAATGTAGCTCAATCAGATAAACAGTTCCCGAGATAAAAATTCGTAAACGAGGCCCGTTTTCGCCGAAAAGGGCAAAAATTGAAAACTTTGAAGGCGTGCCATTTCTAAAAAAATTCGAAACCGGCAAATTGATGACTTCAACCCCCCTCATTTCACATGGACTACAACATATATCATTTAGAACAAAATCGACGATGGTGCCTGCAAAAAGTGATCGATTTGACATGGAATGACCCAATTCAAACTTTCAATCATTATATGAGCCGCTCACTTCCCAAATCGATTAACTCCATAAAACAGAAAGTGGAGAAATGTGATGAAATAATATACATTGTTTTTCAAAATTCCCTTTAAAATAAAAATTGAAATGAACATTGAATGGATAAGATAGAATAACCTTGTAGTCCAGTCAATGAATGTTCGTAAGGGGGGTGTAGAGGGAAATGGAAGGAACACAATTTTTAACTTTGGGACTTTGTTTAGACTAGTCAGGAAGTAAACATACTAAAAAAGTCCCTACTCCTAGGAGGTGAGCGGGGTGCAGGGGGGGCACGTAGAGGGTTCCCTTTTTCGGTTTTCCGCTTATATCTCGGAAACTATGTGTCCTTTCCATACAATTTTTGACCATTCCATACAACATTAAAGCTGACAAAATGTGCCACAAGATTGATTGGATTCAGTTTTTCGCTATCTCGCATAGTTTCCGAGATATCCCCGCTCAAAGTTCACTAATTGTGAAAAAGAAATTTTTGCCTCACGTTTTTTGCCTTATTTGACTAGCTAACTCTTTAGCACAATTAGTGAACTTTGAGCGCGGATATCTCGGAAACTATGCGAGATCGCGAAAAACTGAATAGAATCAACCTTATGGAAAGTTTTGTCAGCTTTAATTTTGTATAGAATGGTCTTATCGCTAGGACATATAGTTTCCGAGATATAAGCGGAAAACCGAAAAAGGGGACCTTCTACGTGCCCCCCTGCACCCCGCTCACCTCCTAGGAGTGGGGACTTTTAATATGTTTACCTCCTAACGAGTCCAAACAAAGACGCAAAGTTAAAAATTGTGTTCCTTCCATTTCCCTCTCCAACATTTTCGTTGACTGGACTATTGGTGTAATTGTTATTAATATCACAACGTTTGGGTGACTAAGAGAGTTAATCGATTTGACAAGTGAAAAAAGTAATAACACCAAAATCAGTCTTCAAATTATATATTTTATTGCAGAAAAAGTTCATTATTTCACATTTTCCAAAAGATTTTTTCGCAAAAATGAAAAATAACTGTTCTCTTACAACATTTTATTATTTGTTAGTGATTCACCAGCGATATAAATGATGTCCTCTTCGTCAGGTGTATTTGAGGTCCGGTCATATCGATTTGTTCTTCAGTTTTTGTAGTAATTATGTTTGACTGGAGGAATGAATTTTATATATAACAGATCCATCATATCTTTCCCCTTTTCTCTGGTCACAATTGCTGGTCTATATTTTTCAGACCTAGTGGTCTACCTGCTCCAGATTTTGTTATATTTATGGCACTGAAATCTGTATCTTGATTAAAGTCATATTTGAATTGTATGACTTGGGGTTTTGACCTATCTAATTTTATCCAGTGCATTTAAGCCAATTTACTGGTAAGTCATTAATTGTTTTTTTGTTAATAATAGAATACTCTAAAGGATTAAATGGTCCTTCTTTCTTTTTGCTCGTTTTAATAATATTGTACCAATCATCTGGTGAAAAAATGTTTTGAATTTTTTTCGCATGTGACTCGATTATTGCAACGATTTACATTAGAGTACTATTGGAGCACATTAGAGTATTATTATTATAAATAAAAAAGGTTATGACTGAACCAAGGGCTTTGACATTTAACCCTTTGCACTCGGAGATATTTTAACGGAGAAAATTAAACATTTCTTCCAACCAAGAATATTTCCATAATAATATTCCCATTCTCTATGATTTCTTAAATTTGATGGACACGAAATTGGTGAATACTCCATACAACACCTAGATGTTTAGTAATTATTAATATTTAATAACGTAAACAATATTTTGGATAATGGTACTGCAACTTTCAGTGGCGCCTCAGAGTCGCCATTCGAGTGCTAAGGGCTTTTGGAAGAATGGGTCATTCGATTTTAAAATGGTTCAGCGGCGTTCGGACAGGTAGATTGATCTAATCGAAAGTCATAGTGTTTTCGCAGGAAACGCTTCATAAAAATGATACATATTTCGCCTCTGTTGCAGTTGTGCGAGAACAAAGCACGATGGAACAGAGAGCAGACAAACTACATGTACAGTGAGTGTACAAAGTATTCGTACACCTTTTAAAAACTAATAACCTTTTTATAATTGTACCAAACGATCTGACTTTTTATAATCCATTAGAAGCATTGTTTTACGAAATGAAAGAAGGCATTTTTAAAAACCTTTTTATTTGGGCTCTTAAAGAAAACTTAAAATATATGTTTTGTAGATCTATATTAGTTATACACGTACTGAAAATTTAATCGAAATCGGTTAACGCAGGAAAAAACGACACGCATCGAAAGATGTACGATTTTGTGGATTTTAAACAGAAACTGATCAAAAGTCGTGGAAAACTACGATTTTCACCCTTTTTAACCGCTTGTAGCTCGTGTGTATGTTAATCGATTTCAATGAAATTTTCAGCATGTGCATAACTAACATAAATTTACTAAACATATATTTTAAATTTTCATTAAGCACCCAAATAAAAAAGTTTTAAAAAATGCCTTTTTTATGTTTGTATGCAACCTTGTTAATTCTAATTTTTGGAAAATCTTTTTTGCATATCGTTTCGCAAAACAATACTTCTAATTGATTACAAAAAATCAGGTCGTTTGATACAATTATAAAAAAGTTATTAGTTTTTAAAGAGTGTACGAATACTTTGTACACCCACTGTACGCACTCTACAGAATAAATTCGTTAACAATTTTATAGCGTTACGTCACGGGCAATACTATCGGGGGATATGTTTGCTCGGGAAATCGAATTTTTTGGTTATTTCTATGGAATATTTTTTCCGTAATTGTCTATACGCGTAACTCTATCGACAAATTTTCAAGCAAAATGGTACGTGTGTAAATCAATTTGCTTTTTCAAAGTGTTTGTATTGGATATAGCCGAGCATCCGTGAAAAATATTTACCGCGGAGCAGATTGTTAGTTCCTTCTATCATAAATAGACAGCAATATACAAAATTAAAATTGTCTACCTGAATTGCAACGAACTCAACTGTATTAAATTACACATTGTCTAATTAAAAAATTGAAAAAATTTAAGAATCTCGGTATATTATTTTTAAGTCCAAAAAATCATTGAAGGCAGATATTTGTGTTTGTCAATTTTTGTTTTGCATCAAGATCCGCAGTCCAAACAATGCACTAGTTTTTATTCAAAACCGAATCGTCGATACCGTGTTGCAAAACACACAATGTAATAGTACACTCAACGGATTGGTCTATTAACGCTACCGGTCGTTGCAATATCGCCTAGATCTCCCTATACACCGGAGGATTTGTTTGGTTTTGTTTTTATTTTTTTGTTTATTCCAAACAGAGAAGCTGAACGTTCGACTGCGGTTCTGCATGCTGACGGAATTGTCGATTGTACTCGAAACAGAGCTTTATTCATACGAAGTAATGGTTTAGTAGGGGTTCGAATAACGTATACAGTCTTTGTAAACAATTTCTTGTACTTATTTTCCCCATAAATGTATAAAAATCCGCAGTCGAGACGTGATCGACCGTACATCGAATCGCACATTTCAACACACATTCTAACAACGATATCCGGTTTTTTGCCGGTCATTTTTCAACGGTGTACGTGCCGCGGATACCGAGACGAAAAGTTTGCTTTTGCGGGGCGCGGTAACGCCGCGCGAAAACTTGGCGGAAAGTACGTGCCTGTTCGCGGAAAAGGTGCAAAAGGAGGAAGAATTTGAGTTTCGGTCAAATACAAAGTAAGTTCCGGGAACGACGTCCGCGGGTCTAATTGAGTAACTTTTCCTCGTTCGACACGGCTTGCTTGAGGGTAACCCTAATAGAACTATTTTTCGGATAGCTCCCGGGAGAGCGTGGGACGTCGTTTTCGCAACAGCGCAAAACTTTTTTCCTCCGTCGGATGAAGCGATTCGTTTATTTACTCGAGGAAATTTAAGTGCGCTCTTACGGATCCACTTCATTCGCTGCTCGGATTTTTAACCCTTCGCGCTCGAACGGTGGCTCTGAGGCGCCACACAGTGTTCTAGAAGCCAGTTCTAGTGCGAATTAATTATCGTGCGAGGAAAAGATTGACATTTTGTGTATAAATTACTTTTAAATATTTGAGTAAAGTAAATAAAACATAATTTACAATACTGACTACTTGTTTATTAATATAATAATTATTAATTTAGTACTACATTCATTAAAATTTTTCAATGGCCTTCCAACTCTTGCGAGTTCAAGTTCGTGAATGTCAATCTCATTAAAGGGGATTACTATGGTTGATCCTAACCAAGTCTTATTTTACCACGTTTTTATTAGCTCGCTTTCTTGTTTGTCTGTTTGTTCGGTACAAATTTTGCAATTGATTTTAAACTAACTTCCCGATGAGCTAGAGACTTGAAATTTTAAACATAGCTTAGAACTGGATGACAATGCAATATTTAGAAAAATTATTTAAAAAAGTCTATGCGTTCAGGAGATATAAATTATTAATAATTTGAACCTTTGCACTCCCCCCCCCCCGCCGCGTGACGTAGTACGTCTTCGCGTTCAGCGTCCCCACTCTACTACGTGTTCCCACTCTGACTCTTCCCCACTCCACTGACCCGCTTCGCACCGAAGGAGCTCAGTGTGCGTCAGTGTGCGTTCGAGCTCCGTGCGGTGTTTACAAAGTTACTACGTATTATTATAGTATAATGTTTGTTTACCAAGCGAAAAAACAGTTACACCGAAATTCTCCGTCGAACCTTTATCTTTGACATTTTACCACGGCGTTCGTTTTCGATATGAAGCGTCGCAATACCGTCTGAAATTTACTACATGTCTTTGTTATAATCTCATCAAAATGTTCAAAATCGATTGTAAATTTTCACACATATAAGGCTAAAACGCAGAAAATAATTATTTAAATAAAAATACATTTTTAAAAAATACCACGTTTTTAAAACGGACTAAAAAGTATAAAATAAAATTTTTAAAAACGGACTAAAAAGTATAAAATAATTTTTTCTAGCCCCATACAGATTCCTAACCCCGTACAGATAGTCCGGAAAATTTGTCATTGTGAATTTTGAATAGCTATGAAAATACTTGTAAGATTTAGAACGAAAAACGTGGGGCGCAAGATAATACATAGTAAGGAGTGTAGAGAGTAGCTGCCGCTGAGAAATCTCGTACAACACTTCATATCATTTGCAGTGCAATAAAGTTGTTAGTGATTTAGTGTTCATGCATCAATTATCTATTGCATGCGCCCCGCGTTTTTCGTTTTAAATCTTACAAGTATTTTCTTAGCTATTAAAAATTCACAATCACAAATTTTCAGGACTATCTGTACGGGGTTAGGAATCTGTATGGGGCTAGAAAAAATTATTTTATACTTTTTAGTCCGTTTTTTAAACGTGGCGTTTTTTAAAATTTTAGTTTATACTTTATACGTTTTAAAAACGTGGTATTTTTTAAAAATTTATTTTTATTTATTATTATTGAATCTTGTAAATTCCGTTGCAAAATATTTAGATACCCTGCTACTGTTAATAAAACGTCTAAAAAACCCATACTAATCCTCCACCATGCTTTGCTATAGGCGTTATCCCCGTTGATTTAAAAAAGTATTCACCTTGCTTTCTTCATACCCATTTTCTTCGTGTTGTAATAACAACATCGAAGTTCAAATTTTGACTCTATAACTTGACTGTATAATAGGTATCCGTCACCCCGTAGAAGAACTAATTATACCCTCTGTTTAACAGTTAGAAACATTTGAATTTATTTAAATAGACACGCACCACACTGAAAAGATTAAACAAAACAGTCACACTAAAAGATAAGAACTGAAGTAGTACACTGACGGAGCTAAACGGAACAGTACAATAATTAAACAAAATTCAGATACTTTAACTTCTTCGCTCACTGAATGCATATGCCAACCTAATTTGTCAAACAGTTTTGTAAAGTATAAAAACATTTTGTAAAAACATTGTAACAAAAGCACGTGGAAAATACGTTCGAATTTTCTTTACGATATCGAATTTTATCGCAGTAATTTAGTACTGACGCATTCGACGCCACTTAGCAGCGGTTATCTGTCGGCCGTCGGACGATGCAGAACGTAAGTTAACGAGTTAACTTACAACTCAGAATAATATAGCACCTTTTTGGATTTGTCTCAGTACCTGCTATTATTTTCTGGAGAAAAAATATGACATTCCATTTAAGAAAAGTAGGTTGAGATCTTCAGATCTCCTCCATGATTCCACCCATAAGAAAACAATTAATACTATGTAATGTAGCCCGTCATACCAAACAACTTTTGTACGAACAATTTTTTGATAACGACAACGCCTTCCGAGATATCCTGCTGTTCCCACTTAAACAGGACACCGTGTAGAATCAAAATGATCCACGTTGAACGAAATGTCTTAAAATTAATGTCTAAATTTTTTTCGAAAATTTTCGTAAAGTAATTGTGAAAGCATCGGTAATTAAAAAATGGCTCTCTTAACCCACTGTTAAAGGTATCCAATTTAATCGGGTGTCCAGTTTCCTTCGAATTAGCGTTTCCTTTTTAATTTAGTTTCTCGTTTTATTTTTAATGAAAAAAAGGTTTCAACATCGAATGATGGAAAGTGTATAGCATATACATAAAAAGCAGAATGAAAAAAAAAGGAAAAAAAATTTTCCGGTACCGGGAATCGAACCCGAGCCTCCTGGGTGAAAGCCAGGTATCCTAGCCACTAGACCATACCGGAGGAGTTGAGTACTGAATCTTCGAAATCGCTACTTATGCAGCCTGCAGTTAAATATTGTATGAGTATTCTCATATCGTATTGTTACTCTAATATGTTATAAAAGATACAAAATATTCAGTTTCTTGCAAGACTGGAAATGCATGCATATTTTATTCGAAGTAAACGTCACTGTAGAATGAGGTAATCGGTAACTTGTATAATAAAGTAGCAAGGTGAAGCAACATAGCTGTTCTAGCATGAACGGTAAAACTACGATAAAAAAGTAGATTTTATGTATCAGATGATTGCATAAGTTCGTGCCCGATTTGAAGATAAAAAATTCAATGGTCAAATTTTAAAGAATACACCTTTATTAATCAATTCTATAGTCACCATTATTTTCTAACTGTAGAAATTGTACAATGGTGACTTGTAGAAATTCTACAATTAGAAAACAATGTATATGTAAATTCTTTTTACACTCCGCCGTGCAGTACAGATTGCGATATCTATGAAAATCGGGCGGTAACTTATGCAGTCGTCTAATATTTATACAAAATAGCAAGTAAATTAAGTGCAAAGTTAAACAATGTTACAACATTACTTTGTATCAACGTTTTTGTTATTTTCAAGGTTCATTCGCTCAGCCGCGGTAAGATAAAACCGATATCTGAAATGGAAAGGGAGGAAATAAAAATATTCTGCATCGATTTTGGAGGAAGCAGCGATTAAATATTAATTCATTTCACCCGTTAATAGTCTTTTCACGCTGAAAACAACATGACAGTGTTCTTAGATTTTTTGTATGTTTCACTGTTCTATATTTCAGCCGGTCCAATTCCTTCGTAAATGCATATAAAACCGCGGTATACTAATGGCAAGTGTAAAATTGATTTTCCACGGGGTGTCGCAGTTTTTCCGCGGAAATCCGTAGCCATCGATTTGAATTCCGCGGCCGCTGTCATCGGATTTAAAAGTGTTACGTTTTCGGCGGCCGTCGTATCGGTTGCTGGCAGCGTTGATCGATTGTTTCTGGCAACAAATAATGTATCTCGCTGTGTATGTGTGTGTGTGTGCATGTTTTTTTTTGTAGCCGTGGCGATATGTCGATAGCGAGGAAAGGCCTGTCGTCCGAGCGGAAAGGACGTCGGACGTACTTCGTTCCGGGCGATACGCAGCGGAACAATTATCGGATATCCACGGTTGACAAATTGTACGATCAACCGACTACGTTTTAATGAAGCTTTAGCCGGGTAGGGCAGCTTGGCCGCGTGTCGACCGGAAAATTAAAAATACAAACGGCGAGACACGCGAGAGAGAAACCAACGCAACGCCGCTCTCGATGTTTAAGCGTATGCGTAATCGGTTGTCATCCCCCCACTCTCGCCCCTCGTCGATTGATAGTTAAATCTGCCGCGAATAATACGCTTAAAACAGTGAATTAACGGGACGGGGATAATTCGCGCGTGGCTGCCCGTAAAATTCGCGTATTGCGCTCGTTGACACCCTTTTATTTTTCAACGTGAATACAGCGAGTCCCACTATAGTCCAGTCAACGAAAATGTTGCAGAGGGAAATGGAAGGAACACAATTTTTAACTTTGGGTCTTTGTTTGGGCTAGTTAGGAGGTAAACATATTAAAAGTCCCCACTCCAAGGAAGTGAGTGGGGCACGCAAAAGGTCCCCTTTTTCGGTTTTCCGCTTATATATCGAAAACTACGTGTCCTAGCGATAAGACTATTCTATACGAAATTAAAGCTGACAAAATGTGCCACAAGATTGATGCGATTCAATTTTTCGCTATCTCGCATAGTTTCCGAGATATCCGCGCTCAAGGTTTACTTTGGTATCATTTGTTCGAGTTAGTGTTTTTGCTTCAATTTCAATTTCAACACTTCAATTTCAACTTCACTTTCAATTTCAACTTCACTTTTTCAGTTTCCACTCCCATTTCCCAGTTTCAATATCAATTTTTCAATTTCAACTTCAAATTCAACATCACTTTCTCAATTTCCACTTCAATTCCAACATCAATTTTTCAATTTCAACTTCAATTTTTCAGTTTCAACGCCAATTTCTCAATTTCAACTTCAATTTTTCAAGTTCAACTTCACTTTCAACCTCAATTTTTCGATTTTATCTTCAATTTCAAAACTTCATTTTCTACTTCAATTTCAATTTCAACTTTAATGTTTCAACTTCAACTTCAATTTTTCAGTTTCAACATCAATTTCTCAAATTCAACTTCAATTTTTCAATTTCAACATCAATTTCTCAAATTCAACTTCAATTTTTCAATTTCAACTTCAAATGCAAGTAGAAGGTCCTCCTTTTCTGTTTTCCGTTTATATCTCGGAAATTATGCGTCCTAGCTATAAAACCATTCTATACAAAATTAAAGCTGACAAAACTTTCCGTAAGATTGATTCTATTCAGTTTTTCGCTATCTCGCATAGTTTCCGCGGTATCCGCGCTCAAAGTTCACTAATTGTGCTAAAGAGTTAGCTAGTTAAATAAGGCAAAAATTTCTTTTTCACAATTAGTGAACCTTGAGCGGGGATATCTCGGAAACTATACGAGATAGCGAAAAACTGAATAGAATCAATCTTATGGCACGTTTTGTCAGCTTTAATTTTGTATAGAATGATCTTGTCGCTAGGACGCATAGTTTCCGAGATATAAGCGGAAACCGAAAAAAGGGGCCTTCTACGTGCCCCCCCGTACACCGCTCACCTCCTAGGAGTGGGGACTTTTGGTATATTTACCTCCTAACTAGTCCAAACAAAGTCCTAAAGTTAAAAATTGTGTTCCTTCCATTTCCCCTACACCCCCCTTACGAGCATTCATTGACTGGACTACTAATATTCGGAATGGCACTGTTAAAACTTCAACGTGTTTCAACAAACGGTATCACGCGGAGTAGAGATCAAGACATCGCCGTTCCTCGTCGATCCACAGCCTCTAATAAGCCTATAAAAAGAAGCACGCAATTTCGCCCGGCCATCCCCTAAATTCTATTTTTACTTGCCGCGATCCAATAACTGGGTCGATTTTACGAGTCCCTTCGGAAACACTAGACCCTCAGACATCAAATCTGTCTGCTATACGACATCGGTCGCGTATCCCAAAATTCTCTTCTTCCCGAAATCACGGTCTCGTTCGTTGCATACATCATTCGAAATGGTTTACAGGGTCGGCGAAGGCGGTGAAGAGGCCGGGGGGAATGCAGAGACCTATATCCGGCAGCGAATTTATCGCGGGCTCAATGTATCCTCCGTATTGCGTCATTAAAGACGCATATTCCCGCCGCATATTCGTGCTGTCGGTGCCATAAGCGGTGACGGGCGTCGTTTCGCCCCGGAGAATCGGGAGAAAATGTTTTTCTCATAGCCCGGACCGATTTTATGGAACCCTGTGCCGCCGCTGCGACCTCTTGTAAAACAATCATTTTTCCATCGGCTCGAACGGACCGCGTGCTCGCAATACGTTTGTGATATTATTGCGGAAGAGCGTTATGAATTCGTGGGAGAAGCGACGCTTCGTGTCCCTCTCTCTCTTTTTCTCTGTCGACATTTTTTCCCCATTATTTTTCCGCAAGAGTTGAACGAGCTCGTGCTTAATGCGATCGCGAGTGCACTTCGGCTTTACCCGGGATTTAAGCTCGCGGAATGCCAGTTAGCGCGCGATCTTCTTCATATCGGTTCTTCGTTTACAATTGCTGATTATACACGCGACTGATTATCGTCCGTCCCGTCCAATCATCTCCGTGTTGACCTGAATCGGTATCGATTGTACCGCCACTCGTTCCCCCAAATCGCAGTTTTCTGTGCCCTCCCTACCCTCAAACCCTCGCCCACCCTCCACAAATAGTCGCGTGGAAGATCCTAGTAATCCAACCAGTCTTTTTTTGTAATTTTGAAGGGAATAGTATAGTCTACTCCCACATTTGTTCACTGCGTGTAACGCTTTATTAAATACTGATATATAACATACACATAAACGTGAACGCGAACACGGATTAACGCGAGAATGTCAAATCCAAGATTGCTGCTGGTTCAAGAGCAATCAAACGCTCTGAGTTGCACAAGAATGTGTACACAAATCACACACTTGTCATAACTCTTGGAACGTCCAAGGTTCAACAGTTCAAAGTTCAGAATTTGAATTAACAGTTCAAGGTAAAGTTCATAACACAAGTTCATAAAAAAAGTCCATAGTAAAGGTTCATGATAAGATTTATAATAAAAAGTTCATAAAAAGTGCATGAATTGACAAGAAAAAGTTCACAAAAGGTTCATAAGTTCACAAGAAAAAGTTCATAAAAAAGTTCATAATTTCATAAAAAGTTCATAAAAAAGTTCATAAGTTCATAAAAAGTTCATAAGTGCATAAGAAAAAGTTCATAAATTCATAAGAAAAGTTCATAAGTTCATAAGAAAAGTTCATAAGTTCATAAAAAGTTTCATAGAAAAGTTCACAGTTCAGTTTTCAATTTCACTTCACAATTCACGCTCGCAGTTAAAGATTAATACTTTCTAATAATACGCTTCGTAACGTTCCACGAATTAATATTCCAAGGTACCAGGTTTGTACGATTCTCTCGAAAGCTCGTAAAGTTCTGACCGCTATTTCTGCTACAATTCCCTACCAAAGTTCGGGAAGAGATCGTTTCTTTGGTAGGGATAACCAAGGGACCAATCACCAGTTCGGGGCGTAATCCAAATTATGTGGTACGCCTACTAAATCCGTGATTTTGTTTCTCACGCAAGCCTCGTAAATAAAACAAGTCTATGAACAAGGGTCCCTTGTTCAAGTATCTGTCCCCAAACTGGTGTCACCTTTCCGCTGAGTGTGGGCCTGCGATGCGTCAGTTGTCATTGACTGGGGGTACGGCTGGTTTGTTTTCCCGAAACTAAAGAGGACACTTAACTTTCAACCGTACCCGAGTCCGTAACTAATTCTAAGAGCTAAACACGCCAATAAATAACTCGAAACTGACAATGTTCCAAACGATCGTGGCACAGGCCCAGACACAATGTCTAGACAATTCTAGACAATCACAACGATACCGTAACGACTTGCCAACTATGGTATGCTAACGGCGATGAAAATCATTTTTGAGAAACGGTTTTTACATAACATTTTCAGAACGCTTCATACACTTTTTCTACCTTCTTATGTTCATGGTTGGGGTTGGAAAATAGAGATAGGGGTAAGGTGTGCTTCGCTTAGGGAAAGAAAAGGTATAAGTCAATCACGCAAGTAACTTGCGTTTTGTTATCTTGAATTTGTGAAATTCCTTGTTATTGTCTTCGGCTTCTGGTATGAAGGTACTAGTACTGCTGAGAGCTGACAAGAAGGTCCCTGGCAGGAATGCGGTGACGTAGGCAAGAATGCGCGCCCGATTGGTTAGCTTGGAAGGTGCGCGCCTTCTATTGGCCGAAGCGGTCACACACACACTACTACTGCTATGCAGAACAACCCCCCTTGCCTCTGTGCCCCCCAGGGACCTTCTTGTCAGCTCTCAACAGTGCTGTCCGTCCAACAAGAGTTGGCACAGAGAAACTGGTTGGTACCACGTGGTATCTCTACTCCGCGCTACACGTCCTCCGCGATTGGCCGAATCGCTTAACGAAGACAGCAAACGAGTGTCTTGAGTGCGACTGCATTACAGCGATGTGGTGGCGCCGACTTCCTATGACGACCGATCCCGCCAAAACTTGAGTGCAAGAGTGGGGTCCGTAGCCGAGCGTCAGGAGTGGGGTCTCGCAGATCCTCCTGCACCCCACTAGCAAAATCTGTGCCAAATCTCGTTGAACGGACAGTAGGTCTGTCAACATTGTGCATTTCGTTAACATAATATCGAAAAAATTGCATCATATATAGATTTGAACATTTTCAGATAAAAAGCATAACCACAAAAATTACAATTGATTTCACTTTTCCTTTAATCATACTTTAAACTTATCACTTATTAATAGTGCAATGTGGAACTAGGTTATCTTGTTTAAGAGAAGCCGTTTTAAATTGAAATATCGCAATGAGCCACAAATGGTCCATTATTTCGTTTAATAATTTTTATTATGAAACGTATGTATATTTTTCAAATAAGGCATATATGTTTATCAACACTAATAAATGTTTTATTGCTAGAAACAATTCCCAGGCCGATTGCTTTATCAGCAATCGAATTATCAAATTATAAAGTTAGTTATACCTAGTGTCCGAATATTTTTGAGAGTCACTGTATGTGCTGGACAGTTTAATACACAAATACATGTCTCTTTCGGTATGACTAATCAGAACATTTATTTGTTACAGGTATGCATTTATATCACCAATGCGGTAATATCCAGGAAACTGTTATTTCGGGAGCCGTACATAGAACAGGATCTTGTAAGTAGAATAATGTATTGCGTTAAATAATATACATTTCGTATATTAAAGGCCACGTGCTTTTCTGAAAACTGAAATTAAATAATTATGAGATAATACTTAATTGCGTGCGTTTAGGGGAGGTAGTCCGATGTCCTTGTTGGCGTAGGATGGAATAATTGTTTACATTTGTAAGGAATAAGTCGTATTTATTTGTAAAACAAGACACACAGATAACCAGTCGTTGACAGACGTATTTGTCGTGGGAGCTCGTTTCGATCTGATCTTCTTTTATAATTCGTTGGCAATTACAATTTTAGAATTCTTCTATTCCGATTCTCTATTTTATAAATTTAACTATACATAGGGTTGTCTGTTAATACACACACGTACATACATACAATACACACACATCATTCGTACTTTAATCCTATACATTGATGTCTAAGATCTACAAAATATATTTTTTAAATTTTCAATATAGACCCCCATGAAAAATTTGTAAATTGCAACTTTTAGTATTTTTTCTACAACTCCGAACAATTGCAATTTTTGTAAACTAATTGCTCTAGCTTCTCAATAAAGTTCAAATCGTATAGTACAATATTAATATACATTGTGAGTCACCTAACGTTGCCACCTCAAATATCTTTGTTGTTTTTAAAGCCTGAGTATGAAGTCTACAAATAAGGGGCTTTTAAAATGAGTGAGTGATTAACGAGTGGACGGCGAATTTTTAATGGTTACTGCAAAATAATAATGTTCTGTGTCTGTCACATACATGGACTAGGAGGTAGGTACTTAGAAAGTTTATACGTGCATGAGTAATTATAGCTATCATTATAGGTGTTCAAAAAAGGGTGCTTCCATTTAAAAAAATGAAGGTGAAATGAAAACAAAAATATTTTTGGTATCATGTGAACCCCACTGAACCATTCAGCTTTGTCCTTCAGACATTTGACGAATCTTTAAAAACAACAAAGATATTTGAGGTGGCAACGTTAGGTGACTCACCCTTTATAGTACATGTAGTACATATACAGGGTGAGTCCGAAGAAACAGAACACCTAAATATCTCCGTTACTTTTCGTTGTACAAAAACACTTCTTAGGACAAAGTTACACTGTTTGAAGGGCCACATGTAACGGTGCAAGGGAAAAAAATTTTCAAGGTCATTTTTTACAAGATTTCAAGGTCATCGATGTTTTTTTAAATGGAATGAGGTATTTTTTAATACATCGATCGATGCAGCTGGTCATTCGTTATAAGAAAGTACTAACCTATGTATGTCGAAAAGTTAGTAGTTCAGGAGATATTTCAATTTAAATAACTCTAAAATATCATTACCGTCGTACTAAGACGTTAGTGTTTACTTACTTGTGTAACACCTTAGCACGACAGTAATGGTATTTTAGAGTTATTTAAATCGATATATCTCGTGAACTACTAACTTTTCGACATACATAGGTTAGTACTGTTTTATAACGAATATCCAGCTGCATCGATTGATGTATTAAAAAGTACCTCATTCCATTTAAAAAAACATCGATAACCTTGAAATCTCATAAAAATGACCTTGAAATTTTTTTTCCCTTACACCTTTATATGTGGCCCTTCAAACAGTGTATCTTTGTCCTACGAAGTTTTTTTGTACAACGAAAAGTAACGGAGATATTTAGGTGTCCTGCTTTATCGAATTCACCCTGTATACAGGGTGTCCATTTTATCTGAAGACATTGAAATATCTCGAGAACTATGCATCGGATCAAACAAGTTTGTAATGAAAGTTGTTCGTCGCGAAGGGGGACATCCAATGATACCAAACTCGACTCCCACCACCGCCCCCTAGGGGGAAGAAAAAAACTTACATGGAAACCCCCATTTTTCATTGCAGATTTGAATTCTCCAGAAAAAATACACAAATTTGATCTAGGAGTTTTTGCATTTTGGTTCACAGATGGCGCTGTAATGGACAAAAATAAAAATGGAAAAAGTCGTTGAAAATTGGGCATATCTCGAGAAATGCACATCAGATCAGAAAAATAAAAGTAGACGTATTTGATATTTTTAAGAATGCTATTCAATAGCACCATAATTCTCCCCACCCCCACCTCCTGAAGATTGATGAACAAACCAATGCATTTTTCCAACTACTTTCGATTGCAGCGACATCTGTGAAAGAAATTACACCAATAATACCAAATCAATGGAGAACCAAGATTTGCTATAAAAAAGGATTTCCCATTGAAGATTTTGAAATAATTCTCTCTCCCACCCTCAGGGTGGATCAAATCGGTGTATTTTTTCTGGAGAATCCAAATCTGCAATGAAAAATGGGGGTTTACATTTAAGTTTTTTATCTACCGCCTGGGTGTGGGGGTGGGGGGTCGAGTTTGGTATCATTGCATGTCCCCCTTCGCGACGAACAACTTTCATTACAAACTTGTTTGATCCGATGCATAGTTCTCGCGATATTTCAATGTCCTCAGATAAAATGGACACCCTGTATATTTTCAAACTTAACAGTATACAACAAAATGATGAGGTTCGATGGTGAAGTAAAAGTTTCGGTCCGAGCGATTTTCGTGATCTGATTGTTCGTGTCGCGTTCTGTATAAGGTCGACTCGGCGTCTTTCCTTATTGGTTAACTTACAAATGGATGGGGATGAGAAAGTGATTTCTATTGGTGAGTGGGTGGTGCCTTTTGGTCGTAGGAGTAGGAGCGCTTTGGTAAAACTATGTTTAGGCTATGGAAATTATTAGGTGCGAATGATATGGGAAAACGATACGGAAACTAAAGTGTGGCTTATACAAAAGATTGCTCTGTCCATGATTCGTGGTTCGCTCTCGAGACAGTCCCGAAGTGGTGTCCGATGACACCCAAACTCTGGGACCGTCGAGTCGAGTGTTTCGGGTCATTGCAGCGGACCGTGTCTAAATAAATATCTCACGTTCGGTCTGCTCGAGACCGAACATTCCGCCCTGCTTCAACTATATAGTTCAATAATACAAATAATGTGATATAAGTGATTTTCTCTTTTCGACAATATTGCTATGACATGTGATTTGTTAGGACAAGATACGAACTAAGTCTACAAGTTAGATACGCTTTGTTATAAACTCGATAGATAGAATAAAGTAAGATTATACAAATGTAACGAGTATGCAAGATGGAAATAATATAGTCTTACGTTCGGTGTGCTTGAGACCGAACAACTTAGGAATATCCAGTTTAAGGTGGTTCGGAACCTACCTTGAACTGTAGGTCCCGTCGCTTAATAACCATAGCAGTTGAAGAAGCGACGTAAAACAATCAAACAAAAGGTACACTTAGGGATTCGGCGAAGGTTTGCAATTTCGAAATTTTCCGAGACCTTTCGCAGTTCCAATCTCGGCTCGAAGCGCTCGCATTTTTCAACTCACGCCTCCCCAACACGTGTAAAACCCTCGCGCAGTTTATTTCGAAGACCTCCATTGATCATCGTGTCTCATACATCAATTTTACACCCACCCCCTCTTACGGCAATGCTTTTCTACGGTGCTTCCACGGGGGTTATAACCGTGCCGCGCGACAAAAAGCGGCGGCGCGCGTTCAATCGTCGAGGAGAGAGGAAGGCTTTCTTCATGAAAAGCTTTCCCTTCTGTCAGTAACTCTGTGCTCACGAAGGCTGTGCTTCGAAATTTTGAAAGCGTATTCTGCTCACTTTGAGGAAGGATCGTGTATTCAGAGACATAAAATGCTCCGCCGTGTATGTATGTGTATGTGACAATGTTCCGTGAGAGCGTGCGGTTCGGGGCACGAATTGCCGTGAAAAATTGATGCACGCTGTGTGTAAGTTAAAAGGAACTTTATCGAACGTGTTAGCAGTTCTGCAAAATGTGAAAATGTCAATATTACAATTGCAGGGCCGCCGAGGTAAATCCGGGAAAGTCATTACGTAGAGAAAAATTATTCAAATTCAAGGAAAATATCAATATATTCCAGCCATATTTGGTACAACAGTAGTAAATGATATTTACAATTGAATTACTCGATGTAGTCTCCATCAGCTCCTACGACCTTCTCGAGTCTGGACCAGGGTTGCCATATTTTGCGGGAACAGGGAACCAGTCCCCTTACCGCTGCGCCAGGCGCACATTGGTCGATTTACTCCAAAACGTGGCCAAAAATCAAATCTTTCTTTGATTTATACGAAACTGGGTATCTCGGGTTTTTCGAGGTCGCTGATTACAAATCTAAAATCAAAATCGCAAAAAAGTCAAATGGCGGCTGTAAAATTGAGATTGAACCTATGAAAAGTGGCAGAATGGGACAAAACTTGGTATTTTGGGGTTCCTGAAGTCGTTATAGACTGCGGATCTTTATGCATTTATAATATGTCGAAATATACAAAATATATGCAAGATGTATGCAAGGTATATGCTAAATATATGTATAGGGAATGCATGTATGGATGTGTAAAATAGTAATTATTTTATTGTTTTTTTTATTATAATTTAAATTACAACATACAACAATAGTTTTTCTATAGTGTCGATTGTAAATTGATGCCTGTTGTCTATTAATATTAATTTATTCGCTGAAAAAGAGCGTTCTACATCACATGATGTTATAGGGGCATATTTAAACCCCAATGATGTGCCAGAACCTCTCGTGGTCCTTCAACGTGTTCACCTTTCAAAATCTTGCTTATTTTTAGTAATACATTAAAGTGTACATTTCGTTTTAATAAAGATTCCATTTTATGTGTAACCTTTTCTCCATAATCATCGGGTATAATTTTTAAATTTTCTGTAGTTACCAAATCTATAGATTCCATTAGAGGTAATCCTATTGTTTCCAATTTCTTCATGGCCTCAGGTAACATTTGGAAATGGCTCTGAATAAATGTTAAATTTTGTTGTAAATGCTTACATCGTAATGCTTCTTTCGCCGATTTAATTGACCAAGCCTCCTTTTCATCGAACGATTCTATGACGTCTTTTATTCCTTCTAAATGCGTTGCATATAAAAACGCTGCTTCCAACCAGGTTCCCCATATTGTTATTACAGGTTTTGGTGGCAATGGCATATTTTGTAATTTATTTTTATAAATTTTAGACACATCTATCTTATTTATTCTGGCGTAGCATTAAATAGTCGAATATTTCTGCAAAATTTATGCAAGAAATATGCACTTATGCAAAACATATGCAATATGCAAAATATGCAAAATGAAAATTATGTTTTTAAAATCCTCTAAAGACAAAACAAATTTCTGTTTAGGTCCCAGTTTTTTATCTATTTTCGATAAAAATATGCATTTGCATAAACATTCGCAGTCTAGTCGTTAATTATGAAACTGAAATTAAAAGAACAGGAAACAAAATGGCGGAACCAATATGGCGGATGTACGTAGTAAGAAAGTATTAAATACAGCTGAAATTTGATACCTCAAGATTTTTTGTCTTGTTAAATGTGAATCTAATATCAAATTATATAAAGAACACAAGTACCCGGCTAATTATTAAATTGTAGATGAAGAAATTCTTGTTCTAAATATGTGTTTTAAAGAATGGAAGGTTATAAATTAGATCAAATTCAGGGAACCGTTCAGCCATTGGTCGAACTGTTGGTAACATCTCTTACTTCGGTTCTGTTAACTTTCAACCATTTTTTCCTGAATACATATATCAAATCTTGAAGCGTTCCTTTTTTATGGTCCGTTAATTGATAAGAACTTCTACATTTCTTAGATAATAGTTCTTCAATAACTGAAAATATTATTTGGAACTCGCCGTGTAAATGATCCTTTATTAAAACAAAAAGTTCCTTCCTGGAAATTTCTACAACTCTGACACCGGAAGCTGAAGAGTAGAAAAGGGACAGAAAAGACAATACGGAAGGCGAGAAATAGAATTTGAAAACGAAAGAGATCAACGAAGAAAGATGAATACAGAAACAGAAAACGTCGAAGCTGAAATGTCAAAGAAACTAGTAGCAAATGATTGAAATCGTTAAAATACCGATTTCGGTATAACTGATATTCTACCGAAATCGTAATAAATACCGGAACTTTTTCGGTTTTTCCAATGCAAAAGATGCCCCACAAAGCACGGTCACTTAAACTAGTTAAATATACACAATAGAAATACGGTCCGTCGTAAAACCCTCCGTGCGAAGGAACGAGAAGCGCGATACCGGTATTTTAACACGATTTTTCAAATATGTCTGATCTGACAAAAACATGTTTCCAATAAAAGTTGATCAGTATTCATTTTTATACAAATTTCAATATAAAAAATTGAAAAAAAATCTTTTTTTTATAAATAAGGGTCACTTCAATTTTTTAAATATTCACATATATTTTTTACTTCATAATATTGTAACTGATATAGAGACGAATTCAACGACCTATAATAATATTACTCTAAATCATGAAATATGGTTTAGATCACAAAAAGCGGGTTTCCAGCCCATGCAGTACATTACAAAAATTGCCATAACAACCACAGAGGTGCCTCGTGGTGTCCAATATTTGTTGATCCTACTAGGTGATAATACAAACTAAAGGTGTGTACAACTCACATAGGGTCATTCCATGCCGAATCGATCACTTTTTGCAGGCACCATCGCCGATTTTGTTCTAAATGAAATATGTTGTAGTCCATGTGAAATTAGGGGGGTTTTGCCGGTTTCGAATTTTTTTAGAAATGGAAGGCCTACAAATTTTTTCAATTTTTGCCCATTTCGGCGAAAACGGGCCTCACTTACGAATTTTTATCTCAAGAACCGTTTGTCCGATTGAGCTAAATTTTTTTTTGTTTTATTCGGAAAGGATTGGGCTATTACAAAATAATTTTTTCAACCTCGAAAATCAACTTTATAATGTCGAAAAATTTAAACAAATTCTTCTTTTGCGTTTTTTTTAATGATGGGGCTCAGTGATTTAAATTTCGAAAAAAATATGGCAATATTCCTTAAAGTTTCCCCTTTAAAATGAGTCCTTGAAAAAGATGGTATCATTAAAATTGGTGTCGCAATGAGCTGGTAAAGAACGCCGTGTATCCCCGTTTCAGGTAGAGGTGGGTCGAGCGCACCGCTGTTATGGTCCGTTGTCTATACCGCTGGTCTTGAGAAAATACCAGCACACTGTAATAACTCTATTTATACCTGGAGAACAATATTAGTAACCACTCTTGGACAACAACACCTTTTTAATCATGACTTCTTTTATAGATATTAGTTTTTATACGAATCATATATGTTCCACAAAAAAGGTGTCGTTGCTCAATGGAAATCACGAGAAGGTGGTGGTTTTCTTCCATCGGGCAGGGATAAGGAGGGTTTATGGTAAGAAGTCTGGATAGGATCATTGTGTGGGGTGGACTTAAGGATTATTGAAAAAAATATAAGAAAAACTATGCCATTACTTGCAATGCGCACTAGCATACAAAGACCAGTAGATAATGAAATTCTCACCCCTAAAAATTTATTTAAATAGGCAGAAACATCTTTTCCAAATATAATATTTAATTACGTCACCCTAGATGAACATAACACACATGCTGATTGTTTACAAGCTCGTTTTGCAACAGCATTACCAGTTACAGGCACTAGAAGCTTTCATAGCTTTACACCATTATCGAATAAAGAACTGCTATGCAAAACCTGCTCGTGCGATAATGATGGCTCTGTTTTTAGTGTAATAGAATAGTTTCTCCTATATTTTTTTCCATAATCCTTAAGTCCACCCCACGCAATGATCCTATCCATACCTCTTACCATAAACATTCCTTATCCCTCCCCGATGGAAGAAAACCACCACCTTCTCGTGATTTCCATTGAGCAACGACACCTTTTTTGTGGAACATATATGATTCCTATAAAAACTAATATCTATAAAAGAAGTCATGATTAAAAAGGTGTTGTTGTCCAAGAGTGGTTACTAATATTGTTCTCCAGGTATAAATTAGAGTTATTACAGTGTGCTGGTATTTTCTCGAGACCAGCGGTATAGACAACGGACCACAACAGCGGTGCGCCCGACCCACCTCTACCAGAAACGGGGGTACACGGCGTTCTTTACCAGCTCATTGCGACACCAATTTTAATGATACCATCTTTTTCAAGGACTCATTTTAAAGGGGAAACTTTAAGGAATATTGCCATATTTTTTTCAAAATTTAAATCACTGAGCCCCATCATTAAAAAAAACGCAAAAGAAGAATTTGTTTAAATTTTTCGACATTATAAAGTTGATTTTCGAGGTTAAAAAAATTATTTTGTAATAGCCCAATCCTTTCCGAATAAAACAAAAAAAAATTTAGCTCAATCGGACAAACGGTTCTTGAGATAAAAATTCGTAAGTGAGGCCCGTTTTCGCCGAAATGGGCAAAAATTGAAAAATTTGAAGGTCTGCCATTTCTAAAAAAATTCGAAACCAGCAAAATGATGACTTAAACCCCACCTAATTTCACATGGACTACAACATATTTCATTTAGAACAAAATCGGCGATGGTGCCTGCAAAAAGTGATCGATTCGGCATGGAATGACCCATAATGAAAATCGATGAAAATCATAACTATTTTTCTAGGTTTCCAAAATTTTCGTATGAAATTTTGTTATATTTTATATATTGCATTATACACTGTTACTTGCATTATATAAATAATGTATAAACATGATTTACTTATCTCCAGGGACACCCTCCATATTGTGGAATAAAAATTAGTAGGATATAATACAAATATATTCACTTCTGGGCACTTTTCTCACTCAACGATTTTCTGTGCGTAGCTGCTACTTGAACGATGGTCACTTTCAGACTGAATTTCTCGCTCAGGTGGAAAGGTCAGGCCCTTTTCCCATTAACCATCCAATAGCCCAACAATTAGGGTAGCCAACCCACATATACAAAACTCTTGATTCGAAAATTCATGTTTTTGATTTTTGGCCACGTTTTGGAGTAAATTGACCACTGTGAGGCGGGCTCAGCGGCGCAGCTAGGTGAGGGGCGCAACGGCAAGGGGACTGGTTCCCTGTTCCCGCAAAATATGGCAACCCTGGTCTGGACCTGAATCGATTGCAGGCTCGCTTGATCTCCTTTTTGTCCATATTTGTCATCACTTCCATAATGGATGCTCGTAGAGAATCTTTCTTGTTATGTGACTTCGCATTTACCTTTGCTCCGACTATTCCTCACATCTAATAATTAAGAGGATTGCAATTAGGGCTAGAGGGGGTCCACAAGTCGGGGGACCAGTGATGACTTAGCTTTTCGTAAAGCCAGGCCTGCGTCTTTCTTGCCTAGTGAGGTGAAGCAGAGTCCTGTTAGAACTCCTCTTGTTTCTCAAACTCCCTGAATTTTTTAGCCACATCATACACTACCATTTTTTTGTAGCTAAATCACGCAATTATTTCCTATTCCTATTGCCGCTCTTCGGTCGTTTCTCGGTTCATGGTTGAGCAAATGCTAATTGTTGACTGATCAGTGGTTTCTTAGTGAATGACCTTACTGCGAGCTGTTGTGTTTATAACTACTTTGTTTATACTTGGTCTGTAGGTTTTCATGGAAAACATTTCGGATTCACCTCGACGGCTCTGTATACTGTTCAAGATCCATTATTGTATGCCTTGGTTCAAAGAGATCCAGGAGACCCCGTAACGGGACCAAGAGTAATCGGGCTGCCTCTTTACCGAGCAGATTTCTTGATTTTTATTGGCTGCCGGTTGCGGCCCAGAGAATTTCAAACGACTTCTGAACTCGAAAAACGACCGGGAAACCGGGATGAAATTGGACGAGTTACTACTCGCCTTATCCTCTTCTTCTTCCCTCGTTTCGTCCGTTTCGCCTCGCTTTTTTCCGCGTCCGTGCCATGAACACTCGATCACTTTCCGCATGTCTTTTGACATCAACGGCGCTGGCCAAAGCGAGTGGAATCGTTTAATGCTCCGCGGAAGTTCTAAAGCTTGCGGTTCTTGACTCGATTGGGCTCGGGCCGCTCGCAAAGCTCCGCGAATTGGATTGCTGAATTAAAAATGGTACCGATTGGTCGTCGGAACCGAGTGGTGGTCGAATTTTCCGTTGGAAATGAATGTAGAAAATGTTGAAAGGCAATGGAAAACTTAGAATTTCTGCTTAGAATTTCAGTAAGTAGTCCGCGAAATATGTCTACACGCACGCAGAGAAACGAAGTGAAATGTCATCGCAATTAGCAGCTTCGAGCAACGTTGCCCGCGCACCACGCTTCCTCCAGACGAGCTTTCCCATTCGTCAAGAAAAATTTCGTCCATTTGCCGCGAGTCGTATCGCTCACTGTCTTCGAGATAATAAGTCACGCGTTCGCGTGGTACGTCTTACCGGGAATAATCTGGATGACTGAACGCATCAGTGTTACAACGACAAATATGCGAGTCGATGTTCCTTCGTGTGGCCACAAAAAGAGAGAGAGAGAGAGCCTCTCTCGTTTCACCCTCGAGTAGATTACACTCCCGAAGGTTGGCGACCCCATCCAGAATCTCCGTGTACAATACACATCCGCTTTTACGCGGCCGCGCCATTTGCTTGCTTCTGGAACTTTCCTTTCTCCGTGCCCGTATCCTTTATCTTCGCCGAGGAGCCTCGAACAAACGCATCCCACGCGAGTTGTTTTTTCCTTCGTTCCGGCTTCGTATCAATCTTCCTCGCGCTGCCGCCGCGCCGCGAGATTTCCTCCGTGCACTACTCGTGCAGCCACTTTTACGCACCCTTTGTCAGGAACCGGGCGAAAAGCACCGGGAGAAGTTCCCGTTACGAACCTCGTTCCTCGGGGAGGGTTAATAAACCAACCCAACCTCGTATTATGCTCGCGAGCACAACAACGCGCGAATTACCGCCTCCGTATTAGGCGTGTAACGAGATTTCCGGCGGATCGACAGCTCCCTAAACATTCTGGACTGGTTCATACAAAAACTCTTCGTAGCGCACAAGTCTGCGACCTATCCTTTTCTTTTTAATTTATTTATTTATACAGGTCTTTTTTTGTTTAGGGCTCGCAGCCGTTCCTCCTCCTCTCATGCAGGGATAAGGCGGTCAGGGTCCCACTCTTCGTATTGCACCTGACCGCTTTGTGCTCGCCTGCTACCTTCCGCACCTGTTCTTATCTATAAAAGGTCTAGTTTTGACTCGGTTCGAACTTCAGGATCCTCGGACATATGGGGATTCGCGAGACTTTTCAGGATCCGAAGTAGCGCGTCTTCTAGTGCGCAAGACCCTCGAAAGTCTCGTTACCATGTGAGCGTCTCCGGGCAACAAAGAGGTTTTTTTAACAGCGCGCGCCTTTACGAGGACACACGAGGAGAATCGCCGAGGAGTACCGACTCTCCTGGGTGTGTTTCGACGTACTTGAAAAGAGCAGACCGGATAAAGCACGTTGGGAAACTA
Source organism: Lasioglossum pauxillum (assembly GCA_933228785.1). Lineage (NCBI taxonomy): Eukaryota > Metazoa > Arthropoda > Insecta > Hymenoptera > Halictidae > Lasioglossum > Lasioglossum pauxillum. Next base: position 34,962,083 of record OW121704.1, read on the forward strand.
GTATCTTCTCATTTGGAGACACGCCGGTCCTCCAGGTGCAGCCGGAAGCAATGTTCGACTGGCGACGGATGATAAACTTCAGCGCAAATGCTTGGCAACAACGGAGAGACGCGACGATCGTTGGTTTGTTGGTGACTGAACGACGAGTACAGGACTGAAGAAACCGAAGAAAAGCTTTGTTTGGCGTTAGCCATTTCGCGAGCTGAAGTTTCTGTTTTCCAAGCTAGAATTATCCTAAATTATTCTTCGCGACATGATTACCGCAGGGCAAAGTCCAACGGCAGATATTTGCTTCTACGCGCGTAAGCTCGCGCAGTCAGTTTAAATTACAAATTCATCGTTCGACAGTATTTAGTTGACTAAGGGGCGCTCCACAGTACACTACCAGGCTGTGTAGACGCTAATATCGATGGATTGAACAACCGTTAGTTTGTGAAACCGAAAGGCACAGCCAGACGATGTTGAATATTTTTGATAAACATGAAGAATCGGACCGGGTGCTTCGCTCCAGACAAGTGGTGGCATGTTTGTGTTCATTGTTCGCTTCGTTCAATGGTGGTATCTCGATAGGGTACAGTTCAGTCCTGTTCCCGCAGCTGCGTTCAAACTCCACTGAAAATGATGAAAGCTTTCGCGATCTCAGCTCCGAGGATTTATCTTGGATCGCCTCTTCGCTGATTCTACCGATGCTACCAGGCAGCTGTATCGGTGGATACATGTTCGAAATGATTGGCAGAAAGTGGTCCATACTGGTGCTTTATCCTATGACTATTGTCGGCTGGTTAGTGATCGCCTTGGCAGATGGATTCGCCAGTCTCATAATTGGAAGACTGATCTGCGGATTGGCTATTGGAATGGGTACTCCTCTTGTGCCAGTCTACATCAGCGAGCTGTCGGATCCCGTTCTACGAGGGACCCTGTTGAGCATGATCGCCGCGCAACTGACGTTCGGCATTCTAGTGGGCCACGTGATCGGATTCTTGTTCTACTGGAGGACCTCAGCTTACATCTACGCAGCTTTATGTGCCATCTACTGGATGACGTGCATCGTAACTCGAGAGAGTCCTACATGGCTGCTGAACAAAGGGGATACAGATCGAGCGATCGAAGCGTGGGTGTACCTGCGTGGAAGCAAATCCTTGAACGAGTATCTAGCTCTGGAAGACTCGGTCACTGCTGCAAGAAAGTTCGACGATCAGTCTACTTTTTCGGAGTTGAAGGAAGCACTGACTTCCAAGCACTTTCTGTATCCTCTCGGCATCGTGTGCGCGTACATGTTCATCGCGCAGTTCAACGGCAGCAACGTTATAATCTTCTATTCGGTTGACATGCTAACGGAAATGATCGGAACTGGTTACGCGGATCTTGGAACAGTGGTTGCCGATCTGGTAAGATTGCTGTTCTGCATCTTCGCATGCTACTTGATGAAAGTGTGCAACAGAAGGACCCTGACTTTCGTGTCCGGATTCGCGACAGCTGCAACTTTGTTACTGTTGACTTTAGTTTTGTATTATGAGTTTGGCAGGCCTTGGTGTCCCGGAGCGTTGCTTGTGATCACCACACTCTTTATAAATATCGGCCTGGAGCCTCTTGCTTGGGTATTATGCGGAGAAATGTTCTCGAGGAAGTTTAGGGGTCTCGGATCCGCACTATCTACCACTTGGAACTTCGTCTGCTTGTTCGTATCCGTGAAATTTGTGCCAGCGATGACGGACGCGCTAGAGATGTACGGATCTTTTGCGGTTTACGGTGTCATCACGCTTTTTGGGACTATTTTCTTGTATTTCACGATGCCCGAGACAAAGGACAAGTCCCTGCAGGATGTGGAGAGAGCCTTCGACAGGAAAGTGTTCCGCAGGAACACTGTTGACGCACACTTTTCTGGAACTGTACCCTTTTGAGCACTTTTCACATTGTTTTACGATTGTACACTTGTAGAACACGTATGGTCTTTTACAGAAAATTAAAAGAACTAACAGATTGTAATAAAGTTTAACAAATACTCTGAAAATAGAATGAATAATGATCGTTAGAGTTTCGACCAGTGGCATCGACTTTCAATACCAATTATCCGGGTAATTAATGCTCAATCAGCATCGCCAGCGAAGGGAAAGCAGCTCGAAATCTGATAAGAAATACGATCCCCTATCGAATTCTAAATCCTATTAATTACTAATTAAAGCCATTTCAGTTCGCTATTCGGAAACTCGAGATCAGCTCTTATCAACCGTTCAATTTCTGCGCGTGCTTGTTAAATAAAGCTGCCCTCGTTTGTCTAATTAATGTACAGGTTGTTCAGGCTATTACTAGCCAGCATTTTTTTTTGTAAATAATAAATATTAGAAAAAAATGATAGAGGAAAAAGTAGTACTATTTTTTATACGGAACAAATTGACATATGCATTTTTGTTGTATTTACATTATTTTGATAGAAACGCAGGTGACCTCCAATTTTTTAAATGGAATGCTGTATATTTTTTTATGTCGTATGAAAGCGTGTGTCAAGACGAATTCATTTTTCTACTACACAATGACCTTCAAGGTCATGCAAGGTCAGAAATGGAAGAAATGGAAGAAACAATTTGAATATTGCGTACCAATGTGTTTACAAGTATTCTTTATTGATGAGGCTACAACAAATGTTCAAAATGGCTTGCTTGCGCATGAATGCACATTTCGGCTCTGTTAATTACGTTTTTGGTAGCTTCAAGTCGTTTATATCGCTGGCCGGTGTCTCGTAAACTAGTTTTTTAATAGTTCCCCATAAATAAAAGTCCAGAAGTGATAGATCTGAATGATCTTGCAGGCCACTTGACAGATCCGTATGTTCGACAATCCATCAGTTCTGAAACATATCGTTAAGATAATTTCTTACAATTCTACTGTCATGTGGTTGGGCCCCATCTTGTTGGAAGTACATACCTTGCGTAATGGATAGTGGCAGATCTTCCCAATAGTCTCTAAATTGCGTATTTAAAAACTCTAAATATCTTTTCCCATTTAATACTCTATTATAAAAATAAGGCACTAACAGCGCATTGTTAATTATGCCACATTTATGCGAAATTGCACTTGGAAATTTGTTTCCCTTCTCACTCTTGGGTTTTCAGTACACCCATACGTGAGCATTATGGGTATTGCCAATACAATGATTATCGAAGCTTGATTCGTCTGTCCAAAGAATTGTTTTGTAAAAATTGCAGTCGTTTTCGTTTTTCGTAAGTATCCAATCGCAAAATTCGCAAAATCACTTTCTTGTAGGCCTTGTACTTTGTGGTATTTAAAGGGTTTATAATTATGTAATTTTAGGATGTTATGGATTGAGCCAACTGAAATACCACACGCGGAAGCTACTTTTCGTACGGAAGTTGTTGAATTTTCTGTCAAGATGCAACAGGACTTTCAATTTAATTCAAAGTATTTCGATTTACTTTGCCTTTTATTTCTATTGCACTGATAATAAATGCGTACCATATCCCTCTTCTCGTCTACCGAATAACGATACATTGCTATACGATATTACCGATCGGTTTAGGAAGTAGTACTGAAATTGTCTCGTTATGGTGGAAATTAGAAGTAAACACTCTGACAGTGATTGACAACACCATCCGATTCGTATCAATAAGGAATACTTGTAAACACATTGATGCGCAATATTCAAATTATTTCTTCCATTTCTGACTTTGCATGACCTTGAAGGTCATTGTGTAGTAGATGGATGAATTCGTCTTGACACACGCTTTCATACGACATAAAAAAATATATAGCATTCCATTTAAAAAATTGGAGGTCACCTGCGTTTCTATCAAAATAATGTAAATACAACAAAAATGCACATGTCAATTTGTTGCGTATAAAAAACAGTACTACTTTTTCCTCTCTATCATTTTTTTCTAATATTTACTATTTACAAAAAAAATGCTGGCTAGTAATAGCCTGAACACCATGTATGGACGGTTAAGGCTATGTTGCCTATTGTTTGAATAAATTTAGATAGGTAGGGAAATGTATGTGCGACTTATCTAAAATGATACATGTAATTCGGTATAGTACGGTATGAACATTTTGTATTTTAATACTTGTCCGATAAGGACATGTGTGACGTTTCTATAATGATATATATCTGCTAGCAATACGTAAACAGAATTTTGTCAGAATACTAGAAGAATTTTGAAATACTGTTATATTATTTTCAACGTGTTAAACTCTAACCGATCACGCTGCCATTTATTTACTAACAGTATGTTTCCAAAAGGGATTCCACTATGTCATGATTGAAAGGGGTGTGACATGATAACGATCTACTGTGAATGTAGACAAAATGCATTGCAGGCCCGATTGCTTTACGAAGAAGGTACCCTGAGCGAAACACTCCTTGTAGGCTGACTTTTACTATTATCTAAAAGTTATTTAGAAATACTGGAAGTGTAGATGTAAGAAAGCGTAAACGAAAGAATCCCGTGACTATTGAAGATAATGATATTAATATTTTAGCAGGTGCAGCTGTCAATCCACGTGTGAGTATAAGAGAAATTGCACGAGAAGCAAGCATGGGTCAAAGTAGCGTAATACGAGTACCGATCCAACATAAATTTCATCCGTTTCACATATCGCTACATCAGGAATTCATCAGGTGTTTTCTGTCCGTGACCTTGAATGACCTTGAGTAATTATATTCACTGAATTCGTAACTAAAGGGACCATCATTGTAGATGTTTAAAAAAGGGTGGTTCCATCTTGAAAAATAAAGGTGACCTTAAATCTCTAAAAAATAATGACATAAGAACAACAATTCTTTTGATATTGTATGAGCCTCATTTTACCATTCAATTTTATCCTGAAGACATTTAATGTACCTTTGAAAACAACGAAGATATTTAAGGTGATAACGTTAGGTGACTTACTATAGCTCTAAAAATCGTCCATTGTCCGAGGGTTAATATCTTTAACAGTTAGAGGATGTTTGAGAATATTCCATAGCATTGAAGGACCGTAGGTTGTTTACTACAAGTCTCACTGGTGATAAACGTATTCTGCTTCCATATTTTAGTTTTATCCGTTTTTTTCTGTCCGTGACCTTGAATGACCTTGAGTAATTATATTCACTGAATTTGTAGCGAAAGGGACCATCATTGTAGATGTTTAAAAAAGGGTGGTTCCATCTTGAAAAAAAAGGTGACCTTAAATCTCTAAAAAATAATGACATAAGAACAACAATTCTTTTGATATTGTATGAGCCTCATTTTACCATTCAATTTTATCCTGAAGACATTTAATGTACCTTTGAAAACAACGAAGATATTTAAGGTGATAACGTTAGGTGACTCACTATAGCTCTAAAAATCGTCCATTGTCCGAGGGTTAATATCTTTAACAGTTAGAGGATGTTTGAGAATATTCCATAGCATTGAAGGACCGTAGGTTGTTTACTACAAGTCTCACTGGTGATAAACGTATTCTGCTTCCATATTTTAGTTTTATCCGTTTTTTTCTGTCCGTGACCTTGAATGACCTTGAGTAATTATATTCACTGAATTCGTAACTAAAGGGACCATCATTGTAGATGTTTAAAAAAGGGTGGTTCCATCTTGAAAAAAAAGGTGACCTTAAATCTCTAAAAAATAATGACATAAGAACAACAATTCTTTTGATATTGTATGAGCCTCATTTTACCATTCAATTTTATCCTGAAGACATTTAATGTACCTTTGAAAACAACGAAGATATTTAAGGTGATAACGTTAGGTGACTCACTATAGCTCTAAAAATCGTCCATTGTCCGAGGGTTAATATCTTTAACAGTTAGAGGATGTTTGAGAATATTCCATAGCATTGAAGGACCGTAGGTTGTTTACTACAAGTCTCACTGGTGATAAACGTATTCTGCTTCCATATTTTAGTTTTATCCGTTTTTTTTCTGTCCGTGACCTTGAATGACCTTGAGTAATTATATTCACTGAATTTGTAGCGAAAGGGACCATCATTGTAGATGTTTAAAAAAGGGTGGTTCCATCTTGAAAAAAAAGGTGACCTTAAATCTCTAAAAAATAATGACATAAGAACAACAATTCTTTTGATATTGTATGAGCCTCATTTTACCATTCAATTTTATCCTGAAGACATTTAATGTACCTTTGAAAACAACGAAGATATTTAAGGTGATAACGTTAGGTGACTCACTGTAGCTCTAAAAATCGTCCATTGTCCGAGGTTTAATATCTTTAACAGTTAGAGGATGTTTGAGAATATTCCATAGCATTGAAGGACCGTAGGTTGTTTACTACAAGTCTCACTGGTGATAAACGTATTCTGCTTCCATATTTTAGTTTTATCCGTCTTTTTCTGTCCGTGACCTTGAATGACCTTGAGTAATTATATTCACTGAATTCGTAACTAAAGGGACCATCATTGTAGATGTTTAAAAAAGGGTGGTTCCATCTTGAAAAAAAAGGTGACCTTAAATCTCTAAAAAATAATGACATAAGAACAACAATTCTTTTGATATTGTATGAGCCTCATTTTACCATTCAATTTTATCCTGAAGACATTTAATGTACCTTTGAAAACAACGAAGATATTTAAGGTGATAACGTTAGGTGACTCACTATAGCTCTAAAAATCGTCCGTTGTCCGAGGGTTAATATCTTTAATAGTTAGAGGATGTTTGAGAACATTCCATAGCATTGAAGGACTGTAGGTTGTTTACTACAAGTCTCACTGGTGATAAACGTATTCTGCTTCCATATTTTAGTTTTATACGTTTTTTTTCTGTCCGTGACCTGGAATGACGAGTAATTATAGTCACTAAATCCGTAACGAAAGGGCTATCATTGTAGATGTTTAAAAAAGGGTGGTTCCATCTTAAAAAATAAAGGTGACATTGATATCTCTGAAAAATTACATAAAAATGAAAATTTTTTGGTATCGTATGAGTGCCATTTTACCATTCAACTTTGTCCTCAAGACATTTAGTGTATCGTTGAAAACAACGAAGATATTTGAGGTGATAACCTTAGGTGACTCACCCTGTATAATTGGCAAAAGCTCCAATTCATAATTTTAAATATATATAATAATAATATTATAATAAATAACATAATAATTTTACTTTTGCTATTCAGTTAGTTTAATTGCCACAAATTGAGTGCGTAAATGACAATTTGGATGTTCCCGGTCAAAAATGACACCGGGCAAAGCACTCGGAGGGTTAGGAAAGAAAATAAATGTCTATTTCACTCTCTCCGGATTGTTGCAATTCAGCTAGAAAATTTTTGTTTTGCATAAAGATCCGCTGTCTAGTGATAATACTATCGGACTCACGATATTTAGTTAAATTTCGTTCTCGGAAGTAACGATGCACTTATCCATGTAGACTAACAATTTTCAATTTCAAATGAACAAAGTAATCATTATCGTAGCAATAATTACGTTGTAAGAACTGCATGAAAGTGGACGGTGCGGTCGTTAAGCTCGAACAAGCAGGATTACTCGGAAACGAAGGGTACGTCGAACAAGATGTCACCCTTTGTTTGCGAGCGAGGGATGATGACATCAAGTGACGACGAGGAAATCCGTAGGAATGTTTATGAAGTGTATAAAACCGAGCGGATGCGGCCTGGCTATGCATAAAGCGACGCGGAGGAAGCAGAGTTATGAGGTTACATTTTCATTTCGCCAACAAATTTACCCCTAAATCGCGGCTGCCAGTTCCCCGCAGGAACAAATTAATCCTTCAACGTGCCGCCACCCTTCTCCCCCCTCTCCCCTTCCCCCATCTCTTTATTATCATCAACGAGAGGAAAATGTGACGTGCCAACCATGGAAAATTGCGTTTATCCGAAGCGGGATATATTTGCTGAAAACACCGTTCCCGCATTTTTTAAACATTATTTATGTATCGAGATAGGTACGGTCGCAACAGATTGTCCGAGATAAATAAACGTTAGAATGTTAAATAAGAACGTAGTCCTCTCACATTTACTCTACGATAATAACACGGAGAAGAAAAAAATATTTACCCACCTCGCTTCTACTGCTCCGTAAGTGTAATGACGCAATCGGATCGGGTTTCCGGGTGTCTGGAGCGGCGTAGACGTTCGCAAATGCGCGAATCGTGTTCGGTTCGGCGACAAAGAAATTTCGCGGAGGCGCGAGGTGTTTCATAAAGCGCGAGACCGGTTGGGTTAGGTATCGTTCATCGAGAAACGGCGGATTTTCCAGCGGAAAGTCGTCAAGGGAATTCGCGTTTCCCGGGCCGCCGCGCCGCCGCCTGTCCATTAGGAAATTTATACGAGCCGGAGGACGTTGATTAAATCTCGGGGAGTCCAAAGTCTCTGACGAAATTGAAGAAACGATCCTCGTCGTTGCGGGCGATCGCAACGAAAGAGCGGGAAAAAAGGAGGAAAGAGAGGAAACCGGAGAACGAACCGGAGGGTGCGCGCGGTGAGAAGAGGGGCAAAATTTTATCAGGATTCGCCAGCGGCAGCCGCCTCGAGGATCGCGGAAGGGGAAAAAAAATGTATTAGAATGGTAACAGTTCACACCCGAACCCGGCCCGAGAAGGATAAAGCCCCCGAACAGCTTACCTTCGAAACACGCCGGGCGTTATCCTGCATCGAGATAAGACCGTTCCCCGTTGGATTGAATTAACTCTCTTTCCGGAGAAAGAGAGAGAGAGAGACGTTCCTTAATTTAATTCCCCACGGTTTTCTATAATTGACGCCGTTCGCGACGCGTCACATTTTTACAAAGATTTCTCATGGTGAAATAGATGTCGATATTTATTGGAAAGTTTTTCAATGCAATTTAGCGTACAAGCATATAGCAAAATAAAATATCCCCCAGCAAATAAATAAGGGAGCTAACCGAGCTAACTAAAATACGTACGAGTTTTCAGTTTATCCAATATTTATGACGCTGCAGAAATATAACAAAATGTACACCAGACAAATATAAGCTGAAATTAAAACCGGCACGGAATATAAATCGTAAACTGTTATTCCATTTACTATTGGGTTGGCAAGAAAGTAATTCCGGTATTTTAAAGTTAAATAAAACAACCCAATTTTTCTATTCGAGCAACGAATATCAATGAATTGCGATGAATGAAATCGCACTTGTTTTATGAGCGCAGAATTGTGAAGCTACCGGAAAGACGGCAAAACATCATCGAACAAAAAGATTGGGGTTTTTATTGCACCTTAAAATACCGAAATTACTTTCTTGCCAACCCAATATTTTCGAAGGAACGCGTACATCGTTCGATACCAGCGAGATCGCAACTCTGCCCTCGATTTCTAACCGGTACACGATCTTGTTAAGACGTAGATGTTAATTGAACATCGTGCTTCGAATTGATTAACTACAATATAATAACCGGTCAACAAATCGGACGAATGTGAAATGAAATCCGCGAGAGGTATAAATCGGTTAGCGAAGGAGAGAGAGAGAGAGAGAGAGAGAGAGAGAGAGAGAGAGAGAGAGAGAGAGAGAGAAAGTGTCGTTTAAATGTCGGTGAATGCCGCGCGCGCGCGCGGAGAGGATGTCATTTAAATTTAGAAAACCGTCGGAACGTTATTTCCACGGAAAAATTGCGAACTATTGCGGCTTCGAGCGCCTCGGGGGAGTGCTGTGCTCAGGAAGATCGAAGAAAAGAGGGAGAGAAAAGAGAGAGCGACGAGGGAGAATGGGGAAACAGGTCGGCCGTGGTATCTGACTGATTTTATCACACTTTCCGGAAGCTTAAACGGAGTTGATGCGAGAAACGACATTTTCGTTAGCGAGGAAAGTAGAATTGATCTTGTCGCTGAACAGAAACCTAGAAAACCCTTTTCTGTTTCTTTAGCACGCTCTCTTCTTCCGCCACCGCGATTCTATCGGGAGCGGAGCTCTTTGTATCGGACGACAGTCTTAGTAAAACAATGTATTTGAAATATCTCGAAGCTCGATAGCGCCCGATCAGGGGAATTCGCTCGAATCGAGGGGAAAAGGTTACCATCTCTCTCCGAGTACCGGATTAGTCACGTGGCGTTGTGACGTACGCACGACGAAACACGTCACGTCACGTGACTCACGTGACCAGGTGGTGGTAGCGTGGGGGAAGAGCGTCGTAGTCAGTGATGCCGTAGGAGGGGAATCACGGTGAGATGATGCACCCTCTCTCTGATGACCAGACCAGTGTCGCCAGTTAGTAACCGAACGGTTACTCGAGGGGAATACAAGATACCCCCTCTCTGATGACCAGAGCGGCAGAGGAGTTCAGGAGTAGGGTAATATGTGACACGTTGCGCGTGCGCGACGAGAATTTAGTGGGGCGAATGGAAGACACGTTGCGCGTGCGTCATGAGGACGCAACAATGACATGACATTTCGCAGGTTTTAGGTTATTGCAGCGTATCTACGAATCGTTCTGCAGATTATGAACTTTCTTTATTATAAATGAAATGAATTGTAACATGGGAGTTTCAGTTGTGAAGCGGAGTATGAATATTGAAAAAAATGTTGAAATCTATAGTACTATATATTAAAAAGTTTGGTATAGGGAAGATGAAAGAAATTGTAGAACTGAATACTGAATGTAATAAATATATTATGGGTACATAATACAATAAAATTGTAGGAAAATATAGTCTATCAGCTATATATGTATATACGCTATGGGAAAGGATGGTAAAGGGCAACAACTATTGAGTTATTGACGGTGAATATTAATATATATATATTAATGAACATATTAATGAACTCTACTCATATCACATCTCATATAACATACAATAATATCGTTCTGCAGAACGATTCGTATGATTCATTTCATAACTACGATACGCTGCAATAACCTAAAACCTGCGAAATGTCATGTCTTGTTGCGTCCTCATCACGCACGCGCAACGTGTCTTCCATTCGCCCCACTAAATTCTCGTCGCGCACGCGCAACGTGTCACATATTACCCTACTCCTGAACTCCTCTGCCGCTCTGGTCATCAGAGAGGGGGTACATTTTTTCACCGTGACTCCCCTCAACTGGCGACACTGGACCAGACCAGTCTACGACACGGGCACAGTGTTCCGATATCGTCCAGCATTTTTCGTACGATGGATGGCCGCTAGAGGCGCTGCGCGGAAAAACAGTAACGTATCTATGATGACGAGGTAGTGGAGTTGCCAACAGTGTGCCCAGATGGGATGCTTTTTTTCGCGCATGCGCGGATTTTCAGCCTCAGTAAAGTACGCTTCGCGAGGAAATGTGGCACCTTGAGCGCCATGCCGAATGTTAAGAAGTTGATATGAACTGATTATGAAAAACGAATTAATGACATGTGTATTTGTATATATATCCGTATATACATATGAAATATTGAAATATTATTAATTATTATATATAATTTTAAATTATCGTTACAGGCCCAGATAAAAAAATTGGCAGAACATCATATTTAAAAATTTTGTATAATTCCTACCAATTGCAATCGTAATAAATTTTGGTTTACTTATTCTCTAGCAAACTAGCCGATCTAACATATTAAAAAAATTCAAGTCCTTTGGACCAATTTCTAAAAAGTTATGCGATTTTTAAGCGTGTCCACTTATCGCCGCTGACTGTAGCTGCCTCAGGGCTCTGCTACATCATCGCCTCGGCCGCATCATAGCTACGTTACTGTTTTGTACGCGCATGCGCGAAAAAAAGCGTCCCATCTGGGCACACTGATTGGCAACCACTGATTGGCAACCAGTGTGCCCAGATGGGATGCTTTTTTTCGCGCATGCGCGTCCAAAACAGTAACGTAGCTATGATGCGGCCGAGGCGATGATGTAGCAGAGCCCTGAGGCAGCTACAGTCAGCGGCGATAAGTGGACACGCTTAAAAATCGCATAACTTTTTAGAAATTGGTCCAAAGGACTTGAATTTTTTTAATATGTTAGATCGGCTAGTTTGCTAGAGAATAAGTAAACCAAAATTTATTACGATTGCAATTGGTAGGAATTATACAAAATTTTTAAATATGATGTTCTGCCAATTTTTTTATCTGGTCCTGTAACGATAATTTAAAATTATATATAATAATTAATAATATTTCAATATTTCATATGTATATACGGATATATATATACAAATACACTTGTCATTAATTCGTTTTTCATAATCAGTTCATATCAACTTCTTAACATTCGGCATGGCGCTCAAGGTGCCACATTTCCTCGCGTAGCGTACTTTACTGAGGCTGAAAAAGTCGCGCATGCGCGAAAAAAAGCGTCCCATCTGGGCACACTGTTGCCAATAGACAGTTGACGCGCCGCACAGTGTGACGAATGGCCTTTTTAGTTGGACAAAATTAACTTTCAAATAAACAAAAACTAACTGTGCCAATATTATCTAAAATAACCATGTATTAAAACCCTTGAATATTAAAACTTAAAATTCTTTTATTGTATGTTTACAGAGCGTGTAAACTTCACCTAAAAGGCGGACGCCTAACCTATAAATGAATGGACACATTGCCATACGCGCTGCAAATATGTTAAAATGTACTAAGGAGTATTTAAATTTCCTATGTATGATGGATATAGCATCTCAAAACATATATTTTCACTTTAGTAATTCCAAGTAGTCGATAACATTCCTCTATTTTTTAAAATTAAGTGTCAAAGACGGTACTTATTTTTCCACAGAAACGCCCATGTTACTCCTCTTCGTTAATTAATTAGTATATGCCCCACGACGCCCCACGCGATGATTTTTACATTATTATAAAGTAGAGATTCTCTAGTTTATTGTAGTACCAAAATTAGCTTGCTATACGTTGCTATACTATACTAATTTTTACAATGAAGTTACGTCGTTTTACGTTCACGCTCGTGACAATCACAGCCCGGGCCGGGCTTAGTTTTAGTTATTAGTTTATGAGTTATTAGTTTCTAGCAACCGAACGTTCCTATTTAATACTTTCATTTTGATCTCTGTTATTTCTTTTGTTTTATTTATATTTTTATGTTATTATATTTTCAATTTTTTATTATATTAAAATAATAAACAATAATATGCAGCAGATTATTTATAGATTGAAACCTTATACTAAACCAAAGAATAATTCTTTCCCGTATGTCTGAATCTCCAAAAAGTAAATTAGTAAATTATATTAACATTCTTTTTGTCCATAATTAAAAATGGCGTCTTCTTTGATAATATCTACTACTTGTTAAATCATTCTGTGTTACATAGATCCATTACTAACTTCGTTGTATATTATATTTAATTATAAATCACTTAAAATATATTGTTTAATTAACAAAAACCAACTAAATGTTGTAAAAAGTTAATAATTATTCATATTTTATACAACTGTAAACATATTAACTGATAAATACAGAAAAATAGGCGATTTAGAATTTTGTCCAGCTAAAAAGGCCATTCGTCACACTGTGCGCCGGGCCGACTGTGCCAACTCGCGTCTAGGTCGCGCTCTGATTGGTCCGTGTTTTTCGTTAATAACTCCTAAACAAAGCCGCGGATAACATTTTTGCAAAGGAAAATGTCGCTTGAAAAGGTCTCAGGAACAACCCCGGTTCGGGAAGTTCACGAATTTTGGGACACCTTGTAGTTGGCGACCCCGTGGTGAAAGAGACACCGCCTAGTCCACACCCGTGTTTTACACGAGGCGACTCCCATGGTGAAAGAGACATCGGCTAGTCCTACGTGTACCTTTCCTACCTAGTAGCGACCCACATCTTTCAACCCAAACTACCCTCGGTTTCCGCATAGCTGCGGCCTGAACCTCGGCTCGCAACACTCCTAATGCGCGAGCATTCTCAAAACATAGCCGCGACGGATCTGCTGCGGCCAGTAAGAGGCGCCAAAAAATATTCGTTTTTGAAAATGGGAGAGCTCTATGAGCGAGTGGAGATGTATCGCGCGTTTGAACATGGTCGTTAGTTTTTATAAGCTTCGGTACGTCGAAAATATTTTTACGCGGTCGTTTGTTCAGGCGACGCGCGACGCCGAGAGCCATAAATATTCCGACGGGCGCGTTCTGTGTTTGAACGAACCTTTCGTACGGTTCGTCTGAAATTGGAAAGAACAATGGTTGGCTCTGCACCGCCTCGCGTCACGCGTTTAGCGAAACATCGTATCCAATTCGCGAAAAGGAAACTTCGGGGAACGGCAGGGAGCTTTATCGTCTCGAATCACGCGAGCCGAACAGGATAACACATCGATCCGCGAAATTATACCGCAGTGGACTCGCGAAATTGAAGACGACGCTCTCGCCCTCGACGGGAATACGCGATCGAACCGCCTCTAACAGATGATCAACCTTTTTCGACGATGATCGATCAAGAAAACAACGTTGCAGGTGAATCCAACAGTGACCTTGGCTCTTTCCTTAAGGTCTAACATGTTTGTCCATTGTCTCAAGTCGACCGTTCTTCTAGAAAACGTCTACAGGGTATTCCAAAATGACTTCTCGAAGAACCGAATGGAAGGAGGGCGAAGTGGCATGACGGAGAGCCGCCTAATATTCTGTTTTACAAATGGACGAGCAGTATAATTGTCGGTTCGCGTGAACGTCCGCGGTCTAATGACGCCAGTCAAGAATATTCGGAAACGAATGGCGCGCGCGCTGCGAGATAAAAATAAATACACCGAGACCGCGCGCTCGATTCGCGAATTTCGTGGTCGAGCACACGCGACAGGAAAACGCTTTCAGTCTCCCTGCGCTTCATTTCCTCGAATTGCGCGGGGGAGAGTTAGAAAAGTGGCCTCCTTTGAACTTGTTCAACCGATTCGCTGCTTCTCCGGCCGGACTTCAAATATGCATTTAATTTCAATCGAAGTGTACAGTCTCGACGAACGCCAATGTAAACTAATTCAACGACTCCTTTGATCTCGGTTTGAACAATTTTCACGCACGACCGACGCCGAACGCATTAGGACCGCTAATCAGTCGTCTCCCGGAAAATTGTTAATTGGACTGCGGATCTTTATGCAAAAAAAAATAATTATTTCAATAAAAATGAATTTTTAAAAAATACCACGTTCTTAAAACGGACTAAAAAGCATAAAATAAAATTTTAACAAACGCCACGTTTAAAAACGGACTAAAAAGTATCAAATAATTTTTTCTAGCCCCATACAGATTCCTAACCCCGTACAGATAGTCCGGAAAATTTGTGATTGTGAATTTTGAATAGCTATGAAAATACTTGTAAGATTTAAAACGAAAGTCGTGGGGCGCAAAATAATACATAGCAAGGAGTGTAGAGAGTAGCTGCCGCTGAGAAAACTCGCGAAACAGTTCATATCATTTGCAGTGCAATAAAATTGTTAGTGATCTATGTGTTCAAAATTATCTATTGCATGCGCCCCACGTTTTTCGTTTTAAATCTTACAAGTATTTTCATAGCTATTCAAAATTCACAATCACAAATTTTTAAGACTATCTGTACGGGGTTAGGAATCTAGCCCCATGGCTAGAAAAAATTATTTTATACTTTTTAGTCCGTTTTTTAAAATTTTATTTTATACTTTTTAGTCCGTTTTGAAAACGTGGTATTTTTTAAAAATTTATTTTTATTTAAATAATTATTTTCTGCTTTTTAGCTTTATATGTGTGAAATTTTACAATCGATTTTGAACATTTTGATGAGATTATAACAGAGACATATAGTAAATTTCAGACGGTATTGCGACGCTTCATATCGAAAACGAACGCCGTGGTAAAATGTCAAAGATAAAGGTTCGACGGAGAATTTCGGTGTAACTGTTCTTTCGCTCGGTAAACAAACATTATACTATAATAATAGGTAGTAACTTTGTAAACACCGCACGGAGCTCGAACGCACACAGACGCACACTGAGCTCCTTCGGTGCGAAGCGGGTCAGTGGAGTGGGGATGAGTCAGAGTGGGAACGCGTAGTAGAGTGGGGAACGTTGAACGCTAAGACGTACTACGTTATGCGGTGGGGGTGCAAAGGTTCAAATTATTAATAATTTATATCTCCTGAACGCATAGGCTTTTTTAAACAATTTTTTTTAAATATTGCATTGTCATCCAGTTCTGAGCTATGTTTAAAATTTCAAGTCTCTAGCTCATCGGGGAGTTAGTTTAAAATCAATTGCAAAATTTCTACCGAACAAACAGACAGACATACAGACAGACAAGAAAGCGTGCTAATAAAAACCTGGTAATAAGAAAAATTGCCTGCAAAATCCGGCCCAATTATTTCCATGAATTTCGATCCGGATTGATTTTACTCGGGATCAGAGTGCTAAACAGAATAAATCTTCCGAGGCCATCTTCGAATGACCGTTCTCACGAGCGCCGATCGACAGGTATTCGCAAAAATTCGAGAGGAAGGCTGTCAAATGTCGCTCGGGCCGAGGGAGTGTCACGCCCGGTTCGAATATCTCTGTCGGGGCGGGGAAAAAAAAGCGTCGCCGACACGGCCCATAAATCAAAAGGTAGCGCATCCCGAGCCCGGGCCGGAAGTCGCAGAAATTTATCGGCGATATATTTTTCCGGCGCGCGGAACCCGGACGCGTAAACAGAGAACCGGTTGATCGGCGAGGATTTTCGCAGAGGGAAAGCTGCTCGCCGCAGCTACCCTAAGACGCCGCCCTGAAAACCCGGGGTATAAACCGAGCTACGCGTGTACCCACGTCCGCTGCTTTTAAAACGGTTTCTCGCGGTGTTTTACGAGCGGCCGTGTGTCATTGCTTCTGTCCCACGGCTTCTTTCCGACCGTGATCTTACGGGGGGGAACCGCGTGTCCAGGCTTTGCGAGCGTGTCTCCCAAGCTCCTCGACTTACCCGGAAAGGGTTATAGCACGGTGGGAAATGTCTGCGTTAACCGTTCGAACGATATCGATCCCGGCGTTGAACCCTGAAAAATCAATTTTTCTTGCCTTTTTCCGCTAGAAATAGGAGAACTACACGATCTAAGAAGAACCACGGACCCGGGGGTATTTCGGTGTAATGAAGCAGAATTCTTCCACGAATTATCGCGATCGGTTCGATCCGAACAGAAGCGCTCCCGGTGTAACGCGAGGGCGGAGAGGAGGAAGGCGTTATTCTTCTTGGCATGCAGATCAGGCACGTACCACGAGGCATCGTGCGCGGCTTTATCTCTCTCGGCGAGGGCCTGGTCTTGAATATAAGATTCGCTAATACATTTTTATCGCTGATAAAACCGCCTCTTTACACGGAGCGCCCCGGTATCTGCGCGCACCGGCCCCCAGTTTTTAAGCAAAACGTCAACAACCAGGCTGGATCTCATTTTCCGGATAGAAGTTCCCCAGCCCTTCGGAATTCTGATGTAACCGATCAGGTGCAGCGATCCTGCACGTGTGCAGGACAACATTTTTCGGATTTCAACAATTGTTCCGGCGTTAAGCAAGAAGAGAGGCGAGAGTTGTGACATTTGGTGACGTAGGGAGGATTACGGGATTAGAGATTCGTAATCTCACCCTCGAACTTTGACCGAGACGGGGCCATCGTTTGGCATCTCGTTGCTTCAAAGTAATCGACTGCTGAATCGTAAGTTTGGCGTCTGGCTGAGCGGACCTAAATACGTTCTCGAGGGTTGGGAGAAGGCGGGTCTTCGGAGGATACTGGTCTTCGTGGATAGGGGGGATGATACTCACAATCAGACCACGGGAAATTACCCTGGCGTGCTCCTAGTTGAATATCAATAGCCTTGCAGAAGTATAGGAGAGAGAGAGAGAGAGCGCCAGTGCCTTGGCAATTGCAGTAATCCCTGGGTAATTGCCCTCCAATTGCACCTGGGAATATCTGTTCGGAGGATGCCCTACTCGGATCCGAATGGTCGAATCTTTTTCCTGAACTGTCGACAGGGATTGCCTTCCGAATATTCCCGTTTGACGTCTCATTGATCTTCACCGAGCCGGCTCAAACCTCGTGCCATTCGTACTCCTCCTCATCTTCAATCCTAAATATGCAGCAACGGAAAAAGAAGAACTTCATCTTCGTTCGGGACAAACGCATCTACATCAATCGCAGGAAACTGGGACCGTGTAGAAATTTCGGTAGTGATCCTACAGTAAATCCTCTATAGGAGAAAGAGAGAAAAGAGAGCATAAATATACCAAAGAATATACCAAACTAAAAGCAAATGTTAGGGAATAGGAAAGAATGCAATAATTAGGTTAGTAATAATTAGGATACAAGCAGAGTAGGTTAGGGTAGGAATGAGTGAGACGAAGAAAAAGAGTGAGGGAAGGTATGGACCGAATGTGTGAAATAGATAGATCTGTAAAGATAGGTTAATGTAAACCTTGTCACATTCATGCTAATCATGGCTCGGGTATATCGATGTGAACCACTACCACTGTGACGCGTAGAGTCGCAGTCGCCGGTACAATTCAAAGCCCGGCGGCGTCGCACATACGGCCGAATGACCAAATTACGACGACAAAAATATGAAATGAGATTTTATTTGACATTCTGGTTAGAAATGCTTATAAGAAGACTGCTTAATAATAATCATCGGAAAAGTAGCTACTTAGGGTTAATTGGTGTCATAAAAAAGGGTTAAGGGTCCATATTATTTTAATTAAAACAGAATTAAATAAATTAAAACACGAAATTATTTCTTTATTATTTTTTATTTTAATTATTTATTTATTTTTATTATTTTTTAATTATTTTTTTCTTTTTATTTAAAGTTTCGAAACAAACACTTTAACTAGACATTTTATTTGTATTATACAATGTTCAGAATGTTCACTAACACTAAACTTGTCGAATATACAGTGAGTGTACAAAGTATTCGTACATCTTTTAAAAACTAATAACTTTTTTATAATTGTACCAAACGACCTGAACTTGTATAATCAATTAGAAGCATTGGTTTACGAAATGATATGCAAAAAAGATTTTCCAAAAATTATAATTTAAAAGGTTTCATGCAAAGACAAAGAAGGCATTTTTTAAAACTTTTTTATTTAGGTCCTTAATGAAAATTTAAAATATATGTTTTGCAGATCTATGTTATTTATATACATGTTGAGAATTTCATCGAAATCGATTGACGCAGGAAAAAACGACACGCATCGAAAAATGTACGATTCTGTGGATTTTAAGCAAAAACTGATCATAAGTCGTGTAAAACTACGATTTTCACCATTTTGAACCGCTTGTAGCTCGTGTGTATGTTAATCGATTTCAATGAAATTTTCAGCATGTGTGTAACTAACATAGATCTACAAAATATATATTTTAAATTTTCATTAAGGACCTAAATTAAAAAGTTTAAAAAAATGCCTTTTTTATTTTTGCATGTAACCTTGTAAATTATAATTTTTGGAAAATCTTTTTTACATATCATTTCGTAAACCAATGCCTCTAATTGATTATACAAATTCAGGTCGTTTGGTACAATTATAAAAAAGTTATTAGTTTTTAAAAGGTGTACGAATACTTTGTACACCCACTGTATACTTTAACAATCGTTCATTACACTTAAATGACGAAAACTTGAAAAACTGTTCACTTCTTAACACTTCAAATAGTTCTTTTCTCGTAATCTTAATCTCCTGTACAGCACGGTCGACGCGACTACCTGCAAAGAATCCGCTCTATTGATCGAAGGGACAAAGGGGGGGACTCATTTTTTAATTTTTTATATTAGTTATAAGCCATTTTTTCGAACTAGTAAAGAAAGATCGGGGTACTCTTTGGAACTTTTTTTGTAACTCTAGCTAAAGTAAGCATATCAATATTTCCTAACCAAGAATAGTATATGATACAATATAGTATATTAACAGTATGTACAACTTATCTTTGTGTTAACAATAATTGCAGATGAAAGTACGACCTGACGCTTCAATATCCATGTGGATAACTTAGCGAATTTCAATTGGAGAAAACGGGATTAACGCAATTACGTCGTCAAAATTACTGACGCGAACAACTGAGATTCACCGTCCCAACCATAGCCTAACTTTGAACAGGTGCACCGACTACTGCGTTGCGTTAACAATAACAATTTTCATTGTTATATTGTTACATTGTGGGCCGTTTCTTAGAGTACGTAATGATGGTATTTGAAATTAATTTAGAGAAAATTGTTAAATCGACTTTTGTCGTCGTAATTTGGTCATTCGGTCGTATGTGCGTCGTCACAATGTAACACCAATATAAAAATTTGTTTATTATCACTTATTTTTTAATGAAACTTTCACCAATATATTCGTGGTATTATTCTGGTTAAAATAATACCAAACACGATATCATTTCGACTGTATTTAGTGGTTTACTTGACGATGAAAGTTTCGGGCGCAAGGGAGGACAGCGTATGGGAAAGAAAGAGACGCGGAGAGTCGCAGCCGCTTCAGTCTCCCTTTACACGCGCTGCCCTTCTCTACGTTCAGTTCAGTCTTCAAAGCTCCAGAAAATAGTGTCCGTCAACGAACTTTGCAAACGAATCTCCCCGAGGCTTTTGCGACTATAGAGGATTTACTGTATTTACAATTGGACTGCGGTTCTTCGTGCATTTATGGCTTCTGAACATTTTTTAACAAAGAGTCTATTTATAATATATTTTCATTCCTGAGTCGGACGGAGTTCGTGTACCGTTGGAAATGATCGCTTGGCACGAGAAATATATCGGCAGACGGGAGAATTATTTCGAAGCACGGACCCGCCGTTAATTCGGGACTCAATGGGGAATCACAATGGGTTTCCCCGATGGTTTTCACGAACGTAGCAGGCCGCGCGAACATTGAATTAGAACCGAACGTCCGATGTATCTTGCCCGCTGGTTCGTTTATGATCGTCTCGATTCTTCGACTTGCGGAAGCACGCGGCGCCTTCGAAGAAGATGAGCATGAGCTGCATCTCCCCCGTCCGCATTCCGTGTACATGGAAACTTGTACTTGCACGGGACGCACTCATACGTGGAATCATGGCGGAGGACTCTCGCAGTCGATTCTCATTGTTAGTCTGGCGGCGTGTGCAACGGTACGTGAGTTCGACGAGGAAGTCGCTTAGCTTAATTCCCACCGCGGCCTCCTACGATTCTTCGCTTGACGAACCTCCAACTATAATCAGCGGAAAAATTAACACCTGGATTAGGTGGATCGAGAAGCTTGCCCCTCTCGCCCCGGTTAGGGTGCACCTTAGAATGTCTTTTTTTTTTAATTTATAAATTCGGTCCGTGACGCCCCTGATCTTTTTCATTATCACACTTTTGCTGTGGTAAATACGTGTGAAAAATTTGGACTTGATCAAACAACTCTAGACCCTGCCTCAAGAGACTCAAAGTTACGAATGATACTACCCTCTGGTAAATAGCTGTTTTTTACCACGTTTTTATTAGCTCGCTTTCTTGTTTGTGTGTTTGTCTGTTTGTCTGTTCGGTACAAATTTTGCAATTGATTTTAAACTAACTTCTCGATCAGCTAGAGACTTGAAATTTTAAACATAGCTCAGAACTGGATGGCAATGCAATATTTAATAAAAACGGACTAAAAAGTATAAAATAATTTTTTCTAGCCCCATACAGATTCCTAACCCCGTACAGATAGTCCTGAAAATTTGTGATTGTGAATTTCGAATAGCTATGAAAATACTTCTAAGATTTATAACGAAAAACGTGGGGCGCAAGATAATACTAAGGAGTGTAGAGAGTAGCTGCCGCTGAGGAAACTCGCAAAACAGTTCATATCATTTGCAGTGCAATAAAATTGTTAGTGATTTAGGTGTTCATGCATCAATTATCTATTGCATGCACCCCACGTTTTTCGTTTTAAATCATACAAGTATTTCCATAGCTATTCAAAATTCACAATCACAAATTTTCAGGATTATCTGTACGGGGTTAGGAATCTGTATGGGGCTAGAAAAAATTATTTTATACTTTTTAGTCCGTTTTTAAACGTAGCGTTTTTAAAAATTTTATTTTATACTTTTTAGTCCGTTTTAAAAACGTGGTATTTTTTAAAAATTTATTTTTATTTAAATAATTATTTTCTGCTTTTTAGATTTATATGTGTGAAACTTTACAATCGATTTTGAACATTTTGATGAAATTATAACAGAGACATGTAGTAAATTTCAGACAGTATTGCGACGCCGCGTCATATCGAAAACGAACGCCGTGGTAAAATGTCAAAGATAAAGGTTCGACGGAGAATTTCGGTGTAACTGTTCTTTCGGTTGGTAAACAAACATTATACTATAATAATACGTAGTAACTTTGTAAACACCGCACGGAGCTCGAACACACACTGATCTCTTTCGGTGCGAAGCGGGTCAGTGGAGTGGGGATCAGTCAGAGTGGGAACACGTAGTAGAGTGGGGACGCTGAACGCGAAGACGTACTACGTCACGCGGGGGTGCAAAGGTTCAAATTATTAATAATTTATATCTCCTGAACGCATAGGCTTTTTTAAAAATTTCTTTTTAAATATTGCATTGTCATCCAGTTTTAAGCTATGTTTAAAATTTCAAGTCTCTAGCTCATCGGGAAGTTAGTTTAAAATCAATTGTAAAATTTGTACCGAACAAACAGACAAACAGACAAACAAGAAAGCGAGCTAATAAAAACGTGGTAAAAAAGCCTATGCGTTCAGGAGATATAAATTATTAATAATTTTAACCTTTGCACCCCCCACCGCATGACGTAGTACGTATTCGCGGTCAGCGTCCCCACTCTGCTACGTGTTCCCACTCTGACTCATCCCCACTCCACTCACCCGCTTCGCACCGAAGGAGCTCAGTGTGCGTCAGTGTGCGTTCGAGCTCCGTGCGGTGTTTACAAAGTTACTACGTGTTAGTATACTATAATGTTTGTTTACCGAGCGAAAGAACAGTTACACCGAAATTCTCCGTCGAACCTTTATCTTTGACATTTTACCACGGCGTTCGTTTTTGATATGACGCGTCGCAATACCGTCTGAAATTGACTACATGTCTCTGTTATAATCTCATCAAAATGTTCAAAATCGATTGTAAAATTTCACACATATAAGGCTAAAAAGCAGAAAATAATTATTTAAATAAAAATAAATTTTTAAAAAATACCACGTTCTTAAAACGGACTAAAAACTTATTCTTTATTTTGAGGATGGGATAGGGAAAGAGCACTGCAATAACTACGCAAAAGAATACATAATAAAACAAGGAAATAACACTGGTACATTCCCGCCAGAATAACTGCCTCAAGGCGTCAGGGCCCTGGCTGCTCGGCTGCGTCATTGTAGATACGCTACTGTCTAGGCCGCGCATGCGCGAGTTTCGGTGGGTCCGATTACATCACTGAGTGTAAGGGGATAAAGGTGGAGAGCCTGGAGGGGGAAATGAAGTTGAAACCAACTTTATTCTGGCATCATTGGGCCGTGGTGGACCTACTGGATGATGCTGTTCCTCTGGAATATAGACGCAAAATGGCTGCAGTCATACGTTCTGAAATGGCTGATGACCCTAAATCAAAAAGACGTAGTTCATTTTCTGCGTCAAGGCATCAGCGACTTTATTTCTCCTAAGTCCTTAGAAACCTTCCGGAGATTTGACTTGTCTTATGACTTTTTAAATTTAGACCCAGTGGACTGGAATGATTGTATGGACGTTCAGGAAGCCCGAGATGTTTTCCGGAAGTCTCCTGTTACAAATGATGCAGCTGAGAGGAATGTGAACTTAACGGAACAATATTTAGGTCAAGCAAGAAGTGAAGGAAACCTTCAGAATCTTCTCTTGGTCAGTCAGCATGCACGGAGAGTTATGCCTGTGAAAAAACATTGACCAAAAATTCATTTTCAGCCAACCTTTTTTCCGTTTGAAAATTGTATTGGGTTGGCAAGAAAGTAATTTCGGTATTTCAAGGTTTATTCAAACGATGAACTTTAGTCAATAAAATATTTTTATTGATCAAATTCAAGCAAAAGGGAAAATAAAATTCATTAAAGTCTATTGCTTGAATAAAAAGATCCGGCTCTGCTTCACCTTAAAATACCGAAATTACTTTCTTGCCAACCCAATACAGTAAAAGCTCCTTCGTTGTCCAAAGGCCGGGCGTTTGAGTAGACAACGATCGTGCCCGGACACCATTTTTGATTTATGACTGCGTCTAGATATCGCGCCGACCGCGCGAACGAGACTTCAGTAGAGAGCCGAACATAGAGATGGACAGAATGAAATACTGAAGCGTGTCGCCGTCGTCGGCACAGTTCAAAGAATGTCCCATACGCTGTTCTTCGTTGCCTTCGAAACTTTCATCGTCGATTAAACCACTAAATAGAGTTGAAATTATATCGTGTTTGGTGTCATTTCAATCAGAAAAATGCCAGAAATAAGTTAGTGAAAGTCCCATAAAGGAATAATGGAAATTAAGAAGTTTGAGTATTCGATTCACTCGAGTCAATAGTGGTGTTCACACCGATATACCCGAGCCGACATTAGGGTTTATACAAAAACCGACTTTTTAAAAAACCGGTTTTCGGTTTTTAACTTTTCCATGAAACCGGTTTAAACCGGTTTCGGATTTTTACAGATAAAAAATAAGACATGTTTACAACTGAGAATAGGAGTTTTTAATTTTTTTTTATTTATTAAAGAATTGACAAAATAATACCCTTAAAGAATCACAGAAATTAACAAATATTTATGAACATTATTATTTTACTTCTTTCTTTGATTAATAAAATGTGATTTTAAAAAGCAAAGAACGTCAATGGATTTATTGCTTAGTCGTGTCCTTATTTTGGACACAAAATTTCCAGAAATAGAAAAAACTCGCTCACTTGCTATTGAACTGGGCTTAATTGTCTTTAAAGCATTAAATAATAAATCTACATTTTTTGTTCTTCTATTTGTAGCCTCTAAGATCAAAAACTCCTTCTTTAATGCTTGAGGACTGGAGGAAGTCGCTTCTTCAGGTTCTTGCAGATATTTATTTATTGCTATTTCCATAGCATTTTTCATCACAGTCTCTATGCGCTGTTTTCATTTCCACATATATATGTATACAGGGTGTCCCAAATTTCGTGATCGTCCCGGAAATGGGAGGTTCTTGAGGTTATTTGAAGCGACATTTTCCTCTACAAAAATGTTCAAGGCAATAATGTTCCCTGACCTTTCTCTGCTATACCACTAGCTATGCACTTTTTGATTACATCGAAATCATTATAGCGGATTAATATAAGTGTTATGTATAAATTTAATACCGGTTTTTTTTACTGAAAAAACCGGTTTTCGGTTTGCAAAATTTTCTTTCAAAAACCGGTTTTTAAAAACCGACAAACTCTAGCCGACATCAATCGTCGCCGCCCTGCGGAGCAACTCGCCGTTGACAGGCAGTGGAATGGGTAGGCACTGGACAACGATCGTGCCCACGATTCAGGACAACGAAGGAGCTTTTATTGTACTATGTAAATAAATTGTGTGATTATATTCTGTTAATAAATCTTTAAATGTTTTTGGCGCTACGGTTCGATCTTTTGTTAAGAACAAAGCAATTTTGCTAATTTAGTCAAATATAATCAACGTTTCGATCCCAGTTTGGATCTTTTTCAAGATTAATTTGAATTGCGTCTGTAAAATAAATATGTTATAATAATGTTGAAAAACAGAAATTATTGAGTGAACTATTATTATTGAGTGATTGAATGTAAACAAATATTGTTCATAAAGGCACACTCACTTGCTTTGGGGAACTAAATATATGATAAATGTGCGACACGTGTGTTGCGTGCGTCGAACATGCTTGTTGTCAAGATACTGATGTACTTACGTATTTGAACTCGATCTAGGTTATATCAATCGATACAAGGCGGTAAATTTGAAAAGTCATACAGTAAATCTTCAATCGGAGTCCTAGGTCGCCTATCTAACCGTAGTCCAGTGCCTACTCACTCCACTGCCGGCCAACGCTGCGCCGCGCCGTAGGGCGGCGATGTTTGATCTCGGCTCGGGTATATCGGTGTGAACACCACACATTGACTCGACTGAATCGAAGTCTCAAACTTCTTAATTTTAATGATCGGTTTATGGGACTTTAACTAGCTTATTCCTGGCGTTTCGCTGATTAAAATGGTACCAAGAACGATATAATTGGGCCAATAGTTAGTGGTTTAATCGACGATGAAAGTTTCGAACGCAACGAAGAAGAGCGTATTGAAAAGAAAGAGACGCGAACAGTAGCCGCCGCCGGCTCAGTTCAAAGGCCCGCGTTGTCGCTGTTCTTCGTTGCGTTCGAAACTTTCATCGTCGATTAAACTACTAAATATTGGCCCAATTGTATCGTATTTGGTATCATTTTGCATTAGAAAAATGCCACGAATATGTTGGTGAAAGTTCCATAATGATATCATAGAAAATAAAGAAGCTAAGATTTTGGTGTTTCATTGTGATGACGCACGGGCCTTTAAACTGTGCCGGCGACAGCGACACGCTTCGGCCATACGATCCTATTTCATTCTGTCCTTCTCTATGTTCGGCTCGTCGTTTAAAGTCTCGGCGCGGTCGACGGAGTCATAAAAAAATAGCCTCTCTACGCTACCCAAGTCCGTTCAACACACGGGTGTTGGGACTCCGATCGAAAAATTACTGTAATATGTTCTTAAATCCACTCTTACGGATATACCTTGATGGTAAATCGGTATTGACATTCTACTTTTGTTGGAATCAATTACATACATTTGTATGTGAGAAAGTAATCGTGACAAAAGTAAGGTTTATTGGAAAATTATATTCTGTTACTGTGTTACTTATCTATTATAAGCAGTTTTCCACCCAAAACGACAAAAGTAGTAAATATCCTTAAATTTTACAAAATATCCTACCTTTGAGGCAGGGTTCAGAATAATCCGAATAGGCTAAAATTTTGCACACTTAGAACATGAAAAAGAATAAAATTAGACGGTGTCCTAATATTTTATCGCTCCTTCATTTGTAAGGGACACCCCAGCCCCGGTGCTGGCCCGAGTCTCATCTCTCCAGACGAAAAAGTCTCAAAATTGGCGAAACATGAAGAAATTGCAAGCGACGGGGTAAAGAGTGGGGGAGTAAACGAAAGATCACAGGTGCCACGCGTTTGCAAACCCGTTTGTATGCGAAACCGAGTTTACGAGGCAGCTTTGTCGTGCCGAAGATAATCCAGGCATTGTCGACTGGCTGATGTCCGGTATTCGGCTAGTCTGTCGGCACCGACGTCATTGTCGCTCCTCCCTTTTGTAGTCCCGGATGATTTTAAGCCGGTTATAACGCCGCTGTCCCGTTGACGCGTGCAGAATACAGAGAGGATTCGCGAGATGCTTTGCCCCGCGTCTCCTCGAGCCATGCTCGTTGCTCCAGAATCGCGCAACCGAATTCTGCAAATCAATCGCGGCCGAGCTGATTCGACGCGAGCCGGTTCGCCGGATTGCCAGAACCGCTCTGATCAACCCGAATGGCTTGATCACGATAATTGTGGAAACTGATCCGGTTCATGCAGGTATGGATAATCTTTATCGTCTTCGCACACGCTTTGCCGTTTCCATTGCAATCCACTTCGGACCTGGCTGAACATTACAATTGCCCCCTTCCCAAAATTTCGGTAGTTATGTACGGTACTGAGTACGAAGATGAAAATTCCCGAGAACTTTCTTACCAGCGCATAACGTATGTCCGTGACGCGGACACTAGAGAATTATTTATAAAAACGGCGAGAATGCGCTCGACATCTGATCGGTTTCAGATACCTAGATAGCCCACCGGTGCGGCGCATCGTCTCGAACACGTGCGAATAGTTTATCAAATTGATTGACGATCTACTAATGTCAGTAATCCGCGACAAGCCGTTACGGAGGGTCAATGGTACCGGCAAGGAAATCACCTCGTTGTTTATGGTATTACCGTGACGGTAGACTTACGACCCATTGAAAGAGGCATCAATTTATAATTTCACTCCTACGTGGCAAAATCGTACGCGATATATTTATTGGTAAATTCCGTAAATGTAAATGTCTCGTTCGACGGTAACGTCCACGTTATGTAAAACAGAAATATTAAATCCTACTCGTTACACTCTCGATACGTAAAACAATTAGTCCAGTCAACGAAAACTTGTAGAGGGAAATGGAAGGAACACAATTTTTAACTTTGGATGTTTGTTTGGACTAGTTAGGAGGTAAACTAAAAATCCCCACTCCTAGAAGGAGAGCGAGGTGCAGGGGGGCACGTAGAAGGACCTCTTTTTCGGTTTTCCGCTTATATATCGGAAACTACGTGTCCTAGCGATAAGACCATTCTATACGAAATTAAAGCTGACAAAATGTGCCACAAAATTGATTCCATTCAGTTTTTCGCTATCTCGCATAGTTTCCAAGATATCCGCGCTCAAAGCTCACTTTGATATTATTTGTTCGAATTAGTGTTTTTGCTTCAATTTCAATTTCAATATCAATTTCAACTTCAATTTCAATTTCAACTCCAATTTCAATTTCAACTTCACTTTTTCAATTTCCACTTCCATTTTTCAGTTTCAACATCAATTTCTCAACTTCAATTCCAACATCAATTTTTCCATTTTAACTTCAATTTTTCAGTTTCAACATCAATTTTTCAAATTCCACTTCACTTTCAACTTCACTTTTTCAATTTCCACTTCCATTTTTCAGTTTCAACTTCAATTTCTCAAATTCAACCTCAATTTTTCAAGGTTCAGCTTCAGTTTTCCAATTCCAACCTCATTTTTTCGATCTTATCTTCAATTTCAAAACTTCATTTTCAACTTCAATTCCAACATCCATTTTTCAAATTCAACTTCACTTTCAACTTCAGTTTTTCAGTTTCCACTCCCATTTTTCAGTTTCTACATCAATTTCTCAATTTCAACTTCGATTTCAACATCAATTTTTCAAATTCCACTTCACTTTTTCAATTTCCACTTCCATTTTCCAGTTTCAACTTCAATTTCTCCAATTCAACCTCAATTTTGCAAGTTCAGCTTCAGTTTTCCAATTCCAACCTCAATTTTTCGATCTTATCTTCAATTTCAAAACTTCATTTTCAACTTCAATTTCAACATCCATTTTTCAAATTCCACTTCACTTTCAACTTCAGTTTTTCAGTTTCCACTCCCATTTTTCAGTTTCTACATCAATTTCTCAATTTCAACTTCGATTTCAACATCAATTTTTCAAATTCCACTTCACTTTTTCAATTTCCACTTCCATTTTTCAGTTTCAACATCAATTTCTCAATTCCAACTTCAATTTCAACATCAATTTTTCAAATGCCACACCATTTTCAAATTCACTTTTTCAATTTCCACTTCCATTTTTCAGTTTTAACATCAATTTTTCAATTTCAACTTCCATTTTTCAGTTTCAACATCAATTTCTCAAATTCAACCTCAATTTTTCAAGTTCAGCTTCAGTTTTCCAATTCCAACCTCAATTTTTCGATCTTATCTTCAATTTCCAAACTTCATTTTCAACTTCAATTTCAATTTCAGCTTCAAATGCACGTAGAAGGTCCCCCTTTTCGGTTTTCCGCTTATATTTCGGAAATTATGCGTCCTAGCGATAAGACCATTCTATACAAAATTAAAGGTGACAAAATGTGGCATAAGATTAACTGCATTCAGTTTTTCGCTATCTCTCATAGTTTCCGAGATATCCGCGCTCAAAGGTCACTAATTGTGCTGAAGAGTTAGTTAAATAAGGCAAAAAACGTGAGGCAAAAATTTGAGCGCGGATATCTCGGAAACTATGCGAGATAGCGAAAAACAGAATTGATTCAATCTTGTGGCACATTTTGTCAGCTTTAATTTTGTATAGAATGGTCTTGTCGCCAGGACGCGTAGTTCCCGAGATATCCGCGCTCAAAGTTCACTAATTGTGAAAAAAAAATTGTTGCCTTATTTGACTATATAACTCTTCAGCACAATTAGTGAATTTTGAGCGCGGATATCTCGAAAACTATGCGAGATAGCGAAAAACTGAATCCAATCAATCTTGTGGCACATTTTGTCAGCTTTAATTTTGTATGGAATGGTCAAAAATTGTATGGAAAGGACACATAGTTTCCGAGATATAAGCGGAAAACCGAAAAAGGGAACCCTCAACGTGCCCCCCTGCACCCCGCTCACCTCCTAGGAGTAGGGACTTTTAGTATGTTTACTTCCTGACTAGTCTAAACAAAGTCCCAAAGTTAAAAATTGTGTTCCTTCCATTTCCCTCTACACTCATTGACTGGACTAAGTGGGATTTTTTTCAGAAATCGTTCGAACCAATTCGATTGCGAAAAATGTAAATTTTACGACTATTAAAGCCACGCAGAATTTTGTACACAACGTAGAACCGTGGTGAACGAAGTCCGGGGGCCTTGTTAAATTTTAACTGTTCAACGGGGATGTTTTAATGACTGGCGAAACGGGATTTCGTTTTCCCGGATTGCGAAACGATACCCGCGGAATAATTTGCGAGTGCATTTATTCACCGAGTCCGCGAATTTACGGAGATTGCCGGGTTGCTGCTACGTGTACTTGAGCGCAGTCCAGATCGTTAGTTTTCCATTAGTACCTTTTCTTCGATAAGTGTTTTATCATTTACCCCCGCGTAACCGTGTTGACAGCGTTGCATGATTTATAACGTTCGCGCGGAACGAGTGTACCTATTATACCCGCGCCATTAACCTCGAGTATTCTTACGTTTACATAATTAAATTAGTCATTTAAGATCCATCATTCTCGCTTTAGAAATTGAATCGCGAACCGAGGGTTCTACCGAATGGAATCGCCTTCCCGAGTAGACCTGCGGGAAATCTGCCGTAACTCGCTCGTAATTGATAGACATTCTTTCGATAAAAAAATATGATAAAAGAATTTAATCGAACAGTCCTTCCATTAGCGTAAAGGCGAGGCAAAAATATTTGATCAGCCGTCCCATTTAACAGTCTGTTAATTAGTCTCGGAATCAGGGGAATAGTTAAATCGAGTTTCGTTTCACGGCGTGCAAGAGTTGGCGGATTAAGTGCCGACTTTCGGATCGTGTTTTAGAAAGTACTTGTTTTTTCGTTCCCGGGGAAGGGGGAAAAATCCAAGAGTAAGGGGGAAAGACCCACCACCCCGTCATTAGAACGGTTGTTTTTTCTCTTGGCGTGCGGGAAATCCAAACGAAATGCCCCGGAAGAACCCTGAACCAACTAACGAATCCGCCGAATAAACACATCGAAAGCCAACCTTCGAAACTGGCAACAAAAACCCAACACAAATTTCATTAACGACCGCCTCGGAGTCGCATTTCGTATTCCTCGAACAAGGTCCCGTACAACGTACCTACACTGCCGCTCAAAAGTATGTGGACACTTACCATGTTCATGAAATTTGTGATATATAATGTATATTTTTATTATCAAACAATATTTGTTGCTAAAGTCTATTATGAATATGTATGTAATGTATTCTAATAGTACCAAAATAAACAATTTAGTTATTGAATTTTCTTAAATGAATAAAAGCAAAACTATGGGATCACATAGATAGATAAGTCCGAAAACGATGTCCCATGTCTGTAAAACGTTTGTGGGAAATATTACAATCTGAGTGGAACCTTATTGAAAGTGAAGTAATGAAAAAGTTAATAGCCAGGATGCCATGACTAGCAAACACGGTCATGAAAGCACGCGGTGGATATGTAGACGAAAAGAAAATATAATTATTTTTTATCATTATCGGTGAGATATTTAATAGATTATTATTAAAATATGTTCTCCAATACTGTACGAACTGAAATACATACAAGATAATCAAATTTACCAAAGATATCATAACTTTTTTCAGGTAGTTATAAGAATTAAGGAAGTGTCCACATACTTTTGAGCGGCAGTGTAAGGTAAAGTGCCCTATGCCTGGACAGCATGTTTTTCTATTTTAAATTTTATCACTTTAAATAAACAAAAACAATTTCTTAAGAGTTTTAACATACAGTTCAGAGTTTGTAAAGTAATTTAAAATAAAAAAATCATTGTTTAGGTTAATATCTTAATTGTATTAACAAGAATAATTCAAACCTATAGTTGGACATATTAAATCCAATCTAAGCTAGTACCTGGACAGAAGTAAAGCCTATATCGGGACAAATTCAATTTACGAGTTGATCGAGCGAACATAACCTAAAACGTTGGTTGGTGGCGCTGTTGCGCATGACGAATAGAAGATGCTTTGCGTAATATGTAGTATTCTTATCATAGATTATAGTATTGTATTATTTAACCAAATATATATTTATTTTCATTTACTGTTTTAATAAAACTTGTCATAATACAACTTTTAAGGTTAGGTAGTAATACTGATAGATTTAAGATGTAAACACAAAGTATTATTAACGTCACAACCGGTATACATTTTCTACATACGTTATTCAAGCTAATAGAAGACTAATTATACGTACATGTAGTTAAATAATTTGCAAACAATGCGTTGATTTTATTCACAAACACGTGTCCGGCTTCAGGAGTAAGCACATTGCGTATAAGCCTAGAGTGGGACAGCAACTGTCATCGCGTCCCAGTATGGAGTACTTATATTTGAAAACAGTCCTAATCTTGGACATCTAATATTTGGATTAATAATTATTATTTACGTTAAGTTTGATTGCCAATTTATTTTAACATCAATATTATTATGCGTAATAATTATTTTTTGTCTGAGGACTTAAATTATATCTTTTTTTCTAACAAAAGTTCGAACTATAAATGCACATGATTCGCATGCAAATAGACTATTTTGTATACTGTTTTCAGATGAACTTTGAATTCATTTTTAAATTTCAATTGATGTCTTAATGAAATAATATTCACACCTACTTGTAGCTAAGGCCTCAGAATATATAATATAATTATTTAATCTCTCAATTACTGATTTTACTGTGAAATTCAATTGTCCAGATTTAGGTATCACTTTTGGACTGTCCAGACTTAGGGCACTTCACCTTACGTACCTGCTCGATTTTCAAGACTTTTCTGAATCCTGTTTAATTCTGCTAGTAGACATTTTTGAAAGCATTCCCGCTGAAATATTGACCTTCAATTAAAAGATTGCGACTTGAAAGGACCGTCGAATGACCCCGAGGAATTTCGTTTGCCCGTTCCGTCCGCATCGTAGCTATTTTTCGCATGAGACGGTCTTTCGGACGCACGTGGCGAGGCAAAGCGAGTGCCAGGGATGGCTCGAGATATTAAGCCGGCGACGTTCGATCGCATTTCAGATTGCACAGGGCTTGAATTCCACGGGGGATTGAATGGGATCTCGTTGGTCGTGCGGACGAAACGAACAGGGATGTATATCCACCCTTTCAGTGGGTGGTTAATCCGATTACGCGGAAAAATTTCGATACGCAGCGATATAGAGGCATTGGGGTAAGCTCCGCGCGCAGAGTGTCGCGATTCTTTTGCGCCAAACTCGCCGGCCACTCATATCTACGCCCGGTAGCAAGCCGGAACTAACGCGTTTTGCGACCGCCGAATATTCCGTCCAAATCCACCGATGATTCTGCGCGATCGACTGTAATATCTGCGAGAAGGTCTGTACGATCTAAGAAAAACGAATATCCCCTCCCGGGTTCAGGAAGCTTCTAAGGTTCTGAGCTTTTCACGATTTTGTTGTGGGGCCTAGACCAACTTATTTGTGGAATTTTTCTGATTAAAACGCCGCGACGCACTATGGTCTGGAAACCCGTTTTTCGTGGCCAAAAGTCAATTTTTCAAGATAAAGATTTTTAAACAATTTTTTTTGGAACAGAGTAAGAACCATTCAAAGCTTCCAAATCCAAATTATTAATTCTTTCCGATTATTCATTGCTGAGATATAACGTTTTGAAGACAAACTTCGTAAAATTCAGATTAAAAAAAACGTTTAAAATAGTCATCATAGACTATCAAAATACAAGTTTAAATGATAATTTCGTATATGTCAGCAGGTATATTTTAGGTGTGTAATACTGTTGTTAGCATCTTTTTATCCATAAACAAATAGTGACAAGTTTAAACAATATAAACTTTGAGAAAGGTTTTAAAAGACGGCACAAATCAGCATAAATGGAACCTTTTGAATATGAAATCGTAGACATTTCTGAATATAGTGTATGAAGTTTCATTTGCCCGTTTCTGCCCGTTTTAGTTATACAACGTTTTTAATAAATAGTAACCGGGATTTTCAGGCGCTCCGAACGCGTTCGCTTGCAGCTGCTTGACAAACTTTGAGAACGGTTTTACAAAAACGGCACAAATCGGCATAAATGGAACCTTTTGCATATGAAATTATAGACATTTCTGAATATAGTGTATAAAGTTTCATTTGCCCGTTTCTGCCCGTTTTAGTTGTACAACGTTTTTAATAAATAGTAACCGGGATTTTCAGGCGTTCCGAACGCGTTCGCTTGCAGCTTCTTGACAAACTTTG
This sequence comes from Lasioglossum pauxillum, assembly GCA_933228785.1. NCBI lineage: Eukaryota > Metazoa > Arthropoda > Insecta > Hymenoptera > Halictidae > Lasioglossum > Lasioglossum pauxillum. The sequence goes on from OW121704.1 coordinate 34,996,475, forward strand.
AGAACGGTTTTACAAAAACGGCACAATTCTGAGGGCTGAGAGGGAAACAATTTTTTGATCAAAAAATAAGGTCAACCCTAAATGTATATGGATGTATATTTATTCTTTATATCATTCGTATTTATATTTTATATATTTTTATAGTTTATGTGCATTTATAAATAATGCATATATATGATATACATTAATGCATTAGTGATTTTATTTATGTATTTATCTTATTTGTGCTAGTATTATTCCTTATGTTATTCCTGCGGCAGAATAGTATTGTTAACACGATTTTTAAGACATTTCCTACGATCTGCCAAAAAAATGTTTCCAACAAAAGTTAATCAGTATTTACATATCTATAGATTTCAATATACAAAATTAAAAAAAAAACTTTTGTTTATAAAATTGGGATCACGTCAATTTTTTAAATGTTACTATATATTTCTGACTTTATAATATTATTGCTGGTGTCGAAACGAATTCAACGACCTAGCATACTATAACCTTCAACTTTAAATAACGCTAAAATACTTTTGGCCACGAAAAACGGGTTTCCAGGCCATAGTGCGCCGGTAGGTGGACTGGGAACTTGCGCAAAAATAATAGTCGAGCGACAGTTTGGAGAAGCGAAGGGAACGCGAAGGGTACCGGTTGTTTTAGGGCCCGTTTCGAACAGTGAATATCGTGTCGGATCGAACGGAACGTAACAGCACATAATGCAGAATGCAGGAGGAGCGGAAGCGGAACAGCGAGACGAGGGAAGGCGGCGTCGACGATTCGCGAAATAAATTTGGCAGGGGTGTGCATGCGTCTTCGCGCGGTCGCAGTGTATTTGCGGTGGCGTGCATTGCACGTCTTCTGTCCCGGCCCGCTATTTACTCGCCGGAAAAGTTCGGGGGTACGGAGGGCACGGACGTTACGGAGGAGAGGGTGTTTTACGTGAACTCGGAAGTTGGCTAACGTGGTCAGGTAGGTGACCACCGACGGAAATTGGAACAGACGAACCGTGGCTCTGCTGGCGAGAGAAAGAGAGAGAGAGACAGAGAAAGAGGACACGGGAGACTGGGGAGAACCTACGAGAGACAAAAGAAGAGACGCCGGGGAAATGCTGCTTGAGAAGAGGCTTTTAAACTCGGACATCTTATTACCTGGTTGTCAATGCCCCTTCGTATTGCAAAATTAATGTACAGGGTGTAACAAAATTTAGTGTCATGGTTTTGGCAGATGGTTGTACACCTTCGGATCGGTGGAGATTTGTTAAAAGAAATTGCCGCAAAATTGACTTTGACCTTGAGATTCAAGGTCAAATTTTGTATGCTTGTATCACATTCTACTCACTATGGGGACCAAACTTGTCAAAGGAACCATAGGTTGCAACTCAACCATTCTCTTATAAAAGAATGTTAAATGTTTTAACGTCGTCTTCCGTTCCGTGAGTTGAGAAATATCATGGTTTATGACTGTTAACAATCGTCCTTGAACAGCGGTTGAATAATTGACCCCCACCCTCAGGAAGTGGGGGTGGGGAGTCAATTATGATGTTATTGAGTAGCATTCTTAAAAATATCAAATACGTCTACTTTTATTTTTCTGATCTGATGTGTATTTCTCGAGACATGCACAATTTTCAACGACTTTTTCCATTTTGATTTTTGTCCATTACAGCGCCATCTGTGAACCAAAATGCAAAAACTCCTAGGTAAAATTTGTGTATTTTTTCTGGAGAATCCAAATCTGCAATGAAAAGTGGCGGTGGGGGGTCCAGTTTGGTATCATTGGATGTCCCCCTTCGCGACGAATAACTTTCATTGCCCACTTGTTTTGATCCGATACATAGTTCTCGAGATATTTCAATGTCTTCAGATAAAAAGACCACCCTGTATATCTGGCAGACATGGAGGAAGAATTTAGGAAAGGACTGGTAGGAGGAATAAGAGTAGGAAACGAAAGATTCTGGTCGCTAGCCTATGCAGACGACGTAGTAGCGGTGGCAAGTAGGGAAGAAGACCTGAAGTGTATGAGCGATGAAATTTTTTTTAAATTAAAGCTGAAACTTGGCAGAATATGGGGAAATAGGAAGATTATGGTACGAACGTTTTATAACCTTGAGAAAATTCGTTAAACAATTCGTTCACAAAAATCGATTTCTTGTAAAATCCTGAAGTCGTAGACAAATTTTGAGACCAGATTTGAAATCAGCGTGAAAAAATCTACGGGAAATGATGTATAGCAAAAATTAAAACAATTTTTTCCTGCCCGTGGTAACGCAGAAACCACATTTTCTGGAAATTGTGAAAGTTTAACGAATTTTCACAAGGTTAAAAACCGTTCGTACCGTAATCTCCCTATTTTTCCCATATTCTGCAAAGTTTCAGCTTTAATTTAAAAAAAAATTCATCGCTCTACCTCATTTTTGAAGCGAGGCAAGTCACTTTTTCCCACTGTGCGCCGCGCGGCGTTCTTCGTCCACGATTTTCAAACGATTTTACGTATTGAATATTGCGTTCGTTGCTGGTTGCGGCCCGCGCGTAGTCCTATGTTTCCACTTTTGGCACGCAATACGCCGCGGGTTGCTCACCACTGTCCTAGATCAATTTCTTCTTATGCTTTCTTCCCTATGACTTCCCTGGCCAGATCGCATTACAACTACGTCACACGTGGGGCGACGAACAATTATTGCTCATCGATTCTCGATGGACAATCTTCAGCGGATATTAGATCACGATTTACAGTGGGTGTGCAAAGTATTCGTACACCTTTTAAAAACTAATAACTTTTTTGTAATTGTACCAAACGATCTGATTTTTTATAATCAATTAGAAGCATTAGTTTACAAACTGATATGCGAAAAAGATTTTCTAAAAAATACAATTTACAAGGTTACAGGCAAAAATAAAAAAGGCATTTTTTAAAACTTTATTATTTGGGCCCTTAATCAAAATTTAAAACATACGTTTTCTAGATTCATGTTCTTTATACACATGTTGGAAATTTCATCGAAATCGATTGACGCAAGAAAAAACAACAGGCGTCGAAAGATGTACGATTCTGTGGATTTTAAGCAGACACTGATCAAAAGTCGTGGAAAACTACGATTTTCACCATTTTTAACCGCTTGTAGGTCGTGTGTATGTTAATCGATTTCAATGAAATGTTCAACATGTGTATGACTAACATAGATCTACAAAACATACATTTTAAATTTTCATTAAAGACCCACATACAAAAGTTTTAAAAAATGCCTTTGTAACTTCCCGATTTTATAGGGAAGTTATTGTAATTACCCCGAAAATCGAAAATCGATTTTTTAGCAGATCTTCACGTTTCATGGTCATTGCAGTCATTTTAGACTATTTTCAGCAAAATGTTCGTATATGTGTGTGTGTGTGTGTGTGTGTGTGTGTGTGTGTGTGTGTGTGTGTGTGTGTGTGTGTGTGTGTGTGTGTGTGTGTGCGTATGGCCGTTTCTATGTAATCAAATTTTTCGTTAACGTTTTCAGAAAAAGTAACAACGCGATCAGAATGATGAATGATGCAATCGATGTGCCCCGCTGTAACTTAGAGCTGATTAGATTTTGGTCCATTTTGGTCAAGTAGTTTTTTAGTTTTTTTCGAAAGGAGTTGATTAAACATTGCAATTTATACGAAAGGCGTATCCACCGAAGAAGTAAACGTAACTATATATATATTTAGACATATTTAAAAAAAATTTTTCTTGTTTTTTTTAATTAAAAAAAATTTTTTTTCCAATTATGCAACTAATGCTAATGTAACCGCTTACAATAATCGAAAATTATTCCAATGCAAGAGTGAGTTAATCATCGCCGAGAATACATTTTCAATGAATATCGATGAAAGTACAAAAACATTTATATTACAATCTTTAAATAAACAATGAGTTCAAAACGAATTGTTAACTGAGATTAAATTGAAAATTAATATAAAATATATGATAATTAATAACATTGATGTTGAAGACGGATTGGTTAATGCAGCATGCGGAATATTAAAATTTATTACTTTTCAAGAAAATACTAAAATTCCGTCTATATTGTGGTTAAATTGTCAATTGGCCATAGTAGGAGTGAAAGTAAGAACTCATTATCGTGATTATATGAAAAATGCAAATATAAATCAAAATTTAACACCAATAATAAAAAAATATCGAATCAAGTAATTATTTCGAGTGAAGAAAAATAACAAATCACACGTAGTCAATTTCCAGTGGTTCCTGCTGAAGCGATTACGATTCATAAAAGTCGGGGACAAACATACGAGAAAGTATGTATGGATTTTAAAACATCAGAAATACGAACTTTACAAATGTTGTATGTAGCACTGAGCAGAGTTTCAAAATTGAGCGGTTTATATATTTTGAGAAAATTTAAATTAATAGTATCGAAGAAAACCAACATCAATACTGCAAACCCGGATAATGATGAGTTGTATTGTTTGCGAAAAACTAATTAAGACAATTTATTTTGCAACATTAGTATGCTATAACAAGGAACCAAGCGAGCAACGAGCATACGATATTGGTTTAATGCGACGCCGTATAGCAAACATTTTGATAAGTAGAAAACTATTGAATTTCCCTGAAAACGTATAATCTTCTTAAAACGTACACTTAATAAATAATAATAATAATAATATACAGCAACTAACGAATCGGGAAGTTCTTTGTGTGGCTCGTGGAGAGTCACACACAAAATGAAAGACATTAATAGCTGTAGGCCCTACTAGCCATGCATACCACTAACATTCTCGCAAGAGCAGTCCTGCCCGCGAGCTCGCAAAGCGAGCGAGCAACAACAACCCTACTCGCGAGCGAGCGAAGCGAGCGAGCAACAATAGCCCTCTAGTTTATTTTTGCATTTAACCTTGTAAATTATAATTTTTGGAAAATCTTGTTGGTATATCATTTCGTAAACCAATGCTTGTAATTGATTATAAAAAATCAGGTTGCTTGGTACAATTATAAAAATGTTATTAGTTTTTAAAAAGTGTACGAATACTTTGTACACCCACTGTATATTTGAAAGTGACTCATTCATTTAATGAAATAATTTCGCTACGCAGTTTTTTCGTTCAGTAAGATTCAAATGAAGAACGAGTTTTCCTAATTCTATCGCACGCAATGTGGTGTAATATACGATAGTTCGACATTGATTACACCGTCCAACAAATTCAAACTTTTTTTTTACCTTTCGATTCTCACTATGCGATTCTTATAGAGTTTTTCGCGCTGATTCCTAATCTGTCCTTAATTTTTCTCCTAGACGCACAGTTTTGGAGAAATTTGGGTTTGACAAAATGACCTATTTTTCAACTTTGAATAAATATTGTGATGTTATTATAAAAGATATTGAATTGATCTTTACAGCAAAAGATTCTTTAGACTTTCCCGAATACAGCGATATCCAATATTAAATCATTATGATTGTTTAAACATGTTTAAACAACGTACCGTCTCCGTAATGTATTACTATTGCACATCACTGGATTCGGGAAAGTCTAGAGAATCTTTTTATGTAAAGAACAATACAATATCTTTTATAATAACATCACAATCTTTGTTCAAAGTCGAAAAATATGTTTTTTTTTCAAACCCAAATTTCTCAAAAACTATGCGTCTAGGAGAAAAATTAAGGCCAGATTCGGAATCAGCGCGAAAAACTCTATAAGAATCGTATAGTGAGAATCGAAAGGATTTTTGGCTGTTGGACAGTGTTATTAACAATAGTATTTAATATTTAGTTTCTCGTACAACATTATTAGATTAAGCATAGAAATTCAAAAGGTATATGTTATGCATCATTGATTATATCAATTATTAACGATGGCCGCACCACCGGACGTGACACCAGTATTCGAACAATTAATTTCGTCATCGACTGGCAAAAATCTCGGTTTAACAGTCCGCTCTCTCTCTCTTTCTCTCTCCGAGGAATATTTCATATTTCGCTGGTTCCCGTAGACAGCGAGGTAAGATTTCAACTGCTCGTGCAGGAACGTTGATCCTTTCAAAAATTTGATATCGTAAATTGCGGATTTATCTAGCTAGGGGAACGCGGAGACGAAGGAATAGCGTCGAGGGGATTGTCGGGTTTTCGAATAATACTTCGCTCGAGGGATGTAACGTTGCCGTCGGATACATTTTATTAAAAAGTATAAAGGGAACCCGCGGATATCGCGCCGCTGATCTTTAGATCCTTATTGCACCGGCTACGTTTCCACGTATTCCTGACGTCCGCTTTAAACAGAAGTCGGAGAAATTCAACGTCTAATAACTGGACTAAGGATGTCCGTGCAATTTTCAATTCTCGTGGACTTTGAATTTTTATTTTGCTCGGATATTGTTTGGAGTAAACGTAACAGCGGGACAACAACGATCCGGTAAAAATCTGATCGCTGTAGCTGACGTTTCCGCGCGGCTACCTGTTCCAGGGTAGTCCAGTTTCGTCGAGAGTGTGCGGCGTGATTATGACTCCACCTCATGCGATCGCTATAATTACACGACTTCGCGGTTGGCTATTAATCGATATCTCATTGCAGCATCTAATTGCACCCGGCAAATGCTGCGGGCAGGGCTCCTCTTCTGGTTGATTAGGTGGGAGAACGCTCGCGAATTTACTGTCTCGCTTGACCTGCGGACTCGAGGTGAAAAGGTGAACAATATTTTTACTGCATCGTATTCTTAACTCTTGAAAAATCGCGATAATTACGCAACTTTTTATTGGCAAACATTTCCGCTGGAATTATTACACATCTCGCAGCGATTGCTAATGGTAAGCTTCGAATTAGGATGCCGCGCAAGATAATGGTGAGCCGGATAATTAACAATTCGAAACAATTCCGGTGCCGGGCGCAACAATATCGAATAAAGAGAGTGCTGATCACGCGGACCACGTGAAGTACAGAAATTTCATTTAATTAATATAATGAGTTCGGAGCTCGTATATATGCAGATACGAGTGGTTTTGAAGTACAACGAGCCACGTCCCCTTCATTTGTATTACTAATGCATTCAAATCAATCAGCGTTGCGTGCAATGTTTCGCGTGGCAAATATATCCGTCCATAACTTCCGTATTATTAAAAAATGCACACGCTATTCGCACTACTGTATTGTTCACAGGAAATTCCTTTCAGGGTTGATTGTCTCACTCCCTCGAGTCGCTTAAGCATCTCGCGGAAATACGCTCGCCGTACACGCGCCTCGGAAGATCGTGATCGTGCTCGGTTCCGTTTTGTTCTGATTATTATTAAACATTCTTGAAATCGCGTCGACCGTCGCACCACCGCTGTCGCCCGTGTCTAATTAGCAGAAATTAATTAATAATGTTCCCCGCCAGCTCGAAATTCGACGCATTGCTTTAATATTAATTTGCGAATCGGTTCGTCGGCTGCTGGTGCATTTATTAAAGCGTTACTAATTATCTACTAAATAGGTGGTCGCATTCATAGAATCTTGCTCCTGCTCGGTTTCTTTCTGCGTTAATTGAGCTGCAATCAAAAAACAACGTCACACGAAAATGCCGCTGTTTCAGGATATTTAACTGTTTATTCGATCGACTGAATTTTTATCCTGGCTGGCGAACACCAATGCAAGTTCGCGACGTTTATTAAGATTTCTTCCAGCAGCGTTTCTCGGAAACTCCAAAGGATTCCATAATTCTCGGGGTTTCTTTCCATCACGCGAAATCTGGAAGGTTGGCAGGGGAGACGAGGAGAAGGCGAGGAAAAATGGAGGATTCTGGGTCATCAGTTGAAAGAATGGCCGAGCGCATAGTTCCCTGCACTTGCTCGGAAAAGATAATTCCGCTTTAACCCCGGAAGGGCTGCACAACCGCGACGAGAGTGTTTTATTACTCTTGTCCTAGCTCATTGTTCCTGAAGCGATCAGCATACAATTGTCACGCCTACGTCATCCTTATAATTCATGCACGCTTGCCAGGGTGTGTCGAGTGATTATACCGAATTGAGCGTTAGGGATCCTTCAGCTTGCTCCTGCGAAATTCTGTTAATCCCCCGGCTGGATGGCACGCTGCTCACTGGATTTATCCTGGGAACGTCGTATCCTCGAATCGGCCGTTCACAAAGATCGCAGGACGCGTTCCACGTCGTCGGTCTAATTCCCAAACAGGCTGCTGTTCGCGCCAAAGAGCCAAGCCGTGGGGTAAACACACCATGCTCTGCCTTTCGTACCCACAAATATTTACTCCGGTTATATCTGCGTTCCACGGTTTCTAGAAGCAGCTTCTGGCCATGGAAAATCCATCTACCGCCACACAGTGGTCCGGATCGAAGAAGTTGGCGTCATTTAGCTAAAAAGTCAACTTTCTCATATCGATTTCTAACAAATTTGTATTGCTTCCTAAATGTCAATCAACCTCGAAAATTGAAAAAATTAATGCAGTTTACCAAGAATTGTAATGTAGGTGCACGGTAGTGCACCAGCCAAGTTCTGGCACTACCTCCTTTTACACGAAACAACTTAGGCGTTTTTTAGAGGCTTATAACTCGGCACTGGAGGCAGATGGAGAGATGTAATTTCGTACACTTGTTAAATGCTATCATATCTCAATATTGACAAAACATTAATCTTCCAACATTAGTAGGTTCCGAGATATAGGACCTCAAAAATCGCTAAATTTGTCACTGACTAACTGACTGACTGACTGACGATCATCAAAACCTTTTGGGTACTTCCCATTGACCTAGAAGCTTGAAAATTGGCACACAGGTCCACCATAACAAACCTTCAAAGGAATAATTGTCAAAGTTTGAAATTTTACACCTTAAAGGGGTAGTATTGCAAAAAAACATTACGAAATAGGTACGTAGGATAGAACATATAGAAAATGGCTGTATCTCGGGAACGGTGCATCCTACCGCAAAAATAATGACATTTTCAAAGGGCTCAACCGAAAAGCATATGAGGCATGCCCAACCACATGACGTATGTAATCTTTCGATTTTTTCAACAAAAAAAAATTAAAAAATGGCTGTATCTCGGGAACGGTGCGTCCTACCGCAAAAATAACGAAATTTTCAAAAGGCTGAAGGGTCATTCCATGCCGAATCGATCACTTTTTGTAGGCACCATCGCCGATTTTGTTCTAAATGAAATATGTTGTAGTCCATGTGAAATTAGGGGGGGTTTAAGTCATCATTTTGCCGGTTCTGAATTTTTTTAGAAATGGCAGGCCTTCAAATTTTTCAATTTTTGCCCATTTCGGCGAAAACGAGCCTCACTTACGAATTTTTATCTCAAGAACCGTTTGTCCGATTTAGCTAAATTTTTTTTTGTTTTATTCGGAAAGGATTGGGCTATTACAATATAATTTTTTCAACCTCGAAAATCTACCTTATAATGTCAAAAAATTTAAACAAATTCTTCTTTTGCGTTCTTTTTTAATGATGGGGCTCAGTGATTTAACTTCTGAAAAAATATGGTAATATTCCTTGAAGTTTCCCCTTTAAAATGAGCCCTTGAAAAAGATGGTATCATTAAAATTGGCGTGACAATGAGCTGGTAAAGGACGCCGTGTACCCCCGTTTCAGGTAGAGGTGGGTCGGGCGCACCGCTGTTGTGGTTCGTTGTCTATACCGCTGGTCTCGAGAAAATACCAGCACACTGTAATAACTCTATTTATACCTGGAGAACAATATTAGTAACCACTCTTGGACAACAACACCTTTTTAATCACGACTTCTTTTATAGATATTAGTTTTTATAGGAATCATATATGTTCCACAAAAAAGGTGTCGTTGCTCAATGGAAATCACGAGAAGGTGGTGGTTTTCTTCCATCGGGTAGGGATAAGGAGGGTTTATGGTAAGAAGTATGGATAGGATCATTGCGTGGGGTGGATTTAAGGATTATTGAAAAAAATATAGGAGAAACTATTCTATTACACTAAGAACAGAGCCATCATTATCGCACGAGCAGGTTTTGTATAGCAGTTCTTTATTCGATAATGGTGTAAAGCTATGAAAGCTTCTAGTGCTTGTAACTGGTAATGCTGTTGCAAAACGAGCTTGTAAACAATCAGCATGTGTGTTATGTTCATCTAGGGTGACGTAATTAAATATTATATTTGGAAAAGATGTTTCTGCCCATTCAAATAAATTTTTAGGGGTGAGAATTTCATTATCTACTGGTCTTTGTATGCTAGTGCGCATTGCAAGTAATGAAATAGTTTTTCTTATATTTTTTTCAATAATCCTTAAGTCCACCCCACACAATGATCCTATCCATACTTCTTACCATAAACCCTCCTTATCCCTGCCCGATGGAAGAAAACCACCACCTTCTCGTGATTTCCATTGAGCAACGACACCTTTTTTTGGAACATATATGATTCCTATAAGAACTAATATCTATAAAAGAAGTCGTGATTAAAAAGGTGTTGTTGTCCAAGAGTGGTTACTAATATTGTTCTCCAGGTATAAATAGAGTTATTTAATCATATACAGTGTGGTGGTATTTTTCGAGACCAGCGGTATAGACAACGTACCATAACAGCGCAGCGGTGCGCTCGACCCACCTCTACCTGAAACGGGGGTACACGGCGTCCTTTACCAGCTCATTGTGACGCCAATTTTAATGATACCATCCTTTCAAGGGCTCATTTTAAAGGGGAAACTTCAAGGAATATTACCATATGTTTTCAAAATTTAAATCACTGAGCCCCATCATTAAAAAAAAACGCAAAAGAAGAATTTGTTTAAATTTTTCGACATTATAAAGTTGATTTTCGAGGTTGAAAAAATTATTTTGTGATAGCCCAATCCTTTCCGAATAAACCAAAAAAAATTAGCTCAATCGGACAAACGGTTCTTGAGATAAAAATTCGTAAGTGATGTTTGTTTTCGCCGAAATGGGCAAAAATTGTTAAATTTGAAGGCCTGCCATTTCTAAAAAAAATTCAAAACCGGCAAAATGATGACTTAAACCCCCCCTAATTTCACATGGACTACAACATATTTCATTTAGAACAAAATCGGCGATGGTGCCTGCAAAAAGTGATCGATTCGGCATGGAATGACCTTTAACCTAAAGCATATAGGGTATGCCCAACCACATAACGTATGTAGCCTTTTGATTTTTTCAAGAAAAAAATTAAAAAATGGCTACATCTCGGGAACGGTGCGTCCTACCGCAAAAATAACGGAATTTTCAGAAGACCTTGCGCGAGGCATGTAGGGTATGCCCAACCACATGACGTATGTAAAAAGTTATTGTTCACAATATGTTAAAAATTAATATTCAATGAAATAAAAAAATTGGCCAAATTTTTTACATTTGACAAGGAATATCTAGAGAACCCTGAAAAGTCTTGTTTTATAACAAATTCGATCATTTTCAGCATTTTTTCCCGTATATAATTATGCAAGAATATTGTCCTACCTCGTTCTACTTTGCAACTTATCATTGGTCAAAGCTGTCAATGTTACTTCGCGACGAGTTTCGCTTGCGTAAGACAGCCTCGTATACTGATCAGATGTCTTCCGAATACGAACGTTTTTGAAATAACATTATAAGAGATAAATAGAGTAAAGACATATATGTAAATTAACTTCGATAGTCACTTTTATTTAAAAAGAAATATAACGAATCGAATAATGAGAGTTGCTTAGCGTTCCCGCTGCATTTATTTCTATCTTTGGAACCTTGTGCAGCGTTCGAAAACTGTTTGACACTGTGCAGCCTAGTGATTCGTATAGTACACCAACAACTCCAGCAGTATATTAGTAAGCAAAACAGTTGTGACGCCGTAGCAGTGACAGTGGATTTAAAGTTCATATTTCAAATATCGCATTATCGGCAAAAACGGAGTGCAAAGGATTAATATGCACCGAGTTATTTATCGCTGCTTTAATCACAGACTTGCCCCAACTTTAGCTTCGAGTACCCGAATTTTGCAAACTTTCGGGACCCCGACCCGAACCCGAACAAATTTCCCGACCCGAACCCGAAATTGCGGGTACTCGCACACCCCTATTAATCACTCAAAATATTTTACACGAATTTGTTTTCTCGAAACGTTATTCGACGTAAAATTGTACAAAGATCCAGAATGGTTTTGCAATATCTTGTCAGGAACGTTACAAATTATTGAAGGAAGCATAGAAATGGGTACCCGGTTGCCTACACAACGGTTAAGCACACACTATAGTAAAAATCGCAGAAAATCCAAGGGGACTGGTTGATGAGTCGATATTGCAAATTTACTTTTACCGAGGAGACAAAAACATTCCGCTGCAATATCGCTTCGAAATTGTGTAGCCATAGAGGATTGAAGCACGGGAACTGAATCGAGGAAAATCCGATCAGCGGAACGTTAACTATTCGCGATCGGTAGCGAATGGGGAGGAAAGACTTCACAAACGTATAAGCTGCGAAGATCTATTGCCACGGATGAGGGAACACTGTCGAACATATTTATTTTTGTCTATAGAACGATCGAACGAATTGCATTTGCACATACACTGCCGCTCAAAAGTATATGGAGGACGCTGACCGTGTTCATGAAATTTCTGATATATAATGTATATTTTTATTATCAAACAATATTTGTTGCTAAAGTCTATTATGAATATGAAGTTAATCTATTCTAATAGTATCAAAATAAACAATTTAGTTATTGAATTTTCTTAAATAAATAAAAAAAAACTATGGGATCACATAGATAGATAAGTCCGAAAACGATGTCCCAAGTCTGAAAAACATTTGTGGGAAATATTAGAATCTGAGTGGAACCTTATTGAAAGTGAAGTAATGAAAAAGTTAATAGCCAGGATGCCATGACTAGCAAACACGGTCATGAAACCACGCGGTGGATATGTAGATGAAAAGAAAATATAATTATTTTTTATCATTATCGGTGAGATATTTAATAAATTATTATTAAAATATGTTCTCTAACATTGTACGAACTGGTATACATACGAGGTAATCAAATTTACCAAAGATATCATAACTTTTTTCAGGTAGTTATAAGAATTAAGGAAGTGTCCACATACTTTTGAGCGGCAGTGTATGTATACGGCGCATTCGAATCCGGAACTTGATTGAAATTTATTAGACGAGAGCCAGAAACGAGCCTGACAAAGCAGCAGAAATAAAACGAAATCGTCAATGATGCATTGTGTTTGAAGAATCGACTGAGGCCGTTAATGAACGGAGGGTGGAAAAAACAGCGGGCGCATTCTTCCACGGTGCGTGCCAGAAGTGGATGCATCGGCGAATGCAGTCGGCTCTTTCCATCGCCAACTTTTCATTTGCATACGATTTATTCGGCAAGTTACATGAGGGAAACTCGAGGCGCCGGTACGTGTTTCTTGAGTGAAAACTCCGCGCATCCAGATATAAAGGAGCGCGGCGCGGATGAATATTGATCGACTTCACGGAAAGATGCGATTTCTCCTGGATACGTTTCGCGTTACCCGCGCGAATCCAGGAATCGCGCGCGCGTCATCCGTTCGACGACTCGCGGAACACGCGTGCATTCGTATTTAAATCGTGATTTATATTCCGCGGGAAATGGAAGGGACTCGGGATGATGGGATTTCATTCCGAAAAGTCTTACAGCGAGAAAAATTTCCAGAACTTTCAACTGGTCCGTTGAGATTATGATCGGCGGCACCGAAGACTTTCAGACAGCACGAAGCAATCAAAACTGCTGCGATTTCGTGTTCTGACCGGATTAGCGAAACATCCTTTAGATCCCGTGAAACATCTTCAACGTCTACGTCCGACAATTTAGCCCAGTTGCGTTCCTAATCTGTGTCTCCTTACACCCTAAACAGCATTGTTCGAGATTTCTAGGTCAGCGGGAAGCAAGCTCCGCAGCGCGAACCAGCTAATCCTCGACGTTAAATGCAAGTTTCGTCTCGTCTTGCGCATCGTTGCAGCTCTTCACGACCTAGTAATTTCGGCTGATCCCTTCGTGGAATAGGAACCGGTCGCGAGATTTCAAGAACCGAGCTGAAACCACGCCGGTCAATGAATTGTTTGAAGAATTCACTCTGGAAGGAACGGCCGCGTCTACCGAACCGAGGCAGTATCCGAATAAAGCAGCGAGACAACGATCAAACTTTATTACGTCGTTCCGTTGCGTCGAGCGGACAACGAAAACCGGATATCCACCCGCGATACTCCCGATCGGGATAAAGAGCCGCGTTGTTACGCGAGATTTACATTCGCCGCGGTTACGTTCCTCCCAGCCGGATTCCTGCGCGTTTATTCCGCTGACTTTTTTCGCCGACAACTTGCTTACCCGACTGCCAACCCGTGTTCCACCGGTTACGGACCCAGCGACAGATATCGGAAACCTTTCGCCAACCCCGAACGTCTCCCTGGGAAACGCTTATTGGTCCGTGAAGTTCTTAGACGTGTCCCAAAATTTTAGTCTTCTCTTATTCCAATTCTTTTATCAACTCACCCCACGAAACGACGATCCAAAAATCAATTTTGCTTCATTCAAATAATAAGCTCCAACTTCTGAGATACAAAGCGTCCCAAGAATGTTCTTTTCACAAAAATAGGGATTCGAAACGAGTCGTAACGTTCCTCCTCAAGGTCCCAGTCTTTTGTCTGCGTTTTTAATTATTAACCATGGAGGAGCCAGGTCCTGCTACTAAAATTTTAGTCTTTTCTTATTGCAATTGTTCTTTTATCAACACACCCACGAAACGACGATGCAAAAATCAATTTTGCTTCATTCAAATAATAAGCTCCAACTTCTGAGATACAGAGTGTTCCAATAATATTCACAAAAATAGGGATTCGAAACGAGTCGTAACGTTCCTCCTCAAGGTCCCGATCTTTTGTTCGCGTTATCAATTATTAACCATGGAGGGGGCAGGTTCTACTCCTAAAATTATAGTCTTCTCTTATTCCAATTGTTCTTTTATCAACACACCCACTAAACGACGATGCAAAAATCAATTTTGCTTTATTATTATTCAAATAATATGCTCCAACTTCTTAGATACAGAGTGTCCCAATAATGTTCTATTTCACAAAAATAGGGATTCGAAACGAGTCGTAACGTTCCTCCTCAAGGTCCCACTCTTTTGTCCGCGTTTCCAATTATTAACCATGGAGGAGGCAGGTTCTGCGCCTCAAAGGGCACCTTTTCCGAAACAAACACACGGCCGGAGGGTCGAAGGAGCGGGAATCGAGGTCAACTTTGTCGGAAAAGAAAAGGCTGGTAAGATCGGAATGACGACTACAAAGGTGGAAAATCGTAGTCGCGTATGGCGTGCTTCGTTGCAGGAACGGGTTCTGAAATATTGGGAATCGATGTCTGGGGACATCGATCGAATCGATACAACCCTGGAACTCGCGTCCGACTTCTGTTAGTCCCCGGTCATTCCAGTCGAAAACCGTATTTTCCGCGCTCTTGTGCGAATGTTTGCGAACATTTGTAAACGGGCGATGTTCCCGGACCGAGGGGACTCGCGAAGAAAATTCCGTCTTGGGAAATATTTGCGGATTCCATCGACGACGAACTGTCGCCATGTCTGCGACAGGTCGCAAGATCTTTCCTCCGTTATGTCTCTTTTTTTTTATTTCACTTTACCTTAAAAGGCGACGAACGAGTTCGATAAACAAGGTTCCGTCGGACGAGCAAAATCAAAGATGTTAACGCCCTCCCCCCCCCCCCAATGTTACGTCTTCTTTAAATAATTTTTGTAAACACTCGCGTCGCTGATAAACAAGCTGTACCATTAAAAATAAAAAAAATTAAACCGACTTCGAAAAAACGCACTAAAAAGTATAAAATAATTTCTTTTTAATTTATGTGAATACACACGAACTTAAATACAATACTATCTTTTCGGAGGCGGTCCAAAATTGAAAATTTTCCAAATGACAGATGTTGCTGATTATGATTTCATTGGAATATGATGGGCTTGGAAATCAGTAGGTGGGAAGAGAAGATACATTAATATGTGAAAGCATGTAGAAAAATTTAGGGATTGTCGTAATTTCCAGTGTCGAAAATTTTCAATTTTGCGCCGCCTCCGAAAAGATTGTATTGTATTTAAGTTCGTGTGTATTCGCATAAATTAAAAAGAAATTATTTTATACTTTTTAGTGCGTTTTTTCGTAGTCGGTTTAATTTTTTTTTATAAAACTTTTTTTATTTCACACTTTTTATCTCTGTCAGCCGTCACATTCCAAATCGTAATTTATAAATATCTGAAAGCTGCAATCGATAACGGTAACGACGTCGCGACGTTATTGTTCCTAATATCTAACATTCAGCGGAGTTCACAACGGCGTCACCACCCTACATTTTCGCAAATAAAATCGTAATTAATAAAAAAATGTAAAATTTTTTTTGCATTTACAAGATACAAAAGATTTAATACTCTACAAGATGCAAAAGGTTTCGTTCCGATTGGTCCATCCATCTCGGCGTAATCGGTGAACATACATAGAAAAAAAAGCGAAAAGAAAAAGGCACATACAGATCGAATTGAGTAACCTCCTCCTTTTTCGAAGTCGGTTAAAAAGAGACAGACTCCAGTGGCTCGAGACAGGAGCGGATATTGTTTACCGAAGCCCTTCATTTATTCCTCGTTGTTTTTTTCCATTTTAATCGTCTTCTCATAAAAATGGGGACCCTTACTTTAACTCCCTGCGAAATAAATAGGAATATTATTATTCATAGAATTCTCGATTGCTTCCGGACTGTCCACTCCCCTTGCATATTCCGACGGAAAATCTGCCTTAACACGGCTCCCTTACAAAGCAAATTTTCCAGCGATTTCTGTCGGCGGATTAAGAACGCGAGACGGTTTCCTTCGTGCCCGATTTTTCGTTCGTTAGGTTCGCCGAGAGCGTATTTATGAATATTTAAGGTGACCAATCGGCGCGGCGCGCTGTGGGGTATTTGCCCCGATTATGCGGTCAAAATTCAATGTTGCTCGAGTTAGTTGAATATCTGAGGAACAATCTCCCATCATTCGTTTCCCAATTCATGTATCCATAAAGCACTGAGATTTGTCGGAAGTTCGAAATTCTGTTAACACGCTTTCATTTCACAACGAATTCACCTGCTAGTAATTTTTACCTTACTTAGATAAATTAAATAGATTTTTGTTTTATAGAAGTTTTTTTAGCTAAGTATAAGGTATACTTCTAAGAGAACTTCACTTTTGTACTATAAAGGGCGAGTCACCTAACGTTGTCACCTCAAACATCTTTGTCTTTTTTTAAAGATACGTCAAACGTCTGAGAGACAAAGTTGAATGGTAAAATGGGGCTCATACGATACCAAAAAAATTTTTGTTTTCATGTAATTTTTTTTAGAGATATGAAGGTCACCTTCATATCTCTTTTAAATGGAATGTCCTATTTTTGATATCATAGATCGATGGAGTATCAAATTTTTAGTATAAAATTGTAGACCTCAGTATGTCCTAAACCTAATAGTTAACGAGATATTATCCAAAGTAGAATGAAAATTGTTTCGATAATATCTCGTTAACTATTAGGTTTAGGACATATGAAGGTCAACACTCTTATACTCAGAATTTGATAGTCTATCGATTTATGGTATAAAAAATAGGACATTCCATTTAAAAAAATCAAAGTGACCTTGGAATGTCCTCCATCACTCCACCCACAAGAAAACAATTAATACTAAGTAATGTAGCCCGTCATACCAAACAACTTTCGTAGGAACTTTTTTTTTTTTATAACGACAACGTCTTCCGAGATATCCTGTAATCTGATCTGATATTCATATACCGCATAAAAAAGTCGCATAAAACAAATCGCATAAAAAAGACCGCACAAAAACAGGTTTGACTGCATAGTACAAAAAGTAGAAATCTCAAGCTTTAAAATGGTTGCTTTTTCATCAAATTTGGATAAATTTTAGCAAAGTTACAGCAGTTTAAATATTGAGCGAATTTTGAACTAGCTTCGACCGCACAAACCGGATAACTACCCCACTGTGCGGCGTCTACCATTTTACGACAAATGCCTTCTTCTTATAAAAGTCGGTCTTAGAAGTCCGAAAAATATGAAAATTATGTTTGTAGATTTTGATGCCAGTTTTAGTAATCTAAACAGTATTTTGAATAACGTTGAGTGCTATTGGGTTCAATTTCGATAGGAAATCGATAGAGCCATCCGCGTGCCAGCTCCAGTCGGCAGGAATCGATTAAGTTGATACACCATTGGCACGGCCTTTTTTCAGGTCTGATCCCCGTTGTACTGTTTTTGTTGATCAGAGAGGCCAGCGTTCTCCATAAAGGACCACGTTCAGTCGCCTCCCATTGTCCTCCGGGAGCATTTACATCGAGCTTGGAAATCAACTCGTGTCCGAAGTCACGATTTCGATTCCACAGTCTCGCCCATTGAGGATGCTAGCCTGGATTCGAAAATGAAAATAGCCGAGGTCGGTTGATCGGAAACTCTTCTATAATGTGCCGCAGTAAAAACATTAACAAAGAAGAAATATTCTCTTCGCACGTTTTCATTCTATAAATAATATTTCCATTTTTCCCGACCATCTTCTCCGACAAAAGCAAGCAAGTGTTCGAAAAAGGCGACAAATTTACCGAAAGAAATCGGGCTGTCGGCAGCACCGGTGTCCGAAACACAGAAATTCTGCGTTCCGAATGCTTTCCAGCTTCGGCAAACTGTACTCGAATCTGCCAGGACCGGCAGAGCTTTTTCCCGCTTTCTCAATCGAGAAAGGTCCTCTCGAGGTGCCAGGCAGATCCGCGGAAAGAGAATCTCCGAGATTCTTTTTCCGTGATATCGTCCGGGCTGCCGACCCTGTCACCTATTTGTTATTGTAATCTGCATCATTATGGATGAGACACGGATAATGGGATCGCAGGATTTAGCCTGGCAACCTGGCGAGGCAGAGCTGCCGGATAAAACATGGTCCGCGGGGCTCATCCTTTTATAATCGACGCCGGAGAGATCGCCGAACACCAATCGATAAACTGGGAAACCCTGTTGAATAAAGATTCTCCTCGGCGACACCAGCCCGCTCGTTAAACCGACTTTATTAGCAATTCTTAAAGAGCTCGGCTTCTCTCACAATATTGGGTATGGGAATAAGTTTTTGTCCTTTTAACAGATGTCGTTGTACTTAAGAACCGATCGCGTATTTCATGGAACGTAGTACATGTTTTGGGTAAACTTTACTTCACCGGACTCAAAATTTGTGCCTTTCTCCTATAAATAATGATGTACAGTGACTCCCAAAAATATTCGGACACTAGGTATAACTAACTTTATGATTTGATAATTCGATTGTTGATAAAGCAATCGCCCTGGGAATTATTTCTAGCAATAAAACATTTATTAATGTTGATAAACATATATGCTTTATTTGAAAAATATACATACGTTCCATAATAAAAATTATTAAACGAAATAATGGACCATTTGTGGCACACGAAAATATTCGGACACGTATTATATTTCTCTGCCAATCGCTTTCTGGGAACGCGATATTCCAAGAACGCGAAAACGTTTATTTACAAACAGAATCTCGTGGACCATTAGATGTCCATGCCACCTCACTACTGTCGGTAGTGAACGTAAATTTGTTCAAAATGGGTCGCAAAGGAAAGAATACGAGTTTCGATGTGCGACAGCTTGTAATTTTTCATCGAGAAAAAGGAAAAACCTATCGCGAAATTAGTGCAATGCTTCGTACAAGTAAGAGTACTGTTGCAGATATCAGTCGACGATTTTATATTGAGAATCGCATTGATTGTATTCCGCAAACTGGAAGACCAAGTCTCTTATATACGAAGGAGAAAAGCAAAATTATTCGGGAAGTGAAAAAAAATCCGCGCTTAAGTGTTCCAAAACTAGTTAGTGAGCTATTAGGAGAAAGCTCCAAAAATGTGTCAGCCGAAACAGTTCGGAGAACACTGAGGCAAGCTGGTTACAATGGAAGGGTGGCTAGAAAGAAACCATTTATCAACGAAATGAATAGGAATAAACGAAAAACCTTTGCAAGTGAGCTAATTTCTAAGGATGAGACATGGCAGAAGGATGTCATATTTGCTGATGAAAGCAAATTCAATCTGTACAATTCCGACGGAAGAACTATGGTGTGGCGGAAAGCGAATAAAGAGTTTAATTTTGAAAATACAAGAGGTACAGTGAAACACGGCGGAGGCAGCGTAATGATCTGGGGTTGCATTTCGTCATATGGAGTCGGTAACCTAGTGCTTATTGACGGTATCATGGACAAAAATCATTATTTAAATATACTTAAAAATAATTTAGTTCAAAGTGCTGAAAAAATGGGGCTTAATAATAATTTTAAGTTTTACCAAGACAACGACCCCAATTACAAGTCACGTATTGTGCAAGAATTTTTATTGTACCGCTGCCCCAAAATTTTTCATCCGCCGCCCCAATTACCGGACCTTAATCCTATCGAGAATTTATGGGATGAATTAGATAGAAAAATCCGAAAAACCCCAATTACATCGATGGCCGAATTAAAACAAAGACTTGCAACTGAGTGGTCGAATATAACTGTTGATTATTTTTTAAAAATTACAAATAATATGCCAAACAGGTTATGACATGTTCTTAAATAAAATGGTTATCCCACGAAATATTAAACAAATTTTGTAATGCTAAATTACATTATATAAACAGAAAAATTAATACGTGTCCGAATATTTTTGTGAGCCACAAATGGTCCATTATTTCGTTTAATAATTTTTATTATGAAACGAATGTATATTTTTCAAATAGAGCATATATATTTATCAACACTAATAAATGTTTTATTGCTAGAAACAATTCCCAGGGCGATTGCTTTATCAACAATCGAATTATCAAATCATAAAGTTAGTTATACCTAGTGTTCGAATATTTTTGGGAGTCACTGTATTTAGTATGTAATCCAGTAGGATCTGTAGTCCTACAGTTCGATCCTGTAGGATCAATGGTTCAGGAGTTATGCTTGCTTAAAGTTGAGCAATCTACAGTATTTTTGACAGATAAGGGCGCCGCCATATTGGTTTGTAGTGACGATCGTGTGCCGCTTACCGAGCAGACCCGCTAGATGGCAGCACGGGCACGCAGTAATATCGATAACATAGAGAAAATATCTCAGAAAAAGTTTGAGAAGAAATATCGTGGAAAATATTTACAAAAACCTAACCCAGACCTAATCCAGACCAGTTAAAACGCAACATATCGTAGCCATGTCATCCAAAATTCAAACAACAATCGCAACACCCGCTCTATATTATCAGCATTAATTTTCTAGTTTCAGCTCGGTCAACGGCGCGCGATCGTCACTACAAACCAATATGGTGGCGCCCTTACCTGTCAAAAACACTGAAAAATGCATAACTTTAAGCAAGCATAACTCGTGAACCATTGATCCTACAGGATCGAAACTTCGACCTGCAACCGCCCCGGGCACAAATCTACTGGATTACATACCGGATACATCATAATTAATAGGAGAAAGGCACAAATTTTGAATCCGGTAAAGTAAAGAGCAGTCCATGTTTTTGAAAGGTGTGTACCTAAGCTTCGAAACGCAGTTGGTGGCAATTGTTTGGAGCGTGAAAAGTGTCGACATTTGTTCCAAGTAAGCAGCATTTGCGGGAAGTTATGTTGCATTATTTTATTTTAAAGATAGGTGTCGCGGAAACGCATCGTTTGCTCGTGGATATTTAGGGGACGATGCTCCATCAAATACAAGTTATAAAGAATGGTTTCGGCGGTTTAAAAACCATGATCGTAAGGGACAAAGATCGCGATGGTGCGCCAAAAAACTCGAAGATACTGATTTGCCAGCATTACTTGATGAAAATTCACGTCAAATATTTGAAGAACTACTGTTGGGTGTTAAATACGAGAAGTAAATATATACAGGGTGGTCCACGCAGCTTGCACACCTATAATAACTTCCAAAGTATACGTTGCACGAAAAAATGTTGTATACAGAAGTTGCATGGTCTGAAGGGGTACATTATGTAGTGTATTTATTTTTTTTACAAGTGGACGCGTAAAGGACATATGAAGGACAACTACATTTTTTTAAATGGAATGAGGTATTTTTTAATACATCAAGCAGCTGGGAATTCGTTATAAAAAAGTAAAAGGAGATATTTTATAAAAAAAGGAGATATTTTAATTTAAATAACTCTAAAATACCATTACTGTCGTACTAAGATGTTACACAAGTAAGTAAACACTAACGTCTTACTACGACAGTAATGGTATTTTAGAGTTATTTAAATTGAAATATCTCCTGAACTACTAACTTTTCGACATACATAGGTTAGTACTTTTTTATAACGAATGCCCAGCTGCATCGATTGATGTATTAAACAATACCTCATTCCATTTATGAAAAATGAAGTTGACCATCACATGTCCTTTACGCGTCCACCTGTAAAAAAATAAATACACTACATAATGTACCCCTTCAGACCATGCAACTTCTCTATACAAAAATTTTTAGTGCAACGCATACTTTGGAAGTTATTATAGATGTGCCAGTTGCCGCGCCATTTTCAATCCCGCGGGATTGATGTGGGATTTATTTCAATCCCGCGGGATCCCGCGGGACTAAGAATTTGGGTCTTCAATTTAATATATGTTTAATAAAGAAACAAATTTTACTTAATGAGATAATCATCTTTAATCATATTAGTCAAAATTTATTAACAGAATACATATAAAATCTAAATGTACATAAATTTAAATTAAAATAAATCTCTTTTTTGGAAAACAAACTAGAATTGAAATGTATATACACTAGCGGACAAAAGTTTAGGACCGCTCTAAAGAAGACGATAACTTTTTTAATATTGTACTATACGATTTGAACTTTTTTGGGAATCTAGAGCAATTAGTTTACTAAAGGATGTGAAAAGAAATTTTTTCAAAAATTCCAATTGATCGGAATTGTTGGAAAAATGCTAAAAGTTGAATTGTTAACTTTTTTAGATGGGCCTATATTGAAAATTTTAAAAATGCGTTTTGTAGATCTGTGCCAATTAAACATATTCTGAAAATTTCGTCAAAATCGGTCGACGTTGCAATAAGCTACAAACATTTAAAGATGGTAAAAATTGCAGATTTTCAAGATTTTCGGCAATAAATCTAACAACAACGAAGATATTTTCGGTGTAAGTATCAGGTGCCTCATCTTGTATATCTACAGGGTGCCCCAAAGTTCGTAAACTTCCTGCAAGGGGGTGGTTCCTAAGACCATTTCAAGCGAAATTTTCCTTTGCAAAAATGTTGTCCACGGCTTTGTTTAGGAGTTATTAACGAAAAACACGAACCAATCAGAGCGTGACCTAGATACGAGTTGCCACAGTCGGCCTGGCGCGCCAACTGTCTATTGGCCGACTGTGGCAACTCGCGTCTAGGTCGCGCTCTGATTGGTCCGTGTTTTCGTTAATAACTCCTAAACAAAGCCGTGGATAACATCTTTGCAAAGGAAAACGTCGCTTAAAATGGTCTCATGAAGCACCCCCTTTCGGGAAGTTCATGAATTTTCGGACACCCTGTATATTAATTGCTGAGGTGAATCGGAAGAATTTTTTCCTTTACCAAAATGTTGGTTAGAACTTAAAAATAACTATAAAAATTGTTCAGAACAAACTATATGCAATCGACCTGTCTGTGAATATAATTTTAATTAGATT
Source organism: Lasioglossum pauxillum (assembly GCA_933228785.1). NCBI lineage: Eukaryota > Metazoa > Arthropoda > Insecta > Hymenoptera > Halictidae > Lasioglossum > Lasioglossum pauxillum. The sequence goes on from OW121704.1 coordinate 35,020,158, forward strand.
AAAATCTGAGAAATGTTAAAATTATAAAAGCAAATTTTAATTTGTAGAACTTTGAAAATATGATCGTAAAAAGCCAAGTCTATTAATTGTTGTATCTTCTAGTTAGGTTCTCAAGTCATTACAAAAATATATCCTGCAGCGGGAAAAGCTCGTTCAGCCTCTACACTTGAAGGTCGAATCGTTAAAAAATAGTCGTAAGCCAATACGTAAATATTTCCCCTTTTTGCCATCGCTCTCAAAGGAAATCATCTCTTTTTTTAAAGTTTTGTCGATATCTTCATGACAGACCATCGAAATAGTTCTTCGTGCGCGTCGCCATTCGCGAAATTTTGGGACGCATAGTCCCGCAAAATTTGCGGGATTCGGCTTCACCTATTTACGAAATGCGGGACCAAAATATGACGCGGGATTATGCACGATTGCAGAATAACGCACGATTGTTCGAAATGTAGTCATTATCAAGTTCCAACAGTTTGTTATATTGAAGTACGTTTGTTCGACGACGGAAATATTTGTTTCTTTATTGAACCGTTAAATATATAGAATGTGTTTTTCAAGAAATAATCTAACCTAACCTAAAAATTCCAACATTGGGAAACGTTCACACGCTACGGGTATGATTTATACGCTTTTTTCAACAAGAAAGTGCGGAAACTTATTCCCATACCCAATACTGAATTAAGCGGAAACATTTGTGCTTCAGAAAACGTGGAATCAAGAAACAATTTTACGTTCCAGCTCGCATAGTTTTACAACAAATCAGTTTAGCGTCCGTATCGAGAGTGGTTCGCCGGAAATACCGGCGTCACCTGGCCGACCGAGGAGCATTCGATATCCCAATCGATTTCTTATAAACGTCCAAGGAACGTATCGGTATCGTCTTCGATTCAAATCGAACAGGGAAAGAAGAATTCACCGGTGGACCGCGCAACGAAACATCGCCCCATAAATATCGGATATCGAATACCTTCGAACCGGAAACACCATCTGATGGGAATTTTTCGAATAAACCGAATCGTTCCTTACCTTTTAATAACTATCGAATTTCCTTAATAAACATTCGTGGTTTTATCTTACAAGCCAAAGAAGTTTCGCGCGGACAGAATCAAACAAAGACGTTCGTTCGGTTCGTAGAAAAATACCAAAAGCAGCAAATAAAAATTCCTGTCGCGCGTTCAATTTATTTTTATAGTGAAAGAAACCGCGCGTCTGACCTCTCGCACCCATCGGCCTAGCTCATCCTGCGGCTGTCAGTGATCGAAATGGCCGCGGGAACCTATACCCGAATATTTCGTCGAGCTTCGCCGTGGAGAATCAGAGGTTTCCTCGGTTGAAATACAACGCTGTCGCTGCCGTTGTTACGTCTGTCCGGTGTTTTGAAGCGTCGCGGACTTTATGAGCGGTGGAAGAAAGGGTGCGCGCCGGGGTTTTATGGGACGACATTTATGCTCCCATCGTGGGCGACTTTTTATTGGTGTATCGGGAGTGGAAGTATTAATGTCTCCGGTCTAAATTACACCGCCGGAATTTCGTTATATTTTTATCTCGTGCGGGGCGAAGGCGATCCGAGATTTTCGAAATTTTTCTCGGGGACATCGACCGCGAAACAACATAAAGAAATAACGTTTAACCGCTTCGATTATAGCGAGTATGAATACAGCTCGGTAGAAAAAGAAACCGCTCGTTTATAATTGGAAGAGGGCAGTTCGGTTGCGAAGGCGAGCGCGCGGAAGCTCGCATAAATTAGCATCGCGACAGGTCGTGTGCCATCAGTATCGGTTATCCGTGGCGTACAGGTGGTGCCGAAATACGTCATAATTTAGCCTCTAATCGGATAGCTGAGTGCGCCATAAGTAGTTCCGAGTGGTTTCCAAATGGCTTTCTATCTCTCTCGACATACTTTATCTGGAATCAACGTGGAGTGCCTCGCCTCAACAGTCTCCTGCTTTTTTCAAATGGTCCTGCAGCTTGCCAAAACACATCTCGACCCGGAATTCCACAATACCAATCGGAACATTCCTTTCGAAATAACAATTTATTCGAATGCGATAACTAGACAACGGTTGTTAATGCAAATGCATATTTTTGTAAAAAGTAGGTAAAGTTATGGGACCTGGACAGAAATTTACGTTCGCCACTACGCGATTCTTATAGTGTTTCTCGCGTTGATTCCGAATCTGTCCTTAATCTTTCTCCTAGACGTACAGTTTTTGAGAAAATTGAGTTTTAAAGAAGACGTATTTTTCAACTTTGAACAAATATTGTGATGCTATTATAAAAGATATTGAATTATTCTCTACAGCAAAAGATTCTGTAGACTTTCCCGAATATAGTGATATCCAATATTATTACATTATGATTGTTTAAACATGTTTAAACAATGATTAAAGACGGAGAGACACCACTTTTGCACCAATTTTTGAGGATATTTTGCAATTTATCTAAAAAAATAAGGGTCCAGCGGAAAATCGAACTATACCACGCGATAGAGCAGACTTTTACAGTCCTCGACAAAATAATAAGACACCTATATTTTTCAATTTCTTGTATTTAAAGGTGGAAAGTGTACACTATGTTATATCCTGAATACTACATACTATCTCCAAAGTAAACATGCGAAATCTTAGGATTGTATCGCATACCATAGCAAAATTAGAGAAAGATATGTGAACACGGACTGACATTGCTTCCACAAAAGTATAAGACATTTGGCCTATTTTCCAATCATGTGACTTCTACCATTAAGTATTCTACTGCGAACGTATTCAGACGTTGGATCTTGTGATTTTTTTACAGTATAAGTACATTTACTACGACGAAAAATAAATAATGGGTCGAGGAAAGCAGTTAGATGAAAGTGAGGTCGATCGAATCGTTCTGTTGCGCTCGGAAAAGTACAATATTAATAAAATTGCGAAATTATTAAACAGAAGTAGGTGCGCGATATATAATGTGTAAAAAAATCCAAGTGCTTATGAAAAAACGAAAGAAAGTGGAAGTCCTAGCGTTACTTCCGAACGTGATAAACGTGCAGTTTTGCGTGTTGCGTCGAATTTTAAGGACACAGCAAGACAAATAGCCGAAGAAGCAGGTGTGAAAACAAATTTAAGAAATGTACATCGCATTTTACAAGGAAGCAAACACATTAAACGGAAGAAATTAAAACGACGGCCACCCTTAACGGAGAAACACAAAGCAGCAGGGCTAAAGTTCGCTTGTGAATACGTTCACTTTATGAAAAACTCGAAAAAGTCATTTTTAGTGTTGAGAAAAAATCCAATCTAGATGGCCTTGATGGGTGGGCCTACTACTTTCATGGTTGCAGAAATGAAGAACTGCATTTAAGTTGCCGTCAAATGGGTGGTGGCAGTGTTATGGTCTGGACCGCTATTGGTTACTATGGAAAAACAGAAATAAACTTTTTATCAGGTCGGATGAATAGTAATAAATATATTGAACTAATAACAGATCAGTTAAACAAGCCTGCAGCTCGTATCACGCGTTGTGACTATATTTTTCAACAGGATAATACAGCAATCCATACTGCAAAATCTGTGAAACAATCTATTCCTCCAAAAGATATTAATATTTTGGAATGGCCCGCTCGTTCTCCCGATTTAAATATTATAGAAAATGTGTGGGGAGATTTGTCAAGACGATTCTACGCGAATGGGAGACAATATAATAACGTAAATGAACTAAAAGAAAGTATAAATCACAATTGGACATATTCAGAACAAAAACGAATCAAAAAGTTATATAAAACTATCCGAAAGCGATTACTAGACGTAATTCAATTCAAGGGAGGTATCACAAAGTATTAATTTTGTATTTTTATTTGCTTAATCAAACATTTTACTGTTACTGTCTTATACTTTTGTCGAATTAATGTCAGACCGTGTTCACATATCTTTCTCTAATTTTGCTATGGTGCGCGATACAATCCTAAGATTTACATGTTTACTTTGGAAATAGTATGTAATATACAGGATATACCGAAGTGTACATTTTCTACCTTTAAATATAAGAAATTTAAAAATATGTTAGGTGTCTTATTATTTTGTCGAGGACTATATCTTGAGAAACCACCCTTTTAAGTTTAGAACGTCGACGTTTTTTTCGAACCAGAAAGCAAAATATGTTCGCCCGACATGAGTTGTCACCAGTTTGAGGTGGCAACGTTAGGTGACTCACCCTGTATATTATTTGAACAGAATAACACATTCAGGTTGTCATTTATAATTTATTTCCTGGTTATTTAGTCATTCGATGACAGAAATGTAAGTAGCGTTAAATTAACTCAAGAAGTGATGAAAAACGAAACATTAATTGACGACTTAAACGATGTTGCAACTAATTTCTGGAGATTGCCAGTTACCATAGCAAAATTAGAAACAAAAGGACATTATTGCAGGAGTTAGTAAAATTAATTACTGAAGAGCTGGGACGGATATCTGGTGCTTGTGGAGAAATAATTCGAAGTAAATGGAAGAAGTTCTTAAAAAAAATCCAGGATTTGATCCTTTGTTAAAACTTACCAAACTATATATGCATCCACTACTGAAGGACCAGACGATGCAAGATATTGGAAAAAATACACGCATGCACCAATTACGTCCTGTGATGTTAAAAGGATATTTTCAGTGTACAAATTAATCTTCAGCTAGAAAAGACATCAACTTACCGTTAACAATATGGAAAAAATCATAGTTACATATTGTAATGCAAATCGCAGCAAACAATAAATGAAAATATTATACGTTGTATAATTTGTTTCACTAGTTTGTATATATTTTGCATATGTTTTTGCATATGTCGTGCATATATTTTGCATATATTTTTGTCTAAGCGATAACTAGACTGTGGATCTTTATGCAAAATAGAGATTTTCTTCGTCACTTACAAGATGCAGGAACCATATAAAAATTTCTTCCTATCTTTAACAATTGTGATAAATTGAAAATAACATATGGATGTCCCTAAATCGTTTTAATGTTTTTCCTGTTTTAAATTCCATCCACCCATTCTTAGCATAGATGCATAAAATCTGCAGTCTAGTGATAACAAATGGAAGCAATGCCATCGCTACACGAAAAACGAAATTACTTTCCGAACGACCATTATCAACGATTTTTGTCACAAACGGTAAAACCCGCAGTCTACAAATAAGAGTATGGTTGCCAATTGCGGGTTGCCAAGTCCAGTGGCGTGCGGTTATTAAGCATAATGCTGCAAACCGCTAACGATGTTTGCGCTAACTGCCTGGCCGATGAAAGAAAACTGGAGCTAAACGTCGGTGCTCCATTAAGAAGGCTGGCGCGAGGGGGCCCGGCTTAAGCCCGACAGCCGAAGAAATTTAATCTCTCCGGGCCCGAGTAAGATTTCAGTGATCTACGACGGGGGCGTTGATGATTTCGCATGCCGAGGAATTCGCGCGCCGGGAACGGAATGCTGAAGCGGACGCACAAAAGAACGCTACACAGCCGCCTTCCATTTAACTGGCGCCGACGTAATTTCGTTTGCGCCGTTCCTGAACGAGAGCGTAAACGAGCACGGCCGCTAATTTGTTTACGCGAGCGCCTGCAATCACCGACCTGTGTTTCATAATCGGGAACGCGAGCATGCTAACGCCTGGGTCCGGTGATTCGTCCGAAGGCTGGCATCGGCTAACCCAACGGAAAATCTATTGGTAATTTCAACGACCAACTTCATTTTTCAACTGAAATTGGAGAAGCTGAATTTAAGCATTTGGGGACAAATATTTTTCTAGGATTCAGCTGCTAAAGTTGCAGGCAAATCATTTAATTGTATTAATATATTAGGTTGGGGAAAAAGTTTCTTCGTATTCTCCCGATAGATGAAGTTACCCTACTAGTACAAAAATATTGGATAAATATTTTTTTCGAACATTAGGAAAACATTTTTTAAGCCACACTTTTTCATATGAGAAAAATATTGCATCTGAATATTGTATACATATACAAGAAATGTAAATTGAATGTTTAGAAAATATAAGCTAAATATTCAGAGAATATAAATTAGATATTTAAAAAATGTAAAGTAAATATTTAAAAAATATGAAACCAATATTTAAATAACATTCAATTAAATCTTCAAATTTAAGAAAAAGTTATAACAAAAATTAGAAACTGTATATAATACTACTTTCCGTGCACTGCTTGAGGGTATATTCAACTTTGTCTTCGAAAGGAGTTTATAAAAATTCAGAAATGTTTATGCAGTTGTCGGGATTCGAACTCGGGACCTAAAGAATCGATTAGTGTAACAAAAAAATATGCATTTCTATTTAAAGAAATGATGCAATTGTTAATTGCACATGCACAGTTGCACCTAAAAAAATCTAAGGGTAACGCTATTCGGACCATTTATTTTCCTCTTTTTGATATTTCTTCGTAAATGCATCAATAACGGAGTTATGGCCTGAAACAATTGCGTGAAATACCCTGTATTTTATAGCGCTGCGAGTCTAATCTGCAGACTGTATGTTTAGACAAAGCCGAGAAAGATCTCGAATAGGACCCAGGAATGCTATAGAGAGTCTGTTGCTAATTTCTATATCCATGATTGTTACGAACTTTTTAATCTTAAAGTTCAATCACATTGCGTAAGACGTAGGAGCTACGATTATTTTTCGTATGTCGATTAAGTGACACACACGAATTCGAAGTACGTTATATTAAATAAAGATTTATATTATATTTGATTATAAATATATTTATATTATAAATCAATATTTCATTCGTAATATGAAAGGTGTGTATGTCTTCCAGCATATTCTGGAATAAATATTTTTCCATGTTAAACGTTAAACATAAAATGGACCGTTTATTTTCAAAGTGGTGTAAGTCCATTTTTGAAAAAAATGAGATATCACATTATTCATGCTTAATTTAATGTAAATAAAATTTAAAAAAAATAAAAAAACAAGAGAAAATGGACTTACACCACTTTCAAAATAAACGATCCAAATATGTCCTGCATATTAGAAAAAAACAATGCTATTTCTAATATTACATAAGGACTCCTTTTATAGTGAGAAAAAATATTTTTTTCATAATATGAAATAAATATTATCTGTATATTAGGAAAAAATATTCTATTTCTAATATTACATGAAGATTTATTTTACAACGAGAAAAAATATTTTTTTCACAATATGAAATAAATATTATCTGTATATTAGGAAAAAATATTATATTACTAATATGAAATAAAGATTAATTTTATATTTAGAAAAAAATATTTGTTCATAATATGAAATAAATATTGTTTGTATATTAGGAAAAAATATTCTACTTCTAATATGAAATAAAGATTCATTTTATATTTAGAAAAAAATATTTTTTCATAATATGAAATAAATATTGTTTGTATATTAGGAAAAAATATTCTACTTCTAATATGAACTAAAGATTCATTTTATATTTAGAAAAAAATATTTTTTCATAATATGAAATATTGTTTGTATATTAGGAAAAAATATTCTACTTCTAATATGAAATAAAGATTCATTTTATATTTAGAAAAAAATATTTTTCTCGTAATATGAAATAGATATTTTATGTATATTTAAAAAAAATATTTGCTATTAATGTAAAATAAATATTATATGTATATTTGAATATTAAAAACAGATTGAATCTCTTTTTAATATAATATGAATGTGTATACAATATTTTATGCTACTAGGGTACCATGCCATGACTCTGTTAATATTAATCGGATGGCGTTACTCGAGTGCGTCTGAAAGGTGACATATCAGAGAGTAATTGCAAATAAGAAATTGTGATATTCGTTTATTTAGTCAAAAGTTATTACGTTTTGAAAATTAGTGAAAACAAAGAAGAAATCGATACATTTTAAAATTTTATTACAAAGAAGGAAAGAATGGGTCCCAAGCTGCTAAAAAAATTTGTGATGTTTATGGACCTGATACAGTATCAGTACGTGTGACACGAAGTTGGTTCAAGCGTTTTGAATCCGGAAATTTTGATGTTGAAGATACACCTCGTTCTGGTCGACCCGTCACTGAAAAAGTTGATCAAATCATGCAAACAGTTGAGCACGCCCGGCACATTAGCAGTCGTGACATCGGTAAGGAACTAAACAGCGACCACAAAACAGTTCTAAACCGTTTAAAGAAGGCTGGATACAAAAAACAGCTGGATGTTTCGATGCCTAACGAGTTAACATTGGAAAATTTAAAGAATCGAATTTCAATTTGCGAGTCGTCGCTAACACGAAATAAAATCGAACCTTTTTTGTAAACGGCTCATTACAGGCGATGAAAAATGGATCACGTACGATGTTTTGTGCTGGCCCAGAAATCACAGAAGATCTACAGTGACGGGATTATGGTTTTACCTCGAAAATGGCGAAAGGTGGTCGATCGAAACGGCACATACTTGATTTAATAAATTCCATTTGAAATCCATTTAAAAAAGCTTGATTCACTTCTGCATCAAAATACGAAGAAACTTTTTCCCCAACCAAGATATTAATGTTTCAAAAAATCTTCGTCCGAAAAGGATGAAGCATTTGATCGTGAGCGAACATTGTCCCGAAATTTAATTGAAGTTCCTCGGAGGATAACTTCTTCTGGCGAACGCACTCTTTCATTATTCAATCCCCAGTCTGCAGTGCTCCAGCAAAAAGAGTTTATATTTTTGTTCTCTCGTCGTTTTTCCAAAGAATGAGACGCAGCCGTGGCACGTCCCGGAACCTAGCAAAACAGAGAGAGAGAGAGAGAGAGATATATTTCAGAGTCCGGGATTAGGTTAGGCTTTTTTCCACATGGCGCGCGAGCGCCTTCACGCCGTGTAAAATGTCTCCCACTAAATTATCACACCTGGATTTTAACTGGCTTGAAAATAAAGTAGCATCCCCTCTCCTCTTCACGGCTGCTCGAGCAAAAAGAACGGGACGAAACTCGTGATTTACTGGGAGAGGAATGAGAGCCGTTGGATCAACTCCGAGTGTGTTGATCGCTTAAAGCACCCCTAAATGCGTAATTAGCAGAGTGAAATTCTCGCGAAATCCTCTTCGGGAAGATTATTCAAACTTTATGGAAGAAAAGTAGCTACCCTATCGAAACGATCATTCGCTAAACATGGAAGACGCGAGTGCGTTATGAAGCCTAATAATTCATAGTTTGCTGTAAGGGGTTGCCAACGGAGAAACCGAGTTCCGGCCTGTTAATCCGTTCGAATAATTATGAACGTCGGCGCGCGGACGTTGCGTCGGGGCCGTTGTTCGAGCAAGCATAACAGAATTACGAGCGGTTCCCGAGGGACACGCGAGTTTCGTTCCCCGAGCGAGGTCCTTCTCGTTCGCAGTTCCGTCCGGACAGATTCCTGCCGTGACAGCGGGACTTTAGCGGTGTCCCCGGCCCGTCCCGAGCCCGAGCTTGCATTCGTTTTGACACGGACACGCAGGGGACCCGATAATCCAGCGTGGACGTCACGCGCAATTTTCTGCGGATGAAAAGGCGAACCCTTCGCCACGGTCACGAAAAATCCGCTAATGGAATCGTTAAGCTTTAAAGAAAGGTCCTCGCGCACCATGCAACAACTCCGTAATTGTCGCATCGTCGGGTTTTAACGGGCTGTAATATAAAAAGAAGCAAAATATTTTTCGAACAACCTAATACAACTGTTCAGCACGAAATATTTTCCCTTTTAAAAAAAAACGCGAAAGCGTGAACGATGTTTCCATTGAACCGACAGAGGGGCTATCCGAAGTAATACAGGCCGATTTTTGTGAAACCTCGATGAAAAATAGTTTTTTTAGAAATATTGGAGCCATATTTTTGTTTTCGCAGCGAACATCGTTCATACTGACTGGACAAAAACAACCCTGAATGCTGGGGGGATGAGAAATACGTTTTAATCGAGCACCAAGTTACGAGAACAAAGTTATGTCTCGCGCATTTTTATCGATCTCCTATTCTCCGTTAAATGTTCTTAATTATCCTTTTTTCATTAAAAGCTCTTTAACCCGAAGAATTAGTGGCTGGAGAGTTTATACCAGCGAGTCGCTACCAGAAAGCGTAACGGGAAACTAAAAAGACTTTGATAATTAAAATTTCAATTAATCTGCATAAAGGCTCCCTCTCTCTCTCTCAATGATTATAAAAACAGCCCGCAATTTTAAGCTATAATCCATTTGCGGAATTAATTGGTATTTCATGGTAAACTAGAGACACGAATTACTGCGCTAAAGCGATTAAACATTCCTCTTTTACATACTTTCTCGAACTTATTATCGATTTTTAAAACACTTTATCCGATCATTTTCGTCCGAATAACAGCCTCAAAGAAAATGATCAAAATTTTGGCCCCATCTGCGAGTTCCAAATTTTTCCAATTTCTCTCGGAAACTTATGTTCCAGAAATCGTCTGTCTCGTACATTTTTCCCCGCGTCCTGATTGAATTGAATAATTGAACGAAAAGAAGTTGAAGTTTCCGCGAGCACCGGCGCATCCGGTACGTTTGTTCAATAATCTTTGCGCAACGAAATCGTGGCTCGCTCTTATTACCGAAGAAATCCCGGTGCGGTCACGTCGAGTCTCGCGTGTACATAAAAATCCTCAGACCTAATTACGCACGTACACAGTCCGAATCGTCTAATTCCACGGCACGGTACCCATGGGAAATTAAAGGGGATGATTGATACAGGTAAAGAGAAGCCTTAAGACGCGTGCACGCGCGCCTTTTATATCGATGATCCTGTAACCGTGCAGAACTGCCCCAATAATGAAAATCATGATCGGAGATCAGAAAATCCCGGTTTAATTGTCTTCCATAAAAATTTCGTAACAAACGAGGATTCTCCCAGATGAAATAATCGGAATTGATTCGATCGGTAATGTCTTACTCCCCGGAAACTCGGCGAATGGAGTTAATGAATCGGGGGTGAGATTAGGGGATGATTTCGCCCGGGTTATATAGGAACGATCGAGAACGGAATTTACGCGCGGCTGCTAATAACTCCTCACTATAAATAGTTCCTGAATTCCTATGTGTCTGGCCATTCTACCCACCTTTGTTAGCCCGGCTTTTCACACGGGCAACCTTCTCCACCCCTTGACTCGTCTCTCGAGCCTCTTCCTCCTTTTTCTTCGCCGTTTCTTCATTCTTTCCCGACCTCTTCCTTCCTTCCTGCCTTCCTTCCTTTCGAACCCATCCCCTCGGACCCGTTCATTCTTTTCTTGAAGATAGAGGGGCGACTGGGTTACAGAAAGAAGCTCCCGGACGTGGTCTACGAGACTCTCCGCGTATAATGCGAAGGGCACTTATGCGACCAGCGAGACAATTTCGTCCCCCTTCGTCGTATCGAGAAATCAGCTGCCACGATCGATCGATCGACTGAGTACACCTCGAGCTGATGTCGACAGAATGCTGCGAGCAATTATTAAAAGGAACGCGATCTTCTTAAATTCAAACACTTCTTTTGAACATTAATTCAAAATCCCACGAGCGGATTATTTCACCGATTTAGATTTCGCGTACGAGTCGTGGGCGAGGCACAAGAACTGTCGCGTTTCGGTAGCTTTTGCCGCACCGACGATAACAGCTGTTCGAGTTCGATGACAACCGGCGAGGTAATCGACCGAGTTTGTAAACCTCGCCGGTAGTTCATGGCAGAGTTGGGCAAAAATCAACTAATATTTAAAAATGACTAATAGTCTGATTGTTTGTTAGTCAAAACTTAAAAAAAGTCAGTTAAAACTTTTTGATTAGTAGGTCATAACTACATGGCACTAGTTAGTCACAACTCCAAGTAATCGTTAGTTATTGCTTATTAGTAGACTGCGGATCTTTATGCATTCATAATATGTCGAAATATGCAAAATATATGCAAGATGTATGCAAGGTATATGCTAAATATATGTATAGGGAATGTACGGATCTGTAAAATAGTAATTATTTTATTGTTTTATTTATTGTAATTTAAATTAGAATATACAACAATAGTTTTTTCTATAGTGTCGATTTTAAATTGATGCCTCTTGTCTGTTAAAATTAATTTAAAAATTAAAATTAAGAGCGTTCTACATCACATGAAGTTATAGGGGCATATTTAAATTTACCCCAATGATGTGCCAGAACCTCTCGTGTCCTTCAACGTGTTCATCCTTCAAAATCTTGCTTATTTTTAATAATACATTAAAGTGTACATTTCGTTTTAATACAGATTCCATTTTATGTGTAACCTTTTCTCCATAATCATCGGGTATAATTTTTAAATTTTCTATAACTGTAGTTACCAAATCTATAGATTCCGTTAGAGGTAATCCTATTGTTTCCAATTTCTTCGTGGCCTCAGGTAACATTTTGAAATGGCTCTGAATACTATTTATGCAAAATTTATGCAAGAAATATACACTTATGCAAGAAATATGCACTTATGCAAAACAAATTGGGACAAAACAAATTTCTGTTTAGGTCCCAGTTTTTTTATCTATTTTCGATAAAAATATGCAATTGCATAAACATCCGCAGTCTACTTATTAGTTATGATTAATCATTAGTTAAATTAAATGATCAGTCATCAGTCACTATTGTGCGATTAACATACATTAATATGTATACTTAAACTATATCGGAATATGCAGTGACCAAACGTGTCATAGTCTGTATTTTATGTGTTTATAAACTAATAGAATATTTTTTTGTTATTATAATGTCTTATTTTAACTCATAACCATTTTTAGTCATTAGTCACAGTGAAATTCTGATTGCGTATTTAGTCATTAGTTATGCCATTATAGTCAGTATTCAATATTCATCCTTAATAAAAATTTAGTCATTAGTCATTACGTTCAAATACTTATGTAGTCATTACTCATAGTCATGCTCAAGTATTTACTTAGTCATTAATTATTAGTCACTTTTCTAGAGCTTATAAAGTTATTAGTCAATATGTAATCATAATTGTGACTAGCGTTTGCCCAACTCTGGTTCATGGAACCCGTTATTATTGTCGCGTGGGCCATCATATCCTCTTCTCCTTATGTCAAATCCGTTACCTTAATTCCATTGTATCCCGTGCAGCACCGTTTGTTAGGTCGCTGCCCTAACAAACGTCGCACAGTGGCCGAAATCCGGCTGAAATGGACAAAATTCGATGACTCAGTGAATTCTGCAGTAAATTTTTAGAAAATTGGTATCTCTAGGTTGTTTTGGACGTAGATTTCAAATTTTTAATCAAAATTATCAAATTCAAAATGGTTGATTCAATATGGCGGACCGAAAAATCAAAACTGAATGGATTTTTTTGAAAATTGATATATATGAGTTATTGGGGATGCTGATTTTGAATTTGTATTCGAAATCAGGTTTTTTGTGTTTTTTAATTTTTTTGTCTTTTTTTGTTTTAAATTTTTATCTTTTCTTTTTATTTATATTAATGCGGGAATATTTAATTTTATGTTTTAAGTAGTGAACACAATTTTATTATGCCTCTATCTAAATAGTAATATTATGTTCTTCAAGATTTTCAAAGCAATCTTCAATATCTAAAGATTCATCAGAAATAGTGTCATTATTAACTGAATCTTCTGAAACAACATCATCATCATTTTCATTGTTAGTTATATTATTTATATCAACCCACTTGATTAATGTTTTCGCTTCGGTTGATAATTTTTTTGTCCTTTTATCTTTCTGTAATCTATTAGCACTAATTCTAGGATCCGACGAAATAAGAAGATAATTCATTACGTCTTCATTATTGCTTTTACGAGAGTAAGTTCTACTATTATAGCGTCTAGCATCTTTAAATATATTATTTCCAGAATCTTGAGCATCTTCAGAAAAATAGCCTATAGGTAGAACCAACTTCCGCATAATATTACTACCATGTAGTAGCACTTTATGTACAGAAGGCATCCTATACCATCCGTACAAATTAATAAATATTTCCGCAGTTTCTTTAGCATATATTTCAAATTTTTCCAAATTTATTGTAAAACCGCTTGCCATTACATGTAAGATATTTGCAAAAAAAAACAAAACAAAATGTAAAGTTCGAATGTAAAAACGAGCACATTATATGTCAACTTCTGTCAACGAGCACATATTAACTGGTATATTTATTTTTAAATATATTTATTTGTTAATAACAATTTGTTATTAACTTTAAAATGTTATTAACACATGAAATAAACTTAATGCAAGCTAATTTTTTTAAAACAGATTCACATAAATAGCCTTTCTTGATTCTGGGTATTCGCACTTAACTGTCTACATGAAAATACATACAGTATTATATTATTAATATCTTTTCAATGGGCAAAAAACGGCAAACGGGGTTTGTTTCATAACTTTAAGGATACTTTAAGAAAAAGATTTATCCTAGTCTCGTTCGTCCGTTATGAGGGGAACATATTAAATTACGCATTGGAAACTTACTTTTTTAATTCAAAATCGAGTTAATACGCTGGTCAACTTAGAAACTCGAAAATAATTATTAAACATATTCAAAAAAAATTTTAAATATTTTTTATCGATACAATGTATAAAGAGCTATATAAGTAAATTTTTTTATAATTTTACATGCAACTGTAGCTGTATACGAGGAGTTTGAACAGACACAAATATTATGAAATTAAAGCGATGAGCGAATAACGGCGATACTTAAATATGAATATCTACTTGTACTTAATAACTTTTAACTCATTTTACTTGTTTTTCATAAACTTCAGGGTATTGTTGAAGACGTAACATAATTGGTTTTAGTCATTTAAACAAAAGTTACAAATCGATTTTTGTCCAGGTTTCGGCCACTGTGCGTCGCACAGTGGTCGGAAATCGCCAAAACGTGGCCAAAATAGGAAGGAGTACTCCAATGTAGTTCAAAATTGATATTCTTAGGTTTCTCGGGTCGCTGATCATAAATCTGATGTCAAAAATTAAAAAAACAAAATGGCGGATTCAATATGGCGGATGCGTAACCCAAAAAATTATTGGACTGTCTTGAAAATTAGTATTCCCATAGTTTTCGTGCCAGCGAATATGAATCTGATGTCAAAAATTAAAAAAACAAAATGGCGGATTCAATATGGCGGATGCGTAACCCAAAAACTTATTGGACTGTCTTGAAAATTAGTATTCCCATAGTTTTCGTGCCGGCGAATATGAATCTGATGTCAAAAATTTTAAAAATAAAATGACGGATGCGTAACATGCTATGTGAAAAAATTATTTGATTTTGCTAATAAAATGATTTACCGAAATTTGATTTCGCTAAATGTTTCATTGTACTTACCGATGACTGCTTCAAAATTAATGGATAAAAGATTATATTAAATGAGCGACAAACAATATAAAACTAAATAAGGAGAACATTTTATTATAATAAATAATATTTATGTAAGAAAATACTATAGATAAGAGAGAGAAGTGGATATGCGTTCCAGTAGAAAGGATGATTGGTGTGGGAATTCAATGATAACAACCATTGACGGTGAAGCCGTCCGCCAAGGAGTGCGATTTATTAAAAGAACTTTAAGACCTTGACACTGGGAGAATGAGAAAGTAAAAGTAAATAAAAATGAATCAGGAAGTTAATAACATTATATGACAATAAATAATTTTTCTCATTAAAGAGAATAATTTCGACAAGGCCGTTTTCATGCTGGAATCAGTGATCTTGATTGTGAATCCACTTTTCTCCAATATCTGGTCCTCCAAATGCTGAAGAATAGTACTTAAACTACTACAGTAATTTTTCGATCGGAGTCCCAACACCCGTGTGTTGAACGGACTTGGGTAGCGTAGAGAGGCTATTTTTTTATGACTCCGTCGACCGCGCCGAGACTTCAAACGACGAGCCGAACATAGAGAAGGACAGAATGAAATAGGATCGCGTGGCCGAAGCGTGTAGTCGTCGCCGGCACAGTTTAAAGGCCCGTGCGTCATCGTAATGAAACACCAAAATCTTAACTTCTTTATTTTCTATGATATCATGATGCGATTTTCACCAACATATTCGAGGAATTTTTCTAATGCAAAATGATACCAAATACGATACAATTGGGCCAATATTTAGTAGTTTAATCGACGATGAAAGTTTCGAACGCAACGAAGAACAGCGACAACGCGGGCCTTTGAACTGTGCTGGCGGCAGCTACTGTTCGCGTCTCTTTCTTTCCAATACGCTCTTCTTCGTTGCGTTCGAAACTTTCATCGTCGATTAAACCACTAAATATTGGCCCAATTATATCGTTCTTGGTACCATATTAATCAGCGAAACGCCAGGAATAAGCTAGTTAAAGTCCCATAAACCGATCATTAAAATTAAGAAGTTTGAGATTTCGATTCAGTCGAGTCAATGTGTGGTGTTCACACCGATATACCCGAGCCGAGATCAAACATCGCCGCCCTACGGCGCGGCGCAGCGTTGGCCGGCAGTGGAGTGAGTAGGCACTGGACTACGGTTAGATAGGCGACCCAGGACTCCGATTGAAGATTTACTGTACCAAGGTTATTTCTAACCATGAGTAAAATTTCTTTTCTGGAGAAACGTATTTCAGTATCAGAAGAACCTGAAAGTATAAAAAAATAATGTGTTAATTAAAATTTTTTTTTTAAACAATAAACAAATTGTTGTTGATGTTCAAAACATGTATCAGAAAATTCTATAAGTGGAACCATACAATGCTTATTTAACAAACTTTATTATATCTTCTAACTTTCTCGAGAAAACATGCTTGTAACTAGTACCGTGACTACCTCTGCGTCACAAAAATGGATCGTATGACCAAATCCGCAATTTTCCGCAGCTTTTTTTTCAAGATAATATAAGATGAAAGTATCTACTACAAGACCCAGCAATTACATCTGGAGCATATTGGGGTGTATACAACTTTTAGTTTACATTCTTAAAATCTGTGCACCAAATTTTATCTTTGACTTTATACATTATAAACACTAATTAATATAAATCTAATATTATTATTATGCATAGTACTTACTTCCAGGAACAGCATCCATTATACACACAAAAAAGAAATTCACTTTTCGTAAAATTACAAGCTTCACACTTGTTTTCTCACACCGTAGTTCACTGCACAAAAACTGCGTGACGACTGAACGCGATATTTGTACTCCCACCATTTGGCAGGTATACATAATAAAACCTTTTTACTTTGGGTTTCCCATAGAGTCATTATCTGAGTATCCAGTATGGCAAACCCCATACGCCTAACGGGAAATTCATTTTTGGCATTTTGGCCACGTTTTAGCGCTTTCCGACCACTGTGCGTCGGTGCGATCCTAGATGTTCGATTTCAAAGTCCCCACTCCTTGTTCCTTCCGAAACCGATGGGCCACGCAATATTAATTTCATTGTCTTCAGTAGTCATGGGATTCTTCGTTTACGCTTTCTTACATCTACACATCCAGTATTTCTAAATAACTTGTAGCTATTAGTAAAAGTCAGCCTAGAAGGAGTGTTTCGCTCAGGGTATCTTTCTTCGTAAAGCAATCGGGCCTGCAATGCATTTTGTCTATATTCACACTAAACCGTTATCATGTCACACCCCTTTCAATCATTGAGTAAGACATACCGGAATCGCGTATGGAAACATGCTGTTAGTAAATAAATCGCAGCGTCATCGGCTAGACTCTAGCCGCTAGAGGATGTTCGAAAACATTCCATAGCATTGAAGGACCTCAGCATGTTTACTACAAGTCTCACTGGCGATAAACGTACCCAACAAAAACATTCTGTAAACGGGAGCCAAGTTCTCATGGCCGTAAAATGTTGTGAGATCAAACAAATACGGCCAAGTTCGTTAGCTTAGAAATACCTGTTGCAATACTGAAAAAAGCGTTTGTAAAAATTAGTTTAAAAAAACGCTATTTAATATTTAAAGAGATGCATGATGGGCTAAATTATTCAAACTTGGCCGCTTCCTAACACCTTCTATGGCCATTGGTTTAAAAAGTATATCTCGGAACCTACTAATGTTGGAAGATTAATATTTTGTCAATATTGAGACTTGATAGCATTTAACAACTGTACGAAATTACATCTCTCCATCTGCCTCCAATGCCGAGTTATAAGCCTCTAAAAAACGGCTAAGTTGTTTCGTGTAAAAGGAGGTAGTGCGAGAACTTGGCTGGTGCATCACCGTGCACCTAGATTCTGCTTCCATATTTTAGTTAAATACGTTCTTTCTGTCCGCGACCTTGAATGACCTTGAGTAATTATACTCACTGAATTCGTAATGAAAGGGACTATCATTGTAGATGTTTAAAAGAGGGTGGTACCATTTTAAAAAAATGAAGGTGCCTTTGATATCTCTAAAAGAATGTCGTAAAAACAAACATTTTTTTGGTGTCGTATGAACCCCATTTTACCATTCAACTTTGTCCTCAAGTCATTTAATGTATCTTTGAAAACAACAAAGATATTTTAGGTGATAACGTTAGGTGACTCACTCTGTATAGTTCTTGTTACATTTTACTTCCGATTCTATAAAAATCCTCCTTTTTTCGTCTTTTCATCCTTCTCTATCCGATCTTCCTTCGAGGCTCATCTGGTCTCGCTAGTTTAAACTTTACACAATGTCCGTACAGACATACAGTGGGTGTACCAAGTACTCGTACACTTTTTAAAAACTAATAACTTTTTTTATAATTGTACCAAACGACCTGGTTTTTTATCATCAATTAGAAGCATTGGTTTACGATATGCTATGCAAGAAAGATTTTCCAAAAATTATAATTTACAAGGTTACATGCAGAAATAAAAAAGGTATTTTTTAAAACATTTTTATTTGGGCCCTTAATGAAACTTTAAAATGTACGTTTTGTAGATCTATGCTGGTTATACATATGCTGAACATTTCATTGAAATCGATCAACATACACACGAGCTACAACGGTTAAAAATGGTGAAAATCATAGTTTTACACGACTTTTGACCAGTTTCTGCTTCAAATCCACAGAATCGTACATCTTTCAATTTCAAGAAATCGTACGTCAATCAATTTCGATGAAATGTTCAACATGTGTATAAATAACATAGATCTACAAAACGTATATTTTAAATTTTCATCAAGGACTCAAACAAAAAAGTTTTAAAAATACCTTTTTTATTTCTGCATGTAACCTTGTAAATTATAATTTTTAGAAAATCTTTTTTGCATATCATTTCGTAAACCAATGCTTATAATGTAGCAATGATTATAAAAAATCAGGTCGTTTGGTACGATTATAAAAAAGTTATTAGTTTTTAAAAGGTGTACGAATACTTTGTACACCCACTGTAGATATGTAGACTGCGGATCTTTATGCAAAATAAAAAATGTTTGCATTGATTCCAGGACACGGAAGCCAAACAAAAATTGTATTTTTGTTTTAATTATTCAATGAAGCTGAAGCAAATATATCGATGTCGTTAAACGTTTTTAACATGTCCACTGCTTTAAATTACATGTACCCATTTTTGTCGTAAATGCATAAAATCTGCAGTCTATAGATATGTTATCAATATACTACAACTTTCTGGACAAGTTATACCTTTCTGGAAGTTGCTTAATTACTGAAGCGGCGTGAAGAGAAGTTAACAATAAGTTTCGCAGGGTCTGAGGAGGGTGTCGAAAAATATTTCCGCGCGTTCATAGGCCATGATGGTTTTAATAGCCGCTTTACGACACGACGCGTGGCAGAAGTAGGCTGTAACTGTTCGGCGGTTTTACGTGCCATAAAATATTCGCATGATTTCCCGCGTCGCATTCTTCCCCGGCGAGACGCGGCCTCCGGGAACAATTTTCCGAGGGAAACACAGTAAACACGATGAAACACGCGCGAAATTACTGGCCACGTCGTTCGCCAGCACCTAACTGGCGATTATACCGTAGTTTGCCCCGCACGCTGAAGGATTTCCACCCGCGCCATTTTGGACCCATTGAACGGCGATGAGCTCTCGCCCGTTACCATTAACAGTAATTAAGGCGGCCTTGTGATAATCGTAAAACGAGCGAACAGCTTTTTAATTTAATTACCGACACTTCACCGGTTATACAGTCGAGGCGAGATCGACATCCGACAGTTTCCCCCTGTCTTCTCGGACAGGAAATGGCCGAAACCAGGCTACGTCGACAAACGCTATTCACGACAATATTGATTAACCCTAACTTTGGAAGACAAGCGTTCTGCACCGATGTCGGTCCACTTGTGCACGTCGACGATGACGGCTCTTAACTGACAGTGGTCTACATTCGGAACAATAATTCTCGTACTTCACGTTTTGATCATATCACTTGTCCACGAACATTAAATATTCCAGGCAAACTATTGAACTTTTTATTTTATATTGCGAGAGCGCATCGGCGACACTTCACTTCGGTCTTGATATCCTCACAATAATATGTGACATCGACGTAAACTCCATTACATAAATAATTTTCCGCGTTACCCGCTTTCATAATTAATGATTTAGCCGACTGCAGCCCGATCAATAGTCCGAGGGATTTATAATTCCGGATTATTAGCATGCTTCCCTTTATTATCCTGCGGGACAATTTATGGCTATGACGCCGCTTCCTGAAAATGAAAATCTGCCCCCCCTCCCGAAAAAAATGACTCGCTTTTCCCGATGCGTGCAATTAACCGATAATTCGCTGGCAGCGTGTACGCGCCGCGGAAAAATTGGTGGAACACCGGAGCGCGCGCGCCAAATGTTTCCAATTAATTCAACCTCGACGCAGATTTCTCTCTCTGTACACGTTTTATCACGTAAACAGATTTGCGCGGCCTAGTTTTTACTAACCGATTTATAAAGCAATTATTTTGTAATCGATACCCGGCGCGATAAACAATTCCTCGGTAAACACGGTTCCGTCGCGATTCGGTGAAAACCGTGAAATGCGTTCACAAAACTGTCCGCTGTATAACAAATTTAATTAATCGTTGTGAGCCAATCAACGGATGTTATTCAGAGAAATATTTATGGTGAGAGAATTATTATTCTATTCATCTCTTCAAGCGGTTATCGATCTCGAAAAAGAGTTATTCTGTTTCAAGGGTGTACGAACCTTTTCCGTCCTTTCCGACTGACTGTATCCACCGGAATCATTTTATCATTTTATACGAGCCAAGTCGCGTAGCGCCGGGTAAAAAAGCCAGACGACGAGAGGGAGGAAGACGGGGAAGGGGGTTGAAAGGACGTCGGGGGTGGCTCGATGAAAAAGGATAGTGCCGCGTAAAATGTTCGAGGATATAAAACTCTTTCGGTGTTGGAAGTTATACCCATTAAAGATTAATAAACCATCAGGGTGGAAAATAGCTAAGATGGCGGGTGTCCCCGGCTGCGGAGAAGAAGAGGGTAGAAATCAGCGGAGAGGAATTTCGAGGCTGTCTCCTGAAGAGACCCGTTCCTTCACTCATTAGCACTTTTCTTGAACATTCGTCGAGAGCCTCGAATTCTTCTTCAACTATCTTTTATCCAGATCTCGCGTACCCATTTCATTTGTCGACGTTTCAAATCAGATTTCTTTTATCGTTGAAACATCTTTATTCAGCGGACACAATATTATTATAATGGATACAATATTGAAATACGAGTTATACAAATAAAACACCGCGGAGGAAAGATCATACTTGAAATTTAGCGATTCTTCCTGGGTTCGGCGAGCTCGCCGAGCTGAACCAGAAATTTGCAAGGTAATGGGTACTAATATATCAATTTATATCTCGAATAGGCCAAAGTGAATTATGGGAAATTGAGGGAGAATATATGCGGCGAGAGAGCAGGACAGACAAAGGAAGCGAGACGTTACTTGGACCCGAGCCAGATGTCCTGAATTACTTACTTTCCCCGCGTGCTCCCAGACTTTGGAAACTTCCGCTGTTTCCGCTGTTTTTATTTCGAGTTTCACCGCTCGACCAATGCCCATGCTGTGTAAAAATTGCTCGTGTCAATTATCGTGCAAGATACGAAAGAGGGGGATACTAGATTTTCTTAGATCGTGCAGTTCCCCTTTTCTACGCATTTTTACAATTTCTGGTTCTGCATTATTCAACATTAATTCATGATTTCGGCGCCAGGTTCGATCATTCATAAAGACAGCAAATGTGCAATTATTTAACCGTGTATTTCGACGTTTCGATCCCTATGCGGATCATTCTCACAAAGAACATTTATTGCATAGAAATTGTATAATATATATTATATATTATAACGTTTGTAATCCATCTTACTATGTATCATGCCGGCACATGGTCAACAAGTGTTTCTTGAAATGTTAAATTTAAATTAAATTTGTTACTAAGTAAGTAAGTTTATATTAGCTGTTATTATGACAATTTCTCATTTATTTCTCTTTTTGCTTTTCAACACGGAAATTAAAATTTTTCTCACATTAATTTTTACAGACGCAATTATATTCTTGAAGATGGTCTTAATCTAGACCGAAACGTCGAATTACTAATTTGTAAAACTGCTTAGATTAACTAGTAACATAGGATCGAACCTGTGCGCCGAAATTACAATTTCTATTTAAAATTTGGCGATCAAGATTAAACAAAAACAAACATTTATTGCGTCTGAAAATAATGCAAAACAATTATAATTTGGCAAAAATAGTATAACACAGCCGTGTAGATCCAAAAGATCAAATAAAAATAATACACTTACTGGCTGCGGCAAGAAAAGGAAAAAACATTTTAAACGAAAATTATGAGTTACACAAAGACAAACTTCAATCCATGGTGGCAGATATGTAACTGAAACCATGTGCTAGCCACAAAGTAAGAGCGTGAAGTGACATACATATTGACAACAGTTTACTGATTGGTTGGTCGATATCGATCAATGGTGAATCTCAATCACCTTTAGCGGCGATTTTGAACAGCGCGAACTTACAGACAATTAAAATAAACTTTGAATTGCAACATTATCAACAAAAAAAAAGAATAACTAGATTTCTTTTTTATTAAACAAAACTAATTTTTTGTATTCACACTCATTGTGATTGACCACATTTGCGAAAATGGAAGAGGAAAAAGAAAAAAAAATTCAGAATCTAAATTATATTGGAAAAATCATCATAACATATGAATAGTTTCCAATAATAATCTGCGTTGTAGGTTAGATTCCTTGTCAATGATCTTCACATTATCAAAATCAAAGCGGTGGTCAAGTTCTAATGAGTGCTTCGTTAAAGCAGTGTGTTGCGTCGTAGAAAGGAAAATGTTACGTCTATGTTCAGTTATGCGTGTGTCCAAATGCCTGCCTGTTTGTCCAATATAAGTAAATTCACAACCCATACATGGTATTTGATAAACCACATTACAATTTTTTTTCAAAGGTATTTTATCTTTGATGGAGGGAAACCATTTGTTCAAGTAAGACGGTATATTAAAGATAGTATGGATACCAACTTTTCTAAAGATTCTTTGAATGTCAACAGAGATATTATTAACTTCCCGATTTCATAGGGAAGTTATTGTAATTACCCCTAAAATCGAAAATCGATTTCTTAGCAGATCTTCACGTTTCATGGTCTTGGAGTCATTTTAGACTGTTTTTATCAAAATGTCCGTATGTGTGTGTGTGCGTATGGCCGTTTGTATGTTATCAAATTTTTCGTTAACGTTTTCTGAAAAAGTAACAACGCGATCAGAATGATGAATGATGCAATCGATGTGCCCCGCTGTAACTGACTAGATTTTGGTCCATTTTGGTCAAGTAGTTTTTTAGTTTTTTTCGAAAGGAGTTGATTAAACATAGCAATTTACACGAAAGGCGTATCCACCGAAGAAGTAAACGTAACTATATATATATATTTAGACATATTTAAAAAAAAAAATTTTTTTTTATAAAATTTAAAAAAAAATTTTTTTTCCAATTATGCAACTAATGCTAATGTAACCGCTTACAATAATCGAAAATTATTCCAATGCAAGAGTGAGTTAATCATCGCCGAGAATACATTTTCAAAGAATATCGATGAAAGTACAAAAACATTTATATTACAATCTTTAAATAAACAATGAGTTCAAAACGAATTGTTAACTGAGATTAAATTGAAAATTAATATAAAATATATGATAATTAATAACATTGACGTTGAAGACGAATTGGTTAATGGAGCATGCGGAATATTAAAATTTATTACTTTTCAAGAAAATACTAAAATTCCGTCTATATTGTGGTTAGATTTTCAATTGGCCATAGTAGGAGTGAAAGTAAGAACTCGTTATCGTGATTATATGAAAAATGCAAATATAAATCGAAATTTAACACCAATAATAAAAAAATATCGAATCAAGTAAATATTTCGAGTGAAGAAAAATGACAAATCACACGTAGTCAATTTCCAGTGGTTCCTGCTGAAGCGATTACGATTCATAAAAGTCAGGGACAAACATACGAGAAAGTATGTATGGATTTTAAAACATCAGAAATACGAACTTTACAAATGTTGTATGTAGCACTGAGCAGAGTTTCAAAATTGAGCGGTTTATATATTTTGAGAAAATTTAAATTAATAGTATCGAAGAAAACCAAGATCAATACTGCAAACCCGGATAATGATGAGTTGTATCGTTTGCGAAAAACTAATTAAGACAATTTATTTTGCAACATTAGTATGCTATAACAAGGAACCAAGCGAGCAACGAGCATACGATATTGGTTTAATGCGACGCCATATAGCAAACATTTTGATAAGTAGAAAACTATTGAATTTCCCTGAAAACGTATAATCTTCTTAAAACGTACACTTAATAAATAATAGTAATAATATACAGCAACTAACGAATCGGTAAGTTCTTTGTGTGGCTCGTGGAGAGTCACACACAAAATGAAAGACATTAATAGCTGTGGGCCCTACTAGCCATGCATACCACTAACATTCTCGCAAGAGCAGTCCTGCCCGCGAGCTCGCGAAGCGAGCGAGCAACAACAACCCTACCGCGAGCGAGCGAAGCGAGCGAGCAACAATAGCCCTCTAGTTAATAAATGGAATTACCACCGTATTTTTATAATTGATAATACCTGTTTGTGTGATCTTTTTCTCTTTTAGTTGGTTGACTAAAAAAGGATGATAAATTTGAAAGATCCTTTTCTTAATTGATTTTGTCAACTAAAGAAATAGGGAAACCATTACATTCAAGTATTCTTTTTATAAGAGACAAGTTTTCAGATCTGCATTATTCAATTGCAATTATTCAATGTACAATATTCTTCCACGGTCGGGTGCGCAAATCAGCTTTATGGAGCGTGCGAATAATTAAAATAGTATCGGAAGGTACAACAGGGAATTAATTCTGTTTTCCATTTAATGTTTAATTTAACGGAAGCATTCACTCAAGAGACAAATGCCTGTTTAATTCGAATTACCGCGGCTCGAACCGTAATGGTGTTAATTTGCATAAATAATCGTTACTTTTCCCGTGGATTGAACATTTCGAAAACGCGCGTAGAAAAGTGTCAACGCAATTTCTCGAGAGATACTTCTCGGGAATACGTGAACAAAAATATGTAGGTAACGGCGCGAATCGTTCGTTAACATTATCGGCCGAAACCGCTAATTGATTTATACAATTGAGCAAGGACTCGGGATCGAATGTAGGATGCACAGTCCGGTGGCCTTATCGCTTATTTATCGCGGTGCATCCGAGTTCGCCGGAAATATCCGCCGACAGCGGATACCAAATCGGAACGGAGGCAAGCTTGGAATTCATTATAACAAGGGAAACCGTGGCAGGGGCCGATTAAGTTTGCGGCTGATAATTGCCGATTGGATTTCCCGTGAAACGGTATCGATCATTCGGTTCGTTTCGATTAGATCCGGAATTTCACGATATTAACGCCGCGCGGTCTCTCTCGCGTGTAATCGTACGCGAACGTAAATGATCATAAAGTGGAGTGGGGTAAGTCCGCTTTAGTTTTTGCAAAGTTGCACTTTAAACTTATGTATTTTTAAACTTATGTATGTAGTTTGGTATGTAAAAACTCAACGTTCTTGATATCAAACTCTTGCCACAGTTGTTACTGATGAATTAGTATTATGTAGAATTTTAATGTCGCTTGAAAATTATCATTTTGATAGGATATCGTACAAAGTGTCAACTAGGACGCACTTGCCCCGAAAATGGGGCAAAATCTCTGAAAGTTAAAAATGCTTTCGAACCTTGTTTCAAGTGCTACGGAACAAGAAAAGCATGATTAACAAGCCTGCTATAAAATGCTTCTTATTGCATTAAATTATATTGTTTAGTTTTATAGAAATATGAAAGTGGATACAGTGATATTAAAACAAAGTTTAAAAATGCTTTCGAACCTTGTTTCAAGTGCTACGGGGTAAGAAAAGAATTATTGTCAAGCCTGCTAAGAAATTCTGTCGAATTTGATACTCCAGCATTTCTTGAAAATTTTTATAAACCATAAATGCATAAAGTATTTAAGGTATGACATCATGTCCCATAAATACTAAACGTTTTGTTCGCATTTAACCCTGCAAAATGGCTGAAGTTCAAAGATAGTAATATACAGGGCGAGTCTCGTAACGTGACGATCTCAAATAACTCGTAAGTTAATTGTTGTACAACAAAAATGTTGAAACAAAAGTTGCATGTGTACTTGAGTTTTTTAAATAGAATGCCGAATATTTTTGCTCGAACTCGGATGAAGCACAAAACTCTGCGTAAAAAAGTATTGACCTTCGTATAAGGCTGAGTGGGATAAGTCCGCCATAGTTTTTGCGAAGTTGCACTTTAAACTGATGTATTTTCAGTCTGGTATGTAAAAACTCAACGTTCTTGATATCAAACTCTTGCCACAGTTGTTACTGATGAATTAGTATTACGTAGAATTTTAATTTCGCTTGAAAATTATCATTTTGATAGGATACTGTACAAAGTGTCAACTAGGACGCACTTGCCCCGAAAATGGGGCAAAATCTCTGTGTTAAAAATGCTTTCGAACCTTGTTTCAAGTGCTACGGGACAAGAAAAGCATGATTAACAAGCCTGCTATAAAATGCTTCGTATTGCATTAAATTATATTGTTTAGTTTTATAGTTATCCATTTTTAAACAAACATGTACTTTTATGGTGAAATATGAAAGGGGATACAGTGATATTAAAACAAAGTTTAAAAATGCTTTCGAACCTTGTTTCAAGTGCTACGGGACAAGAAAAGAATTATTATCAAGCCTGCAACAAAATGCTTTGTATTGCATTAAATATATTGTTTAGTTTTATTATTACCCATACCGTACGGACTTACCCCACCGTGATAGTACGGACTTGCCCCGTGTAGTAATATTTACGGGGCAAGATCATCTTAGTGTTTTTCTCAATAAATTAAAAAAAATACAATAACAATGGTTTATTTAATGTAAACCTACATCAATATTTTTTGTACTTACCTAAAATAACAACACAAAATATATTAATAACTTGAAAATTAATGCACGTTCAGGGTAACCTCAAAGTTGTACGTGTACCTAGCACGTGACTGTTTAGCATTGGTAGATTTAAGCGAGGAAAACACCTTTATTTTTGGGCGACATCTATGTCGAATAATTCATACTAACTAGTACTACATTAATAAATACAAGCTAGAGAAATTTCGTTCATATTATAATAAAAATAACCAATTAACGGACTTACCCCACTCCACCTTACGTGTAAAATGAAAACATACTGTTTCTCGATGACGATTAGACTGAGAGTTAGACAGACTGTCAATTAGACGGCGTTAAAAACTTGACAAATAGGTGATTCGTCGACACATCGGCGCTCCCGGCGGAACGTTCACTCTCGAGTCCGTGGGGGCCAACAAATAACTTCGATGTGGAATTACGGTCTCGGGCGAGAAATATTTCGCGGTGAACGGTCGAAAGCGGAATTTATACGGGAACTTCGGAAAAAGTGTTGTTTCAAGGGATAAGTTTGAGTGCTCCACCCTAACTGCGCACGTCACTCGAGATTGATTGATCATTTATTAGCTTTCTCAGCTATTTTCGCTTATATTTATATTAATTTACATTTGCTATAACGAATTCCTTTAGCATTCTCTTAAATACGTTTAAACTTTCACAGCGTTTTTTTACTTCGTCTGGTAATGCGTTATACATTAATACTGCTTCATAAAATAGACGTTTTCGGGCACTTTTCGTTCTACAAAATTCAACTGCAATATTCCCAGCTTGCCGTGTTTGCATTACTCTTTCATCGCCTACTATTCTCAACCTATTTCTTAAATGATCCGGCAACATACTTTTTAAAATCTTAAAAACAGATGGACCGTTTATTTTTAAAGTGGTGTAAGTCCATTTTTTAAAAAAATGAGATATCACGTAATTCATGCTTAATTTAATGTAAATGAAATTAAAAAAAAAATAAAAAAACAAGAGAAAATGGACTTACACCACTTTCAAAATAAACGGTCCAAATATACATACAGTTAGGAGCATAACTGATTCAACACACTTTAAATCAGAATAACTTTTTTATGAATGGACGAAACGACTTCAATTTGTCTGTAAGGCTAGATGAATTAGTTTAGTAAATGATGTCTAAAAAGTATGTTGAAAAAATGCATTTGGTAGGAATAGTGAAACTCAATAGCAAAAATTGATTTTTACGACTTTTTTAGCCGGGCCAATAACGAAACTGTAAAGGATGTGTTTGTCAATTTGTGTAAATTATATACGCTCCGAAAATTTCATTGAAATTGGTTAAATGGTTCACAAGTTATAATTGATCAAAAGTGGTGAAAAGTCCGAAAATTTTGAAAATTTGCAATTTTTACCACTTCTGATCGTTTATAACTCGTAAACCAATTAACCAATTTCAATGAAATTTTCGGAGCGTATACAATTTATACAAATTGACCAAACACATGTTTTAAATTTTCGTTATTGTAAACCAATGCTTCTAATTGATAATAAAAAGTCAGGTCGTTTGGTACAATTATAAAAAAGTTATTACTTTTAAAAGGTGTACGAATACTTTGTACACCCACTGTATATGTATAGTACATCTGGTATACGCTGTAATATAATTTCCCACTCGATTCGGAAAACTTATTTTTTCCCAGATTTTCTTTAACGTATGCATAATCACAATACACATATGAATGACCGAACCTGGCGCCGAAATCATAAATTCTTGTAATTCAATCTCGATCGAGAAACATATTTCAACCTTTATCATGGCTGGCGAAACATTTACAAACAGTGAAAAAAATTTTTTTGCGACGATGTCAAGGTTGTTTGGCATGGAAACAGCTAACATCTTCAGGAATTGGTCCTATGAATGATCGGACCTGGCGCCGAAATCATAAATTCTTGTAATTCAATTTTGATTGAGAAACATATTTCAACCTATATAATCACAATGATCGTTAAATCGTATTCTATCATCAATAATTACGCATAAATACTTTATTATTTCGAGCCGTTCTGTTTCAGTATTATCCAAGCATTTCACAGCCATACTACCTTTTAATTCCTTTCTTATACTTCTAACTACCATATATTTCGTTTCCCCTACGTTCATCTTCAGTCTCTTAATATTCACCCATTCTTCCACCACATTAAATGCTACATTCATTTTCCTCTCCGCCTCCATACAACTCTCACCTGTTACATATATTAAGGTATCGTCTGCGAACATTTTTATATTAAAGAGGGAAAAGATTTCAGAGGGAAAAACATTTGACGTCCCGAAGAGGAAAGATTGAAGGAAACTTCCTTCTCGTAATTAAAACGTGGAAAGGAAATTATAACCGCTGCTGTGTCTCGGCCTTAATTAATCCGGAAAGAAGATGGCCGTCGTCGGATATAAAAGTCTGGCAATAAGATCTGCGACCCCTGCCTCGCGTTTTATGTCTCGCGAAATTTCAACCGGTGAACAGCGAACGGTATTTTCCAACAACTTTAAATTATTCAGCTCTTTCGTATTCTAGAAATTGCTGAAATTGCTTCGAGTCGAAAATGTTAACAAAATCGAGATCGTGCGAATTTGAAAAGCATCGTCCATTCCGTTCCCATAGTCTCGATCATCGCTGTAACGAAGGATCTCTCGGTCCCGGTCCAGCGAACAAAGATCTTAACGTCGTCACGCGAAGTTCGAGTTTCACGGGCCATTTTTCTCGTTCCAGTCACGTAGTTCACGATTGCTAATGACATGGATTCACAAGGCTCATCAGGATACAGCGATTCGAAATCGAAATTCTACATCAAGTTCCTTCGCGACCTCGTTAACCACCTAATTGAAACTGCAAGAAAGTCGCGCTCTGCCGTTGATTAACTAATTTCATTAGCAATCGGACTACCGTCGCTGCGTTCTTCCATTCGTTAACTATAATTCAGAAAAATTCGCGTTGTAATACTTCACGTCTTCCTGGGAAATTGTGTGGACACTTGCAGAGGCGCGTTATAACTAGTTGGGACCTTGGGCAAAGTAGAATTTCGGGGACCCTAACCTCAACTTTCACGTTGGAGAAAATAAAACAATTGTGAAAACATCTACGTATTTATTATTGCATAAAAAGTGAAATAAATTCTCCTGCATCCATGAAAACCTTTAGCATAAAAATACAAAATATTTGGTAAAGAATGGCACATATTGATATACATATAAAGAGCATTATACATAAATCTAATGCATACACGATTGCGATATTTATTTAAGTATTTACTTTTCGGGCTTTTTTGCCGCAAAATTATTAATTAGTTCGTTAAAATCAACACAATTGGTCACATCACTTTCAATAGATAATATGAATAAATTTGACAGTTTTTCCTGGCCCAAAGTATTTCTTAAATCGTTCCTAATTCTTTTAAGGACATTGAAAGAATGTTCTGCCGATGCATTGGAAGCTGGAATTGTTAGAAATATTGTTGAAATTACCTCAACATTTGGAAATGTTGAAGTAAGTCCTCTTTGTATGGTTTCATGCATTCCTAATATAGTCCAGTCAACGAAAATTTGTAGAGGGAAATGGAAGGAACACTATTTTTAACTTTGGGACTTTGTTTGGACTAGTTAGGAGGTAAACATACTAAAAGTCCCTACTCCTAGGTGGTGAGCGGGCTACAGAGGGGCACGTAGAAGTCACCTTTTTCGGTTTTCCACTATTATCTCGGAAACTATGCGTCCTAGCGATAAGGCCATTCCATATAATATTAAAGCTGACCCAATGTGCCACAAGATTGATTCGATTCAGTTTTTCGCTATCTCGCATAGTTTCCGAGATATCCGCGCTCAAAGTTCACTAATTGTGCTGAAGAGTTAGCTAGTCAAATAAGGCAAAAATTTCTTTTTCACAATTCGTGAACTTTGAGCGGGGATATCTCGGAAACTATGCGAGATAGCGAAAAACTGAATGCAGTCAATCTTATGGCACATTTTGTCAGCTTTAATTTTGTATAGAGTGGTCTTATCGCTAGGACGCATAATTTCCGAGATATAAGCGGAAAACCGAAAAGGGGGACCTTCTGCGTGCATTTGAAGTTGAAATTGAAATTGAAGTTGCAAATGAAGTTTTGAAATTGAAGATAAAATCGAAAAATTGTGGTTGAAATTGGAAAATTGAAGTTGAACTTGATAAATTGAAGTTGAAATTGAGAAATTGATATTGAAACTGAAAAATTGAAGTTAAAATTGAAAAATTGATGTTGGAATTGAAGTTGAGAAATTGATGTTGAAACTAAAAAATTTAAGTGGAAATTGAAAAAATGAAGTTGAATGTGAAGTAGAATTTGAAAAATTGATGTTGAAATTGAAGTTGAAATTGACAAATTGATGTTGAAACTGAAAAATGGGAGTGGAAATTGAAAAAGTGAAGTTGAAAGTGAAGTGGAATTTGAAAAATGGATGTTGAAATTGAAGTTGAGAATGAAGTTTTGAAATTGAAGATAAAATCGAAAAATTGAGGTTGGAATTGGAAAATGGAAGCTGAACTTGAAAAATTGAAGTTGAATTTGAGAAATTGATGTTGAAACTGAAAAACTGAAGTTGAAATTGAAAAATTGATGTTGAAACTGAAAAATGGAAGTGGAAATTGAAAAAGTGAATTTGAAAGTGGCGTGGCATTTGAAATATTGATGTTGAAATTGAAGTTGATATTGAGAAATTGATGTTGAAACTGAAAAATGGAAGTGGAAATTGAAAAAGTGAATTTGAAAATGGTGTGACATTTGAAAAATTGATGTTGAAATTGAAGTTGAAATTGAGAAATTGATGTTGAAACTGAAAAAGTGAAGTTGAAATTGGAGTGTTGAAATTGAAATTGAAGTTGAAATTGAAATTGAAATTGAAGCAAAAACACTAACTCGAACAATTAATACCAAAGTAAGCTTTGAGCGCGGATATCTCGGAAACTATGCGAGATAGCGAAAAACTGAAACGAATCAATCTTATGGCACATTTTGTCAGCTTTAATTTTGTATAGAGTGGTCTTATCGCTAGGACGCATAGTATCCGAGATATAAGCGGAAATCCGAAAAAGGGGACCTTCTACGTGCCCCCTGCACTCCGCTCCCCTCCAAGGAGTAGGGACTTTTAGTATGTTTACCTCCTAACTAGTCCAAACAAAGTCCCAAAGTTGAAAATTGTGTTCCTTCCATTTCCCTCTACACTCCCGTTATGAGCATTCATTGACTGGACTAATAGGGAATTTAAATGTTCATTTCTGGCAAATTCCAAGAAGTGGGCTAGTTCTTCATTAAAAACTTTCTTATCGATGTCACTTGAATATGTTTCCACTAACTTTTCATCATATTCAGTTGAAGAACTTTCTTTCCAGTTAACATTCAGTAAAACAACAAAATAATTAAAAATATTTTGATAAACTACAATACGTCTTTGAATTTCCGACATCAATTAGTCGCAAATTACATTTAAACAATTTACAATAAAACCTTGCTTGCCACTTAATTGCACGTTTTCAGCATCATCTCTATTTTCGTCATACTGTAATTTTCTTTCAACTTTTCTCCTCTTCTTTAACTCATAGCTCTTATTGTTTGTCAAAGAGAAGCATTCGATTTCAACATCATCAAAGAAACCCTTGTTGTTTCGAATATCTTCGGAAATATAAAGCGATAGTGCTTTTAAAAGATTTACAGCAGTTTGCAAATCACAATTTCTATTTCGCAGACTTTTGCTGGTTGCATTCAATCGCTGCAGTATGGAATTTCATATAAAAAGGAAAAGTGCGGTTTCAAAATTCTCGAATTGTTCATGCAGCTTTTCAGCTTCTAACTTTGTTAAGGGTTTTTCATTAGTATCATTAGGGATTGTAAACAAAGTCTCTTTAATTGCCAAAAAATTAATCTTAACAGCTAAAATTGCATCCGCTCTTGAGGACCATCTTGTTGTCGGCGCAGTAGACACAGTCAGAAAAAAATAATATCGGTATGCGATCAGTGTCCGTGCAGAACACAGGCTGTTTGACAAGAATCGCGACTTCACTGTATTATGACTTTTCCCAAATTGGAGTTTTAGTTTGAAATTTTTTAATGAGAAAGACGTAGAATTTAGATCTTGGATCTTGGTTTGTGTTCGGGGCCCCCTTTTGCTTGGGGCCCTGGGACAATTCGGGGACCGGACAGTTGCCATCGATATGAAACGATGTTTGAAATACGGTATTGTGTCCTAACTATCTGACGTTCGAATATTCCTTTCGAATTAAAACGGAAATCGCGCAGGAAGGAGCCATTAATCAAACAATAACGCGCAAACATTCATTTCTGCGCGCAGCGCGATCTGTAAACAAATGCGGGCGCAGGAAATTATAAACAGAAAATGCCCGGAGATTCATTTCGAATCCACTTTTATCTGGAGAATTGGATTTGCAAAACCCCCCGGCTACATGCGTCACGCGATTCGCGATAACGCAATTTTCGATTTGTTTGCGCAACGCTCGTCTCCGCGCGCCAACTGCGTTAATAACTTTATTCGGCGATAGAATGCCCGCGGAATTTTACAACGTCCAAACGTTTTTATGGCTTGATTATTTGACGAGCAAATGCGTCGCCGGTCGGACGCGATTTCTATGGATTTACGAGAGCGGCCGTTTCGTTGTATTAACTTTTACATCTTCAGACACGACACGGGACACGATCATTCGATAACTATGCTGAAAAATGATCATACGTGCGGTCGCGAATGCCGCGCGTGTCTCGCGAGGATTTCAGGATGAGCGATGACGAGCGATGCTCGTCGATAAACGTCGAGTTAACGTTCGATAAAGCTGACATAGTAGAGATGTTTATGGTACCGGACGATCAATTGTGTCCCAGATCGATCGGTGTTCCACGCTACTATACTGATCGGATCAGCGGGTGCTTGGCATAAGTCATCGTTTTTAACGAGAAGAGAAAGCTGCTTTCCACTCCTGGAATTGTTCATAAACTTCCTACGGTTGAAATAGATGAAATAATCGAAATTCTTCGTGTTTCTTAATTTTACACAAATATGGTAGGATCACAATTTTGGCTTTGCAATTTTCAATCTGGAAGTCGCTGGAGAACTGCAATACCTTTTACGTACAAGAGGGAATGTTTCATTTATTTAGAACGCGAAGGATGCTTTAAAACCTTTTGCAAATTATACGTGTACGAACATTTGTTATTCCACAAAGCATCGTCGTGCACGGTCCATAATGTTCACAATTTCCGAAATTAAACTTCTCAATTTCCCAGCTGAAAAATCCTGTTCCCTCGACAACATTTATCAAATTGCCGACAATTTCGGAATTAAATTGTACGAAAGAACAACGGCGTAAAAAAGAAGATGAGAAATAATAAATCGACCTCCTTTTCGCAAATATTTTTTCTGGCCGGGTTCCAGCATCACCTGTTTCCACACCATCGAATTTTATTCTGACCTACCCTCCGTGGATTTATGCAAGGCTAGTTTCACGGCGACTATGAATCGCCTGATAGAGGCCGCGTTTTTGGAGGGACATTCGGCAGGACTCGTTCACGAGTGATCGAAAGGTCCATAAAGAATACTTCTGCCCTCGGTAAATCTTATTTCGCGTTCCTATTCAACGAAACCCCGGGGAGCGTGATCGTTTATCTGCTCCGATATACGTCCCCGTTTTAGGAGCTATTCGCTCGATTTAATTCGATTTGGACATGTTCGCACAGAAATTTTTCTTCGTTGAACAGTATTTTTTTGTAGGACACCCTATATATCTTCTTCGATATCCTTATAGAGCGTGAAGAGGCGCATCCAACGAGTACAATCACCCCACTATTTCGATCATCCAGTCCCGAGATATTCGTGTTTGAAAAGGCACTTAATCGACACCTAACTGATCTTTCAGATACGAATATCTCGGGACTGAATGATCGAAATGGTATGGTCATTATACTCGTTGGATTCGTCTTTTCGCGCTCTTTTAGGATCTCAAAGAAAATATAAGATTTCATTATAAAACAATTTTTAAAAATATTTTTATGAAAATACCAGGGTTTCACGCTACACAATATTTCGAGTTAATTGTCGCACAGGTGGAGAACAGTTGCGTTCTCGATCGACCGAGGGCGACTGGCTTCATAATCCTGCAACTGGTACGAAATCGCGAGACGAATGTCCGCTGGATGTAACGTGAACACGATCAAATCGAGGAAGTCCAACAGGGAAGTGCACGGAGGTGGCCGGCATCATTTCCGGTGCGCGAGCGTTTAGTTTCCGGCGCATCCGGCGTCTATCTGTATCACTGCGTCATCGGGGTGCACAACTGCATTCGCCGCTGCAATGCTTCATCGATGACTTGAATTTCTGTCATTGTTGTTTCTGCTGCCCGTATCGTAAATTGGAAATGTGAACGATCGGACCTAGTCGCTTCCAATACCAACGGCGTTCGTAATGGCGTTAAAAACCTTCTTGATAAAAAAGAAGGATAACAGAGGGTGGTGGAGGGGGTTGGGTCCGATCGTCGGCTAAATACAGTAAATCCTCTATAGTCGCAGAAAGGTTGTACACGATGAATTAAAAAAAATATCCCCTCGGTGTGAACCGATAAAAAATATTAAATATTTTTATTATTGCTTATTTTTTTATGAAACTTTCCCCAATATATTTGTGGCATTTTTCTGATGAAAATAATACCAAACACGATATAATTTCAAGTGCATTTAGTGGTTTAATTGTCGATGTTAGTTTCCGGCGCAAGGAAGGACAGTGTACAGGAAAGAAAGAGTCGCGGAGAGTCGCAGTCGCCGGCATAGTTCAAAGGCCCACGCGTCCTCGCAATGTAATACCAATATAAAAAAATTTGGTTTATTGTTACTTATTTTTTTATGAAACTTTCACCAGTATATCTGTGGCATTTTTCTGGTCAAAATAATACCAAACACGATATAATTTCAACTGTATTTAGTGTTTTAATTGTCGATGTTAGTTTCCGGCGCAAGGAAGGACAGTGTACAAGAAAGAAAGAGTCGCGGAGAGTCGCAGTCGCCGGCAAAGTTCAAAGGCCCGCGTGTCCTCACAATGTAATACCAATATAACATTTTTTTATTTCAAATTTTAGGGTTATGTTTGCGGCGCATTAGGTTCGATCATATAATACACAAGGATAGCAATTTTTGTAGACATTTATCAAACGTTCGATTCGGATGTGAATCATTTACGTTGAAAGACACGTTTGCTATAGAATGTTTTCTATAAGAGAAAAAGAAAGATGGTGGTGTTTCGTCCTAGACCCGCTAGAGTATTATATGATAGAGTATTATATGTATTATATGATCGAACCTAATGCGCCGTAAACATAACCCTAAAATTTGAATTGAAAAATGTATCGATCGAAAAATAAGTCTTCTTTATCATAATTGGCGAAAAACCTACAACAGTTCGAGAAAGGCCTAGTTTCGACATTGTCCACAAGATGGACAAATGGTTGAATGACTTTCTCGCAAGTTACTAAAATGACATCAATTAGTATATTAATGTCCCTCCTCCAGACACTTGTGTCTAAGGCAGGACCCGCTAGATAGCCTTACTGATGAGTCCTCTAGCGGGTCTAGGACGAAACACCACCATCTTTCTTTTTCTCTTATAGAAAACATTCTATAGCAAACGTGTCTTTCAACGTAAATGATTCACATCCGAATCGAACGTTTGATAAATGTCTACAAAAATTGCTATCCTTGTGTATTATATGATCGAACCTAATGCGCCGCAAACATAACCCTAAAATTTGAATTGAAAAATGTATCGATCGAAAAATAAGTCTTCTATAACATTTTTTTTATTGTTACTTATTTTTTTATGAAACTTCACCAATATATCTGTGGCATTTTTCTGATGAAAATAATACCAAACACGATATAATTTCAAGTGCATTTAGTGGTTTAATTGTCGATGTTAGTTTCGGGCGCAAGGAAGGACAGTGTACAGGAAAGAAAGAGTCGCAGTCTCTTCGGCCGCGCGCGGTCTTTCTTTACATGCGCTGCCCTTCTCTACGTTCGGCTCGGTCTTTGAAGCTCATAAAAATAGTGTTCGTCTACGAACTTTGCAAACGAACCTCCCCGAGGCTTTTGCTGTAGTTCGAAAATCAGAGGAAGTGACGTTCGGCGCGCGTTATCCTCGCGGTGTAAGCGGCGCGGCCACTGAATCACGGATAATGAGCTCTCGAAATCCTGTTTCGCGGATATGAGGTCGAGGAGGACGTGCCTCTACTCGTTGTGATGAGCTCGCCTGCAAAGAGAGGGCTGATTATTCGAGCTTAATGGAGTGGTGGGGGTGGATCGCGAAGGGTTGGAGCGGCGGCAAGCATCCAGGGGATGGTTGTGGAGGAGAAAGGATAGGAGGAACGGATAGAAGCAAACGGATATAGAGGAGGAGGAGAGAGAGAGCTGGA
The DNA here is from genome assembly GCA_933228785.1 of Lasioglossum pauxillum. NCBI lineage: Eukaryota > Metazoa > Arthropoda > Insecta > Hymenoptera > Halictidae > Lasioglossum > Lasioglossum pauxillum. The sequence continues at coordinate 35,058,031 of OW121704.1, forward strand.
GGCTCAATGCAAGCGGGGCGTTTAATAGCGGACACGAAACGACTCCAGAACCGTCGATCGATAAAAGTGGCCAGTTTATTTTCCAGGGGCCAACGCGGCAGACTGGCTTTCGAAAAAAAAGGAAATCGCCGTAAAGAAAAGAAAAAAGAAAGAAGAAGAAAGAAAATATATATAGAGGAGAGACCGCACTCGACCTCTTCGTGGGCATCCACCGAAGAAATTGCTTGTCTTTTTTCGCTTAGTCAACTAATTTCGGACCCTGTGGATGCGCTACAGCGTGCTTTGCCGCGAACTCGCCTAAAAGAACGTTAAAACTACCCGTGTAGCTTCTTATAATTAGTTCCGATGAGCCATGGTCGTTCCCTCCGTCCTTCTACTCCAATCCTGACTCTGCGGTTGCGGTTCGGATTAGGAGTGCACTTCCGGTTTCCCTGGAACACACTTTTTTTCGAACACTCTTGCTCTCCTGATGCGCTGCTGCATATGAAATGTTTGATTCCCGAACGAAAATGTAACGAAGCCCTCTGATCTAAAATTACTATGCAAATTAGATTAGTATCGGTAAACCGTTATTTAATAAACGAATCTCTGAAAATAGATATTGGATTCTTCTTTCCGAGACGTTCGGTTCATTTGTTAATGGAGTATACTTGTACTGTTAAATTATTGATTGTCCGATAACGTCACAGTATCGTCTCACAACGTTACCGAAAGTGTTTCGATAATCTCGAAGAGATACATGTATCCGGGTAGGTACACGTTTGCCGTGTAACTATTTCGAAGTGAAAAACTTCCCCGTCAGATAATATAAACTATCTCTAAAGCACACTTGAAAAAGTTCCATAGTCAAGTTACCCCTGCGCTTCACGTCACTCCTTCGAAGAAAGTAGATTCCCGATAATCGAATACCACTGATGCCGGAGTTAAACCACCTCTTGTGTTTGCGGATCTGCTAACCAAACACTTTTCCCAAGTTCCCGAGGCTGCCTGCTCTGCTCGTTGACAATTTTCTAGCAACCGACGATTATCTATTTAGATTCGATCCAAAGGGAAGCTCGGCGTCGATCTCGAAGAATTAGGTCCTTAAATCTGTAATATTAACATGTAAGGCTGCTCGACGATAAAAGAATTAGCCCGACACCATGAAACCGCATTGACGGTGTTCCCTCTGAAAATACAACTGTACCGGACAATGACCAGCCTCCTATACCACAGAAGCAGATCTCCCTGTAGGCTACAAAGTTTGAGAAGTTAGGGGACACGGAAGCAGCTCGGAAGGACACGAAGCCCTTCCAGTGTCCCTGGAGGAACCCGGTCCTTGCTCGCGGACCTCTCTTAACTAACGTTCCTAAATCGAGCCGAGTCCTCCGACCCGAAATTAAGAAAAGCTGGCCTCCTCGGCCTCTGGGCCGACTATGTATCCGGGTCGTGCACCCGGAAAGATCGTAGATGTCGCATAATGAAGCTGTTATGCGAAGGACATCGAGGTTGGTCCACAGAGGCTGCGGACACACTGTGCAACCACCCTCTGTGTCCCGGCGCATAGGAATGAGAGTCCTCGTTTCCTCCGATAAAACGAGAGGAAAAAGGGAAATAAGAAGGAAGGGTTGGGGGAGGGGCTCGGCTCCGATTCTTCTTCCTCTCTATATCAGGATCCATGAAAGTCAAAGCTTTCGGGCCAGATCCCGGCGATCCGAAAGAAATTATGCGACACCAGCTACCGAGAGAGCTCCTTCCTCGAAAGTAATCGTGATTTTATTATTCTTCGGTATGTTCTACAGGTTTTGCTGTCGTCTCTGTTCTACACGTATGTATATTACATGTCTTTCTCTTACTCTGTTTCAGGTAAGAGAGTCTGCTACCGTGGGCGCGTCCTTACATTTACGAACTAGACAACACAAAAAGAGTGAGTAAACACCAGCGCGAACTCCAGCGCAGCTACGAGCAATTAACAGAGCCCTGCCAATGAAATTCCTCGACTGCGTTTTCCCCAGGTACGCGCACACCTCTTTCCCCTCTTGTTTCTCGAAGACGCTGTCGGCAAGACTTTGATCTTCCTCCGCAGCAATACCGGAAATTAATTAACGTCTGACGTGATAATACAGCGACTCAGGATTCCTCGTTTCCACCATCTCGCGCGAGAAATTTCGGAAATGGTACATGAATAATATCAACGAATATATTTGTTTATTTTCGCCGCCGGTAATTGTGGATTTGCATGATCGGGATCAGCGACGAAGTACGTACCTTTGGCCGGGCGAGTTGCCCGAATAAGGATCGTCGGTGGACAGAACTTTGGGAGGTCCGGTCGTGCGGGAACCGGCCTCGTCCTTGGCTAAATCGTCGTCGAGGTCACCTCACCGTCCAGAGAGGAGGGAGAGAGAGTCCCTCTTCTTCTGTTCTCGTCGGTTCCTGTCGGCTCCCTCCGGTATATCGCGACGTTTCGGACAAACCGGGTCCCTTTTCGTGGACCCAGCAGGCGACTCGGCCCGAACCAGCGTCGAACGGGTATCGACGATACATCACGCGATGCCCACAAATCCCATCCGGGCCACTAAACAGACCGAGCTCGAGCAGCGGGACAACAACCGTGAGGCAATCGCCGCGCCGCGCCGCGCCGGTCCGAGAGAGGACGAGAAAGAAGAAGAGGACGAGAACACGAGGATGAGGGCCAGACCGGAATGACGCAGTTGGTTCTCCCGTGGCGGCTTTTGAACACCCAGCGAGACCGCGGGCCACTGTATCAAAAGGACCGTGAAAACGTCACCGCAGGACTAACTGATATTTATGAGTCACTTCTGCGCGACAAGCTCACTTCGCCTCGTCCTTCATCCGCTTGCTCGGACTTGATTCGACGGAGTAGGCTCGTCGCGACAGGGACACTTGTGAATTTTCCTCAATTCAAAGTTGCCCCGCAAATCAATTCACTGCAAGCTTCACCGATCGAACGACACACTCCAATGGAAAGCTACGTGTCTTGCAAAGCTGCCGAGTGTCTTGCTAGGTGGCTGGATAAAAAGTGAGGTCGTCGTCCGAGTGAGTGGACATCGGGGTTAAACAGTGCCAAATCAGGGCATACCTGTGCCACCCCTAATGGGCAACGAGTCACCGGGCTGGGGCCTGTTTCGAGCATCAGAGCCACGCGATAGTCCGTTGTCCATGCCCAGTTAAAATACCTATGGTCGTCGTCCTGAAATTCCGGCGGCGTCTGGTCGAAGGGGGCCGCTAGAAAGAAGAGAGAGTGAGAGAGTGAGAACAGAGAAGAGCAACGGGGGTTCTCGAAGAGGAGAGGACGCGTCGCTCGCAAATCAGAAATGCGCGGCGCGTTCGTGCCTGGGTCCGGTTAGAAGATATCGGGCCGGCATCTGCTCTCTGGAGTCCTGGTACCTTCAGGAAGGTGCTCGTGATCCTCGTGGACGAAGTAAAAATGCACCGGGTTCGCCTGTCCCGAGCCGTGACTCCTTATCCCTTATCCGACCCGGGAAAGACAACGAGAGACGAGTGAAAGAGAGAAAGGGAGAGAGAGAGAAGCTGTGGATGCTTGGTCTCGAAGACGACCAACGAGACGGGGACGATGAAGAAAAGTCAGAGAAAGAGAACGGGTGGCCAAGGAGACCGTGAAAAAAGAAGACGGACACCGAGTTCGTGTCTTCGCTTTGTAACGTCTAGCTCGCTGAGAAAGACCGAGCTACAGAGAGAGCTCTTCCCCCGGGGACAACAAATAGCTTGTCAGTTGAATCATAATAGAGACTCGGGATCGCGAGATAATCTCACGCTGCGGTACTCTAACCCGTGTGTTCACGAGGACTCGTTTGTCGGTGGAACGAGAGTATCGAGAGAGGGAGAGGCCACTTCGATATAGGGTCGCGGTGCTTCGGGATTGCTCAGCGACAATTCATCACCGCCTAGCCTGGAAATTCTGGACAATTTTTAACGTTGAATGTTTCTATTTCACAAATTCTGAAATTGTAAGGGTGCTCGGAATCAACACAGTCCAGCTGGGGGACAAATCTCATTATTTGATCTTTCAGACTGGATACTGTCTAGAGAATTACGGAAAACTTTTTAACATTGAAATTTTTAACTTTACGAATTCTAGAATTATAAGGACGCTTGGCGCTAAATCTCGTTGTTTGATCCTTCAGCGACACTATCTCGCTAAAAAGTATGTCTAGCAGCAGAGCCAACAGTGTATCGCACACCGCAAAGACCAACCTCGCAATTTTCCGTTTAATTAAACAGAGAATGCGGCGCTAAGCCAGTCTTCACTCGCCACTGTGTTCCCATTTCCGTATCAACTTCTGCTGTATCCAGTATTCACTGAAAATTTGAAGTTTATGGGGCTCGAAAATAACTACGCCGAGCGAGAGAACCCGTTGTTTCATCAGACGAGAAACGAGCAGAGCACGGCACACCATTTAACTCCGGGTCAAGTCACGACTTAACTTTTGTACGTAGGAACAGCCGTCACTAGATCGGACGCAAACTCTGCCCGCAGTTCTCAATCGTAATGTGATTTAAACTCTACTGTCTGTTTAATAGGGTTTAGGCTCGCCGTACCTGCGATTCGATCTTCTGTCGATTAACGCTCGCCGTGATTCGGTATTCATAGCGATTGCACCCTATACATTGACTCAAAATTCAATTCCTGAAATATTCTGTGTGGTAGAATACAAAAGAAGTCGAGTTTGAAGAATGTGGAAAGTGTTGTTCGAATGTTTGGAATAATCTAGTCAGCCACAGAGAATGGTGGAACAGACATTCCGAACAAAGTATAGTGCGCAAGTTAATGATCGAGCTTGGGCGATCGAACGAGATAATCTCTCGTGGGATAATCTTCAGCGTGGGTTCACGGGGTTCGAAGCTGAAACGAAGCCGAGGTTATGAAGCCTCTGACGCTGCAGGAAGTCCAGACCTGATTGCTGTCGTGACCAATCGGCAGGGTCCGCCAACTTCCTGCTCCCGTGCCACGAACTTTTCGGTAGGGATTTGTTAGTCACGACTGCCCGATCCTTTTTCTGTTGCCGATCGAGAGATCTCGGAACTACTGATACGATCATCAGCGGTTCTGTTTGCCGAGTGTGACTCTTCTATGGGAATCTGTAAAATCCAGAATAATTGATTGCTAAGGCGGTAGACTGGTTTACGAGGCGTAATTTGCATGATTCGACAGCATGCAGCCAGTGTGGCGCGTTACCCAACGGGCAACTTGGGCAAATGCCCGGGGCCCCAAGCAAAAGGGGGCCCCGAACACAAACCATGATCCAAGATCCAAATTCTACGTTTTTCTCATAAAGTTATTTAGTTGGGGTTAGGTTAGGTTAGGTTAGTTACAAATTAGGTTAGGTTAGGTTAGTTACAAATTAGGTTAGGTTAGGTTAGTTACAAATTCTACGTTTTTCGCATAAAGTTATTTAGTTGGGGTTAGGGGCCCCGAAATTGTACTTTGCCCTAGGCCCCAACTACAGAAAAAGCTTCTTCGTTGTCCAAAGGCCGGTGGTTTGAGCGGACAACGATCGTGCCCGGACACTATTTTACCACGTTTTTATTAGCTCGCTTTCTTGTCTGTCTGTCTGTTTGTTCGGTACAAATTTTGCAATTGATTTTAAACTAACTTCCCGATGAGCTAGACACTTGAAATTTTAAACATAGCTCAGAACTGGATGACAATGCAATATTTAAAAAAAATTTTTTTAAAAAACCTATGTGTTCAGGAGATATAAATTATTAATAATTTGAACCTTTGCACCCCCCCCCCCCCCCCGCCGCGTGACGTAGTACGTCTTCGCGATCAGCGTCCCCACTCTACTACGTGTTCCCACTCTGACTCATCCCCACTCCATTGACCCGCTTCGCACCGAAGGAGTTCAGTGTGCGTCAGTGTGCGTTCGAGCTCCGTGCGGTGTTTACAAAGTTACTACGTATTATTATAGTATAATGTTTGTTTACCAAGCGAAAGAATAGTTACACCGAAATTCTCCGTCGAACCTTTATTTTTGACATTTTACCACGGCGTTCGTTTTCGATATGACGCGTCGCAATACCGTCTGAAATTTACTACATGTCTCTGTTATAATCTCATCAAAATGTTCAAAATCAATTGTAAAATTTCACACATATAAGGCTAAAAAGCAGAAAATAATTATTTAAATAAAAATAAATTTTTAAAAAATACCACGTTTTTAAAACGGACTAAAAAGTATAAAATAAAATTTTTAAAAACGCCACGTTTAAAAAACGGACTAAAAAGTATAAAATAATTTTTTTAGCCCCATACAGATTCCTAACTCCGTACAGATAGTCCTGAAAATTTGTGATTGTGAATTTTGAATAGCTATGGAAATACTTGTAAGATATAAAACGAAAAATGTGGGGCGCATGCAATAGATAATTGATGCATGAACACTTAATTCACTAACAATTTTATTGCACTGCAAATGATACGAACTGTTTTGCGAGTTTCCTCAGCGGCAGCTACTCTCTACACTCCTTACTATGTATTATCTTGCACCCCACGTTTTTCGTTTTAATTCTTACAAGTATTTCCATAGCTATTCAAAATTCACAATCACAAATTTTCGGGACTATCTGTACGGGGTTAGGAATCTGTATGGGGCTAGAAAAAATTATTTTATACTTTTTAGTCCGTTTTTTAAACGTGGCGTTTTTAAAAATTTTATTTTACACTTTTTACTCCGTTTTAAAAACGTGGTATTTTTAACAAATTTATTTTTATTTTTGATTTGTGACTGCGCCGAGCGAGACTTCAGTAGAGAGCCGAACATAGAGAAGGACAGAATGAAATACGGATTGCGTGATCGAAGCGTGTCGCCGTCGCCGGCACAGTTCAAAGAATATCCCAAACGCTGTTCTTCGTTGCCTTCGAAACTTTCATCGTCGATTAAACCACTAAATAGAGTTGAAATTATATCGTGTTTGGTGTCATTTTAATCAGAGAAATGCCAGAAATAAACTAGTTAAAGTCACATAAAGGAATAATGGAAATGAAGAAGTTTGAGTATTCGATTCACTCGAGTCAATGTAGTGGTGTTCACACCGATATACCCGAGGCGACATCAATCGTCGCCGCCCTGCGGAACGACTCTGCGTTGACAGGCACTGGAATGGGTAGGCACTGGACAACGATCGTGCCCACGATTCAGGACAACGAAGGAGCCCTTACTGTAGTTATAACACGCTACTGCATGTAGCTATGAAAATAGCTAAATGCGCAGTTGTATGCTTCCGAATAATGCAAATTATGCTGCCGAATCATGCAAATTAGGCCTCGTAAACGAAATAATAGGCCTTTTGAGGGCGATAGCGCCCTAGATCGATCTTCCATCTAGCGTTTTTGACTACTGAGAAACCCCATTTTTGTCTTATCGAGAAATAAGAACGCGAATCGCGGACCCTTGCAATCCTGGAAAAAGGAGTCTACTGCCTTAAATTATCCGAGAAAATGATAGACTCTATCAAAAATCGACGTTAATCGAATCGGTGGGTTTAACGACGCCGACCGATGAGATGACGGAAGATCGTGACCAGATTTCAGGTCGCGAAACTCAGCGTTCGTGTTGAACAATGGGATGGTTGCCAGGTCCGTGTAATAATGCGAAAGTTATTGCGATCTCCTTAAGACGTTCCCTCGCGAGGCCCGATAAATCCTGAACAGCCACTGGACGACCGCGCCGGAAGCAAAACGACTAAACTGATCCCTCCCACGACGTATTTTATTCCTTCAGATAGAGGAATCCTTTGACGACGTACTTGAGCCCTGAAGATGTAACTGTTTCGCAATCCTCGAGTCCTGCGTCACGGAACGGGGCGAAGATTAGGGTGACGGCCATTATTAACGTGTTCCCCGAAAAATGCATTTTTCACGGAACACATCGTTGGGTCTCTGACGTCGGTACACAATATTTTTTCCTAGTGAACGTCGAAGAAGTTCCAATCATTTTAATCGTAAAATAAATCGTAGTAAAAAGAAAGCAGTTAATTATTATTCGTGCGTCGTTCGGAAATTGCAATCATGAATTAAAAACTACATCGGTATCGATTAGAAGGTAATTACAGTTGCGCTTTGACGAAGCGCAGATCCGATGAAATCGAAACGCAGTGATCCTTGATGATCCATCTGATAATTAATTCGTGAATTAAAACAAATTTGAACCGGGAGAATTGAGGAGCTCTTAATGGCACGTACTATTTATGGTTGCTAAAACTTTTCGAAAAATGCTGGGATATAAAATACCACCGAATTCAATACGATTTGTTATTTATTAGGTTGGCAACTAAGTTCGCGACCTCCACATTTTCTCAAACAAAGTCATTTATATATGGACCGTTCATTTTGAAAGTGGTGTAAGTCCATTTTTGAAAAAAATGAGATATCACGTAATTCATGCTTAATTTAATGTAAATTAAATTTAAAAAACAAGAGAAAATAGACTTACACCACTTTCGATCCATATATTTTCTAAGCACGAGTATTTTATATCAAATTAATCACAAAATTCAGAGCTTTCCAATGATATGTACAGTTCAAAAGGGATGGTCACTGAATGAGGTTTTAATGATACAATTTAGTTGCCAACCTAATATTTCAGATCTATAAAGGCTGAACATAACCACTGAAAATAAGAGTTTATTCGTTTGGAAAATTATTTCGACTTTTTCCGAATTTGGTCCGAACAGTTACGGCTCGTCCTCGGGAAATTTACATGGCGAGTTTCGGACGCGTCAGCGCCAGTAGGCTGGCGAGCTGTATTTTAATAAATCGCAACAGGGTTGAAAGGGCTCGAGGGTGACCGCCTGCGTGTACCGTCACGCCGCGCGAATAGAGAGAGAGATATTTATTCCATTCACTTCAAAGTCAAAGTGATACGTATTGCTCGTGCACGCTCTAAGTTCCTCTCGGACACTGTCGTCGAGTAATCGTGATCTATTCGTTCCCGTTCCGGGCGGCCGACTTGCGAACGTTATATTCCTATATCCGCGTGTCGGTATTTACATAAATCATAGCTAGCGCGCGGCAGTTTTCCGGGCCGCGCGCTTGGAAATACGCGTTGATCCCTTTTACGGTAAGTGCGGCGATATTTCGTCGGTGAAACGTCAGGGGGTTAAACATATAGAAGAAATATTTTCACCCTGTCACGGAAATGTTTAACCCCCGGCCTCTGCCACCGTTCCCCAATTTCTTTTCTCCATTTTCAACAGGATTATCCGCCGGCATCCTCGAATGTCGCCGGAACCGCGTACGAATGTTTTATCACGATCATTTCGTTGATCCCCGCGAAAATGTCGGTCCGAATGATCGAATCGTTCAGGGTATCGGACAAAAATCGCCAAGATTGAAACGCACGCGGCGGTCCTGCGAGGTTGGATTTCCTTCGAGTCGTAATTAAGCCGCTGGAGCGAAATTATTCGTCGAGGTAAAGGAGATTTAACGCAGGACGGCGGGAGGGTGGGGGTGGAGGGTAGAGCAGCTTGAAAGGATTGAAACGCGATTGTCCCCGGTGAAACGAGGCGAATGATTCGACTCTGGCAATCGTTGAAAGATGCAACTGTCCCCGTCTTTCCTATTCTTTGTCCCCTCCGGCTGGAAGCTGGGAACCTTTAAAATTAAACTGAATGCCCTACCCCCCTTCTGTTCCTACTCTCGGCCTCCCAAGAGGGCCGACGCGTTTTCGTCGGAGCATTTCACCGATCGTAATCCCTCGCGACCGCCGCGTCGCGCACGATTCACATTTCTACCGGCTTGCGTAAAGTGTTGAATTAATCGCCGAACGTTAATCGACGTTCAGAAACCTGCACCCTGCGGATAGGCTTCGTTCCAAGTACACGATAGTGTCAACTACACGATCTAAGAAATATCGCGGATCCGAATGTCTTTCTTAGATCAAGGCTCTACTGTATTTCTGAAAATGTTAAAAATACGTTTAGCTGACAGCAGTCTCTGCAAGGTTCCCGGCAACCGCCATTCATTCTTCGAGGACCATTGACAGACAATCGTTTAGGCTCCCGACGCTCGAAATTCGTTACCGATGCATCCTGTTGCAATGAATCAGCGGTACCAATTGAGCATCCGAATTTCCGGGTTCGCTAAAACAAAGGGGAAAAAAAGCTGGGGAGGGGGAGACAGTTCGCAAACTGGCGGGTACCCACATCGTCGAGCAGCAGTCTGACGCTCCCGCTGAGTGACTGACAAGATGTTCCCCCCCTCGTGTTCTTTCTTCAGTGGTTTCTTCGTCCGGTTCTTCTGCCGATCGCGACAGTCGCTGTCGTTCGTTCGTACTGTCGATCGTCGCTGCTCCCCTTTTCGTTCGTTTTTCGTGTCGGGGCGGAATCGCGAGAGCCCGTTTTTACAAGGCGGTCCTCTTCATCCGTCCGGCAGCTCGCTGCTCAATATGCTGGCAGACCAGCTTATTTAGGGCCGCCCATAAAGGAACAATGATGTCGTACTTTGTCAAGAGAGCCCCGAACGTTCCCTACTTAATTGAGTCGAATCTCGGAAGGCGTTCGAGCTTTTTTGTCCGGTTGGCGCTTTGTACCTTCGGACGTCCGGGGACCCGTGACACCGGGAGCCCGGCGGATGAATTGCTGCACTTTTCGAAGATGGCCCCCTTCTCGAATGACTCATTCGACGGCTGCTTCTTTTTTTCTCTCGTCGACCGGAGTTTACGCGTCAGGTGGAGCCTGCTTTGTTTCGCTGAAAAAAGTTATGGACCCGAACCCACGAGACATTGCGATGGGCATGCTTGTCCCATAAATGTTCCCCCCGCTCTGGACACTTCCAGACGCTGTTCGAGGCTCGAAATGCGTCAATTGATGGAAACGCTCTTCCAGCGATCGATTATCGTTTCAATCTCATCGCTAGACTGCGGATTTTGTGCATTCATGTAAAAAATGACTATGTGTAATTTCTAACAGCAAGAGAATTAGAAGAATTTAAAAATACGGTTACATTATATCCAACGAATTAAACATATTGGAAAACAAAATAAACATGTACACTACCGCTCAAAAGTATGTGGACACTTATCGTTGAAGTTTGTGTTCTATTTGATTATTATAAGTAGACTGCGGATCTTATGCATTATGCAAAATATATGCAAGATGTACAGTCCCTGCTCACTTTATTAGACTCACCTGTATAATTATGATATTTCGAGTTTTACCATGAATAATGAGTATAGTAGCCTTATGCAAATATCACTTAATGATGACCAATGAATTTTGCATATATTTATTTTACAAAAACAATGGATACAAACACAAATAGATCAATATAATTCTTGAAACACTAATATTTTTTTAATCCGCCCTTAGCTGCTCTTAAAGCCGCAACTCTTCTGGGCATGCTATCTATGCAAGTTTGTGCAATTTCTTTTAATATAACGTTATGGTGCCAGTGATAAATTATTCTCTCTATCAACTTGGTCTTTGTTGTTATATTTTCTTTGGCCAGTTCTCTTTTCAGGCACTCCCAGACATTTTCAATCGGATTCATGTCTGGTGAATTGCCGGGCCATGGTAAAAGGGGGATTTTTTGTTCTTGCAAGAAAATTTTACATTTGGATAGGCAACCCATAAGGCAACCTTGTAGTACGAAATCATTACCCCATAGGTTGAAAACAGCGTTGAATTCCTTATAGGATTTCAAAAAGCATCAATTCTTCAGGTGAGTCTAATAAAGTGAGCAGGGACTGTATGCAAGGTATATGCTAAATGTATGTATAGGGAATGCATGCATGGGTGTGTAAAATAGTAATCATTTTATTGTTTTTTTTATTATAATTTAAATTACAACATACAACAATAGTTTTTTCTATAGTGTCGATTGTAAATTGATGTCTATTAAAATTAATTTATACGAAGAACGAGAGCGTTCTACATCACATGATGTTACAGGGGTAAAATTAAAATTAAGAGCGTTCTACATCACATGATGTTATAGGGGCATATTTTAATTTACCCCAATGATGTGCCAGAACCTCTCGTGGTCCTTCAACGTGTTCACCCTTCAAAATCTTGCTTATTTTTAGTAATACATTAAAGTGTACATTTCGTTTTAATACAGAATCCATTTTATGTGTAACCTTTTCTCCATAATCATCGGGTAAAATTTTTAAATTTTCTATAACTGTAGTTACCAAATCTATAGATTCCATTAGAGGTAATCCTATTGTTTCCAATTTCTTCATGGCCTCAGGTAACATTTGCAAATGGCTCTGAATAAATGTTAAATTTTGTTATAAATGCTTACATCGTAATGCTTCTTTTTCAAGCCTCCTTTTCATCGAACGATTCTATGACGTCTTTTATTCCTTCTAAATGCGTTGCATATAAAAACGCTGCTTCCAACCAGGTTCCCCATATTGTTATTACAGGTTCTGGTGGCAATGGCATATTTTGTAATTTATTTTTATAAATTTTTAGGCACATCTATCTTATTTATTCTGGCGTAGCATTAAATAGTCGAATATTTATGAAAAATTTATGCAAGAAATATGCACTTATGCAAAACATATGCAATATGCAAAATATGCAAAATAAAAATGATGTTTTTAAATCCTCTAATGACAAAACAAATTTCTGTTTAGGTCCCACTTTTTTATCTATTTTCGATAAAAATATGCATTTGCATAAACATCCGCAGTCTAATTATAAGACGATGTTTATTGTACAGAGCTGGGTAAAATACAATTTGAAATAGTAAATAGTTAAAGTATGCGTACCACTGAAAATGTTAAGAAACGTATTTTAAGGGAGGCTTGTGTAACTTCAGTGAAAAAGTGATTTCTAAGAATGTTTTTTAGAACAACTACAATTGGTTATACGGAGCTAGGCCTTTTCTAAATGTAAACAGATAGTCTTGAAGTACAAGTGTTCTTGTTTTAGTGTTCAAAAAATTATATATTGTTCAGAAAAATATAAATAAAAATTCAAATATACAGAGTGAGTTACCTAACGTTATCACCTCAAATATCCTTGTTGTTTTCAAAGATACATTTCAATGTCTTGAGGACAAAGTTGAATGGTAAAATGGGGCTCGTACGATACCTAAAAAATTTGTGTGTTTATGTAATTTTTTTTAAAGATATCAAGGTCACTTTTATTTGTTTAAACGGAACCACTCTTTTTAAACATGTACAATTATAGTCTCTTTCATTAGGAATTCAGTGACTATAATTGCTCAAGGTCATTCGAGGTAACTTTGTCCTCAAGACATTTAATGAATCTTTGAAAACAACACATATAATTGAGGTGATAACATATAGAGGAATGTGTATTTATATAGCAAATAATAATTTTTGTTATAAATGCATAAAATTCGCGCTCTACTAATCAAATTACTGCTGAGATAAATTCTCCAATACTGTATAAAGCAGATTGCATGAAATTTCATTAACAATCCCTTGAAGATTCTTTTTCTTCCTGGAGGAGAATTGTGAACAAGTGTCCACATACTTTTGAGCGGTAGTGTACTGCAGTCTAGTTTGTCGCAATCCAAGAAGAACATTTTTATTTTGCATAAACATCCGCTGTCTACTCGTTACAATGTTTAATTTCTCTTGATTCACACTAGTAAAGTGACACATTGTCAACCCTTCCGAAAAATTGCAAAATTCCGTCGACCAGGAACAAAGACGCAAATCCAACGATTCGACGCGCACTTAGCTACCGGGCCGCAGTATCACGAGCAAGACATGGGCTAGAGACGAATTTCCTCCGTGAAAGGAATACATTTCACCGTGAACCGTCTCAATTCGGGTCGAACCCGTCCGTCGGGTTCCCGCGAATGAATCAATCCACGCGGAAATTCCGGGGCTGTGTCGAAATTGTTTCCCCTGACAGACGCTTTATCCTCTTAATCCAATTAAAAAGCGTCGGCGGCGCCGCGAGAAATCGTGACGGGACAAAAGAACGAGGGGGAGAAAAAGGGAGGCAGGGAGAAGAAGACAGGATGAAGAGGGAGGGAAGGAGGAAAAGGAGAGGATGGACCCAACGATTTTCCGGCCTCTCGTGTCTTCCGGTTCCACGGATTCCTTGGTTCACGATCGAAGTAATTACTGCGCCTGGAAACGTACGGGGCCACATAAATTGGCCGGAATCGAATTGGATCCGAAGGAACGTGTAACATCGGCTCCTTTCCGTCGCGTAGATCTCGCAGCCATTCGATCCCGCCGAAGAACGGAAACGTGGTTGTACGCCACGCCCGGTAAAAGATAAAAAACAAAATCAAAAGGAAAGAAACGAAGGAATCGATCGAAGCGTCGCGACCGGCGAATCGGACACGCTGTTGATTCACGTTTCTCCGTTCGCTTCGATGTGGTTCCAGGAATTCCCACAATTCTGGATCTCTAACCGATTCGTAAACGTGTGACGTATTTTTACAAAGTTTTTATCTAATTATTTGGCCGTTTGGCAGGACGCACAGTGTGTCTGATGGCCACTTTAGCTGGACAAAATTCTAAACCTGAAGTCATCTAAATAAGAAGCCACTTCTGGTCAATTTAAATGAAACACTCTTATTTCACAGTTCTATAAAACTAACTTATACAAAAATTTAAGTAGAATATGTCCAAACGTATTTATGTTACGACCTAATATTTCACTTTGGGTTTACAGCAAAATAAAAATAAAAAACAATAAATAACCGGCAGCAAATATTTAAAGAAATAAAAAGTAGAAGAACGAAATTATAGCACGTACAGAGGCCGACGGAAGCATTTGTCAGCACGAATACTTAATTTATTAAGGTGGAGTGGGGTAAGTGCGTCAACGGGGCAAGTTCGTTAATTGGTTATTTTTTATAATATGAACGAAATTTGTCTAGCTTGTGTTTATTAATGTAGTATGAGTTAGTATGAACTATTCTACATAGATGTCGCCCAAGAATAAAGGTGTTCTCCTCGCTTAAATCAACCAATGCCAAACAGTCACGTGAGAGGTACACGTACAACTTTGAGGTTATACCCTGAACGTGCAATAGTTTACAAGTTATTAATATTTTATGTGTCGTTATTTTAGGTAAGTGCAACAAATATTGATGTAGGTTTACATTACATAAATCGTTTTTATTGTATTTATTAAAATTTATTTAGAAAAACACTGAGATGTTCTTGCCCCGTAAATATTACTACACGGGGCAAGTGCGTACTATCGCGGTGGGGTAAGTGCGTACTGTATGGGTGACTATAAATCTAAACAATATGTTTAATGCAATACTCATTAGTAAATTTTGATGCTAAATAGGTTAACCGTTCTAACCTAACCTAACCGTCTTTAAGGTGAAGTTAACACGTTCTGTAAACATTCGAGAGAAGAATTTTAAGTTTTAATATTCAAGGGTTTTAATACATGGTTATTTTAGATTATATTGGCGCAGTTAGTTTTGTTTATTTTATTTTTGGAACCTTTCGTTCAAATCGGAGACAAAATCAAAGAACTTTCGATAGAAATGAGGTAGAGCGATGAAATTTTTTTTAAATTATAGCTGAAACTTGGAAGAATATGGGAAAAATAGGGAGATTATGGTACGAACGTTTTATAAACTTGAGAAAATTCGTTAAACTCTCACAATTTCAAGAAAATTGCAGTTTTTTCAATAACACGGGCGGAAAATTTTTTTTTAACATGCTGCACATCATTTCCTGTAGATTTTTTCACGCTGATTTTAAATCTGGTCTTAAAATTTGTCTACGACCTCAGGATTTTACAAGAAATCGATTTTTGTGAACGAATTGTTTAACGAATTTTATCAAGGTTATAAAACGTTCGTACTATAATCTCCCTATTTTTCCCATATTTTGCCAAGTTTCAGCTATAATTTAAAAAAAATTTCATCGCTCTACCTCATTTCTATCGAAAGTTCTTTGATTTCGTTTCCGATTTGGACGAAAGGTTCCAGGTTTATTTTGAAAGTGGTGTAAGTCCATTTTCTCTTGTTTCTTTAATTTTTATTTACATTAAATTAAGCATGAATTACGTGATATCTCATTTTTTTCAAAAATGGACTTACACCACTTTCAAAATAAACGGTCCATTTGTCGAGATGTAAAATCGACAAGGGCGAAGTAAGTACCAGCAGCAGCAAGATTTTATTCAGTTTCCGGATTCCGTTAATTCATTTCTATTTCCCGGCGGGCCACGCTCCGCTAGTGTTTTCCGATTGAAAGGATCGGCGCAGTTCGACAACGCTCAAACGTGGAATAAACAGAAGCAAAACGTTCGGTAACATTTATTGCAGCGGGATCCCGTTCATTTCGTGTTCACAGCGTGCGAGCTATCCGTGACTCTGAATTTCGGAAGAAATTTCATTTCACCGATTCGCTGCCGGCTGAATCGCTCCGCATCGTTGCGAATACGCGTTTCCCGTCGTCCATTCAGGATAATGCGTCGAGCATAATCCGTCGCGATGCCACCCGGAAGAATAACTTTTCCTTTGAACGAAATCAATTGCCAGAAATCATTCCAAACGTTCTCACATAGAGGGAAAAAAGCGTGATCTCGATGATCAAGTGAAATTTACTTAGTGGATCGCCGCAGGTGTTTCGGCGAATTTAGAAAACCAGCACGGAAGCCGCAAGAATGCAAGTCTCGCGTGCTCGATACAGTTCCCGAACTGGAACTGTCGATTCGCGAAAGCATTCCGTGACTTTTGCGCGACCAAGCCTGTTCTCGTTCGTGTAAAAATAAGACGGTAAATCATTGTTTTCGGCTGCACCCCTTCCTGTTCGCCGATCTCGCGAATTTCCGACGACGGAGCTTGCTTTGCCCCGGACGCTTTGTTCCCGTGCTGACAATAATAACATGCGCACACCTGAAAAGGAAAATTTCTGTCAAATATTTGGAAACGATTCTGCTTGTTCATCGTGATCGTAAAATTGACCGCGTAGAAATATCAGCAGAAATGATTTATTTAACACTAAACCTACTATATGTTTATACTAAATGCTTCTATTTCGATAAAACAAGTCAGAATTCCTCCACACGCCAGGTGCAAGACTATCTTCCATTATGCATAATTATTGTTAAATGGCAAAAAAAAAAGGAAAATCCGGAAACATGTATCTCCTATTTTGGATGAAAGATCACATAGCCGAGTTTACATTAAAATGAAGTAACAATAAATAAGAGAAACTGCAAAAAATATCAAATTTTGGTAATTATTGCGAAAGGGACTGCGTACTCCGATTTTGATGAAATTTTAATAAGTTATGCAGCAAACCATTTTGAACAACTTTTTCCTTTTCCAATATAGGGGGGACGCTTTTAGTTTTCGAGATATTTGTGAAAAACTATCGCTAATACTGTATTGAATTTTTCGTATTCCTGCACGCTCCGTGGCAACGTAAGCCTGTCCCAGAGCGGCGTTTGTTTATATTTTGACGCTGTGGAGATGAGAGAGAATACAGGGTCTCACTCTGGTCATACATACACTACCGCTCAAAAGTATGTGGACACTTGTTTAATTCTCCTCCTGGAAGAAAAAGAATCTTCAAGGGATTTAATCAAATTTCATGCGATCTCTGCTTTATACAGTATTGGAGAATTTATCTGAGCAATAATTTATCAGTAGACCGCGAATACTTTATGCATTTATAACAAAAATGATTATTTACTGCATAATTACACATTTCTCTAGGGATTGGAACTAAAATATATATTTAATTTTTTATTTATACTTTTCTGAACAATATAAATATTTTTGAACACTAAAACAAGAACACTTGTACTTCAAAACTATTTGTTTACATCTAGAAAAAGCCTAGTTCCATATAACCAATTGTAGTTGTTCTAAAAAAAATTCTAAAAAATCACTTTTTCAATGAAATTCCACAAGCCTCCCTTAAAATACGTTTCCAAACATTTCCAGTGGTACACATACTTTAACTATTTACTATTTCAAATTCTATTTTACCCAGCTCTGTGAACAAAATAAATATCGCCTAATAACAATCAAATAGTACACAAATTTCAACGATAAGTGTCCACATAAGCCAGCCACCTAATCCTAACTTATTCTAATTTTATGCAATCAGAATTAGTTAGGATTAGATAGTGGGGGTGCGGGTCGGAGAGCATAGCATACGAAAATCAAAAAGTAGTCTTCCAAAATTGAAAGCTCACCGTATATACATACAGTGGGTGTACAAAGTATTCATACACCTTTTAAAAACTAATAACTTTTTTATAATTGTACCAAACTACCTGATTTTTTTTTAAAATCAGAAGCAATAGTTTACAAACTGATATGCAAAAAAGTTTTTCCAAAAATTACAATTTACGAGGCTGCAGGCAAAAATAAAAAAGGCATTTTTTAAAACTTTCATATTTGGGCCCTTAATGAAAATTTAAAACATATGTTTTCTAGATCTATGCTCTTTATACACATGTTGAAAATTTCATCGATATCGATTGACGCAGGAAAAAACAAGTGTCGAAAGATGTACGATTCTGTGGATATTAAACAGAAACTGATCAAAAGTCGTGGAAAACTACGATTTTCACCATTTTTAACCGCTTGTAGCTCGTGTGTATGTTAATCGATTTCAATGAAATTTTCAGCATGTGTATGACTAACATAGATCTACAAAACATACATTTTAAATTTTTATTAAGGACCCAAATAAAAAAGTTTTAAAAATGCCTTTTTTATTTTTGCATTTAACCTTGTAAATTATAATTTTTGGAAAATCTTTTTTGTATATCATTTCGTAAACCAATGCTTCTAATTGATTATAAAAAATCAGGTTGTTTGGTACAATTATAAAAATGTTATTAGTTTTTAAAAAGTGTACGAATACTTTGTACACCCACTGTATGTATGACCAGAGTGAGACCCTGTTTTCTCTCTCATCTCCACAGCGTCAAAATGTAAACAAACGCCGCGCAGGGACAGACTTACGTTGCCACGGAGCGTGCAGGAATACGAAAAATTCAATACAGTATTTGCGATAGTTTTTTGCTAATATCTCTAAAACTAAAAGCGTCCCCCCTATATTGGAAAAGGAAAAAGTTGTTCAAAATGTGGAAATCTATAACATATTTAAATTTCATCAAAATCGCAGTACGCAGACCCTTTCGCAATAATTACCCAAATTTTTAATATATTGTTTAAACAAAAAACTTTTGTTAAAATTTTCTTGCACGACTACATTTCCCATTGTTAAAAATGGGATAAAAAAAAATTCAATTTTTTCGACCTCTGGTTTCCGAGATATCTGAAAAACATGGTTTAGACCCCCAATTTCGAGGGCTGTTTTCACCCCTTCAAAGTGGATGGTTGCCGATAAAAAAAACACGTGTCAAATATTTTTCGAAGAACTATAGCTTATATAAGTTTCATCAAAATCGGATTTTCTCATCTGAATATGTTCCCTTGTAAGTGTATTAGGATATTCAGTACTTCGAATAAACAAAGGGAAATTTATTGTTAAAAAAAGGGGGGATAGGTATTTTCTTTTTCTTACATTGACAATTCTGCGGATAATGATTTTGTTCAATAAAAATAATAAGCAAGAAGTTTCACTTCTGTCGCGCCTGGACACCACGCACACGATTTTTTATTTTACAATTAGAAAAGTAATCAAACTGATTTCATAAGAAACGATTGTATTACGATAGCAGCCGCACAAAGTCTAAATAAAATCAATCTTGTCATTTTTATAAGGGAACATGTTCCAGTTACTTTTGAGGCTCGGTAGGTTCAGTGTTAAGGAACTGTCGGGAACAGCGAAGTATGATCTACGGGAAATATCATTGGGCGAATCGAATCGTATCCTCGATCAAAGCATAGCTAGCTTAAGTAATTCCATCAGTGTGAACACGATACACGGATCCTGAGGAATACCAACGTTGGTAACACCGATCAATATTCAATTATCGGAGTAGGCCATGTACGTCGAAGATCGTTTGTTACAGACGACTATGTTATTTCACGCAACTGTGTTATTTCTGCACTACGACTATGTGTTTTGTAACGTCCTGAGCACGAATTTCGCCTAATCGAAACGGAGCCCTAGCCTACTCCACACCCACGGTAATATAAACCCACCAGCCCTGTAACCGTATCACGCGATCGTTCTCATTTTTGGATTCTGATAAATTTTTCACTATTTTTCATTTCTTTCCTCGCTGTTGTCGAAGTCCTCGAAACGAATTGTAAATGAAAATTTCATATATTCCGTAAAATCTTTCCGAGTGCGTGTACTTCATCTCCGTTACAACCCATTTTCACAATTTTCCAACAAATTTTCCATGCATTTTGAAACCGCCGTGGTATACAAGAACTTTTATTATTAACTTTTTCCCGAAAACCGACGAACGAAACTGATTTTCAGCCGGCGACTTTTCGAGCATCCTCGCGTGCTATGCCGTTGATTAACTCTTCTGAAATTCTGGGGAAATGTGAGCGGTATTTTAAGAGAGCATTTCGTAATGGGAAAATTGGATGATTGCAACGCGTTTAATATTTCGAGCATGTGCTGCCTCTTTTTTTCTGGGTCGATTTTCTAATGAGAAGGTACACTGGTCGACAAAATGATAAGGCACCGTTGTACACACGCAAAATTTCATATACAGGGTGTCCCAAAATTCCTTCAACAGCCGGAAATGGGAGATTCCTGAGATCGTTTGAAGCAACATTTGCCTTTGCAAAAATGTTATCCGCGGCTTAGTTTAGGAGTTATTAACGAAAAACACGGACCAATCAGAGCGCGATCTAGTTGCGAGTTGGCATAGTCGGCCTGGCGCGCCAACCAGTGATGCCAGAATCATGGGTCGTGGGTTTTTTCCCCTCCGCTCGCTCAGCCGACTCGACCCCCCACTCTGACGCAACGTCGTCGCCACGTTGCTTCTACTGCGCACGCGCCACACACGAACGTACCTCTATCAGAGTATGTCGGCAGAGTAGAGATACGTTCATGTGTAGCGCGTGCGGAGTAGAGGCAACGTGGTGACGACGGTGCGTCAGAGTGGGGGGTCGAGTCGGCTGAGCGAGCGGAGGGGAAAAAACCCACGACCCATGAAACGAACCTCATTTCCCCCTCCAGGCTCTCCACCTTTATCCCTTCCACTATCCTATTCCACGTTCAGTCCCTATCGCGCACGCGCAACGTGTCTCCCATTCGCCTCATCATTATATCACTCTTCCTCACTCTATTCTCGTTGCGCAGTCACGCAACGTGTCACATATTACTCTGGTCATCAGAGAGGGGGTACTTGTATTCCCCCTGATTCCTTTTTCGATTACCCCTGTCTGGTAACACTGACGCAAACTGCCTAGTGGCCAACTGTGCCAATTCGCGTCTAGGTCGTGTTCTGATTGGTCCGCGTTTTTCGTTAATAATTCCTAAACAACGCCGCGGCGGCCATTTTTGCAAAGGAAAATGTCGTTTCGAATGGTCTCAGGAACGTCCCATTTCCGGGATGTGAAGGAATTTTGGGTCACCCTGTATGTGTCGTGAAATCTCAGTGGAAACGAATTATATTCACGGACGAAAAGAAACTACATTTGGATGGTACAGATGGATACAAGTACTATTTCCATGATTTAAGAAAGGAACAAAGAGTTTTGAGTCAGCGACAATGTGGTGGCGGTGCAGCAATGATATGGGGAGTAATCGGCTGTAAAATTTATTCAAGACCGTATGAATAGTGCTGGCTACTTAAATTTAATTAAAGAGCAAATTGGAACATGTGCTGCCAGAAAATATGCAGGGTGTCCAAAACCACCCGTTTAACTTCTCCGATAAGCATATTTGGTAAAAATGTTTGCAATAAAAGTTGCAGGGATTAATGGAGGACATATGTCCATGACCTTGTATTTGACCTTCGGATCCATTTTCAAGGTTATTTGGAGGTCAGTACGTATTTTTTAAATGGGAACCCATACTTTTGACTACGGATTCTGAAAGAGCTCGAAATTTTTCACGTTCAGACATGTACTTATGTCCCACATAAAAATGACTGCTAGAGGCCATAAAAAATACGCACTGACCTCCAAATAACCTTGAAAATGGATCCAAAAGTCAAATACAAGGTCATGGACATGTGTCCTTCATTAACCCCTGCAAGTTTTATTGCGAACATTTTTACCGAATATGCTTATCTGAGAAGTTAAACGGGTGGTTTTGGACACCCTGTATATTTCAGCAAGATAATGCAGCTGTGCATACTGCTTGCAGAGTAAAAAATTATTTTGAAGCGGAAAATATAAAGGTTTTAAATTGACCTGCAAGGTCTCCTCACCTAAACATTATCGAGGACGTTTGGGGAAGACTGTCAAGAATACTATACGGAAGGTGGAAAACAGTACAGTACAGTATCCGAATTGAAATCAGCAATTTTAGAAGCTTGGGAAAGCATATATCAAAATGATATAAAAAATCTATATAGAAGTTTACCAAGAAGAATGATTGTAGTGATACAACGTAAAGGACAGTCCGCTCATTACTAAAACTGCCAAAAATTGTGTAATTTTGTTGAATTCTAATACTTTCCTTATTTTATATTCAAAGTGCCTTATCATATTGCCCACGCTAAAAGTCAATTTTTGTAGAAATAATAAATGGTTTGAACGAGTTATTTAATTTTTACTATATTGTATAAAAGTTAGTGCTTTATTTTGTTGCATATTTATTTTCTACGTGTATACATATATGTACAAATGAATGTTCATTGCTAAAAACCTTGAGGTGCAATATCATTTCGACCACCAGTGTATATTTCGTTTATTTGTTACGAGTAGGCAAGACGTTGAAAAGAACAAAATGCTACTCCACATTTGGCTGGTGTTTACCGATTTTTCCGTTTTTGGCCGGAACAGTGGCCAGAAACGGTCCTTAATTTGCCAGTAATGAGCATCAGCGGGCAATTCGGGTCACTGAAATTTCCCTCGACCCAAAACGCGAAATTTCCCCCGGTTTTTCGCCGCAGCCCGGCGTTTTTTCCCGGCGCTAAAAAAAGAAGAGAAAGACAAGCTGGTAAAACGATGTGAAAAAGACTACCGAAAACGACGGCTCTCCATGATTCACGGTGCTTCTGTTTCTACAAAGAGCTTGCGCGTATAAAACCGGGGGTAGGCCGGCGCTTTTAATTAGCACGGGACTAAGAATCGACAATTAGGCGCGCGCGCGCGTGTTCGTTCGCTTCGGTTCGAAATTATTTCCAGCTGTGTTTGGAACTTTTAATGGCGTTGGTTAATTGTTGACGCATTAGGCGCTGTTTCAACTTTGTGATCGCTCCGAAGAAGTTGAAATAGTTCCGCTGTGTTCCGAACAAAGTGTGTTAGCCGAAACCCTAAATTTCAGCTGCGAAAAACGGCGCTACCTCCGTAGCAATTTAGATATTCGTCGTTCTTCGTAGGTCGACCGATCATTCTAAACGGCTAAATAACATTTTATTGAGATCATGTGTTTTTCTTAGATATCCTTGTAGACCACGGAAAGACGAATCCAACGAGTACCGTGACGATACTATTACGATAATTCAATCTCGAGATATGTGCATCGAAAAAATATAATTTTTTATGTCCTCATATACGAATCTCTCGAGATCGAATGATCAGAATGATATCGTCATGGTACTCGTTGAACTCGTCTTTTCTCGCTCTACGAGATTATCCAAGGAAACGTACAGGGTACCGTATAAAAAACTGAACGAATGAAAACTTTCGGCGGCCAGGACGAAATTCGAGCAATTGTTACGAAGTTTCGTTATTCTTCTCGTGGTTGTGCCAGTGTTTTCGCACGGCTACTTATCAATCCCGCTGAGGAGTCCACTCTAACTTTTTAACGAGGATTTGAAGAAGGACGAGTTCTTGCAGGGGCGGGGAGGGCTGTTGACCGATTTATGAATTTTCATTCCGGCTTGTCGTTTCTGCGGTCGATCACGCCGGCCACACAAGAGAATCGCCGAGCGGAATGGGAAAGTTCTAACGAATGGGGCTTGTTGCACCGTCACATCGAAGGGACACACTGTTCTCTCGCGCTTTATTCACCGGGTTCGCAGCTCTTCTTCGTTTTTTTTATTTCTTTTTGTTATTTTTCTATCAACCAGGTTGCCGAGACCTGAGGCTTTCGTTCGGTCGATTCTATTTCGCGCTGTCGCGGTCGCAACCAGGTTTGAAACATTATTTCGCGCCCTGTCAGAGTCACGCTACCCGCTTCCAATTGCGTCCTCCTTCGCTGCGGACATTTTTCGGGCTACTTCGTTATCATCAACGTCAACGAGTCCGTATCCAGCAGGAACCGAATTGGAATACACAAATTAATTCGGTTTTTAAACGAATGGGAATACACAATCGAAAATACAATATCGTCTGAAATAAAACCGTGATCGCCTCGGGAAGCACTCGAAGAACGCCGGAAGACTAATCTGGAAAATGATTCTATCGAGAGGCACGAGTAATTCAACAGAAACAGCAACGAGCAATCATAAAGGTCTTGTTAGAAACATTTTCTCCGGCTATAGCTGTGTTTCCTTATCCGTCGTAAATCCGAACTGAAGACATGTCGGAAGATACTTCTCCCATTCAAGTACGCCGGCTAGACGTTATGCCGGTATATCCGCTGGCGAAGAGGTTTTTCCAGAGGCTGTAGAGAGGCTACTGCCTTCTTAACGACATTAGGGGAATCCTCATAAAACCTGCTACAAAGGGACTAGAAAGATGCCTCGAACAGAACACACTCTTCATTTTCGCGCGTTGATATTCTTTTATGGCGGCGTTTCATTCTTCTCTGCGCCGCCCGCTCTGGGATTTCGAGCATTTCGGAGAAACATTTTCAATGAACAGATTCTACAATATTCATGCTTGAATTTCCCGGAGAACTTCGATAAACAACGTCCAGGTGTTCTCCCACGTGACTGCAGGCTGAGATATGAAGAAAAGCGACACGAGGACTGAAGGGAATCAGGCAGAGGTCTGTATAAATCTTCGTCGTAGCTAGTAGAGGGGCAGCCCCTGTCCCGGGAGTGGGTGTTGACGGGTTCGCCCGGTTTTAGCCATCTCCTTAAAAAAAGGTGTTCCCACGTGACAGAACACTTCAGAATTTCAATCAGCGAGTTTTCGAGGATCGGGAGGGAACGGTCGGCGATAAAACGCAGAGATCGGTGCCGGGTCGATTTCTTCGGAGGAGTCTGCGACCGGGAACCACAACCCGGAACCCCCGTAATCAGTTTATACAGTTTTCTGTGGCAAAAAGCGAAACAGTACAGCGAGCGGTGGTCTCGAGGATTTCGAACGTTTCAGCGAACCGACGAAACAGGAGGCGCGGTTAAACTCCGCGGAAAAGTAGGTAATGTCGAAGAGGATAGAGGAGCGGAGAGAGGAGAGAGAGAGAGAAGAGGGAGGAGCGGTTTCCTCCACCCATGCCATTAACGGAATCCCCATAAAATCTAGCGGTCGGGGAGGCCAAGAAGAGGGTGCTACAGACTGTGCGGTGGCGGCCACTCGTGTACCAAGAAGGAGCACTTCTCTAGCTCGCGAGGCCGGCAACTAGAAGCTGCTTTATTTACTGGAGTTTATTTACCCAGTCCTAACGTCAGCCCGTGCAAGTTCACCGGGTCGAATATATATTGGACGACTGTTGACTCAGTATTCGCCGGAGAGAACTTCGGTTTACCGAGTTGTCCCCGCCATCCTCCGCCTCCGGGTTCGTCAGGCGAAATTCTTCGGGCGAGAAGGCGTGTCCCTCTGCTTTTGTGGTAATGGGTCTTCCCTCTCTCCCTCCCACACACACGGAAACACACCACGCTTCCTTTACCGTAGGTGGCGATCGACACCAACAAACAATTCCGCCTGTTCATCCAGGATGATCGCGTGTCAGTGAAACAAGATCGCGAGCCCGGCGCGACAATTCGTTTGCACAAAGGGATTAAACTCGATAACACGAATCATCAAGTGATGAAGACTGATTGCGAAAGTCCGCCGAGCTGCCCGCCATTGTCATGGAGATTTCTCAGCTGATTTGATGGGGATATAAAAGCGAAATCCGTACTACAACCTCCTCGCTGCTGTTCCTCTTTGTAGCTCGCGTCGTTTCAGAAACGTCCCTGAGGAATTCATTAGCCCCGACGGTTTTTCCTAACCTTTAATTTAGCTTCCGGTCGCTCCTCTTTACAAACATGTTCATGAATTTTCGGGAGAATTTCAGAGGCAATTACTTCGTCGGCCATTTGGTTCTTTGATCAATTTTCGTCTCGGAAGCAGGTTACCTCCGTGCTCTCTCGTTGTCCGGGACAAACCGATACAACTTCGGACAGGTTCTCGGGATTCATCAACAAGAGGGCGAAACGTACTGTACGTACGTCGTCCGCGCATGCTTCTTTAACTTGATAACGCGCGGTGACACGGACACGATAAGACGAAACTTTTCGCGAGAAACCGACCAACGGAGAACTTTCCAATCGGGTCGGACATGAAAAACAAACCCGAACACCGGTTTCCTCCACGTCGCCAAAGGAATTCGATATAACAAGAGCTTCGTACCACCCCTGTGTCGCGATAATCTCGTGGCCTGAATTCTTCCAACGTGTCCGATATTTCGTGTATCGAAAATCCACGGCCACTTGGCGAATTGTTCAAGTTTCATATTGTACACGTAACAATTCATCGACACAAATATCTAAATAGGCTCGGAATCTCTGGGTTCAGGGTTCCTTGGCTGACCTCCGACCAGGTGGAGGATGTTCGTGAAAGACTCTTCATTCTTCATTCCGGTCGACTCCCTTTGTCGTCGGAGTCCAAGGATCTCGTTTAACGACAGGAGCGAAGGTTAATTCGATTCAGGGACACAATCGCCAATCAGAGACGAATCGCTGAATTATCCGCTGCTTGTCACAGAGCCCTAGATCCAGCGAAAAAAAAACAGGATTATCCTGGTCATCATTTGACACGCCGCGCCGACCTCGAGAAACTGGCACCATAAACGGTGTCCCGCAAAAGTGACTTCCACTTCTAGATATTCATCAAACACTAATTAAGGTTACGATTTAAGGCGGTAGACTGGTTTCCAGGATTGCAAGGGTGCGGGATTCGCCTTCTCATTTCTCGATAATACAAATACGGGATTTTTCAGTAGTCAGAAATGCTGGATAAAAGATCGATATAGAGCGCTGTCGCCCTCAAAAGTCCTACTTTTTCGTTTACGAGGCGTAATTTTCATTATTCGGAAGCACACAACTGCGCATATAGCTATTTTCATAGCGCCCTAGATCGATCTTTTATCTAGAATTTTTTACTATTAGTCCAGTCAACGAAAAGTTGTAGAGGGAAATGGAAGGAACACAATTTTTAGCTTTGGGTCTTTGTTTGGACTAGTGAGGAGGTAAACATACTAAAAGTCCCCACTCCTAGAAGGTGATCGGGCTGCAGGGGGGCACGTACAACGTCCCCTTTTCGGTTTTCCGCGTATATCTCGGAAACTATGTGTCCTAGCGATAAGACCATTCCATACAAAATTAAAGCCGACAAAATGTGCCACAAGATTGAATGAATTCTATTTTTCGCTATCTCGCATAGTTTCCGAGATATCCGCGCTCAAAGTTAACTAATTGTGCTGAAAAGTTAGCTAGTCAAACAAGACAAAAATTTCTTTTTCACAATTCGTGAACTTTGAGCGTGGACATCTCGGAAACTATGCGTCCTAGCGATAAGACCATTCTATACAAAATTAAAGCTGACAAAATGTGCCACAAGATTGAATGAATCCAGTTTTTCGCTATCTCGCATACTTTCCGAGATATCCGCGCTCAAAGGTCACTAATTGTGCTGAAAAGTTAGCTAGTCAAATAAGGCAAAAATTTATTTTTCACAATTCGTGAACTTTGAGCGTGGACATCTCGGAAACTATGCGTCCTAGCGATAAGACCATTCTATACAAAATTAAAGCTGACAAAATGTGCCACAAGATTGAATGAATCCAGTTTTTCGCTATCTCGCATACTTTCCGAGATATCCGCGCTCAAAGGTCACTAATTGTGCTGAAAAGTTAGCTAGTCAAATAAGGCAAAAATTTATTTTTCACAATTAGTGGACTTTGAGCTCGGATATCTCGGAAATTATGCGAGATAGCGAAAAACTGAATGGAATCAGCCTAATAGCACATTATGTAAGCTTCAATTTTGTATAGAATGGTTTTATCGCTAGGACACATAGTTTCCGAGATAATAGCGAAAAACCGAAAAAGGTGACTTCTACGTGTCCCCCTGAAGCCTGCTCACCTCCTAGGAGTAGGGACTTTTAGTATGTTTACCTCCTAACTAGTCCAAACAAAGTCCCAAAGTTAAAAATTGTGTTCCTTCCGTTTCCCCCTACGTCCCCCTTATGAGCATTCATTGACTGGACTATGAGAAGGCGAATCCCACACCCTTGCGATCCTGGAAAAAGGAGTACTACCCCCTTAAACACCGGCAGTCCGTCGTCGATTTAATTTCTCGGGTATAATAATTACCGTTCGGGTATCGATCAGGCGAAAAGCGGCGCGCGCGCGATTCCCCGTCGACAATGCCGATTGTTCCAAGTTGATCATCGGATAAGTCGGATGCGGCATCGGTGGCGGAAGTTGGCGTTCTAAACCATTGCGGGAACCCTGGCCGAACAATGTGGCATTGTTGGTCAATGGAGCTAATCTCACGAATCTGTCGGGTTCCGAATGGAATTTCTCCCCGCGATGGAACAAACAGAGACGAGCGATGAATCTGATGGCAAGTGACAAAGCAACAGAGAAGGGTGAGTGGGAGGGGAGGTTAGCTTTTGGTCGGTATAATGTCAACTGCGTAATCCGGCCGCAACGATGGACTGACAGTTCACTTCTCGGATCCGCAGAGCCTCTTTCGGTGGAGGACACCGCATCAGGTACACATAGCATCAGCTGGCATCAGCCATTTACTAAACGCCGCTGATTGCTCGTATGACGGCCTGTGTGTCAGCTTGCTCGGACTTTGATTGAAGAAAGGGAGGGATGGAAAGTAGAACAATTGATGGACAAAGGAAGGGAGCAAATAGGCTTAAACGGTCCCCCGGTGAAAGGGTTTTAGAGGATGGCTAGCCCGTGTTCCATGCAATTATGCCGGAATACCGGGATAACGATGTTAACCCGGCAAGATAAAGATCCTCGAGCATCGGGAGGCTTGTGTGAGCGCAGCATAACGCAGGGTGGAACAGAAGACGTGATCTCGCGGCGACGTGCGTGGGCGATTAGGTCCCTTTGAGAGACACCGGGTGTGCCGATCCGACTGGAATTTTCTCTCGTCCTTCCTCCTTGGGAGTCCATGCAAGTTTCTTTCATCCGGTGTTACGCTGCCGACCAGGAAAATTAAATGCCATGATGCTGCCCGTCCGACGCAGTTCCTTTGGGAACGACGCGCTGTAATGTGATTGAACTTGCGACTGTGAAAGGAACCCTGGGCCAGCGTGTGGGAAGATTGTTAGAGCCGAACGGTTCCTGCGACCGTTCCCGTCCGCCATTTTATTACCGGCGCGGCTGGACAGCCTGTCCCCTGCCACGACAACAGCATCAGACACTACATATGAAACCATAAAGACCCGCGTTATTAAATATCGAAATAGATTAGACTAACGCAACAACGGAAATCAATGTTACGAGAACTGCGTTTCAGATCGGCGCTCATTGAAACCGCTAGGTGTACGTCAGTTGATTTATAGACACGACCGGAATTGCAACATCAGGCGCGACATACTCGCTGTACACGCGTCCATGGCCGCGTAAACCTTCGGACATTTCGCTATGACTAATTACGATTCTTGCGCGAAGAACTGGACATCGGTAGCCGGGTAGCGGTCGATCCGTGTGGGTAGTTCCAAGAACTGTCTCTCTCCGATCGTAGGTGGAACCGGACCACCGATCCGGCTCTGTCCGATCGATTGATTACGGATCCAGGCATCGGTGTCCGAAATTTGCACTTTCATTGGCTTATTTGCTCCGCGAAACTAGACGAGGCGTCCGAAAGGAGCGGATAGATGCTAATTCAACTAGAACTGATCGAACGGGTCGGCTACCGGGTCATCTTGATACCGGGATTAGATTAATGACTCCGGATCGCCGACTGCTTGTACCCACCAGCCCGCGTTTTCGCCGGTCGAGAGATACCGATCAATTACGAGTGTATTTCAACCTGATATCATTCCATTAATTATGATGTACGCTCGGTCCTAATTATACCGTCTGCTCTGCGCGATGTTAACGATCGCCTAGCTGGTTCCAGGATCCAAAAACTATTTCTATAGTAAAGTAGCTTCTGAAATGTCGTTAGGTGTCTGGCCCTCAGCAATTTCAAGGGCCCGATGTGTATCGCGACCGCTTGACGTGTATAGTCCCGTTCGCCCACACGAATCTTCAAAAAGTTGCGCAACGAAGTCGGAAGTGTAAACACCGGGGAACTTCGCCCGGCCGTTTCTGCTATACAGAGAGGCCGGCGTGCACGCCGCGCCGGTGTGCCCGTATCCCATCGGGAGCTTCCGACAAAGTTTGCCGGCTCGTAAATAAAATTCCGAATCTGCCACGGAGTAATTCAGAGGGTCGCGGAGGCTGGGAATCCTTACGCTTCTCCGGGGCGAAGTTACCGTGGCATCATCGCGGACTTCTGGAAGCCCGGGACTCCTCCGTTAGACAAAGGCGAGGCGTGTCCCAGCGCATGGCTGGAAAGGTCGAAAAGTCAGAGGACTATGGATGGAGGAGAGGGGATCGAGCGGGAAAACGTAACGAATGACGTCGGTGAGAGTCGTAACTTTGTGCCAATGGGCACTCCCACGTCTCATCCGAAGAACCGATGGGGTGCTCGCGTGCTTGCTCGCCCTGGTAGTCTTCTGTTAGTCTGCTATAGTCTTCTACCTATTGCCGCGTGTATCCCCGGCTAGCATTCCGAGACAGTGGCGTAGGCGGCAAATGATTTTGCTTCTTGTTCTTGCAATGCCATCGGTAGGCTAAATTACTTTAGTAGGACTGCGCAGTTCTCTGGCTACTCTCCGTCTTCTACCTTGTTAGCATCGGTGCGCTTCTTCGCTGCTTGGTCCGTTGTCTTTTTATGATTTACGTCAACTTTTGAATCCCGCATAATCTACCAATCTGTAGAACTCGATTCAATTATTAACAACTTCGTCGATATGCCTTTCGGCTGTTTTTAGAAAGTAAATCTATGTAAGGAGGTCTCCTAACCACCCTCGACAAACATAAAGGAACGAAGTACGACCGACTGTTCAATACCCCAGCAAGATGTACTAATAATAGGCATAACCTTTCGGATTGCAAGTGTTCCGGTTTCTGCTGATGCGAAGTGGGGCATCGCCATGTTTCAAGACCTGCAGTCGTCCTTAAACTGCACTCCTCAAAAGAATTAAAGAATCACCTGTGCAAACCCGAAAAATTGCCGTATCGATATCGTTAAACAATGGTTTGAAAGCCTGAAACCTCTAGTTTCAGAAACCTTTGTTTCAAATTGTTGCTATGTTGGTTTTTTACAAAGTTATAGAGAGATGAAGACAACATTGACGGTTACAAAAATTTTGTGCAACTTTGGAACATCACACGGGGAGCAACAAATTTTTTTGATAAATCGCGTTAATATCATTTAGAAGGGCTATCTTTCCTGTGTAAATTGTGTGGTTGTTGAATATTGTGCGATTCTTTTTATTCGAGTTATTCAACATTGAAATAAACATGGGCTTTTTAACTTTAACTGGCTCCAGAAAGCGAAAAAATTATTGTAGAATCTTGTGCAAAGAAGCAATAGAAAGGACGTTTCTTACTCTTCAAGGCACTCCTTTTGTTTTTTCAATTTCATTAACATTTTGGTATACCAGGAGTTTCTGAAAATATGCTTAAGAAATGCACAATTTCCATTTTTCCTTTAACTCACTATATCTCGGCGAGAAATGATCAAAATACCTTGATCCGAACGTCAGATTGAAGCAGAGATTCTGCCGATTCGATTGAGTACCCCATGATCTCGCTGCGACAATTTTTTACCTATGGCAGCTGTGTTTGAAGTTAGTGCTTCGTAGAAATTAGCGCGCCACGTACAGCGGCTGCCTGACATCTCTGAATACGCTACCGCCGCACAGTGGTCTAAAACGCGAAAGTTAGTGACATTTTGGTATAACTTCTAAGCTATTAAAGATATCGACGTGAAATTTGGGGTGTAGGATATTAACATGTAATCTTTTTTAATAATGTATAATGTGATATACTTTTCGTTTACTTAATAGCTTTTTTTACTACTTTTTAAATATATTTACAAATTTAAGAACTTTTAGAAAATTTTTTTGAAACGGAATCCATTCAGCTTAGTCAATATATTATTCATCTAAATTCAACATCTCTAAATACGTTACCGCCACGCCGGCCCACAGTACTAAACTCGATTAAAAATCAAAGAACTTTCGATAAAAATGAGGTAGAGCGATGAAATCTTTTTTAAATTAAAGCTGATATTTTGCAGAATATGGGAAAAATAGGGAGATTATGGTACGAACGTTTTTTAACGTTGAGAAAATTCGTTAAACATGTGGAATTTCAAGAAAATGTGGTTTCTCCAGTACCACGCGCGGAAAAAATTTATTTTTAACAAGCTATATATCATTTCCCGTAGATTTTTTCACGCTGATTTCAAATCTGGCCTCAAAATTAGTCTACGACCTCAGTATTTTACAAGAAATCGATTTTGCAATTGTGCATTTTTTAAGTATTTTTGCAGAAACACCTGGTATATCGAAATGTTAATGAAATTGAAAAAACAAAAGGAGTGCCTTGAAGAGAAAGAAACGCTGTTTCTATTGCTTTTTGCACAAGATTCTACAATAATTTTTTCGCTTTCTGGAGCCAGTTAAAGTTAAAAAGCCCATGTTTATTTCAATGTTGAATAACTCGAATAAAAAGAATCGCACAATATTCAACAACCACACAATTTACACAGGAAAGATAGCCCTTCTAAATGATATTAACGCGATTTATCAAAAAAATTTGTTACTCTCCGTGTGAAGTTCCAAAGTTGCACAAAATTTTTGTTAACCATCAATGTTATCTTCATCTCGCTATAACTTTGTAAAAAGCCAACATAGCATCAATTTGAAACAGAGCATCTGAAACTAGAGGTTTCAGGCTTTCAAACTATTGTTTAACGATATCGATACGGTAATTTTTCGGGTTCGCACAGATGATTCTTTCGAGGAGTGTAGTTTAGCGCTACACGCTTTTATTTATAGTCACCAATGTCTACAATAATTTTAATACAAGTGTGGTTTTGTAAAAAGTTTTTTTATATATTTTTTAATCTGTCTGTTCTGAATTGTATCACGCATTTTATAATATTGCTGTCGAATCTATGCTTTTCGTTATTTGATCGCGCGGAACGGTTCTCTCGAAGCGACGCACTCATATCGATTTTTAACGAATGTACAATGTTTCTTAAATGTCCATTACATTCAAAAACGATAATATTAATTAAAGTTATTAAAAACTCTTGTTACAATAAGCGTTCAAAGATCAAACTTTTTCAAATACGATTTATCACCGAAAAAATTCCTTTTCTTCATAACGATGTCCTGGAAAACCTACTAAAGATTAAGTGCCCAATTTGTTTTTGTATGAAGAATGTATATCTATGTTGAGAACGCACCAGGAACTAAACATTAATGTTCATAATTTCGTTCATAATTAACGTTCATAGTGTCGTGCTCTAACAAAGTGGAACATTTTCAGCAACGTCTCCTCTAAAAGATTCTGCAAATTTCACACCCAAATCGACCCAAGCTTGGAAATTATGATGGTTTAAAGCGTCGCGTGTCACGCAATTCCGCGGCGAATCACGTTGTACGAGACGCATTGACGACCACTCAGCAGCTCTTAAGAGTGTAAAGACCTAACTCAGACCTATCTTATGAATTTTTTAGATTATACGACCATTGATAAACATTCGAACTTATTACTAGCTCACAGTTGAATCATTTGTATTTGAGAGATTATAGTAACAGCATCGTAGTATAGCATCAGAGCAGTTTTTCCATATTAAAGACCTGTATTTTACCTTTGTTAAGAGGAATTATAGTACAGATTTTTGTTTATTCATAGATAAACAGAGTTATAAGCAGAAAATCCGTATGATCAATCAAATATAGTCAGTAACTTTGTAAAATATAATACTTAATTTTGTTTGAATTTTTGTAATTTTTTAAATAGGACAGTAATAACACATTTTTGTTATTTCGTTAAATATAATAAACTTCATTCATTCTATAATTATGAATTACTCTTGTTTGAATGCCTGAATAGCCAGTTTTCAAATATTATTAATTATTCACACGAGTTTACAGACATTTCCGGTGGTATAACAAAACAATGTTTCCTACAAAAAGTAATCAGTACTCAGTCTTCTACAAATCTCAATACAAAAAATTTCAATAATTTCATTTTTTTAATAAAAAATGGTGTTTATCTTCATTATTTATTTATAACTATATATTTTTTATTCAATAATATTATAGCTGATGCCGAGACGAATCCGACAATATATTTAATGTGGTCTTTATGTTTTGAAATAATGATGAAATACGCGTGAACAGCTAGCGCGCCGATCTGGCCCACGCGGAGAATTGGAGAATCACAGTAGCGCGTTATAACTAGTTGGGGCCTTGGGCAAAGTAGAATTTCGGGGTCCCCAACCCCAGCTGAATAACTTTATGAGAAAAACGCAGAATTTGGATCTTGAATCTTGGTTTGTGTTCGGGGCCCTCTTCTGCTTGGGACCCCGGTCATTTGCCCCAGTTGCCCATAGTGCAACGCGCCACTGATCGGTGGTCACGTGACAGGCGAAGGTTAATCCGGCGACGCCACTGTCTACACCACCGGGGGGGATATTTCTATTACCTCTTCCTGCGTGGCAAAGCGAAAGATCCTCGCATACACGCGGTTAGTATCGACGATCTGCGACAGACAATGGGGAATGAATTAGTGGCTGCGATCGACAACGATGCAGCCAGATATTTATTCGAAGAACCGCTGTGTTCCCTAGTCCCCGACATCATGCTATAATCCATAACTCCACGCGCGCGAACAATAAACTACAATTCTCCCGTTTCCACTTCCTGCAGCACAGAAATCATTTAGGAAAAATTGAAGTACGAAAAGATTATTCGGAAGGTTATCGGACATTTCAGGTTTTTAAAGGCGCGACGGAAGTAACGAAGCGGAAAGGAACGCGACCAGAAGGTCTCAGAAAATACTTGGAGGAAGTTCTCGATTCGGAAAAATGTTTTCGCAGGGTTCACCGAGACTGCGTTTCAATTAAGCTTCCCGTGGAAACTTCTTTGCCGGCTCGCTGGAGCATGTAATAAAGATTCGATAAACGCGCGGTCGGCGATAATCATCTTATCGATAATTGATCCGATCTTTCTTCCCCGAATATTGGCACGAGGCTCGTTCCCCCCCCCCCCCCCCCCGTAGATTATGAACTCGGATATTTACTTTGATTCCTCCATACGTGCACATCGGTTTCGTAACTAATGGCACGCGCCTTAACTTTTTTGTAAATGGACTGTTCAGCTTCTCCGCCGAGCTAGATGGATCGACCAGACGATACGCTACGAAAATTTTCGAAAAAATGGTAAAAGTTACCTTTTTACATCACGATTTTTTGGCTACTGCGATACGGCTGTGTCTCGCTTACGGCAGGCGGAGACGTTTTTTTTTTAATAAAGCCAGGGATCATGTTTGATGCGTTATTTTTAAGTGTGCCGAGTGTGTTGTTCTGTACAGGCACCTTCGACTGATCGTTTATCAGCGGCCGGACAGGCTTTCGGGGGCTGTTACAATTTGTATCAATTCAACAACAGTTAAGCCTCGGTTAACAAGCGACCGGCCGACATGAAAAATTATCGGCGATCAATAAAAACCGTAGAAATAAAGGCATTGTATATTTCGGGAAAATATATCTCGTTCCATTGTTCGCGCGCTCCCGAAGATAAATCGACGTTCTAACGGGCAACAGCTACGCAGGGAACGGCAACGGTAATTCATTTGATCAACTTAATTATTTTATCAAATATTTCTTCGCCGTGAGCGAGTTAAATATTAACGAAATGGAATAGTTCGGACTGCGCGAAACACGTTCCCGGAATTTGTTTCGGTAAACGCTGATTGTTCTACCACGTGCTGAAATACATGTAATTACTAAATCGACACGATTGATTATTCATTCGGATTTAATTATGATAGCAATGATTGCTATATTCATTCCACCCGGTAATCGTCCACCAATCAATTTTCAAGGGTGACTAGTTGCGTAATTGAATATTTTCAGCGAGAGGCTGGGAATAACGCGTTTCCGCGACGCATTGTCGCTCGTAATTGCGCACGATTTTATTACACGCGGTTGCAATCCGAGCATTCAATTGTCTTTCTACTTGGCAACGATCAAACCTGGTTTAATCGTTTTCGTTCTTTCGCGTTGAAATTTTCATGATTTCCAAATACATCTTTCCCGGCCAGAATCGAATGAAATTTTTCAATGGCTCCGGGATCCACGATACGTGCTAAATCATCGGAACGTTCGCCGGCCAGTTTCTTCTTCGATCGGCATTATCGAAAACGATCGACCGTATTATTGTATCGCGACGTGGTTATTCCTGACCCGATCGACAGATACGGGAGGGCAGCCCCGGTATCCCGTGTTATTAGGTCGGACAAAGAAATCCATTGTGCTGGCCAGCTTTCTTCTTCTGCCTCCTCAAAGGATAACGTCCCTCCTCCCGATAGAGAAAAGGCTCTCCCTTTCTCCTCGATCCCCGATAAATCTCCGGGGTGAAAAACATCAGTCTCTCGGGGGATTGTCGAGCCGTGAAATGAAATACATTTATATGGAACGCGGCCGATTAAGCGGAATCGTGCTCCCGGTTTCCTTCAGGACCGCGTTTCTCGTGGTTCTTCGTCGCGCGTGTTTAACATCGACAAAAAGAGTGTTGGTACATAAAATTTCTGATTTCCGAAGAATCGACGATATTTAACCTGTTGCAGCTTTCTAACAAACAATCGTACAGCGATGAACTTGGACCCATTTTAAAGCCTGAACATTCTACTTTCGCCCACGCCATTGTTCATTTTCCTACAACATTCTCACGAGATGCAGAACATGAGAGATTAAAGACCCATTTTTCGACTAAAATGCTACATTGAAATACAATTGAAACTTTTGTAGAAACGTTGCAGGGTCATGCCATGCCGAATCGATCACTTTTTGCAGGCACCATCGCCGATTTTGTTCTAAATGAAATATGTTGCAGTCCATGTGAAATTAGGGGGGGTTTAAGTCAACATTTTGCCGGTATCGAATTTTTTTAGAAATGGCAGGCCTTCAAATTTTTCAATTTTTGCCCATTTCGGCGAAAACGGGCCTCACTTACGAATTTTTATCTCAAAAACCGTTTGTCCGATTGAGCTAAATTTTTTTTGGTTTATTCGGAAAGGATTGGGCTATTACAAAATAATTTTTTCAACCTCGGAAATCGACTTTATAATGTCGAAAAATTTAAACAAATTCTTCTTTTGCGTTTTTTTTAATGATGGGGCTCAGTGATTTAAATTTTGAAAAAAATATGGTAATATTCCTAGAAGTTTCCCCTTTAAAATGAGCCCTTGAAAAAGATGGTATCATTAAAATTGGCGTCACAATGAGCTGGTAAAGGACGCCGTTTACCCCCGTTTCAGGTAGAGGTGGGTCAAGCGCACCGCTGTTGTGGTCCGTTGTCTATACCGCTGGTCTCGAGAAAATACCAGCACACTGTAATAACTCTATTTATACCTGGAGAACAATATTAATACCCACTCTTGGACAACAACACTTTTTTAATCACGACTTCTTTTATAGATATTAGTTCTTATAGGAATCATATATGTTCCAAAAAAAGGTGTCGTTGCTCAATGGAAATCACGAGAAGGTGGTGGTTTTCTTCCATCGGGCAGGGATAAGGAGGGTTTATGGTAAGAAGTATGGATAGGATCATTGTGTGGGGTGGACTTAAGGATTATTGAAAAAAATATAAGAAAAACTATTTCATTACTTGCAATGCGCACTAGCATACAAAGACCAGTAGATAATGAAATTCTCACCCCTAAAAATTTATTTGAATGGGCAGAAACATCTTTTCCAAATATAATATTTAATTACGTCACCCTAGATGAACATAAAACACATGCTGTTTGTTTACAAGCTCGTTTTGCAACAGCATTACCAGTTACAAGCACTAGAAGCTTTCATAGCTTTACACCATTATCGAATAAAGAACTACTATACAAAACCTGCTCGTGCGATAATGATGGCTCTGTTCTTCGTGTAATAGAATAGTTTCTCCTATATTTTTTTCCATAATCCTTAAGTCCACCCCACCGCAATGATCCTATCCATACTTCATACCATAAACCCTCCTTATCCCTTCCCGATGGAAGAAAACCACCACCTTCTCGTGATTCCCATTGAGCAACGACACCTTTCTTGTGGAACATATATGATTCCTATAAAAACTAATATCTATAAAAGAAGTCATGATTAAAAAGGTGTTGTTGTCCAAGAGTGGGTACTAATATTGTTCTCCAGGTATAAATAGAGTTGTTTAATCGTATACAGTCAGCGGTATAGACAACGGACCACAACAGCGGTGCGCTTGACCCACCTCTACCTGAAACGGGGGTAAACGGCGTCCTTTACCAGCTCATTGTGACGCCAATTTTAATGATACCATCTTTTTCAAGGGCTCATTTTAAAGGGGAAACTTCTAGGAATATTACCATATTTTTTTCAAAATTTAAATCACTGAGCCCCATCATTAAAAAAAACGCAAAAGAAGAATTTGTTTAAATTTTTCGACATTATAAAGTCGATTTCCGAGGTTGAAAAAATTATTTTGTAATAGCCCAATCCTTTCCGAATAAAACAAAAAAAAATTTAGCTCAATCGGACAAACGGTTCTTGAGATAAAAATTCGTAAGTGAGGCCCGTTTTCGCCGAAATGGGCAAAAATTGAAAAATTTGAAGGCCTGCCATTTCTAAAAAAATTCGAAACCGGCAAAATGTTGACTTAAACCCCCCCTAATTTCACATGGACTGCAACATATTTCATTTAGAACAAAATCGGCGATGGTGCCTGCAAAAAGTGATCGATTCGGCATGGCATGACCCTGCAAGATTTTTTTCGGGAATGATTCTTCCACGGACTTGAAGATTGAAATCTCCTCTTTGGAACGAGACCTTAAAGATTGATGTATGATTTTTTTCCACGGTTTTATGGAACGATAACGAGGACCATGTTCCGTCTAAAGCAATTACCAGTCAAATCCCACGAGTTACGGTTGCGGAAGATGGTGATAGCCCCATTCGAAAATGTTTGGCGCGGACGTGCTCGACACGACAGCGCTCGGACGTGCGGAAAAACAGAATGGGAATCAGAACGCGTCGTTAAACCCGCGAACAGGAAACTACCCGGCAGGTTTACTTACAACTTTCTCACCGGCTCGACGCGGCGACTTTATATCCGAGCAACCCCGTCTTTTCCCGGCACCCTTTGCCCCCCTCCCCTTTTGTACCGTTCCGCACCGCTCCGAACCTGTTTCCCAACCCTTCTCACTTCGTGACCCGCCACAGACGCGGCGGCGGCGGGCGGCGCGAACAAAAAGCGTCGCCACCCTCTGTGAAACCCGTATTTTCCTCGGCGCCCGCCTCTTCTATCCTTTCCGCATTATTGCGGTTTCCTTGTGCAAACGAAAATACCATGCAACTCCCGCAACCCCTCCGGCAATGGAATTTATTTCAGAGTACCATTGACGGGGGGAAAAGAAACGTATTTCGTTCGGGACCGTTGTCCTGTAGGAACCGTAGCCACCCCGACGGGACACGTTGAAAGGGTGACAGGTTTTGTTGCCGCGAGAAAAGGGGATAACTCGGTGTTCGCGGAATTTCCTTCGGAATCGACGCTGCCAATTTAGACGTCTCGGTATTATCGGATTGGAATTGTTGGAGTGGCTCCGGGACCATTAGCTGTCACCTCGAACGATCCACCGTGTAATCGATACCCTAAATGATCTCCGGGGCGAATTCATCTTGATCTAACCACTGATGTAGACCATGGATTTTATGCGTTTCCGAAATAATTAGCAGATATGTTTTTCGCCACTTCTGCCCGGTCGTCGACGCGCGTTTGTGACTGGTGGACTCCGCAATCGAAAATCGCGTCGATGATTATCCTCCTGCTAGAGCCGGGTTCGAAGCTGCGTAAAACAGCTTGAAATACGTTTATTCCTCGCGTGTTTGACAACCTCCACGGGCTACTAGCCGAGTTAGTTACGGTCCGCAGGCTCTCGGACTCTCTCTCTCTCCTTCTCTCGCTGCTGTTCCCGCAAAAGGAAAAACGCTCGGACAAGGCTCTGTGTAAACGTATTTCACGTTGACTAGAACAGCAGGTGTTCGAGATGTTAATAACGCAAGAGATTACGGCGGGGCGACACCGGAGTCGAGAAGTTCGAGCTGAATCATTCTTATGGCTAACCATTAAGACGTTTATTCGACTGTAATCGCTGCGCCGAGCTTGGTTAACGTTACTTCACGGCGCAATAACGTTCCTCAAACTGAAGCTACACACCGTCACCCTACTGCGAGAGACTCTGGATATTTTTGTTTAAACAATTCTCAGTCGATTCGCTGATCTGTCGAGCTACTATCGTGGGAATTGGAAGGTTTTGGTGGAAATCGATTTCGTGTATAGGATAACGCGAAGAAATACACAGCAAAAATCATTTTCGTCATAATACTTACCACAAGTGTTAGATTTTTATCAAACGTACAGGGTGGTCCACGCAACTTGCACACCTATAATAACTTCCAAATGATCTCAACTAAAAGTACTAACCTATGTATGTCGAAAAGTTAATAGTTTAGGAGATATTCCAATTTAAATAACTCTAAAATACCATTACTGTCGTAGTAAGATGTTACTCAAGTAAGTAAACACTAAAGTCTTAGTACGACAGTAATGGTATTTTAGAGTTATTTAAATTAAAATATCTCCTGAACTACTAACTTTTCGACATACATAGGTTAGTACTTTTTTATAACGAATTCCCAGCTGCATCGATTGATGTATTAAAAAATCCTCATTCCATTTAAAAAAATGTAGTTGACCTTCATATGTCCTTTACGCGTCCACCTGTAAAAAAATTAAATACACTACATAATGTACCCCTTCAGACCATACAACTTCTGTATACAAAACTTTTTCGTGCAACGTATACTTTGGAAGTTATTATAGGTGTGCAAGTTGCTTGGACCACCCTGTATATCTTGTACATCGTAAAACCAGATTACTTGTCATTTATTATATTAGAAATAATACGTAGCACGTAGAAAAATAAAAAAGAAAGTGAAAAAAAGATAGTTATAAAAAATGCCGAGACGGGACGCGAACCCCGACCAATCTCGGCCACCGACCGCTGTGACAAGAGGTTTTCACTCATGGAATATAACGCACATGTCGCATTTCAAAATCGATTTTCTCGAAAACGGGTTCGCGTTGGCGGCTAAAACCAATTGGATAGTTCATGTGGGTGCGTAAGCTATGTCCACACAAAAACTTGTAAGCTAAACTAAACTAACTATATTAAAGCTATGTCAAAGAAGTCCGTTCGGTACCATGCTGAGAACAGTGTAGAAAAACCGTGCAGTTCGATCTGCTCGCTTTGACTTTCATAATCTGCTCATTTTCCTTCGCCAAGGTCTCTCGTCGCCAGTCGTTCTTTTCCTTTTCACCCACGATCTACAGGGTGTCCCAAAATTCCTTCAACAGCCGGAAATGGGAAGTTCCGGAAGTCATTCGAAGCAACATTTTTCTTTGCAAAAATGTTATCCGCGGCTTTTTTTAGGAGTTATTAACGAAAAATACGGACCAATCAGAGCGCGACCTAAACGCCTAAACTGTCTATTGGCTGACTGTGCCAACTCGCGTCTAGGTCGCGCTCTGATTGGTCCGTGTTTTTCGTTAATAACTCCTAAACTAAGCCGCGGATAACATTTTTGCTAAGGAAAATGTTGCTTCAAATGACCTCAGGAACCTCCCATTTCCGGCTGTTGAAGGAATTTTGGGACACCCTGTATATCTGAGTAATAAACGTAACGGTTTTTTCCGCGAAGGTTTGGGTTTGGGACACGGTTCTGTAGGCCATCGCCGCTCGCCTGCGAACCATCTGTGTCCCAAATGGTCAGGATACAGAGTGCTTAAACCTAATGTTGATTTATTCGAACCCCACACTATTAACCTTTTCAGTGGAGGTGATGGAGTTATCATTTTCTAGTTCTGGTACAGAGCTGCAAGAGTGTGAACAGTTTTGGAGCAACTGCAAGTGAAACAGAGTATCAAAACGCAGCGTAGCGAGATTTACGGAACGGACAATGGCGGAGGTAGATAGCGCTCGCTCGAACGACAACGGAGAGCCGGACTATCAGCGGCTCTTTCACGGCATCTGTCGTTGACTAAGTTTTACGAATCACCGAGCGAGATTCCGGCGCCGAAAAGCTTCTTGCTTGCTTATCGAGGCCAGCGGACAAGCCCGATTAATCTTCCCGGTTCCAACTTCTACAACCCACTGGCTGAAACAATGCGCCGCATCTCGCATAAACTTCCACCGCGCGCCTCACCGCTGCTGCGCTGCTGCTAGAGAACTGGTAGCCGCCACTCGTAACTCCTCTCTGCGAACCGGCTGCATATAGATAGATACGCTTGCACCGAGTCCCCCGTGCAAGCCTCCAGGTCAGATAGAGGCCTGGAGTCGACCCGTTTCGTTCGATATATCGCGGGAAGTGCCGGCTGCCAGCTCGTCGACAGCTACGGTGAGCTCCGGAGTGAACGTGCGTGTCGCATCAACCACAGTGTCTGTCTCGCAACACCCGCTATCTCCGCAACACGTTAATGCGAGTGCAATTTTAAACGCTGATCATCACCAACATTTTCTACACATCCTACGGGAGACCGGGACTAGACGACTAACTTTTAACATACTTAATTTTTAACAATGAGCCATTAGTATTTTGCTGACTCGTTGTGCACGAAAAGTATGCACATTGACTTGGGTGTACAGATTTAATTTTGAAAATCGCTTCCCTATAAAATCGGGAAGTTAATAATACTATTAACAATACTTCAATTTTTATTTGTTCATACATATCTAAATTGAGCCCAATTAGGCTTACAAATCATCATCCGAGTCACAGTAAATACACACATCTGATGCGTATCTCGTGAGCCCATTTGCTGCAACGTGTGCACTGCACTCAGTTTTCACCACGAACGCTATCAGTGTAAGATCCATTGCAGATCAAGTATTCTGAATCATCTTCGGATTCTGAGGACAAGGAATCTTTCTTGAATGACGTAAATCCTACGCTTAATCAAGTGGCCCCGTTCGACATTTTTATCATTGTAAGGACCACACGTGCATAACCTCGATGTGCACCGGACGAAATAAAATACCTCAAATTATAGTCAACGTATTATATTTCCATAAGCTAATCATGAAAAAATATCAAGCAGTACTTAATGGACAAACATTGATAAATAGCCGAAACAAACATATTTACTCACCGCTGATGTTTTTTTATTCTTATTGATATACACGCAAGTTTCGGTCACGACAACGAATTACATGGTGAGTTAGTCATTCTTATGTTTCAATATCGCGGAAAGCAGCATCATCTACTTTATAGTATTACAATTAGAATGAATTAGACAACTAACCTCATTAGCCAACTAGCCCCCGTCTCCCCTGCTCATTTTTTGTAGCCAGAGGCTTCAATTAGACGCGAAGGTCAACTCTGGTTTTTTAAATGGTGTGGCTTTTTATTTACATTTGGTATACAATGGACTTACAATGAAGATCACTCAAGGTCGCTCAAGGATGTTGTCTTTGTAAAATTGTCCCAACACTGTCATGTTGAGACGGTGCTGTTTCCATTACCGTCGAGTAAACGAATCGGCCTCCACGAGCAAACGATTTACCGCCGAAAAATGCAAATCCCGTTGTAATCAAGAATCTCCGTTACAAAAGGGGTTTACTTTATTAGCAGAGAAGAGAGGCGTCGAGACACTCGCGAACGATATAAAACCGGGGCGACAGAGAGGCTCACGCGGAAAAATATTAGCTTTCTTAATGGGAGTTTCGAGGAGGAGAGAAACCTATTTATTCTACGGATACAGATAGTCGTTTACGTAGAGGATAAGGGCTCGTTTTACGGTGTGCCCTCGGGTCACCGATAAGAACTTCCTCGGCTGGTATCAACCCCGTTCTGCCAGCAAGGTTTCTCAACTTCGTAACTGCGCCGCGGTGCCGACCAACGAACGATTCCTACCAGCAGTTTCGTTCCTCAATAAGCAAACCTCTTCGGGCCAGCAAAGAATGGACGGTAACATTCAAGAAAATCAACAAGACATATTGTTGCAAATAATGTAAGATGGAGTGGGGTAAGTCCGCTCTAGTTTTTGCAAAGTTGGACTTCAAACTGATGTATTTTC
This sequence comes from Lasioglossum pauxillum, assembly GCA_933228785.1. Lineage (NCBI taxonomy): Eukaryota > Metazoa > Arthropoda > Insecta > Hymenoptera > Halictidae > Lasioglossum > Lasioglossum pauxillum. The sequence goes on from OW121704.1 coordinate 35,102,600, forward strand.
AGTCTGGTATGGCAAAACTTAACGTTCTTGGTATCGAACTCTTGCCACAGGTATTACCAGACTGCGGATCTTTATGCATTTATAATATGTCGAAATATGCCAAATATATGCAAGATGTATGCAAGGTATATGCTAAATATATGTATAGGGAATGCATGTACGGATCTGTAAAATAGTAATTATTTTATTGTTGTATTTATTGTAATTTAAATTACAATATACAACAATAGTTTTTTCTATAGTGTCGATTGTAGATTGATGCCTCTTGTCTGTTAAAATTAATTTAAAAATTAAAATTAAGAGCGTTCTACATCACATGATGTTATAGGGGCATATTTTAATTTACCCCAATGATGTGCCAGAACCTCTCGTGGTCCTTCAACGTGTTCACCCTTCAAAATCTTGCTTATTTTTAATAATACATTAAAGTGTACATTTCGTTTTAATACCGATTCCATTTTATGTTGTAACCTTTTCTCCATAATCACCGGGTATAATTTTTAAATTTTCTATAACTGTAGTTACCAAATCTATAGATTCCGTTAGTGGTAATCCTATTGTTTCCAATTTCTTCATGGCCTCAGGTAACATTTGGAAATGGCTCTGAATAATATTTATACAAGAAATATACACTTATGCAAGAAATATGCACGTACGCAAAACATATGCAATATGCAAAATAAAAATTATATTTTTAAAATCCTCTAATGACAAAACAAATTTCTGTTTAGGTCCCAGTTTTTTTATCTATTTTCGATAAAAATATGCATTTGCATAAACATCCGCAGTCTAGTTATTACTGATGAATTAGTATTATGTAGGATTCTAATTTTGCTTGAAAATTATCATTTTGATAGGACATTGTACAAATTGTCAACTAGGACGCGCTTGCCCCGAAAATGGGGCAAGTCCGTCCCTCAGAGTTAAAAATGCTTTCGAACCTTGTTTCAAGTGCTACGGGACAAGAAAAGAATGATTAACAAGCCTGCTATAAAATGCTTCTTATTGCATTAAATTATATCGTTCAGTTTTATAGTTATCCATTTTTAAACGGACTAGTACTTCTCTGCTGAAATATGAAAGGGGATGCAGCTATATTAAAACAAAGTATAAAAATGCTTTCGAACCTTGTTTCAAGTGCTACGGGACAAGAAAAGAATTATTATCAAGCCTGCTACAAAATGCTTTTTATTGAATTAAATAGATTGTTTAGTTTTATAGTTGCCAATACAGTACGGACTTACCCCACCGTGATAGTACGGACTTGCCCCGTGTAGTAATATTTACGGGGCAAGATCATCTTAGTGTTTTTCTCAATAAATTTAAAAAAATACAATAAAAACGGTTTATTTAATGTAAACCTACATCAATATTTGTTGTACTTACCTAAAATAACAACACCGAATATATTAATAACTTGTGAACTATTGCACGTTCAGGGTAACCTCAAAGTTGTACGTGTACTTCGCACGTGACTGTTTGGCATTGGTTGATTTAAGCGAGGAAAACACCTTTATTCTTGGGCGACATCTATGTGGAATAGTTCATACCAACTTATACTGTACTAATAAATACAAGCTAGAGAAATTTCGTTCATATTATAATAAAAATAACCAATTAACGAACTTGCTCCACTCCACCTTAATAGTATTTTAAAATTCTAGTAATGTGTTTACTGTTTTAAACACAGATTGTAGAAGAATTAACATTCTTCTAGGATGTTTATTTTGCTGTGTCGAAAATATTGTGTCGCCTAGTCCCACACGGTATATCAAAGTATGAGAAGCGTATACTTTGGATCGTTTACTGGATACGGAGACTCGCTTGGAGATGGAAGAGAGGGCGAAGTTTTCGTCTCGTCCTCTCGCCGCAGGGGTTGCGTTTGTTTCCTATAGAAAATGGGAAGATTTACAGCGACGACAGTGCACGCAGATCTATATTTCTCTTCAGGATCACTTGTGGCATCAGTCATGCAAGGCATTCGGGTGTCAGCGTAGCTGCGCGCAAGATAAACTCGCCTATCACTCTTCGCGAGGTACTCGTTTACCAACTGCGAAGGGAAGCTGAGGAATTCGTACTTTTGCCACGGGAAAATAAATCAGTGTCCTACGTCGCAAGTTTCTGTCAGGCCAGCTAGCGTTGGAAACTTTCGTTTCGATGCGATCCGAAGGAAAAATATTATACCGTTACGTTTCCGCGATGAAATGTGTCTCTTCCGGACGATCAACGTTCCTCTGGATATTTCAATTAAATCAAAACCGGAACTATTCGAACCGTCCGTTCGAATTAAACGAAAGAGCGATTCTAACTGTATGTCTCGGTTAAATAAAAGGCGGATCGAACTGAAATGAAATTTTAATTAAAAAGAAAAACTCATCTCTCCAATTTGCGCTCGGCTGGATATTATAATAATTATTTCTCTGTTCTAATGAATGTCAAAAATGAGTATACACACCATGTATATGAGTAGACTGCGGATTTTATGTATTTATGGCAAAAATGGATAAGCACAATTTAAAGCAGGGGACATATTAAAAAGATTTAAAGACATCAGCGTATTGGTTTCAGCTTAATCAGATAATTAAAAGAACAAAGAAATCTCTATTTCACTCCGGTGTCTTGCAATCAATGCGAACATTTTTTGATGTTCTACATATGAGATTGTGCATTATATTTACAGCGTATTTCGCAAAAACCAAAGTTGTGATGTTGTAGTACATGGTATTTCTAGTGTCACAATCGTATATAAACACACATCTTAGTGAATTACATTTCCAATGTTTCGGAAACAAATGCCTATCTAAAGTATGTACGTTTGTTGCGAACGCGTCAAAAGTGAATATACGCAGCGAAAGTAGTTAGTCTGTTATGGAAGATAGACCAGAAACGTGGTTTTCTAGCAGTAATTTCTGAATGAGCGTGAATTCGTGTAAATTTTCAGCAGTGTTCATCATTTCAAATAAAATTAAAAATTAAATTAAATTATATTAAAATTAAAAATAAAATTTTGAGTGGAAAACTTCAGTACAGAAACTTCAGAAGACATCAGGAAACTTATCGTTAAATTCAGAAACGAAGGAAAAGCATTTCGAGAAATAGGAAAAATAGTAAATCGTTGTGATGGAACTGTAAAAAAAATCATAGACAAGTATAAAGATACAAAACGTGTAAAAAACTTTCCTCGTTTCGGTTGTCCGAGAAATTTAAATGAAGTAGATGACCGATTAATTACACGAATAGTGAAAAAGACCCCACTACGAGTGCAGTTTCTTAATTAATCAATTAGCTCAAGAAATATCTGAAATAGAACAAAAATCTATAAGGGCGAGTACAATTCGTAGATCATTAAATTCTCAAGGTGTGCACGGCCGAGTACCACACAAGAAACCAGCGATGACTGCAAAGAATCGCGTTTTGCGATTGCAATTCGCAGACAAATTCATACACAAACCACACGAATTTTGGAACACCGTATTATTCACTGATGAAAGTAAATTCGAAATTTTTGGAAGAGAAAGGCCACCAAAAATTTGGAGGAAAAAAAATACAGAATTAGAACAGAAAAATCTTGTTAGTACACGGCGGTGGTAATATTATGGTTTGGGGTAGCATGGCAGCCTCTGGAGTCGGGGAATTTTTATTAACAATAGCTTTTATTAATAATACAATGGGTAGATTTCAATATCTAACTATTTTAAGAACAAATTTAGCTGCAAGTCTTAGAAGAGTTCAGTTGCCAGATTCGTGGATCTTTCAGCAAGATCGAAGTCTTAAACGTACAGCAAAGATTGTTAAGGATTGGTTGCAACAAAATGCTCTAAATCACCTGAATTCTCCACTATAATCCCCAGATCTTAATGTAATAGTGTAATGCAAAATAAAAATTACGAACAAGGAAAACCTTAAAACAGAACTACTAAAAGTATGGAATGATGTTTCTGTTTCAACAACGCGTAAGTTGATTGAATCCATGGCAAGACGATTAGCTGCCGTAATTAAAGCTAAAGGTGGACCAAAAAAACATTAAATGTACGTAATTTTATTAATAAATGAAGATAAATCATTCTTAAGTAGTTGTGTATACTCACTTTTGATACATATTTTTACAGCTCCTCAACTATTTTATGTTGAATCTCAAAATTTTATTTATTAGATTCAATTACGTTTCCTACATTTAATTACCATCAATCTACACTTTATGCTTTTCAAATAACTTTTCCATTAATGTAACATATATCTAATAATTGTTAAATAAATATCGTGTTCTCGAGGTGTACACTCACTTTTGACTCTCACTGTACGTTTGAAAGCGCGACATTCACGAGACGGACGCTCGTGGTGATTTATTAATCCGAAGACGGACGTCTCCAGGGTCTGCTCTCGGATCCCATTGCTCGGTGCCGTATTCGATGCAGCGACCGGGTCTGGAGCCCGGGTTACTTTCTGGTCGGCGTGTAAATGCGTGTCGTCGCTGGTTTACGGGCTGGTCGACGACGTAAACTGGCCGCGGCGCACGGAGCCTAAGGATATTCGAGGGTAATGAATGATACGCGAGATAATGGCCGATGGTATCGCGGGGCCAGGTGACTCCGGGGCCGAGTGTCCACGTGACCGATGTTCCCGGTGATCCGCGGGGAATAAATATGCAGCCCCCGGTGCCTCAACCCCGTTGTTGCCGTAAATCCGTTGTGCTTGCTCGCGGGAAACAGGAGTCCCGCGGACATTGTAATCGGAGGAGCGGACGCGGCGTGAATAAGCCCTGCGAGAGCGAACCCGGCCGCGTCATTTTTCGTCGTTCGCCACGAGCTTTCGCGCCGCGTGTTTCGCCCCGCTGCGTGATTGATCGCCAGGTAGACTCTCAACCACGCCACGCACGGTCGAGCCTTTTTGGCCTTGGTTCTAGCGCCGGAGTCGGCTTCCGGTTGCCTACCCGCGCCTAGGTGCGAAACACCTCGACAGGTGAGCATTAGCCCCCCCTTCGGAAATTAGAAGAGTTTCAGATACCATCGATCAAGGTGGTGCTCGATTCCAATGCTATTGGAGCCAGTATATTGATAGAACAGTTTATTATAAATTTCTGCAATTTTTGGTAGCAGAGGAACGTACCTTGAATTCTGTTGAGAGAGCTACAGTGAGCGTACAAAGTATTCGTACACTTTTTAAAAACTAATAACTTGTTTATAATTGTACCAAACGACCTTATTTTTTATAATCAATTAGAAGCAATGGTTTACGAAATGACATGCAAAGAAGATTGTCCAAAAATTATAATTTACAAGGTTACATGCAGAAATAAAAAAGGCATTTTTAAAAGTTTTTTGTTTGGGTCCTTGATGAAAATTTAAAACATATATTTTCTAGATGCATGTTCTTTTGCACATGTTGGAAATTTCATCGAAATCGATTGACGCAGGAAAAATCAACAAGCGTCGAAAGATGTACGATTCTGTGGATTTTAAACAGAAACTGATCAATAGTTGTGGAAAACTACGATTTTCACCATTTTTACCACGTTTTTATTAGCTCGCTTTCTTGTTTGTTTGTCTGTTTGTTCGGTACAAATTTTGCAATTCATTTTAAACTAACTTCCCGATGAGCTACAGACTGGAAATTTTAAACATAGCTCAGAACTGGATGACAATGCAATATTTAACACAAATTTTTTAAAAAAGCCTATGCGTTTAGGAGATATAAATTATTAATAATTTTAACCTTTGCACCCCCCCCCCGCCGCGTGACGTAGTACGTCTCCGCGTTCAGCGTCCCCACTCTACTACGTGTTCCCACTCTGACTCATCCCCACTCCACTGACCCGCTTCGCACCGAAGGAGCTCAGTGTGCGTCAGTGTGCGTTCGAGCTCCGTGCAGTGTTTACAAAGTTACTACGTATTATTATAGTATAATGTTTGTTTACCAAGCGAAAGAACAGTTACACCGAAATTCTCCGTCGAACCTTTATCTTTGACATTTACCACGGCGTTCGTTTTCGATATGACGCGTCGCAATACCGTCTGAAATTTACTACATGTCTCTGTTATAATCTCATCAAAATGTTCAAAATCGATTGTAAAATTTCACACATATAAGGCTAAAAAGCAGAAAATAATTATTTAAATAAAAATTAATTTTTTAAAAATACCTCGTTTTTAAAACGGATTAAAAAGTATAAACTAAAATTTTTAAAAACGCCACGTTTAAAAAACGGACTAAAAAGTATAAAATAATTTTTTCTAGCCCCATACAGATTCCTAACCCCTTACTGATAGTCCTGAAAATTTGTGATTGTGAATTTTGAATAGCTATGGAAATACTTGTAAGATTTAAAACGAAAAACGTGGAGCGCATGCAATAGATAATTGATGCATGAACACCTAAATCACTAACAATTTTATTGCACTGCCAATGATATGAACTGTTTTGCGAGTTTTCTCAGCGGCAGCTACTCTTTACACTCCTTACTATGTATTATCTTGCGCCCAACGTTTTTGTTTTAAATCTTACAAGTATTTTCATAGCTATTCAAAATTCACAATCACACATTTTCTGGACTATCTGTACGGGCTTAGGAATCTGTATGGGGCTAGAAAAAATTATTTTATACTTTTTAGTCCGTTTTTTAAAATTTTATTTTATATTAACCGCTTGTAGTTCGTGTGTATGTTAATCGATTTCAAAGAAATTTTCAACATGTGTATGACTAACATAGATCTACAAAACATACATTTTAAATTTTCATTAAGGACCCAAATAAAAAAGTTTTAAAAAATGCCTTTTTTATTTTTGCATTTAACCTTGTAAATCAGAATTATTTGGAAAATCTTTTTTGCATATCATTTCGTAAACCAATGCTTCTAATTGATTATAAAAAATCAGGTTGTTTGGTACAATTATAAAAATGTTATTAGTTTTTAAAAAGTGTACGAATACTTTGTACATCCACTGTACGTTCAAGTCTGTCCAGGGAGCTAGAGAACGATCGAACGGGCGCATTAGGATCAGCAAGTCAAGGCTTCCTTCGGCTGTCCAATTGGAAACGATCCTGCGCGAGTAGGCAAACATTCCGAGACAATCCGTGTGGCAGCGTGCATCAGCCAGCTCCGCGTAATTTGTACGGCAATCGACGGACGATCCAGCCAGCTGGAACGATCCGCGATCAAACACACGTAATACGCCGATCAGAATCCATCGGTGCATCTTGCTGTTCGTTGTACACCACCTACGCCTCCATGTAATTAACACCTCTTGTTTACCTGCCCGCCTGATCTGATGGATCCAGGAGAATCCCGCGTGTATACGTAATTTGTCAAAGACTGCGATCCCGAGGGTGAAGCGGGAGGCGGATCGAGATAGGATCGAAGATCCTGGCGACTCCATCATAATGGCATAATGACGTAGACACATTTATTCCTTTCTGTTAATGATTCCAGCAAGTCGGAGATATAATGCAACATGTCTGAAACAACAGGAGAACTTGCAACACAGCTATTAATTCTAGTCGTCGTCGTCGTCTACATGAATTATCTGGTGCAAGTGAAACCGGCAATAACGCAGTTACCAGCGGAATAATGAGGGAAGCTAAATCAGACGCTCTAATAGACGGCGCTTTCTTAAAGTTATAGCTAACAAGTTTAGCTCGGGCGATGTAACAGCATCGTGCAACAAGTGTACTAAGAATATGGAAATTACCGGAGAAGTTTCCAGTTCTATCCAATTTGAATCGGGGTCATAGCGGATGCAGACATCGAAAATACGGAAAAATACGAATGTCTGAGGACGTTAAAATTATGCTTCATCAATGTGTCCATAGCTGAGTCAGCTATCGTCTCCGAAGAGCTACATAAATTCAGCGTTCGCGGGCACGGAATGCAAACACCGCGGAGAGTGGAATGGTAAAAAGGAAGGGGATGTAGAGGAGACACAAAGTTGTCTCGTTTTCAGAGACACAAAGCAACCGGATGAAAGCGGAAGAGGCGAGGAAGGAGAGGATGGAGCGGATCGTTAGCCGTTAACCATCACCCAGGGCAAGACGTTGTCGTAACGGGGCTCATTCAGAACGTCCATTACTTACGTCGCGTAATATTATAGCTTCCTCATTAGAGAACGTAAGGGTGAACGTAAACGAAACTTGCGCCGGGGGGCGCGGACCACGGGGGTCACCGTAATGACGTCGGGTCGCCAAGAACAATCGCTCATTTCTTTCGTTTCTCTTTTTTCGTTCGTTTGTTTACCTCTTCCTGCTCTCCTCTCTCTAGATGAGCCACGAACAATAGATCCGCTTCGGGACACTTTCTTGTCCCGCTCAATTCGGTCCTCTCTTGTTTCCTTGTTTTATTAGTTGCTTGTTTACAAGATCGATCGACTGACTCGTATATTTCTTGTTTCACCATCTAACGGTTCATTGTCCACAATATCGTAAAAATTACATTGTATATTTCTTGTTTCGCCATCTAACGGTTCATTTTTCACAATATCGTAAAAATTAACTGTATTCTTATGTCGATCGTATATTGTTCTTAAAAACGTTATTTTACGTGATTTCGGCGCACTGGTTCGATCAAGTATTAATAATAGACACTATTTGCAAATTTTCACAATCTCTATTTCAACGTTTCGATTTTCTTCTAGATCATTATCAAGAAATATTTAAAGGAATTGCGTCTGTAAAATAATAATTGATGTAAAATATTCAATTTATGTGGATTTAAACTACGTGAAGTAAATGCTACTTACTTGCTTAGTGCAATGTAAAGTAATATTTAATATTCTGAATTTTAATGAAACACGTGCTGGTGTTATGGCAGTGTACTATGTAACAATGTACCAATGTATCGTGACAACATATAGAATCGAAAACTAACCTCATATCGATCGTTCCATTGACGATCTATATTTGGCGCTAAATTCAAAGGCAAACACAGTCAATATAGTCATCTTATCACTGCTCTCATACCAACATAAAGCATGGTGTTTGTTAATTAACATTCAAGTTAATTGCAATATACACACAATTTGTGTGTATGTGTTAATTGAAGCAAAAAATTATGAAGCTGTATATGGAATTGTTTAGAAAAATAGTAAAAATTACATCGTGTTAGTTTAGTTTAAAATAATGTGATGCGAAATAATTGATAAACTCATTTCTCTTAAAGTTTCAATCAGACCACTTTCATAATTACGGGCATAAACGAGCCCCTTAGTTGATCACGTTGAATTAAGTCCCTTTTCTTAACACTAGATATACCAAGCACTAAACGCAATTGGCATACATTAAATGTGAATTGCAGTAAAGAAGTTCACTAAAAAAATGTCTCAGAAAAATATATTTATAGTATCAATATTTCTAAAAAAAAATCTGAAACCAGTCATTTTGACTGGTACACTTTTTAAAAACTAATAACATTTTTATAATTGTACCAAACAACCTGATTTTTTATAATCAATTAGAAGCAATGGTTTACGAAATGATATGCAAAAAAGATTTTCCAAAAATTATAATTTACAAGATTACATGCAAAAATAAAAAAGGAATTTTTTAAAACTTTTTTATTTGGGTCCTTAATGAAAATTTAAAATATACGTTTAGTAGATCTATGTTAGTTATACACATGCTGAAAATTTCATTGAAATCGGTTAACATACACACGAGCTACAAGCGGTCAAAAATGGTGAAAATCGTAGTTTTCCACGACTTTTGATCAGTTTCTGCTTAAAATCCACAGAATCGTATATCTTTCGACGCTTGTTGTTTTTTCCTGCGCCAATCGATTTCGATGAAATTTCCAACATGTGTATAAAGAACATGGATCTAGAAAACAAATGTTTTAAATTTTCATTAAGGGCCCAAATAAAAAAGTTTTAAAAAATACCTTTTTTATTTTTGCCTGCAATCTTGTAAATTGTAATTTTTGGAAAATCTTTTTTGCATATCAGTTTGTAAACTAATGCTTCTAATTGATTATAAAAAATCAGGTCGTTTGGTACAATTATAAAAAAGTTATTAGTTTTTAAAAGGTGTACGAATACTTTGTACACCCACTGTATCTAGTGTTAATATTGTAGAAATTGGACTTCCGTGTAATATCGGGCAAAGAATTAAATACACGATGTAACTTTATTGTAACCACATCAAGCGAAAGAATAGTAACTATGTCATTATAACTTGAAATAAAATCTATGCTTTTTTCAATAGTAAACAAACAGTAATGTAGTGACCTACGCCACATGGCTATTAATGTATTAATAATCATAATAAGTTACAGAAATGTTATTTTTAATGCACTACCAGTTTTGTGATTAAAGAAATTTGCTGAATTGGAGAGATAAATTTCAGCAAATCTAATATGTCCTTCTTCTTGGCCGCAGAAACAGGTCGCAATTTTCCAGCATTATATTTTTCGACTGCAATGGCCTGCCGTTGCGAGCACGCTGAATAAAATTCAGAAAATCAACAAACTGTCGAGTTTCTAAAATTTTTGCCCAACTCTGCATGTATCTTTCCGTGGTGCTTTAAAATGAAGATTAAAATTCGTATTAAACATATGACGATACATGTGCTCTTTTACTGGTAGTGTGTTTAATTCACAGCATTTTTCTTTATACAACATATACATTTTACGAATATTGTTCACGTGTGTAATGAGATACATTAGCAGGAAAACTGTGAATATGATCGTAAACATTTTGAATAGTATCTTCGCTGAGTTTACGCGGATTTGGTGCTTTACCTCTATCGTCATTTCCAACAGATTTACCTTCTGCGTGTACGTATACATACACCAGTTTCCTTTAATCGAATGTAACAGTAGAGTAAGTCTATATGTTCCGTGGAATAATGGAGAGAAAAGTCCATGAGATTGGACTTTATGTCATTATTCATAGATATTAAGATATCTTTACAGTCACTTCATTTATGATGTAAAATTTACTCTTATTTTTTATTAACATAAAACAAACTATACACAAGTTAATGTGTTAAATAAAACAAGTAAGGAGGAGTGGCGTAAGTCCGCCCTAGTTTTTGCAAACTACTTTTGGACGTTATACTGATGTATTTTCAGTCTGGTACGTAAAAACTTAACGTTCTTGGCATCAAACTCTTGCCACAGTCATTACTGATGAATTAGTATTATGTAGAATTCTAATTTTGCTTGAAAATTATTATTTTGATAGGATATTGTACAAAGTGTCAACTAGGACGCACTTGCCCCTTAATAACCATAGAAGTTGAACAAACAACGCAAAACAATCAATCAAAAAAAAAGGTCGTTAAGTATGAGAACGCACTTGCCCCGAAAATGGGGCAAGTCCGTCTCTGAGAGTTACAAATGCTTTCGAACCTCGTCTCAAGTGCTACGGGACAAGAAAAGAATTATTAACAAGCCTGCTATAAAATGCTTCTTACTGCATTAAATTATATTGTTCAGTTTTATAGTTATCCATTTTTAAACAAACATGTATTGGGTTGGCAATTAAGTTCGTTCGGTTTTTGTGATTTATTCCACTCTAAAAAACCGAACAAAATATGAAAGCAGATACAGTGATATTAAAACAAAGTTTAACAAACAGACAAACAGACAAACAAACAGACAAACAAACAAGAAAGCGAGCTAATAAAAACGTGGTAAAAATGCTTTCGAACCTTGTTTCAAGTGCTACGGGGCAAGAAAAGAATTATTGTCAAGCCTGCTCCAAAATCCTTTTTATTGCATTAAATAGATTGTTTAGTTTTATAGTTACCAATACAGTACGGACTTACCCCACCGTGATAGTACGGACTTGCCCCGTGTAGGAATATTTACGGGGCAAGATCATCTTAGTGTTTTTTCTCAATAAATTTTAAGACATACATCAAAAACGGTTTATTTAATGTAAACCTACATCAATATTTGTGGTGCTTACCTAAAATAACAACACGGAATATATTAATAACTTGCAAACTATTGCACGTTCAGGGTAAGCTCAAAGTTGTACGTGTACCTCGCACGTGACTGTTTGGCATTGGTTGATTTAAGCGAGGAGAACACCTTTATTCTTGGGCGACATCTATGTAGAATAGTTCATACTAACTTATACTACACTAATAAATACAAGCTAGAGAAATTTCATTCATATTATAATAAAAATAACCAATTAACGGCCTTGCCCCATAGACGGACTTAGCCCAATCCACCTTATTCTTATGCATTCATTCTTGTCCACTAAGTGGCTCAAATGGCTTACGAATCAAATTGAATTGAACAGCGAGACGACGAGAGAGACAGCGCGCGGATAAGAACAAAACGGGAAAGGCGTTAAACAATTTTGTTATTAAATATTCGCCGCGGGCGGAAGGTAAAAATAGAAACGCGACTTCCCGCGGCGGCGGTGTGACCAGGTAAAATCGATTCCGAATCGATGCTCGTCCGCTCGAAACGCAGAGGTAATTTATCCGAACGTAAACCGGAAGTCCCAACGGCCGGCAAACGGAGGCAGCCGAAATTGGTATGCAAAACGAGATAAATCACGCTTACGTACGCCGCAGCTGCAGCCGCCGCCGCCGCGAAGCACGAATTCGTTCATCACTCTGGATCCCGAATCGTTTTCTCCGAGCGTCGACCTTCCTCGCTTTTGTATCGCGCTCTGAATAGGAAAAATCAGCGGATGGAATCGAATAAACTATTTCGCCGATTAAGAATTCGACCGGGGAATCGGCGGAAAAACCATCATGCGTGCGAAAACTTTTTTCCTCGATTTGTCTGCAATTATTGTCGTGCCATTTTTCCTGACGAAATGCCACCGTCGTCAACATCGCCTTCGTTTGGCACATTCGTCACGTTTAGACACACAGCTCGCGTGTTTCTTTTCGGGCCGCGAACTCGCTGAAATTCGCCTTTTCGATCTCGTGTGTATGGAACGTGCCGCGGTGTCTATACGCTTTGACAACTCTCGCAACAATTCCCGCGTCTTACCTCTTCGGAAGCCAGAAATATATTCTTCTGGAAATTGCATCGTCTTCCCGAAAGTGCGCTCCTTGCGTGGCCGATGACAGTTGTTTCACGGGAATGTAGTCGCACGTTAAAGCGAGAACCGACACGGCGCTTTGGAAATTGCACCCGGGCTTCGTCCATTGCTTCGGAAATCACTTGGAGCGGGTCGAACGGTGGATATTGTGGCAAACTGCCCCGGGAACTTTGTATACGAACGTTACAGAAATACGTTTAATTGAGATTATTGTCCGCCGCAACTCTGCAGGTATTATAATATTTCAACATTGAAAACGATAGGCTCGCCTCCTTCGACACTCCTGTCCTAGAAACGAGAGCGGCTGGGATCTTTTATGGTGAGGACGTAACATGGCCGCCGTGTTTTTACGCGAGGATTATTTTAGGGCCACATGGACGGGGAATTATGACGCTTTCCTCCATAAACTGGGTCGAGGATTAAGGGCAAATTACTCGATGAGATTGGTATAAAAGTGACATTATTGACGGCGACATCGGCTCCGTTGATTTTAATCCGACAGAGTACTTCGACATTATACTCCCAACGTCTTCGGCGGAAATATTAGGTTGTTGCATATGAACCGTCCGATTTTAGAATGCAACTCTTAGAAAACGTTTTGATCCAGAAATGCTATTACAGTTTATGGGTTTATTATACAGGGTGTCCCAAAATTCCATCAACAGCCGGAAATGGGAGGTTCCTGAGATCATTTGAAGCGACATTTTCCTTTGCAAAAATGTTATCCGCGGCTTTGTTTAGAAGTTATTAACGAAAAACACGGACCAATCAGAGCGCGACATAGATGCGAGTTGGCACAGTCGGCCCGGCGCGCCAACTAGTCCAGTCAACGAAAAATTGTAGAGGGAAATGGAAGGAACACAATTCTTAACTTTGGGTCTTTGTTTGGACTAGTAAGGAGGTAAACATACTAAAAGTCCCCACTCCTAGAAGGTGAGCGGGGTGCAGGGGGGCACGTAGAAGGTCCCTTTTTTCGGTTTTCCGCGTATATCTCGGAAACTATGTGTCCTAGCGATAAGACCATTCCATACAAAATTAAAGCTAACAAAATGTTCCACAGGATTGATTGGATTCAGTTTTTCGCCATCTCGCATAGTTTCCGAGATAACCGCGCTCAAATTTCACTAATTATGCTGAAGCTAGTCAAGTAATGCAAAAATTTCTTTTTCACAATTCGTGAACTTTGAGCGTGGATATCTCGGAAACTATACGTCCTCTCGAGAAGACCATTTCATACAATATTAAAGCTGACAAAATGTGCCACAAAATTGATTCGATTCAGTTTTTCACTATCTTGCATAGTTTCCGAGATATCCGCGCCCAAAGTTCACTAATTGTGCTGAAGAATCAGCTGGTCAAATAAGGCAAGAATTTCTTTTTCACAATTGGTGAACTTTGAGCTCGGATATCTCGGAAACTATGCGTCCTAGCGATAAGACCATTCTATACAAAATTAAAGCTGACAAAATGTGCCACAAGATTGAATGAATTCAGTTTTTCGCTATCTCGCATAGTTTCCGAGATATCCGCGCTCAAAGTTAACTAATTGTGCTGAAAAGTTAGCTAGTCATGTAAGGCAAAAAACGTGAGGCAAAAATTCGTTTTTCACAATTAGTGAACTTTGAGCGCGGATATCTCGGAAACTATGCGAGATAGCGAAAAACTGAATGGAATCAGTCTAATAACACATTTTATCAGCTATAATTTTGTATAGAATGGTATTATTGCTAGAATACATAGTTTCCGAGATATAAGCGCAAAACCGAAAAAGGTGACTTCTACGTGCCCCCCTGTAGCCCGTTCACCTCCTACGTGTAGGGACTTTTAGTATGTTTACCTCCTAACTAGTCCAAACAAAGTCCCAAAGTTAAAAATTGTGTTCCTTCCATTTCCCTCTACGCCCCCCTTATGAGCATTCATTGACTGGACTATACTGTCTATTGGCTGACTGTGCCAACTCGCGTCTAGGTCGCGCTCTGATTGGTCCGTGTTTTTTGTTAATAACTCCTAAACTAAGCCGCGGATAACATTTTTGCTAAGGAAAATGTTGCTTCAAATGACCTCAGGAACCTCCCATTTCCGGCTGTTGAAGGAATTTTGGGACACTCTGTATAAAACTTTGAGGTACAAAGCTGATTCTTAACACTAAACGTATTACGACTGATCAAATGACCGTTTCCAGATTTCTTATTTCACAATTAACGAAATTATAAAAATGCTTTCATAAGAAATGATTTATTAAATATTCGAAAAGGATCGAAATTTCGATCTGCAGCCGCTCCGTGTACAAATCTAATGGATTACATACCAAATATGTACATCATAATTTATAGGAGAAAGGCACAAATTTTGAGTCCGGTAAAGTAAAGTTTACCCAATATCTTTATTAGTGCACGTTTTATAATAACAATCGCGCAAAGTCTAAATAAATGAATACTTGTCATTTTTGTAAGGCAACCACCTGTTTTACTTTTACAGTTTTACATTTATTGTATAATTTTACTTTTAAATCAAGTTTATTTCAACGTCAACCAGCGCGACTGTCGTGTGTTCCTTTTACATGTCTGGAAAAACAGCTTATTGACAACAGCATTATGTGATTCTTGGTGAAAATGTGGTGATCAGTTAACGTAAGTACTAGTCGATGATGGTAAAAGGAACTACAAAATCAAGATAACAATCGTGGATAGAATAATTCCGAATAAGAAAGAATTTTAATAAAAAATTCGTGGATAGAATACATTGGGTATACAAAATTGCCGTTGTTTAACGACACTTTTTTATTAACACCGATCATGCCCAAAATACGACTGGTATTTATTGTATAATGTTGACTTTTCATTGGTCTGTTTACTCGCCTCGACTAAACACACGTTCAATTAGCGAATTCAAAAATGGCCTGCGCACCTCGATGTGCTGTTTGATTTATATCCGTCGAACGATTGATGCTGCGGTGTAGAAATATTTGGTGAAAATAATGAATCCAAATACGATAATAATAAGATAATAACGTTCGTGATATTTGTTGCGGAATTATACACTGTTGACACTGAATGTGAGATAGCTATTTATTTTGTATATCTCCGTAAATGTTGTCATTATTTTTCATGAATGTGCAAAATGTCTACAACGGGATCTGAAGTGTGTGTATAGTTCGCAAGAACTGCAGTGCCGTAGTCCTGACCTAGCCGTTATCCAATTCTAAACGCGTTAAAACGAAACCCCTTCGTGCAATGCGATATTGCACTCACGATAGTGGCTAATATTTCAGATGACGTGATAAATACCGAGGATCCTTCTACTGTGAATTATTAGTCAATGTGAATTATTAATCGATTCGCTGAATGATAAGATTACTCTTCTGCAACGCGCAGATTGTTGTTCGTTCGAGGTCATTTGGCGGTAGTAATGGGAGTGGATTTCAAGTATATTTTAGAGTCTAGTCTATTACATTTTACGGAATGTATCCTCTTGCGAAGAACGAAGAAAAATATCGTCGTTGGGAAAGTTCGAAATGCTTTCGATATAATGGTATTTCGAGAAAGAAGAGTCCCCGCCGACTGTTCCCGAAGAAGAATCAAAAGTCGTCGCGATGAGGATAAATAGAAGTTGAAACCATCGCGACAGAATCGTCCAACACGGAAAACCGGTCGAGCTGGAACTTCTTACTGAGAAGCATTCCATTTCAGCAGGAAAGTGAGGAATAAACCAAAGGAACACTGAGCATTGACCTTAGCCGGAAGCGCTTCTTCCACGAGGAATCTTTCCTCGAGCTTAAACTATTATTTCTATCGATTATAATACTGTCACTGAAAAACCATTCCCAATGCTGTGCGAGTTTCCTTCTCTGAAAGTTAAAATTTTTAGGCACGAGTATTTTATATCAAATTAATCGCAAAATTCAGAGCTGCCCAATGATATACAGTTCAAGAGGAATGATCACTGAATGGGGTTATAATGATACAATAAAAGAATTACGAAACAAAAGGTCGTAAAAGTTACCAACCTGATAAAAACATGGGTTAAAATTTTGGGACACGGGACCACCAAACGCCAAGAACTGCAAATCCCTACCCCCTTAAATTCGCTAAAAACATTGGTTAAAATTGCAAGGTAGGGAGCCAGCAAGCAGCAAAAACCGCAAAGTTTTTTTTTTTATTAAGCTATAAAACCCCACATGGGATTATTAGCAGCATGCACATGGCTGTGCATGCTAACATTACATTGATAACTTATAAACTAGAATTGAGACAAAATAATGAACATTTTCGAATACAACATTGATACTAAAGATATAAACAGTGAGAGTTAAGAAATGTATATATATAAAATAGAGGACAAAGCGTAGGTCCGCACAAAAAGGAATCTATTGTATAGGGTGGAAAGAAATCCTTGTTACAAAGTTTGCGAATTAGAGCATCTCTATTATTATCATAGATCGGACATTGCCATAACACACGATTAGGATCCTGTACCAGACAACCACATGGACAACTTGTGTCAGCAGCAAGATTGATCTTAAAAATTTGCCACCGAACAAACAGACAAACAGACAAACAGACAAACAGACAAACAGACAAACAGACAAACAGACAAACAGACAAACAGACAAACAGACAAACAGACAAACAGACAAACAGACAAACAGACAAACAGACAAACAGACAAACAGACAAACAGACAAACAGACAAACAGACAAACAGACAAACAGACAAACAGACAAACAGACAAACAGGCAAACAGGCAAACAGGCAAACAGGCAAACAGGCAAACAGGCAAACAGACAAACAGACAAACAGACAAACAGACAAACAGACAAACAGACAAACAGACAAACAGACAAACAGACAAACAGACAAACAGACAAACAGACAAACAGACAAACAGACAAACAGACAAACAGACAAACAGACAAACAGACAAACAGACAAACAGACAAACAGACAAACAGACAAACAGACAAACAGACAAACAGACAAACAGACAAACAGACAAACAGACAAACAGACAAACAGACAAACAGACAAACAGACAAACAGACAAACAGACAAACAGACAAACAGACAAACAGACAAACAGACAAACAGACAAACAGACAAACAGACAAACAGACAAACAGACAAACAGACAAACAGGCAAACAGACAAACAGGCAAACAGACAAACAGACAAACAGACAAACAGGCAAACAGGCAAACAGACAAACAAACAAACAAGAAAGCGAGCTAATAAAAACGTGGTAAAAAGGGAAGCCCTCGGTTGATAGTGTCCAGATCGAAGTCTATTAACCCAGCAAATGAATTCTCTAGGGAGCAAACCAAGGTATAGCCCCAGAATGATAAAAGGATCTGAAAAATTGTATGCCCTTGAACCCTGCTTCTGCACGAATATAATTTTTTGTTAGCTTCTTAACTTATTTCCTAAAACTATGGGAAAAATCCGAGTGGGGAACCAGGATATCAGGAGAAATAGCCAACAAAGATGCTTCTTTAGCTGGTACGTCAACCTTTTCATTATGTGTGATTCCAATATGCGAAGGGATCCAAATACGAAGCAGTTTCTTGGATTCCATCAAGTGGGAGTTTATCAAATTATGGATATCAAGTAGAAAAGGGTTGGAAACCGCAAAGTTCCACGTGGTCGATTTCCTAGTCGTAAAAAGTGTTGAGATTGGTGATCGTCGGGGCCGAGCAGGTTGCGGGGCGACAAGGTAGCCGAAAGCTGTGACGGATACATCCCCCGATGTCCAGAGAGCAGTCGCTAATCCCCTTTTACCAGCGTGGCAGGGCGGCAATCTCCATCAGAGACCTCCCGCTACTCGTTGAACACGCTGGCGGTCTACGATGGCGTGCAAACCACGCGAAGATGGGATAATTTCCCGCTCGTGCCGCGCCGCGCCGTCACGCGATCCGCCGGACGCTCTTCAGCTTTCAGAGGTTGCATCGGCGGTGGATCGCGCGCCGACGACGACATTTGCATACTGCATACGGTGCAGAGAGCCGGTATATACCCGGCGCTATAACGTGCCGCTCGTGTCGACGGATTTCGCGGCGATCGCGATAGCTGCTGCTCCGCATATCCCTCTTCGTTTATCACAAGATCATTTCGTCGGCCGACTCTGATACGCCGCGTTTAGGTTTCCATCGCGGCCCGTGAGCCTTTCCGCGTGCCGCCACCTCTTTTCCACGAAACCAACTCCCCCCTTTTGTTCCACCAAGAATTATCAATGGTTCACGCTCCTTTTCTGTTCCAACGGAATGGCTCTTTTTATTCCTCAGCAGGTTAAAGGCGAGACTGTCTGCATGTAGAGCACGTCTGGGAAACTAATTGCTCACGAGAACTGGCACCTGCAACACTCATTACCATGTCGAGTCGTAGTACACTCTTTCGAGGAGAGATTCCATCGGATTTGCTGTCAGCTGGTTCTTTAGACATTCTATTTTTATTCCGACATTAATGCCCCGAAACTCTAGGACCTAAAGAATAGAGAACGTAGGAAAAGAATCTTATTTGTTTTTTCGTTGTGAAACCTTGGTCAACGTGTTCGTGGTGTTTTTCTGATTAAAACGAGTCCAAACACGGTGCAATTTGGACCTTATTTATTATAGAACGGTTATGGACGCGGTAGGGGCCTCTCCAATATGGCTATCCTCATACAGTGTCGCCCGAAAGAACCGAAACCGGTTGCTTTTCCTCTCCTCCTTTTCCCCTTCCACTATCACATTCCAGCACCATGACAACACTCCAACGTCCCCCACTAAGACCCCAATAAGACCGTAGACCACGGTGCCCGTGCCTTAAACTGGCCTGGTTATCAAAGAGGGGGTAAATAGTCCAGTCAATGAATGCTCATAAGGAGGGCGTAGAGGGAAATGGAAGGAACACAATTTTTAACATTGGGACTTTGTTTGGACTAGTTAGAAGGTAAACATTCTAAAAGTCCCTACTTCTAGGAGGTGAGCAGGCTACAGGGGGGGCACGTAGAAGTCACCTTTTTCGGTTTCCCGCGTATATCTCGGAAACTATGTGTCCTAGCGACAATACCATTCCATACAAAATTAAAGCTGACAAAATGTGCTATTAGACTAATTCGATTCAGTTTTTCGCTATCTCGCATAGTTTCCGAGATATCCGCGCTCAAAGTTCACAAATTGTGAAAAAGAAATTTTTGTATTACTTGACTAGCTTCAGCACAATTAGTGAAATTTGAGCGCGGATATCTCGGAAACTATGCGAGATAGCGAAAAACTGAATCCAATCAATCTTGTGGCACATTTTGTCAGCTTTAATTTTGTATGGAATGATCTTATCGCTAGGACGCATAGTTTCCGAGATATACGCGGGAAACCGAAAAACCTCCTTACTAGTCCAAACAAAGACCCAAAGTTAAAAATTGTGTTCCTTCCATTTCCCTCTACAACTTTTCGTTGACTGGACTAAAACTGTATTCCCCTCGATTTCCTCGATCTGGCGACACTGCCCTGATGCGCCTGTGAACGTAACGGATGCTGGTGGGGGAACGGTCTCCTCTCAATTCGGACAAAAATGCCACCCCTGCTGTAGAACCGCGATTATGTAGAACGAATTTTGAATTTAAAAAACGAATTGAACTTTTATGATGCCGCGGCTATACTGTTTTCAATATCACTCCGGCCAAATCCCCGTTTACCGGCACACAACGCGTGTACCCGGATCAATCTCTGCGTTCCGCATACTTTACTTTAACCACTTAACTCGATTAACTAACTTTCAGCTAACGTTGCATGTTAAACACACCGACGCGGATTAGTTTGATTGGTATCGATACGAATATGTTTACCGAATGCTAAAACTTTGATCAAACACTTAGCTACCGAGCTCGCCGGGAGTCTCTCCGCGAGCCGAACAAAACTTGTCGAAACAGTTGTTCGTAACGCAGCAACGTGATAAATTATTTCCGGAGTTTTGCTGGCTCGAACCCTTCGCTTCATCATTCATTCCGTTGCCGGGCTAGCGAGTTGTTAATTGTTTCTTACCGGAGGAAGGTATACGATTCATGGTGGAAGAAGGATTGTTGGGAAAGTTGAACACTTCCGAGCAGAAAATCGCGGTTCTGCTGACTCTAGGATTCGTTTGACTGTAGTATTAAGAGCCACCGGGTATACGTTCCGAATATCGGTTAGGATATCAGCGAGACGATGATCGTTCCAGCGTGTGTCACGTCACGAGGTCCAGGCCCGGAGGTTCTGGAGAGCATATGGTGGATGGATGCGGTGATTTACAAAAAAGGTTTCGCCGTCACGTCACCGTCGTCGGCCGAGCCGTTCACGAGGGAATAACGCTCGTCGTCGTTGTCCACGAGAAAGGCTTACCGGTGTTTTTCGCGTACTCGCTGCTCGTACCGAGCCTAAATCTAAGTCACCGATGGCGCTTCTTGTACCGGTGATCCGGGATATCCCCGGCGAACAAGCCGCGGCTGGGTGGTCCCGCAAGAAACGGGGCCCGAGCAACGTCCTCTCATGTCGGGCCCAATTTGCTTGTGTCGACTCGCTCCGAGAAACCAGCCACCAGCAAAATTCAATCGACGAACCATTTTTCTAGAACGTTGTACACGGTGTTCGCGCTTCTTACAAATAATAAATACACGACGAGTCGTCTAACGTTATCTCCTCAAATATCTTTGTTGTTTTCAATGATACATAAAGGACAAATTAAGTCTCGAGGGTAAGTCCTGAGATTAAGTCTTGAGGACAAAGTTAAATGGTAAAAAGGCTCATTTGATACCAAAACAATTTTTGTTTTTATGTAATTTCTTTTAGAGATATCAAGGTCACCTTCACTTTTTTAAACATCTACAATGATATTCTCTTTCATTACGAATTCAGTGACTATAATCACTCAAGGTCGTTCAAGGTCACGGACAGAAAAAACGTATAAGACTAAAATTTTAGTAAAATTTTACTAAAAATAAAATTAAAAAATTAAAAATTAAAATTTCTCTTGCTACTCGTGCATAATGGGCAGGACAGCCGTCATGTTGGTACCACATACCATAGCAGTCTTGCAAATGGACATCTTCCAACAAAATTGGCAGATACTCTAGCAAAAATGGACCATATTTTTTCAGAGATGAAGGTGACCTACAATTTTTTAAATGGAATACTATACGTATCGTTTTATATCATAAGGTCACAAGATCACTTCAAGGTCATACAAGGTAAGAAACGGATGATACATTTTGAATATATCAGACTGAGTATATTCCTTTAATTTTTGTAAAAATAGTCGAAAATTGCCAGTTTTTTGCCTGTTCCCGAAATTCCGGGGAAAGGGGTAACGTCAGTCCCCGTATCGGGAAGCCGTCGCTCCCGTGAATAAGGCGGAGGAACGTTATAGGATCCGCCGCGGCGCAAAACAAGGCAAGAAAAGTTTTCACGGCAAGATGTACAGGGTGGTCGGTCCGCATCGATTTTGGATAAAAGTAAATAACCGTCGACGGCCCGGGGGCGACGCCGTTCCCGAAGATCTACTCTGTTGATGTTCCGGGGCTAAGAAAGTGCAAGGGAATCCCACGGCACCTATACCGAACCACTCTGACTCCATGGCCTATTTGTGAGATGGCACGAGGACTACGACGTAACAGAATTTATTCCTTCCGTCCCTGCAACCCTAACCTACCCCTTTCCCTGCGTCTCTTTTATTCTTGCTGAAATTTTTACCAAAATGTTCCCATTCCGTATCATCAATATTTGCATTTTGCAGACAATCGCACAATTTATTTTTAACCGACTTCGAAAAAGGAGGAGGTTACTCAATTCGATCTGTATTTGCCTTTTTCTTTTCGCTTTTTTTTTCTATGTATGTTCACCGATTACGCCGAGATGGATGGACCAATCGGAACGAAACCTTTTGCATCTTGTAGAGTATGTTCCCGGGATGGTTCCGTGCAAAAAAAGTTTACATTTTTTTATTAATTACGATTTTATTTGCGAAAATGTAGGGTGGTGATGCCGTTGTGAACTCCGCTGAATGTTAGATATTAGGAACAGTAACAACGCGACGTCGTTACTGTTATCGATTGCGACTTTCAGATATTTATAAATTACGATTTGGAATGTGACGGCTTACAGAGATAAAAAGTGTGAAACAAAAAAATTTTATAAAAAACTAGAGGGCTATTGTTGTAGGGCTATTGAGTAGGGTTGTTTTTGCTCGCTCGCTTCGCGAGCTCGCGGGTAGGACTGCTCTTGCGAGAGGGTTAGTGATACGCATGGCTAGTAGGGCCTACTGCTATTAATGTTTTTTATTTGGTGTGTGACTCTCCAAGGGTCACACAAAGAACTTCCCGATTCGTTACTCCTTTGCCAACATCGCCGACATCGTTTTTTTTGTTGTACTTTCATCGATATTCTCCCAAAATGTATTCTTGGGAGTAGAGATGATTAACCCACTCTTACATTAGAATAACTTTCGATTATTCCAAGCGGTAACAATAGAATCAGTTAAAAAAAAATTTTTTTTTAATCTAAAAAAAGAAAAATTAAGAAAAAAATTTTTTATGTAATTGCGTTTGGTTCTTTGGTGGAAAATTTTCGTCCTCCCTTATAAATTGCATTGTAGAATCAACTCTTTTCGAAAAAAAACTAAAAAAACTAAAAAACTACTTGACCAATATGGACCAAAATCTAATCAGCTCTAAGTTACGACGGGGCACATCGATTGCATCATTCATCATTCTGATCGCGTTGTTACTTTTTCAGAAAACGTTAACGAAAAATTTGATACCATACAAACGGACATACGCACACACACACATACAAACATTTTGATAAAAATAGTCTAAAATGACTGCAATGACCATGAAACGTGAAGATCTGCTAAAAAATCGATTTTCGATTTTCGGGGCAATTACAGTAACTTCCCTATGAATCGGGAAATTAAAAATTAAACCGACTTCGAAAAAACACACTAAAAAGTATAAAATAATTTCCATTTAATTTATGTGAATACACACGAACTTAAATACAATACAATTTTCTCGGAGGCGGCGCAAAAATTAAAAATTTTCCAAATGACAGATGTTGCTGATTATGATTTCATTGGAATATGGTGGACTTGGAAATCAGTAGGTGGGAAGAGAAGATACATTAATATGTGAAAGCATGTAGAACAATTTAAGGATTTTCGTAATTTCCAGTGTCAAAAATTTTCAATTTTGCGCCGCCTCCGGAAAGATTGTATTGTATTTAAGTTCGTGTGTATTCACATAAATTAAATGGAAATTATTTTATACTTTTTAGTGCGTTTTTTCGAAGTCGGTTTAATTTTTTTTATAATTCTGGTCTCTCTCTTGTCCGTTCGGTACAGATTTTTATCTACAATTCTTCGTCCTTTGACCGTTCACCCTCTGAAAATGGATATTGCGATATGTTGTACGCGAAATCTCGACCGACGCTCGAAATGAGAACCGGCGAAATTGGTGTATTTCTCGTGCCCGGTCCGAGTTGAATCCGCCACTTATCGACGAGATATTGTTTTCGACGATCCGTCGTTTCGACGTCCGCCCTTCTCGTGGAATTGTAACAGCGTAAATATCTTTTTCAAAGATCCGAGAATTTTGTCCAGTCCGTTCTATTATTACCAGACAGCCTCCTCCTACCGTGTAGAAGGGTGGCAGACCAATACGCGGCACGTCTGACTACCTCCGTGGAATAGGGAATTAAATATCGAAGGTTCCGACGGTGATTAACTTTACGAGGGTAATGGAGATCATGTTCTGCAATCGAATGTCAATACCTTTCGCTGTGCAGCAATTTAAACTTCACTTTATTTCATCGTTAATACGGAGCTCTATTTTCCCCCTCTCCCGAACATTCCTCGGTCAAGGAATTTTCATTACTTCGACGCTGATCATTCTGTACTTTCCTCGATATATTTCTATGGATTGCGATTATCAGATCATTTGGATACATTCTCCGCATCGCTTCGAGAGGACCGTTTCGCGCGATCAAATAACGAAAAATATAGCAATATTATTAAATGCGTGATTCAGTTCAGAACAGACAAACTAAAAAAATATATAAAATAAACTTTTTACAAAACCACGCTTGTATTAAAATTTTTGTAGACATTGGTGACTATAAATAAAAGCGTGGAGCGTTGAACTACACTCCTCAAAAGAATTAAGGGATTACCTGTGCGAACCCGAAAAATTGCCATATCGATATCGTTAAACAATGGTTTGAAAGCCTGAAACCTTTAGTTTCAGGTGCTCTGTTTCAAATTGTTGCTATGTTGGTTTTTTACAAAGTTATAGCGAGATTGACGGTTAACAAAAATTTTGTGCAACTTTGGAACATCACACGGGGAGCAACAAATTTTTTTGATAAATCGCGTGAATATCATTTAGAAGAGATATCTTTTCTGTGTAAATTGTGTGGTTGTTGAATATTGTGCGATTTTTTTTATTCTAGTTATTCAATATTGAAGTAAATATGGGTTTTTCAACTCTAACTGGCTCCAGAAAGCGAAGAAATTATCGTAGAATCTTGTGCAAAGAAGCAATAGAAAGAGCGTTTTTTTCTCTTCAAGGCACTCCTTTTGTTTTTGTCAATTTCATTAACATTTCGATATAACAGGTGTTTCTGAAAATATGCTTAAAAAATGCACAATTTCCATTTTTCCTTTAACTCGCTATATCTCGGCGAGAAATGATCGAAATACCATGATCCGGACGTCAGATTGAAGCAGAGATTCTGCCGATTCGATTGAGTACCCCATGATCTCGCTGCGACAATTTTTTACCTATGGCAGCTGTGTTTGAAGTTAGTGCTTCACAGAAATTAGCGCGCCACAGTGGGAACTTTCGATCAAACTCGATTCAAAATCAAAGAACTTTCGATAGAAATGACCTAGAACGATGAAATTTTTAAAAAACTAAAGCTGAAACTTGGCAGAATATGAGAAAAATAGGGAGATTATGATCCGAACGTTTTTTAACCTGGAGAACATTGAGTCGGAGTGGGAACGCGTAGTGGAGTAGGGAGCGCTGGCGCGCGGAGTGGGGATCACTGTAACGGTTAATATTAAAATTCTTTTTTTCTCCTGAACTCACAGTCTTTTTTTTAAATTTGTTTTTTAATATTGCATTGTCATCCAGTTCTGAGCTATGTTTAACGTTTCAAGTCTCTGGCTCATCGGGAAGTGGTTTAAAATTCGATTACAAGATTTGACGCATACAACAACAACAACGACAACTCGGCAAGGTACTATAAGCGTGGTAAAAATTGTACATTTCGTGTCGTCTCGTGTGCACGATTCTTGAATAATCGTCGAATTAATTAGTTTGCAAACTGCACAATGGACGAGAGCACACTAGAAGAAGGTCTCACCGTTATAATTCAATCCCCATATCAAAGGATCTCGAAAAAATTGCCTTATATCCAGTTATTCTTCCGCTCCTTTCATCGGACTATCCCTACAAAGGAAGGGTAAGAAGGCCGGATATGGGATTAATTAAAATTTTAAAAGTCTATTATCGTTATCATTGCATTCTTCCCCAGCTACAAAAGCCACGCGCCATTGCGCTAAGAGGATAACACCGGGAGGGACTGAATGCAGCTCACAGGTGACCACATTTGCTTGTAATATTGTCCCAACAGCAAAACAGTATGGAAATGCCTTTTCAATGTCACATCACTATGATGAAGGAACGTCTTATTTTCTACGACGAGTATATTCGGCATTAACCAAAGAATCGGTTGTCTGGTACGGGATCCTAATCACGTTTTATGGCAATGCCCGAGCTACAATAATAATAGAGATGCTCTGATTCACATACTTTGCAACAAGGGTTACATTCCACCATTTATAATAGATGCCCTTTTTGTGCGAACCCTCTATTTGCCCCGTATTATAATACTTTATACAGTAAATCCTCTACAGGGTGTCCCAAAATTCTTTCAACAGCCGAAAATGGAAGGTTCCTGAGATCATTTGAAGCAACATTTTCCTTTGCAAAAATGTTATCCGCAGCTTTGTTTAGGAATTATTAACGAAAAACACGGACCAATCAGAGCGCGACCTAGACGTGAGTTGGCACAGTCGGCCCGACGCGCCAACTGTCTATTCGCTGACTGTGCCAACTCGCGTCTAGGTCGCGCTCTGATTGGTCCGTGTTTTTCGTTAATAACTCCTAAACAAAGCCGCGGATAACATTTTTGCAAAGGAAAATATTGCTTTAAATCATCTCAGGAACCTCCTATTTTCGGCTGTCGAAGGAATTTTGGGACACCCTGTATAGACGCGACAGCTTCGGGGGGATTTGGTTGCATCTATCGTATAGGGTAGCTATTTTTCATCTCCAAAGGCCGAGCCGAACGTAGAGAAGGACAGCGCGTGTAAATAAGAGACCACGCGCGGGTTCCCCCTTGGGCGGTCGTCGATCACGCTACAAAGAAATTAAGGTATGTATTAGGGTGTTTAAATTGGGGTTTTATGATACTTGTGTATCATTCTCAAGTATGGAAAAGCATTAGTATAGTACAACAATTTCCCGCTTAGCACCGTTGTTTACCCTGTACTAAGTTGGGGGGGAGGGGGGGATAGTCTTGGTCACATCTATCGTATAGAAATTGTTGCGCCTATGGAGGATTTACTGTATACATAAATTTCTTCAGGCTCACTGTTTACACCAGGCATGCACAACCGGACGATTTGGGAGCGGGAGCTGGCTGGCACACGTAGGCACACGCTCTCTAGTCTCGCGGGTAGAGCTAGTACCTTTACCCGAGTACTCGGGTACCCATGAGACACCCGGGTATAGCAAAATACCCGGGTATCTCATAAGACAGCCGAGTACCCGGGTACCCGGGTGCCCAGTGCCCAAGCATCTCATGAGGTCTCAGAACTGGCTAGTAGAATTATTACTACCCGAGATGAATTTCGGTTATGATTCGGTCCTGTTATTCAGTATTCTGTACGGCCGAAGAACGTACAATGTATGCAAGCAACTATATCAATGACAGAGTTACCGTAAATTAACACGTATATGACAAAACACAAAAAATGTTCGGCATAATCGGGCAATTATCGATATCTCGACCACTACACTGATTTCGATGATTTTTTATTATGGTATACAAATCGACATTTTGAACAAAGCGTTTGTTATTTAAACAATTATTTAAATACATTTTTATGCTGCACATATAATGTATACAAATTTTTTTATATACTAATTATTTAAATTATTGTTTATTATTATTCATTTTTTAACCATTTTTTAAATAAATAATTTCTTATAAATTCTTATTTGTATATTCACTATTTAAATACGTATTTATATTTAAACAATTATTTAAATACATTTTTATGCTGCACAAATAATGTATACAAATTTGTTTAGATATTAATTATTTAAATAGTTTTTAATTATTATTTAGTGTTTAAACAATTTATAAATAAATTAATTTTTATAATGTATAGAAACTTGTTTTATTTGTTATTTTCATTATTATTCTAATAATAACTTATTGTTAAAATAATTGTTTAAATACATAACTTTTTGAATGGATGAATATAGAAATGAATTGTAAAAATGTATTTATTTAGAATTTAAACAATTTTTTTAACAATAAACTATGTTATTGAAATAATAATTCAAATACTGAATATAGAAACAAATTATAAAAATGTATTTGTTTAAATAATTATTATAACAATAAATTGTTGTTGGAATAGTAATTCAAATAATGTATATAGAAACAAATTATACAAATTTATTTGTTTAAACAATTATTCTAACAATAAATTATTATTGAAATAGATAATTCAAATAGTGATTATATTATAGAATCAAATTATAAAAATTTGTTTACTTAAAAATTGTTTAAACTATTAATAACTATAAATAACTACATAAATAATAAATATTATAAGGCCGAACACAATACAGAATACAGAATGACGGAACCGAAATCCAGAACCGAAAAATAACAATTATAGAATCGAAATAAGCCAGATATAAGCCAGAACCGATATTCTATTTATTAGTAGTAACAGTCGTAATATCATTTCGGTTCTTCATAACTGTTTCGAGAACCGGATCTGATATCGTAACAGTTTTCAAGCCCTGGAACCGAGTACACGGATAGCCGACTATCTCATGAGATACCCTGGTACTCGGGTAATTTTCGTTTACCCCGTTATCTCATGGATTACCCGAGTACCCGAATATCATAAGTCACAGCTCTACTCGCGGGTGAGACTCACACCCTTACAAGTCACGCTGAGTGGGTTCCCCTTCCATACGTCCGAGCTAGGTCTCGGCTCATGAGCCGCACTTAGAGCTACGAGTTGTGCACGCCTGGTTTACACCTTTAGAGCTGTATTCGGAAATGTTCCACCATATTGTCAACCTTAGATTCTAAATTATTTTTGTAATGTTAGCATGCACAGTCATGTGCATGCTGCTAATAATCCCATGTGCGGTTTTATAGCTTAATAAAAAAAAGCCAAAGAATTGTTATATTTTCAACATTGAAAAGGTGAGATTGAAATTCCCATCTGAAAGGAAATGTCCAGCCAACGTTCATGCAGATTCTCGGATTTAATCAAAATGAAATTCGCTCTCGTCATTCTTCGCGAAGATTTCATCAGATCCTATCGTTTTCGGGGCGATATTTGACGAATGAACCGTTCATAAACTTTCACTTCCATCCCATACTTTCACTCGGGACCATTCCAATCTCGTAGCTCGCTGTTCTCTTCATCTCGAACACATCCCGAGCGAAGTTTTCGAATAGTTCGCCGAGGGGGACGAGGTCCGCGAACTTCCCTCCGGGAGAAATCGATTAGGCGAACTTGATTATAGCCTGCCGAAGAATAGGAGGAATAGAAATTTCGGAACGGTCGATAAACGCAAGTTTAATTGCTACTGGCAGACCATGATGTTTCTGTCCGAAACGCGTTGCAGTAATCCTCGTCGAATTTCCCGCGGAAAACTCCGGCGGTCTTGAGAGGATATGAAATGTTTCGCATAACTGAAGTTTATTGCTTTCGCTGAAACACTTTCAACGGGACAATATGGGCGGTCTTAAATTCCCATTTTTATAGGCAAGTTTAAATAAAGTTCACTCTTTGCACTCGGAGCAATTCTAACTTGAAAATTGAACATTTCCTCCTTAGGATATATCCATTCCCTATGATTCTATAAATTTTATGGATACGAAATTGGTAGGTACAATAACTCGTACAATACCTAAATCAGGCCTGGCCAACCCATATGGTTTCACGGGCCACTTTGATGACGCGTAAACATGCATTCAAAAAATGTAATACAAATACAAAATGAATAAACTTTTATTGTTATACTATGATTTAATATAATTAACTCTCGAGTCTTAATTAATGAGATATTTGTTTATCCTTTCATTCACTTAATTTTGGTACATCTCTATTTATGCTCGACGTTGCACATCTTTTGTTAGCTGGTTTTCTAAATTGACATCAGTTAATGAAGCACGCGATGAACTCTTTGTAAATTTCATCTTCGAAAAAATGTCTCATAAACACGTGTGGATGCAAAAGCACTTGCAACTCGTGCAAAATATCTTAAGTTGGAATTCCACGCTTTTATTTCTATAGTCATTAATGTTATGATTTTATTCATATTTGTATTAAATTTTTGGGAGAACCAGGAAAAAATTATATTCTCCTTTAAAGTGCATCTTAATATAAGCGTGGTTTTTAAAAAGTTTTTTGTATATATTTTTATTTTCTACTTTTTAGTCATTTTTAAATGGAACGCGAGATATAGTAATACTGGTATGAAATAGTAAGATATAGGAACGCAAGATAAGGAAATATACGCGATATACAGTGGGTGTACAAAGTAATCGTACACCTTTTAAAAACTAATTTATAAACTTTTTTATAATTGTACCAAACGACCTGATTTTTTATAATCAATTAGAAGCATTGATTTACGAAATGATATGCAAAAAAGATTTTCCAAATAATAGTGATTTACAAGGTTAAATGCAAAAATAAAAAAGGCATTTTTTTGAAACTTTTTTCTTTGGCCATTAATCAACATTTAAAATATATATTTTGTAGATCTATGTTAGTTATACACATACAGAAAATTTCATCGAAATCGGTTGACGCAGGAAAAAACGATACGCATGGAAAGATGAACGATTCCGTGGATTTTAAGCAGAAACTGATCAAAAGTCGTCTAAAACTTCGATTTTCACCATTTTTAACCGCTTCTAGCTCGTATGTATGTTAATCGATTTCGATGAAATTTGAAGCATGTGTATAACTAACATAGATCTACAAAACAACTATTTTAAATTTTTATTAAGGGCCCAGATAAAAAAGTTTTAAAAATTGCCTTTTTATTTCTGCATGTAACCTTGTGAATTATAATTTTTGGAAAATTTTTCTTGCATATCATTTCGTAAACCAATGCTTCTAATTGATTATAAAAATTCAGGTAGTTTGGTACAATTATAAAGAAGTTATTAGTTTTTAAAAGGTGTACGAATACTTTGTACACCCACTGTAGAATGAGGGGATGAATCCGAGAGACGACGTCTCTTGACGGAGTCCGAAATTGTACGATGTGGAACTGAGCTCCTTCGGTGCTAAGTGGGTCACTGGAGCGGGGATGAGTGGGAGTGGAAACGCGTAGTGGAGTAGGGAGCGCTGACGCGCGGAGTGGGAATCGCTGAACGTGATGACAATAATCGCTGAACGTACTACCAAGCGTCGCGCCGCGACGTGTGGAGGTTAATATATAAATATATTTTTCTCCTAGACGCACAGTTTTTTCAAAATTTGTTTTTTAATATTGCATTGTCATCCAGTTCTCAGCTATGTTTAAAGTTTCAGTCTCTAGCTAGCATCGGGAAGTGGTTTAGAATTCGACACGGCAAGCTAATATAAGCGTGATAATTATTGGGTTGGCAAGAAAGTAATTTCGGTATTTCAAGGTGAAATAAAACCGAATTTCTTTATTCAAACAATGAACTTTAGTCAATAAAATATTTTTATTGATCAAATTCAAGCAAAAGGGAAAATAAAATTCATTAAAGTCTATTGCTTGAATAAAAAGATCCGGCTCTGCTTCACCTTAAAATACCGAAATTACTTTCTTGCCAACCCAATAGTTTCATTTCATTGTTGCACTGTAACTCAATTATATCAAAGATATCAAATATAGAACTGGAGTTCGTAGTCGCACTTGCGCATTATAACAATGACACTTCATTTATTTAATATTTTCTGTATACGTACAACGAGAAACAAAAGTTTCGATAGAAATATAAAATCGCCCGGCGAGCCGCGTGTTGGCCAGGCCTGACCTAAAGGTTCAATTGTTTTTATTCAGAATAAGGATTCTTCCGAATCATACGCGAGTATGGCAGAGCAGATTACACGTCGACGATTCGAGCCGTCCGCCATTTATTAATAATGGTCGGATCGCGACCATTTCCTGACCGATTATGCAATCGGATCGAAAGGGAATGTTTAATGACGGGCGGCGTTTAAAACAACGTCGCGGAACCGTTTTAAATAATGTAATTAACCGAGGCCGGTGGCAAATATTGATTTTCGACAAGCAAAAACGACAGTGCGGGACGTGGAGGGAGGGAGTGGAACGGTCATTGTTGAAATGATTTTATCGGGGCCGATGGACCCGTCCCACGGCAGACAGTCATTACCGCCATTATCGTAACGGCGGCGTTGCCCGGGCCTGACGTCATTATCATCGTCGATATTAATAAAGGTAACATTACTGTACAATTACCGACGTTCACCGCGATAAAATAACGTTTGCGGACGATATTGCCGCCGACGTGGCTTACCCTCACCGCCATACTCGTGATTAATGTCAGCAAAGTGCTGCGATTTCAAGCGATGCGATGGCAGCTGCTGCGCCTTCCTCCATTCTTGATTCCTCGTTTCATTCGTCATTTTTATGATGGCTGGTTATTATGTCACGCGAATCTCCGAATTTTTTATCTAACCGCCGCACAGTGTGTCAAATGACCATTTTAGCTGGACAAAATTCACTTTCAAATAAACAGAAACTAACTGTGCCAATATAATCTAAAACAACCATGTATTAAAATCCCTGAATATTAAAACTTAAAATTCTTTTGTTGAATGTTTGCAGTGTGTAAACTTCAGCTCAAAGACGGACGGTTGACCTATAAATGAATGGCCACATTTCCATACGCGCTGGAAATATTTAAAAATTTACTAAGGAGTATTTGAATTAGTAATCCAAATTATCGATAACTTTTCTCTATTTTTGTAAATAAAATGCCAAAGATGTGAACTTATTTTTCCACAGAGATTTCCATGTTGCTCCTCTTCGTTAATGAATTAGTATACGCCCCACGTCGCCCCACGCGATGTTTTTTACATATTATAAAGTAAACTCTCTAATTTATTTTAATACCAAAATTGACTTGCAGACGCTTGATTGTGTGCTAATAAAAAAATAAATAATAAAACTTTTTTTCTTGTTTTAAGATGTATCGTTTTATCTGCAAGATAATAGACGTTTATAGTTAATATTTTTCAGAAGAAATACTAAAAAATCAATCGATTTCACTGCTATAACAGGAAATTGTTCCCTTAAATAAAGATTATTTGGAGCTAATGTGCAATGCACGCAGTGGTAGACAGAAGTATTCGTACTAACAAATGCCTTCGTCGGCCACTGTACGTACTATGATTTTGTTCTTTTACCTTTTTATTTTTTAAAAATATTTTTAAATATTTATTTATTTTGTTTTTTCTTTTTATTTTGCTGTAAATCCAAAGTAAAATATTAGGTTGTAACATAAATGCGTTTAAATATGTTCTATTTACATTTTTCTATAAGTTATTAGTTTTATAGAACAGTGAAATAATAGTGTTGCATTTAAATTGACCAGAAGTGGCTTCTTATTTATCACAGACATTGGATGTTAGTAATAAGTCATAAACAAATTCTTATAATTAGAAAATGCTCACACATTCAACCGAACGTTACTATTTAATACTTTGATTTTGATCTCTGTCACTTTTTTTGTATTATTTATATTTTTATGTTATATTTCTATAAAAATAATAAATTATAATATGAAGCAGATTTGTTATTTATAAATTGAAACCTTATACTAAACCAAAGAATAATTCTTTCCCGTTAGAATATGTATGAATATCCAAAAAATAAATTAATAAATTATTTAGTAGTTAGTAAATTATTATTTATAAACTGTTTGTTAAATCATTCTGTGCTACATAGGTTCATCACTAACTTCGTTGTATTTTATATTTCAATATAAAATACAAATATAAAATACAAGTATTTTATATTTAAATATAAAATATAAAATACAAGGTTATCGATATATATTTTATATTTATATTTAATTTTAAATAACTTAAAATATATTGTTCAGTTAACAAAAACCAACTAACTGTTATAAAAATTTAATAATTATTCATATTTTATACAGCTGTAAACATATTAATTAATAAATATGGAAAGATAGGCGATTTAGAATTTTGTCCAGCTAAAAATGGCCATATGTCACCGAATAAACAATCAAAACAGCTTTCGGATAAATTAACTGTTCATCTCAGAACTTGAAATTTAGTCATCCCATTATACAAAAATGTATTTATATTAAGATTAACTTCGGGTACGCGAGATTATAGTGTTCGAACGTAAAAGAAACCATTTTGCGAAACGAATGGCCGAAGATTTCTGCGACTGACGCTCGAAGGTCGAGATGAGAACGAATTCGAGGGGATGAAGGGAGAGTTTATTAAACGGATTACGGGGCTCCCAATTTTGTATTAATTCGCCGCTGCAATGTATCTCATTCTCGTCTGACGGCTGGCAAATTATAAGCTAGTTGCTCGGAAACTTTGCGAATGAGTTGTTCCGCGTAATTGTATACCGACCCGATGCAACGGGTGATTTTAATATGAAATATTTTAATGACCTCGTTAATCACGGAGTCCATCTTCCAAGGTATATATCCCGGGCTTGCGTTCTCGTTACGCAGAATTTCGAACCGGGCAAAGAAGAACAAGAACGAGGGAAGAGAAAGGTCGAGTGTACGACGTCGGGCTCGATTTTCAAAGGACCTCCAGGTCCGCCATCTCTAGATTAAAATGCACTCGGATTCGAGCTAGTACCGAACAGAGTTCAACCGGCAACGAGATAAAAATGTTTTAATTGGCTCCTTAAAACAGCTCGCCCGCGAGAACCCGGCCGGCCTGCTGTCAGCGAAACTGCTACGATAATAACTGCAATAAGCGCGCCATAATCTCGCGTCGCGTCACCCCTCTAGCGTCGCGTCGTCGGCGCAGTCTCCTTGCGTTCCAAGTCGACGGACTGCGCGAATCAACTCTGTGACTTTCACTGACAAAACGATAAATATTTATTGGTATTTATTTTTTCCAATATAATTTAGATTCTGAATTTTTTCTTTTTCCTTTTCCATTTTCACAAATGTTGTGTTTTTTTGTTTTCTTTTCATTTCTTATTAAATGTGGTACAATCACAATGAGTGTGGATACAAAAATTTAGTTTTATTTACAAAAAAAATTTAGTTATTTTTTCGTTGATAATGTTGCAATTAAATGTTTATTTTAATGTCTATAAGTTCACGATGTTCAAAATCGCCGCCAGAGGTGATTGAGATTCACCATTGATAGATATCGACCAACCAATCAGTAAACTGTTGTCTATATGTATGACATTTCACGCTCTTACTTTTGCGTTAGCACATGGTTTCAGTTACATATCTGCCACCATGGATGGAAGTTTGTCTTTGTGTAACTCATAATTTTCGTTTAAAATGTTTTTTCCTTTTCTTGCTGCAGCAAGTAAGTGTATTATTTTTGTTTGATCTTTTGGATCTACACTGCTGTGTTATAATATTTTTGCCAAATTATAATTTTCTTGCATTATTTCCAGACGCAATAAATGTTCTTTGTGAAAATGATTCACATAGGGATCGAAACGTCGAGATACATGTTTAAATAATTGCACATTTGCTGTCTCTTTATGATTGATCGAACCTAGCGCCGAAATCATAAATTCATATAAATATTTATTGGGTTTGGGAATAAGTTTCCGTCCGTTTTTGTTGAAAAGAAGCTCTTTATTCAGAAATACAAATGGAAAGTAAATTCACTCAAAGTATGCTCCATCGGCATCTATTTGGTCGGAAAGAAAGTTCTTACGGTTTTTGTTATTTTGATTTTATAATAAAAACCGCAAGAACTTTCTTTCCAACCTAATACAATCTTCTTTCACCGTTCAGGTAATGAACGAAGTCCTCAAAGATAAAAATCTGGTTGTTTCGATGCAGTCCATTCATCAAGCCAATTTCGGATACTTTCATAGGAAGTGAACTGATAGTCTCCAGATAGGGCCGACTGCATGGACCGGAACTAGTGGAAATCTGAAGGAGCAATGTCCGGCGAATACGGCGGGTGGGACAAAATTTCTCAGTTCACTCCTTCCAAGTATTTGTTGACGGGTTTCGCGACATGTGGCCTAGCGTTGTCATGTAACAGAATCAGCTTATCGTGCCAGTTGTCCCATTCGCGTCTTGGTCCGTGTTTTTCGTTAATAACTTAAATAAAACAAAGCCGCGGACAATATTTTTGCAGAGGAAAATGTCGTTTCAACTGACCTCAGGAACCTCCCATTTCCGGGCTCTGCAGGAGTTTCGGGACACTCTGTATGTAGCTTCGATTGAGGCAAAACTGTCCTCACCACTGTCCCCTTCGACTGACGCCTATCCACCGCGCTCAGTCTTATAGAGCCCTATAAATAATTATTT
The DNA here is from genome assembly GCA_933228785.1 of Lasioglossum pauxillum. Classification (NCBI taxonomy): domain Eukaryota; kingdom Metazoa; phylum Arthropoda; class Insecta; order Hymenoptera; family Halictidae; genus Lasioglossum; species Lasioglossum pauxillum. The sequence goes on from OW121704.1 coordinate 35,139,445, forward strand.
AAATAAAAATAAATTTTTAAAAAATACCACGTTTTTAAAACGGACTAAAAAGTCTAAAATAAAATTTTTAAAAACGCCACGTTTAAAAAACGGACTAAAAAGTATAAAATAATTTTTTCTAGCCCCATACAGATTCCTAACCCCGTACAGATAGTCCTGAAAATTTGTGATTTTGAATTTTGAATAGCTATGGAAATACTTGTAAGATTTAAAACGAAAAACGTGGGGCGCAAGATAATACATAGTAAGGAGTGTAGAGAGTAGCTGCCGCTGAGAAAACTCGCAAAACAGTTCATATCATTTGCAGTGCAATAAAATTGTTAGTGATTTAGGTATTCTTGCATCAATTATCTGTTGCATGCGCCCCACGTTTTTCGTTTTAAATCTTACAAGTATTTCCATAGTTATTCAAAATTCACAATCACAAATTTTCAGGACTATCTGTACGGGGTTAGGAATCTGTATGGGGCTGGAAAAAATTATTTTACACTTTGTAGTCCGTTTTTTAAACGTGGCGTTTTTTAAAATTTTATTTTATACTTTTTAGTCCGTTTTAAAAACGTGGTATTTTTTAAAAATTTATTTTTAATTAAATAATTATTTTCTGCTTTTTAGCCTTATATGTGTGAAATTTTACAATCGATTTTGAACATTTTGATGAGATTATAACAGAGACATGTAGTCAATTTCAGACGGTATTGCGACGCGTCATATCGAAAACGAACGCCGTGGTAAGATGTCAAAGATAAAGGTTCGACGGAGAATTTCGGTGTAACTGTTCTTTCGCTTGGTAAACAAACATTATACTATAATAATACGTAGTAACTTTGTAAACACCGCACGGAGCTCGAACGCACACTGACGCACACTGAGCTCCTTCGGTGCGAAGCGGGTCAGTTGAGTGGGGATGAGTCAGAGTGGGAACACGTAGTAGAGTGGGGACACTGAACGCGAAGACGTACTACGTCACGCGGCGGGGGGGGGGGGGGGGTGCAAAGGTTAAAATTATTAATAATTTATATCTCCTGAACGCATAGGCTTTTTTAAAAAATTTTTTTTAAATATTGCATTGTCATCCAGTTCTGAGCTATGTTTAAAATTTCAAGACTCTAACTCATCGGGAAGTTAGTTTAAAATCAATTGCAAAATTTGTACCGAACAAACAGACAAACAAACAAGAAAGCGAGCTAATAAAAACGTGGTAAAAAATCTTGATTTTTCGTTATGAAACATTTCCGCTGGGACAGAAAATTCAAGAAATCGTCCGTCCCACCCCCGCACCATCTTGTATCGATTCGAAGCTGTTGAGTCTCGATCCGCGACCTGGGCAAAGCATGAGGATTGCATGAAACCGATTGAATGCAGTGGCCCTCGTCATGGACAGATCCGGAAGAAGTTGCCGAACAGTTCCAGAACGGGAGTTTGTCCCCTAAGAGGCGAAAGTGGATTTACGAGGAATCAACTGGCCGAAGAGGATTACGGTTCCGCGGATCGTGGATGTCTGTCGGTTGCCGTCGGAATCCGCGCACTGTTTCGTGCAATTTTTTATCCTCGAGCGGATCATAAATCGGAATCTCTGTACCGTGCTGGTAGAAATGAAACGGATCTCTGCTAGGCAAACGAGGCAGCGCGATGCGTCATTTGCAAAATCCGATTTCCCGCAATTAGCGTACATTTAACGCAGCCCTGCGCGCTTGACGGATTTATTCCGATTTGTTCGTTCCGCTGGGATACTTGCCGCACGGAACTCATAACTGCGAATGCAATAAGAGGCGCGAGTGTAATCAGACGGGATCTAGAGTTCTCTGATAAATTTCTCGCTGAACAAAAACACGTGTCCGATAACCATGGAAATTTAATTTCTGCTTTTCTCACAGGTGAAAGATGTTCGAATGAGGAGCAAAACAATAAAAAAGAATATTCGAAAAGCGAACGGGTTCGAAGATACGGGTTCGCGGATCGACGCGACGCGCGGAACAGTAAAGATAAATTACGTGGAAATTTTTTGGGGAGCTCGTAAAGTCGGGGGAACCGTCGCGCGTCCGGATTTTATGGATTCTTCATTTTTCACTTTATTTCGGTGTCTCTCGTCGGCGCAAGATTAAGTTCTTCGGTGAAATATGATTCCGGGAGCGTGGATTTGTCCGACGCTCGGTGTCTTCACTCGTCACCGGCACGTTGCGACGTCGAGGCTTCAGTCTGCCGACCGCTTCCCCGGAAGAGTAAAGTTTATAGGGAATCGATCTAGCCGTCGGGAGAATTCCAGTATATAAACCGGGAATCGTAAACCAGTCGACAGACTTCGGTAACAGTTGGATAAAAAACGATTCGCATTCGCGCTACAGGATCTCTATGAGATCTCTTCTGTTCTCCACTCCCCTCCCCTCCCCTTCTGGCCAACGAGCCGACATAAACTAGATCGATTCGACTATCGGGATCAAATTGCGCCGTTCCAGCAGACGAGGCCTTCCGTGTAACCTTTTTACGATTACTAAAGCGAGATTGTTTTTAAACGCTCGGCTAATGGAGAAGCGACGCTCAAAATAGATTCCCGGTGCGCTACAAATTCTTTATACGTCCCCAAAATATACTTTCTTGAAGGGGATGATTCGCCAGGTCATTCCAAGTAACTTTCTCCTTTGAGGAAATCTTCTCCGTGGCTTGGTTACCGAGTCATTCGCGAAAAACGCGGGCCAATCAGAGCGCGGCTACGAGGAACGGACCCCGTCTCGCCCAATGTCGGCGTCGCGCTCAACGGGCCCTGCCGCATGCCGCTGTTATGGGTCCGTGTTTTCCATGAATAACTCCGTAATGAAGCGACGTATTACATTTTCGTAAAGGGAAATGTTACTTCAAGTGACTTTAGGAATCCCCTTTTTCAAAGAAACACGATGATTTGTAATTATTATGGATTCCCTGTAGGAAGAAAACCTGTATAAACCTCTCGCAAACGTTGGCTGGTCGGTCGACGACGAAAACCCGCGTTCCGCTACCGCCGAGTGCGCCTGTTTCACGTCGGCAGGCAAATATCGAGTCAAAGGAAGAGGGCAAGGTCTGGAACGAACGAAGACAGAGACGAGACCGGACGTTGAAATCAGAGAGAACCAGATCTCGTAGCCAGGGGCTTTCCTCGACTCGCCTGGCATCCGTAGTATGTTTGATTGTCCGCTTTTCTAGCATCATCCAGCGCCGACCCTTTGCTCCGGCGAGTCGGACGACAGACGACAGACGACGAGGAGGAGGAGGAGGAGGCCAGAAAGACTTTAAAGTACCCCCGCGTACTTCAGTCCGGAGGATGCCGGAACGTTTTCTTGATGAGAGTCTCGCTTCTGCAATAATGGCCGAGGGACGCAGCCTTTCGCCGTACCCCCGGGGACCGGATACGGGTTCGCCAAATAATTGGCTCTGTTATGGAGAAATAAGGACGTGTGCCTCCAACTGCGCAACGTTGAAAAAACGTCCTCGGACTTAGACAGGAAAATTTTGCTTTTCTCACCACCGAAAGCATCCAGGATGCTTCGGGAAAGCAGCTGGCCAGCCTAATTGGCTGGCGGAGTATCACCGTTTCGTCTTGCAATTAGACGTTTCAGAGGTTCAACCACTTCTTCTGGCTACTCGCCTTCGAGGGGATTACTGAATCCTGGATTTCGTATACAGGCTGCACCATAACCTGCGAGACTCGTCTCACAAGTAATCTTGCACGCTGGAGACGGCTACGGGAAGGTAATTAAGCAAGATTTCCAGTGCCATCTGCACGATCCTCGCGAGTCCTTTTTCGGATAGTCGATCCGCAGGTAATCCCGCTAATTCCTCGATCCGTCTGTCGTCGAAATTTCACGCGCTAAATCCTTTTTAGCGGGTACTCTGCTGGAATGCTAACGTAGCTAGCCTAGGCGTTAAATCTTCGGCTAATATATTGCCCAAGGGCATCGACGTGTCAGGAGGATACAGGGAACAGGCTCGAAGAATACGTTGCTGATGGGGGGTGCAGAGAGACCGGCGATCGGCCGGTGGTTTTCAAGCGAAGCACTGGCTGGATACGTCTATAAACCGCGAGCTGGCTTAACGAACGACTTGATGAAAGTTTTAGGAGCCCGTGAAATCCCCGAGGACCGGCGGCTGCATCTGTGCTATCGGGTTTAAGCTTAAACTATAAGGGTTTACGTAATGTGGTTTAATGCGGTATCCTTGTCCTACTCCGTGCAGACACACTCCTAGAGGAAGTTTCAGCCTAGTTACACCGGGTTTGCTAGAGCGGGGGTCGATTTAGCGGGAATCGATCCTTTCAAGAGGATTACCCCAGCAGTATCCGGACCTCTAGCCGTCGAACCGCTCCCGTCCGGAGACAATTAACCGATTGCTTTCGAATAAGCATGGGTCCTCGACATTTTTGATTTTTTCCAAATTATTCAACCCTGGTCCGTCCCTCGTTTTACGAACTGAACTGTCCCCCTTTTTTATTTAAATCGATAAAGAGGGTAGACTCCTTTTTCCAGGATTGCAATGCTGCGGGATTAGCCTTCTCATTTATCGGTAATACAAACACGGCGTTTTCTAGTAGTCAAAAACGCTAGGTAGAAGATCGATCTAGGGCGCTATCTCCCTCAGAAGTCCTACTTTTCCGAATCCCGCACCCTTGCAATCTTGAAAACGAGTCTACCGCCTTAACATGTGTCCCGCATTAAAAAGTCACGAAATTTCGGAGAAATTTACCTAGGAATAACAGGACAGTAGAACTTATTTCGGAAAACTGTGTGAAATTGACACGAGCGACGGATGAGGGTTAACTATCCTGAACAAGACCTGACGCTCTGGGCCAGAAGACCGCTTTAAGGATGAGGATCCTGTCGAGGGTGGAAGGGGTTCAAGGGTCGCCCGGTATCTTGTCGAAGATCAGCAGGCATTGTACCAGCTGTAAATAAATCCTTAATGATCCTCGCCAGGCTGGCTGGTCCCCTTCGACTAATTATACGAACCGCGCGGGGGCGGGTGGGGATGAAGGGGGCACACCGTCGGTATCTTATAACCAGCGCACACAGCCCCAACGCCAATTAGTAATTAATAATGGCGACCGAGGATGTCGTGGATACTTGTCGTCTCGATCGAATTAAACCCTATATTAATCGACCCTAAACGCCCCCGAAGTGGCCGACACGTTTAACCCGCAACCCGAACGAGCCACGCTTTGTTTATTTAACTCGAAGAATATTATCGGATATGGGTGTTAACAAACGCACACTGGTACTTTTGCAATAAAACAATTCTTTATTTCACGGTGTTGGAGAAACCTCATTACTAATCGAAATCTTAGCCTCGATTGACGCGACGCTGAGAGGAAAACCGTTGGAACCTCGGAAGGAAATCAGCGTCCCCTCGTATCTGCAGACCGTTTAGGTTAGGCCCCACAGTCCGGCTCTTGAAACAACGTATCAAATGGGATACTTCGAAAACTCTGTTTAGAAACGATTCTGAGATCGTTTCATCGATACTTCGTAATCGCTGTTTATTAATACGATTCTGAGATCGTTGACTCATGTCTGACAACGAGCAATAAGTTGATTGTGCTGGTAGCTTATTGATAATCCAATAAATATAAATGTATAAAATAAAATGAAATCCTATAATCTATATATGGACCGTTTATTTTGAAAGTGGTGTAAGTCCATTTTCTCTTTTTTAAAAATTTTTTAAAAAATTTTATTTAAATTAAATTAAGCATGAATTACGTGATATCTCATTTTTTCAAAAATGGACTTACACCACTTTCAAAATGAACGGTCCATATACAAAAAGACAGTCCTGACTCACTCACTCACTCACTGATCAACGTCCAGGCTAAAACCTTGCACCTAGAAAGCTGAAATTTTGCACAGAGGTTTCCTTTATGATGTATACAAGGGATAAGAAAGGATATTTCGAAATTCAACCCCTAAGGGGCTGAAGAGGGGTTGCAACTTTTGTATGAGGAATATTTTGTTCGTGGTCGGATTTGCTTGAAACTTGGTCTTAATGCTCTTTGATATAATTAATCAAACACCTTTTTCAGCATTTTAAAAAATTCAACCCCTAAGGGGTGAAGAGGGGTGGCAACTTTTGCATGACGAATATTTTGTTCGTGGTCGGATTTGCTTGAAACTTGGTCTTAATGCTCTTTGATATAAATAATCAAACACTTGTTTTGGCATTTTAAAAAATTCAACCCCTAAGGGGTGAAGAGGGGTTGCAACTTTTGCATGAGGAATATTTTGTTCGTGGTTGGATTTGCTTCATACTTGGTCTTAATGCTCTTTGATATAATTAATCAAACACTTGTTTCAGCATTTTAAAAAATTCAACCCCTAATGGGATGAAAAGCGGTTGCAACTTTTGTATGAGGAATATTTTATTTGTGGTCGGATTTACTTCATACTTGGTCTTAATGCTCTGTGATATAATTAATTAATCAAACACTTGTTTCGGCATTTTAAAAAATTCAACCCCTAAGGGGGAGAAGAGGCATTGCAACTTTTGTATGAGGAATATTTTGTTCGTGGTCGGATTTGCTTGAAACTTGGTCTTAATACTCTTTGATATAATTAATCAAGCACTTGTTTCAGCATTTTAAAAAATTCAACCCCTAAGGGGTTGAAAAGAGGATGCAACGTTTATAACGTCTATATAAATAAAATCTACCTATATATACATGGTGTTTACCTACAGGTGGGAGAAAATTTAAGTGGCGGTTCTCGACGATAATATAAAACGAAAATGAAGAATAAAAAAAAAATTGCGATTACGTCCTCGTGTCATATAAAACTCGAAGAATAATGATCTTGAATAGGAGTGGACTCTTCTGGCTCTGTTCTTCCCACAGTGATCAGCTGGCTGTGTCTATCGGATCTTAATCAACCATTCGAAGAAACAATGGCGTACAATGGGGGCCTTTTATTCGCGTGTGTCCGTGATTGAATTTCTCGAGGGTGAAATCGGCCCATGGTGCTAACGGTTCGAATGGTGCTAACGCGTTAAGTCTTCGGTGTCGGGTTACCTGGACGAAACCGGCTCCTCTGTTCCTGGCTGGCAGCGAACGATCAACGGATCCGGCCCGTGTGAATTTGGAAACCGAGAAGCTTATTTGCCGATGGGGATTTACGTTCTCTTATGTCTGAGCGCCAGAATTTATTCAATGGATCTACCGGATGAAACAGTGTTGCTCTATGTCTGCTTGAAATTTCGTCCATTGATGAAAACGGACTAGAACGTTCAATGCTATGTTATCGTACTAGGACCAAATAAATATTGGTTTCTCTCGCTAATAATTTCAATAGGTGAATTAGCTTCTCAAGCAAGATATTCAAATAATAAATCTTTAAATGTTTTCGGCGCTACGGTTCGATCTTTTGTTAAGAACAAAGCAATTTTGCTAATTTAGTCAAACATAATCAACGTTTCGATCTTTTTCAAGATTAATTTGAATTGCGTCTGTAAAATAAATATGTTATAATAATGTTGAAAAACAGAAATTATTGAGTGAATTATTATTATTGAGTGATTGAACGTAAACAGATATTGTTCATAAAGACACACTCACTTGCTTTGGGGAACTAAATATATGATAAATGTGCGACACGTGTGTTGCGTGCGTCGAACATGCTTGTTGTCAAGATACTGATGTACGTACGTATTTGAACTCGATCTAGGTTATATCAATTGATACAAGGCGGTAAATTTGAAAAGTCATAATATGTTCTTAAATCCACTCTTACGGATATACCTTGATGGTAAATCGTTATTGACATTTTACTTTTGTTGGAATCAATTACATACATTTGTATGTGCGAAAGTAATCGTGACAAAAGTAAGGTTGCGTAATATTCATGTATCTTAGGTGTTTCATACCTAACGTTAACGCTGCGATCTTTAATCATATGAATGGTTTCCAATAATAACCTTTGTTGTAAATTTTGTTCTTTGTCAATGATTTTGACATTCTCAAAATCAAATCTATGATCCATTTCAAGCGAATGTTTCGTCAAAGCTGTATGTTGCGGTGGATGTAAGAAAATATTATGTTTATGTTCTGTGATACGAGTTTTCACATTTCTGAACGTTTGTCCAATATATACTTAACTACATCCCAGGCAAGATATTGAATATATAATATTGCAACTTTCTAAATGTGGTAGTTTGTCTTTAATAGGTGGAAATAAGGTTTTAAGATAATTTGGAATTCTGAAGATTGTATGAATTCCTACTCTTCGAAAGATCCTTTTTATGTCGTTAGAGATGTTCTCAACATAAGGTATAACAACAGTATTTTTCCAATTGACTGGGCCAGTTCTTTTGAATTTATGCTCTTTTCGTTTTTCAAGTACCAGGGGATGATATAATTCAAAAATACGTTCTTTGATGATGTTTGACGTAAAGTTTTCTGGGTAACCGTTTTGCTTCAATACTTTTTTTATCAACAACAAATTGTTGGATCGATATTCAGGATCAGAGAGTAAAATAATTAAGCCAATTTTGTGTTGCAAACGATGAAATAAGTAGAAATTTACATATCTACCCGACCAACTAGTTTTATGGAACCAATTTGTTTTTAAACTATTTTCTGTTTTAATGACACTCACGTCGAGAAAGCTTAGAATTAAATTGTTTTCCATTTCATATGTAAACTGTAATTTTTCATGGAAACCATTGAAAGTATCTAACAAAATTGTTAATTGTTCCGGTTTAATACATGTGATTGTATCATCAACATACCTTTTGTACAATAACAACTCAAAGGGTAATTTTGAAATAGAATTTTCTTTTAATTTTTCCATTACAAGATTTGCCACCACCGGGGAAATTGGAGATCCCATGGCTGTCCCAAATACTTGTTTGTAATATACACCATTAAACATAAATACATTTGCTTCCAATAGAAACTTAACAGCATGACGAAACTCGTCATGTTGTATGTTGGTATGTTGTTTTATTTCATCCCATCGACAGTCTAATACCTGTAAAGCTAACTGAATTGGTATGTTCGTGAATAAGGATGTTACATCAAGGGATACTAACATTGATGAATCATCTGGAATTTCAACTGTTCTAATTTCTTTAACGAACTGCCAGCTATCTACTGTATGATAAGGGGATTTCCCTATTATTTTGGACAAAATGTTAGCTAGAAAGGAAAGTTTATAGGTGGGACCGCCAATGGACGAGATGATAAATTTTCTTTATGTGTCTTAGGTAGTGCATAGGCTCTGGGTATTACCCCATTGTATGTTTCTAATCTTTTACCTACTGATTCTTCTATTCTCTTTTTTTCTACCCAGTTGGAAATGATAGAGTTTGCCTCTTTTTCAAACGTGGTTGTGTATTGGTATTTGCTGATTTTATAAGTACTTGTATCATTCAACATTTTTAACACTTCTAAGTTATATACGTCTTTATCAACTATGACTGTTGTATTGCCTTTATCAGATTTAAGCAACAATTTTTCCATATTAGAAGATATTCAAATGGATGAAAATGAGCACACCGATGCGCTTAACACTTTTTGCTGCCGCTGTACGTTGTGTGTCAGGGGCGGAGTGGTTCACGGGGATATGAACGGGCTGTTTCATCGAAAGCAAAGAAACCGACGACCCAGTTCGAGCATTATGCAATGTCCTCGGTGGCGTAAGTGTAACGGTGCAAGCATCCAGCCACGATGAACTCACGCTGATATGGAGGAAGCTTACCAGCGAGCTCGAAACACGGGCAATAGAGTAATCGCGAGGAGGTCGGTGGTGGCAAGTTCGTATATTATGAGCTTTTTAGGGGTGAGCGGCAAAAGGAACCCGCCACTATCCGAAGTACCTACCCTTCTCTCCTGGAAATTTAGACCGTGTACCTTTCTGCTGGAACGAGGATAGATGAGAGTGCCGGAGAATAGCTACCGGGGGAACCGCGGCGAATAGCTAAGCAAACGACGCCATTGGCTTATCCTGTCGAAAAATTCTCTTGGTGCTTCAGTGAAATCATTGTTGTATGCAATCATCTCTGGTAGATATCGTCGTAATACGTTTCTGATAATATGACGATGATCGTCGAAGCACTCGGTATCGTATTCCAGATCGTTTCTACTCTCGGTCGGAAACTGGTACGTTTCCCCACGGACCTGTTCCGAAGATCGCGTATGCTCCGCGTTCCGCTCGATTCCCGGCAATTATTTATCAACTTCCGGCGAACACAGCCGAGCCTGTTCGACGAAAACTCGCGTCGAGTGGTCGTAAGTTCTCGGCAAAGTGCAATTAACCGGAGCACGATTCGTTAACGGTGACTACGAAAGTCCAATAATTTTTCATCGAATGCAGCCACCGTCGATAATCGTTTATAAACACGCTTTACGCGTGCATCAAAGCGTTTCAGCGAGTATGCCCCCACTACAAACTGGAATGTACTTGTATAATATTATGCGAATGTTTATTGTAAGTTGCGAGCACACTTCCCCTTCTCCTGTTCCCCCGTATTAATTAATAACGTTGCACAATACTCGAAATGAGGTGGTACGATTGTCTTATTACATAGTATAGGGTTGGCAAATAAGTTCGTTCGGTTTTTCAGAGTGGAATAAAACACAAAAACCGAACGAACTTATTTGCCAACCCGATACGTCTAGTATATGCTGTGATATAACTTCCCACTCGATTCAGAAAACTTATTTTTTCCCCGATTTTCTTTAGCATATAATTACAATGTTCGTTAAATCGTAGTCAATCGCCAATAATTACGCCTAGATACTTTATCATTTCCATCCGTTATATTTCAGTTTTTTATCCAAGCATTTCACAGCCATAACTACCTTTAACCTCCTTTCTTATGCTTCTAACTATCATGTATTTCGTTTTCCCTGCGTTCATCTTCAATCTGTTAATATTCATCCATTCTTCCACTACATTAAATGCTACATTCATATTCATTTTCCTCTTCACCTCTTTCAGCTATGTACTTACTGGAACCTACTTAAATGTCAGAAATATTGTATGTATATACAGGGTGGTCCACCTAACTTGCACACCTACAGTTCCTGCTCACTTTATTAGACTCACCTGAAGAATTGGTGCTGTTTGAAATCCTATAAGGAATTCAACGCTGTTTTCAGCCTATGGGGTAATGATTTTATACTACAAGGTTGCCTTATGGGTTGCCTATCCAAGTGTAAAATTTTCTTGCAAGAGCAAAAAATCTTACCATGGCCCGGCAACTCACCGGACATGAATCCGATTGAAAATGTCTGGGAGTGCCTGAAAAGAGAACTGGCCAAAGAAAATATAACGACAAAGACCAAGTTGATAGAGAGAAGAATCTATCACTGGCACCATAACGTTGCATTAAAAGAAATTGCACAAACTTGCATAGATAGCATGTCCAGAAGAGTTGCGGCTTTAAGAGCAGCTAAGGGCGGATTAACAAAATATTAGTGTTTTAAGAATTATATTGATCTATTTGTGTTTGCATCCATTGTTTTTGTAAAATAAATATATGGAAAATTCATTGGTCATCATTAAGTGATATTTGGATAAGGCTACTATACCCATTATTCATGGTAAAATTAAAAATATCATGATTATAGAGGCGAGTCTAATAAAGTGAGCAGGGACTGTATATAACTTTTTGTATACAGAAGTTGCATGGTCTGAAGGGGTACGTTATGTAGTGTATTTATTTTTTTTACAGGTGGAAGCGTTTCGGAGATTTGAAGGTCGACTTTGTTTTCTTAAATGGAATTCTATATTTTTTGTACCAAAATATGGAAGAATGTCGAATTCTCAGTAAAAAAGTATTGACCTTCATTAGCCCTAAACCTAACAATTAACGAGTAAAATTTTCAGGAAATAAAGTGAAATTACTCGTTAATTATTAGATTTAGGGCTAACGAAGGTCAATACTTTTTTACTGAGAATTCGACATTCTTCCATATTTTGGTATAAAAAATATAGTATTCCATTTAAAAAAACAAAGTCGACCTTCAAATCTCCGAAATGCTTCCACCTGTTAAAAAAATAAATACACTAAATAATGTACCCCTTTAGACCATGCACCTTTTGTACACGAAGGTATATTAAGGTATCGTCTGTAAACGAGATCATTTATGTATATTATCAATACGGACCCAGAACCGATCCTTGTGGCACTCCACACTCCGTAATCAATAATTTACAGCATTAATCATTATATCTCACTTGTTGTTTCCTGTTTTTTAAGTGTGATCTAGACATTCTACAGGGTGTCTCAAAATTCCTACAACCAATCCAAACCAGTCGTCTTTTTCGTTAATAACTCCTTAAAAAAGCCAAGGAAAATGTTGCTTCAAATGATCTCAGGAACCTTGAAGGAATTTTGAGACACCCTGTATATGCTGGGATACTAAATCTTGTTTTTCCCATAATAGTACAGTCATTTGGTAGTTTTACCTGGAAAGTTTTCCGGGAGTTTTAAAAATATTTAATTTTATAGATTTCGATGTGCTCTTTCCGAATTTCAACTTTGCCACCTTGTATCTTTGCCGCTCGCGCCGCCAAATTGGAAAAATGGCGCCTAATACCAGTTTTTTGACAATATCTCCTTTTCGACTCATTTTACGATGAAAACATTTATATACAAAATGACGCTAGAGAAAATTTCCTACAATTTATGTAATAACAATTTTTTTTGTAAAATCAATAGTTTTGGCGTACGAGCGCCGCAAACTATTATTCATCTACACCAACACGTTTTTCGTATATTTAAGAAAAATATTTTACTGTGCGTAAAGACAAAATAAATAATTAAATTACACACGGAAACATTTTAAAAAATGTTAATTTCTCATTTTAAACATGGAGAAATTTTCAAAATATACATAATTCAATACATATACAGGTTGTCCTGCTGAAATGAGATCAGCAGGATATCTCAGAAGACGTTCTCGTTATTAAAAAAGTGTTCCTACAAAAGTTGTTTGGAATGATGGGCTACATAATAAGAAATTAAACAAAATTTTTTATTTTTGCTTTTTTTAGCAAAGCGAAGAAGATTGACCTAAATTTCGGAATTGTGCTTTGCATGTGGATTAGGCCTACTGGGGACACCACAACAAAAAACGCGTCGTTTACTCTACCTCAAGGTGGTAAAATGAAATGAGTTTTTTAGCCAAAACGCATGTTGAAGTACACTTTGCGGCAATCGTACGCCAAAACTATTGATTTTACAAAAAAAATTGTTATTACATAAATTGTAGGAAATTTTCCCTAGTTTCATTTTGTATATAAATTTTTTTATCGTAAAATGAGTCGGAAAGGAGATATTGTCAAAAAACTGCTATTAGGCGCAATGTTTCCAATATGGCGGCGCGAGCGGCAAAGATACGAGGTGGCAAAGTTGAAATTCGGAAAGAGCACATCGAAATCTATAAAATTATCCATTTTCAAAACTCCCGGAAAACTTTCCAGGTAACCTCTGTTTTTCGAACCAAATGACTGTACTATAAGTTATTTTCGACCAGCTTAATGAAATCGTCCGCATTAGATCTACTATAATCCCTATCACTAAATTCTTTATATTTATTTACATTCTTGTTCATATTTCGTACTACTTTTCACCATGTATGGTCCGTTATCTTAGGTTCATGAACTACTTGTACATTTAACTCCTTATTTGCAAAGATTAGATTTATGATTGTTTTACTATTGAGAGGGAGAGAGGGAGAGGGACAGTGAGAGAGAGAGAGTGACAATTCTGATCTGACGACGATCTTTTCTCGAGTGTCGTCTGAAGAGTGGCAGCGGGAGGAGATTTTTATTCGGTGTTCCCGCTGGATCGACAAGATGGGCTTCAAAGCGCACCTATGGCATTGTCACGGCACGCTCGGGACTCTTCTCTTTCTTCAGCGCTCTCCAAGGTTACTGGAATGTCGAACAAACGGAAAGTACTCTGAAAATTCGTCTGGAACAATTTTTCGTATCACCTATATAATTTTCAAGCGATGCAGTTCCGTCGAGAAAACGGGCTTTTCAACGCACTGCGCATCGCAGTGGAACGAAGAGGTGCACACAGAGACCGGTAAACGCACGGTGCGTGGCCCCTCGAGGAATGCAGGCGTCGCCGGTGCATTACCGGGCCCGATTGTGCGAGACTAATCACCGGGAAGCAGCGATAGCTCTGCGTCGCTGCCATGGAATATTAACCCTTTCGACACGACTGTTGACTCCAATCAAATACCGACGCCGACAGCGTTCACGGAAAATCAGAGGCCGGTGATACAGATCAAACGGAAAATGTAGCTTGTCAGTAAGGCCGCATTTCGATCACTCCGACGCGCTGTAGCCAATGATGGCGAGATTACGCTGGTCGACGTCATGATCGTTACTGTGAAACAGACAATTTACGTTAGCGTCCATTTATAATTCATATTAGGCCACAGAGAAGGTGCAGAAGAATATTTCAAGAGTGATAAAAAATCGCTCGTCAATTTTTAAGATCTCGTTGGAAAGAGAAGGCTTTGATCTTCAAATCCGTGGAAGAATCATTCCCAAAAAAATTTTGTCAATGTTTCTATATAGGTTTGAATTTGCAGCAAGGATTTGACTGGTAATTGCTTAGGACAGAACATGGTCCTCGTCATCGTTCCATAAAACCATGGGGAAAAATCGTACGTCAATTTTTAAGGTTTCGTTGCAAACATGAGATTTCAATCTTCAAATCTGTGGAAGAATTATTCCCAAAAAAAATTTTTCATTGTTTCTACAAAGGTTTGAATTTGTAGCAAGGATTTGACTGGTAATTGCTTCGGGCAGAACATGGCCCTCGTTGTCCTTCCATAAAACCATGGGGAAGAATCGTACGGCAATTTTTAAGGTTTCGTTGCAAACAGGAGATTCAATTTTCAAATCCGTAGAAGAATCACTTCCAAAAATATTTTTCAACGTTTTTACAGACGTTTCTATTTGGAAGTGGAAAAAGGCTATTGCACATGGATGATTCGATGAGCATATCTATTATGGCCGGCGTTGATCGAATGCAGCTCGGACTCCGCTCATCTATCTCATCCCCACCGGGTTTCTGGCCATTCACCTGACCGGCGCGCCATTTTGCGCATAAACTATTTGCCGGAGCTCTCAAAATTACCGAGTTAGCATTGTACGGTCGCGGGAGATCCGTTTCGAACTTCAAACTAAAGCCTGCACCCCTGCAGATTGCGAATAACTGGTATCCAATGGAACAATGCGCCTACCAAGCGTAGAAAAGCCTTATTCGGCTCTCGTCCCTAAGCGATTGTGCTGACTATAATGAAGAATTTGCTTAACAAAAGTCCAGAAACTATTTACGCTGTTTGGTTTTCCAATGTTTACCCTTGTTACATCGGTTCTCGACTTTTTCGGAAGAAAGTACATACGTTCATTACCATTTTCTTCCGCGGAGCACTGCCTGGATATTTACTCAATTTCGTTAAACAAGCTGCCGTGCATTTGTTTCAAACACACCGACTATACTGGGTAAGTCACCTAACGTTGCCACCTCAAATATCGTTGTTGTTCTTAAAGATACGTCAAATATTTCAAGGACAAAGTTGAATGGTAAAATGGGGCTCATACGATACCAAACAAACATTTGTTTTTATGTAATTTTTTTTAGAGATATGAAGGTCACCTTCATTTTTTTAAATGGAATGTCCTATTTTTTATACCATAAATCGATAGAGTATCAAATTCCGAGTATAAAAGTGTTGACCTTCATATGTCCTAAACCTGATAGTTAACGAGATAATATCCAAAGAAAAATGAAAATTGTTTCGATAATATCTCGTTAACTATTAGATATAGGACATATGAAGGTCAATACATTTTTACTCAGGATTTGACAGTCTATCGATGCATGATACAGAAAGTAGGTGTTTCCATTTAAAAAAATCAAGGTGACCTTGAAATGTCCTCTATGCTTCCACCCACGCAGAAAATGTTTATGTCACGATATGCCGCCCTCTGTATCGTGCAAATTTTGTTCATAACATTTTTCCATATTGTTACAAATAACGGATATATTCAAGGTGGACATAGTTATTGCCCTACTCTGTATACAAAACTTACACAGTATAGAGGGGGGAATATTGTGACAAACATTTTTTTATATTCAGACTTTGATACTCTACCGATTTATGGTATAAAAAATAGAACATTCCATTAAAAAAAATGAAGGTGACCTTCATATCTCTAAAAAAAATCACATAAAAACAAACATTTGTTTGGTATCATACGAGTCCCATTTTACCATTCAACTTTGTCCTTGAAACATTTGACGTATCTTTAAGAACAACAATGATATTTGAGGTGGCAACGTTAGGTGACTCACCCTGTATATCTGTACTAAAAAATTTGAGACGCCTCCTACATGTATTTTAGAACATTCAGAAAGATTTCTCTATTAATTTCCACATTGAACAAATTTGTTTTTCCAGTTCCTCAACTATAAATGATTAGTTTCTATAATCCGGGACAGATCGAGTAGCACAAAATCGATCTAAACTGTGTGTCGGAGCACGGAAGTAATAGAAGCTCCACCGTGCAATATTATATTGCAATTCAATTAGTGCTGAAGTACATGTATTCTTGTTTCTATAGAGTGACCCGCGCAGTCCAACACGAAATGAAAAGTACAACAAACACAGAGTGCGGTCCGTGTCCTGTACGACTGTTTTTCCAATCACGCAATACTAGTCCGATTCACAATCGTCGATTCAATAAGTCAACTGCACCGGCGCGGCGCGGCGGAGCTTGATTTTTATCGTTTCGATAAATACACGAAAAATCAAGTCGCCCGTTCGTCGGGACGAGCGCGGACATACGAAATTCTGATTTTTAATTGAAGCCTACGGTCGCTTAGGCAATTGCTGTCCCGTCGGAATCAATTCTACGTGTACACTGCTGTGCAAAAAAAACACCCGGCCATGTTTAATAGAAAAGCGTAAAAAATCAAACAAGAACACAGTAAGTTTTGGAAAAGGATTCCGCTGTGTAATTGAATAGTCCTGAGAATGTATGTGTTATTGCGGATTATCTAATACTTTAAATGCAAAAAGATCAATCTCTATCAATTTCTACATAAATATATTGTTTGTCATTACATCTTATAATTATACTGGGTGCTTCGTTCTTTTGCACGATAGTGTATTCGATATCGTTCAATGCAGATATCAGCAATCTGGAAGAAATGGTGAACACGTTCGAAGCACTCTCGAGCAAAATTGTCCGTTCGAACAAACTATAAGCGAATAAACTGCCTAACGACCAGCGTATCTCGAGTGGCGAAATTCAGGGAGAAGCGTCAAGAGTTAAAGTGTGATTTTCGCCCCGCGGTTGCCCAACTGTTACACTTTCACGAACTCATGCTAACTCCGCGACATTTGTCGTGCACGTATGCAACGCTAGGATGATGCATAGGCCACCATAATCTGCGCAGCCTGGCCTAACTAATAACTGCTGCAGTGCGACCGTTTTTGCCTGGGCTGGTTTTGAAACTAAGAAATGCAACAAACATTTATTCCATGTTGAACGATACGTTCTGCACTGCGTGACAGTACTATAGTACCCCAAAAATAAACTTCCTCGAAGAAAACGATTCCTCAAGTCATTTTAAGTAACTTTTTCCTTTACGAAAATGTTCTACGCCGTATCGTTACGGAGTTATTCACGAAAAATGTGGACGAATCAGGGCGGGGCAACAGCGCGCAAACTCCGCCCCGGGGCGGGTCGTATTAGTCCCGCCCTGATTGACCCTCGTTTTTCGTGAATAACTCGGTAACCAGGCCGCGGAGAAGATTTTCGAAAAGGAGAAAGTTGCTTGAAATGACCTCGGGAATCTTGGGACAGTTTTTCAAACATTTATTTCATATTAAATATCGATGATTTGTGGACGACTCGCTCGCATAACATTGCGAGCGTGATAGATCCTCGGTGGGAAATCCGCGGCGCGTTTCCGGTAATTCCGGCTGTTTCCCGATAAAGAGTACCGCTCGGATTAGAGGGGCGCGACGGCGAGGTCGCATTTCGTTCGTAATTTTTCATTGATACGAACGCACGCGTTCCATTAGCTCGCGCAATCAATCCTCAACTGTTGAGTACAAAATTGCGAAAAACGCAACGCCCTCATAGATCCGTGCGCAAACACACACACACACACACGACTCCCTAGCTCCGGTCGACTGTCCGCTCCCGTAATTGGACATCCTCGGGACCATAAAAATAGCCGTTTCATTTTATGGGCAATTAATTTTAGCGAGGACGCGGCGCGTACAGCTCGCGCGCCCGGAACACCCTAGGCGCCCGGCGGCTGCTCCCGTCATTGTGAAAACAGCGTAATATCGGGGCCGAACGGGTATTAAAAAAAGGAAGCGCAGCTGTAAATTTAAGTCATGTCGCCTCGACGAACGACGTTGCATAACCCCCGCGAGGAGGAGGAGCGCGGCAAAGTTTTGCGATCGTATTAACCGGCGAATTAATCCCGAGACCTATCGATTGGGAATCCCCGAGATTCGCTTCGCTTCTCGTTCTTCCTGTTTCCTGGCTATTGTGGTTATTGCGATTCATAAGGCAGAGGTGTTTGCGCAGCAGAACCTCCGTTATGTGAACGTTCTATTCTATGAACACCTGTTATTTGAACTTCTATTGTGCTGGTGGCTGCCCCCCACCTAACCTCGGCAACATCGAGCTGAAGCTATGGGATTCGGCGGAACGACGAGTTGATTCATTTTTAATGCGCTATTGCTGAGATCAGACAATTAAATGATGTTGTACAGATGTTGTAAAATACTCGGACGAATTATCCGAATTACATTATAGTAATTGGAAGTTTCCTCCAGCTCCAACCGCACCGGAAATGTTCGAGCCAGCGATTATAACCACTTTCGGTTATAATAACATTCCACGCGTGCCTCCGTGACGGCCGGGTGCTTGACGGGAATTAAAAGACACTTCGCGGCTGAAAACTTTCATTAAAAACACACTTGAATCCGCCGAGGAAGGTGCGGGCGTCATTAAGCGCGTTTTAACCGCACAAAGTTTCCGCTTTCGTTAGCGGCCGAGTTAATGGCCGGGTGTTTTTACGGATCCCGCGTGTCGCTGGGAACGTAAATTGCGACTAATAGGGGGTAAATAAATAGTGTAGTGGCTTCGAGGTGAACTCCCGGCTGTAGCGGATTAGTCACGTGACATTGTGACGAACCGCGAGTGGGGAGACAAGTCTTAATCTGGGGCCATTCCGTGCTAAACCGATCACTTATTGCAGGCACCATCGTCGATTATTTTCTAAATGAAATACGTTGTAGTCCATGTGAAATTAGGGGGGGTTTAAGTCACCACTTTGCCGATTTCGATTTTTTTTAGAAATTGCCGACTTTTGCCAATTTTTGGCGAAAACGACCTACACTTACGAATTTTTATCTCAGAAACTGTTTGTCCGATTACGCTCCATTTTCTTTTGTTTTGTTCGGAAAGGATCGGGCTATTACAAAATAATTTCTTCAACCGCGATGATTAACTTTATAATGTCGAAAAATGTAAACAAATTTTTTTTTACGTTTTTTTCGGTGAGGTACCAGAGTGATTTGATTTAGGTATTTTTCTTAAGGCATAAATAGGGTCATTTAGTCGTATACAGTCTGCTGGTATTTCCTCGTGACCAGCGGTATAGACAATGGTCCATACCAACGGTGCGTTAGGCTCGCCGAACTTTCACTTTCCCAGCTTATTGTGACGCGAATTTTCAAATCAACATCCTGTTCAAGGGCTCATATTAAAGGGGAAACTTCAAGGAATATAGCCATCTTTTTTCAAACTGAAAATCACTCTGGCCCCTCGTCGAAAAAAGAATTTGTTAAAATTTTTCGACATTATAAAGTTGTTTATCGAGGTTGACAAAATTATTTTGTAATAGCCCAATCCTTCCCGAATGAAACAAAAAAAATGTAGCTCAGTCGGACAAACAGTTCCCGAGATAAAAATTCGTGAGTGAATCCCGTTTTCGCCAAAATGCGCAAAAATTCCTAATTTCGAAGGACTGTCATTTCTAAACAAATTCGAAACCGGCAAAATGATGACTTAAACCCCCCCTAATTCCACATGGACTACGACATATTTTATTTAGAACAAAATCAACGATAGTGCCAGCAAAAAGTGATCGATTTGGCATGGAATAACCCTCTGACGAATCTGCTTCACGTCGTCAGTTTGATCTGTTTCATTCGTGGGGGTGTAAAATAAATATAAAATAAATGATGAGGAGGACATAATCGATCAGCGATATTCGAGCGTGTCTGGCTGATCGTGTCCTACGGAGGCGATAAAACTGAGCCACGTGAAATCGGCTGAATCGACTCGCGTGCGGAACCACCGGAACCACGGACCCATGCAAATTGCATTAATATGTCGTGTAAACGCTCGGCAAATTGCTTTACCATCGATTTCGACGCGCCAGCAATATCGTTAGATGTCGACCGACGGCCCCACCCGTCGTCACGTCCGTCTGTTTCGACTTCGGCGATCACCATTTCGTCCGCACAATATTTCCCTCCGAATCGTTCGAATATATTCAACCATCTGCGCCCACCATCTCGAACCCTCCGAAATTTACGAACCTCGTAAAATCTGCGCGCAGCTCTGGCAATCGAAAATATTCTTCTGTAATTAATTTGTCGAACAGGATAATAATCCTCGGTGGGGAAAAATTAGACCCCGCGATTCCGAGAATACCGAGATTCGCGTATTTATTCGGCGGGCGGGCGGCTTCAATTTGTTGGAATCGAGTACCCACTCCGGCGGGTTTCCAATATCCAATTCTCCGGAGGAACATTTGCGCCGAGTGCTCAATGAGCGGCAGAAATGCCATTCATCGAGCATCATTAAGCAGCGACTGGTGTTGCTCGTAATCGCGCGCGCACGCCGCAGAATGATAATTCTCGGCGCGCCACCCTTAACCCTCATCCGTCCCTCGTGTCAAATGGACACGGCGATAAAAGATCGATGAAATGTCAAGGTGAACAATTATTTTTTCGGACGAATTCACCGACAAATAACGGAACGGTAGAACTTATTTCGGGAGAACTGTGTGAAGTTGGCACGAAGGACGAATGAGGGTTAACGTATCGCAGGGACGCGGTCCGCGCGGACTTCGGTCGCGTACGCCAGCAACAGGTTCGAATACGCTTTCCTAATAACCGATTTTTGTAGTGAGAACAATGCGGGGTGAGTTAAGAGAGCAGTCGGAGGAGGGAAGACAGAGACAGAGGGGAGGATCGATGGGCGAAGCGAGGTTCCCGAATCAATTTTTACGAGGGGCGGCGGCGGCGGAATTTACGAGATTCATTAGGGGCGGAATTTGTCCGTCGAGATCTTCATTGAAAGTCAGAGCAGGCAGGGCGGAAAATAAAGCCGACCGCGTCTCCTCGCAAAAACCCCGGGACTTTCGAACACGGTTTTTACAGCTCCCGGTGGCTCTTCTTCCGGCGTCACGAACTGCGGCTGGATTCCGCGATGAATTTTCAC
Organism: Lasioglossum pauxillum; assembly: GCA_933228785.1. Classification (NCBI taxonomy): domain Eukaryota; kingdom Metazoa; phylum Arthropoda; class Insecta; order Hymenoptera; family Halictidae; genus Lasioglossum; species Lasioglossum pauxillum. The sequence continues at coordinate 35,160,972 of OW121704.1, forward strand.
TTCCGGCCCCGTGGAGAGCGGTTCAAAGGTCCCGCATCTGCTTCAGTCCTCGATTCCGTCGTTTCTCTGTTCTCTGTCGTTTTGCGGCCAGAAAGAGAGGAGATGGGAGGAGAGAGAGAAAGAGAAGAGAGTCGCGCCACCACTTGTTGCTGTCCTTCGATCCGCCGACACGACATTCAACCCTTCCTTCTCTTCTCAGTGTCCTCTTCTCTTCTTCTATGTCCACCGCTTTTATTCCTCATCCCTTCCGCCCTCTCTTACTCCTTTCCATTTCCTCTGGCTCTCACCTACCAACGCGGTTTCCCTATCGAACGGAACCAGCATTATTCTTTTATCCTCCTCATTTTCCCCTTCCCCCGGCGCTTAAGAAAATTATACACGCCTCTTTCCCCATTCTCCTCCCTTTGTACCTGCAGACGTCTCTTGTTGATTCTCGCTGGTCCTCTCGGGTTAACCTCGATCGTTTTCGTCCACTGCCACCGAAGTGGCCTCGATCCTTGATCTTTCTGAATTTTCTCGTTTCATATTGTTGCGCGGGCGACTACGGTAAAGGTAGACAGCCTTACCCATGAGATCTCTAGCGGGCCTAGGACGCTCTCCTTTCCTTTTCCTTCCCAACAACACATCTTTACAGCTGCCAAACTTGTAAAAAAAAATAGCGCGAACGTTAAAATCGTCCGACGTCAATTTCCGATCACTTCCGTTCAACGGGAAAATTCGTAATAAAATGATTCGCGTTCGGATCCCGCTTAATGGATATTGAAATTCTACATTTCACGTTACTTCTGCGGTATTTTGTTCATTTTCGTGCCGCGACCGATTTACATTTCCATTCGGAACGCGCGTACGCTGGTGAGAACGTTTATATTTAAAAATATTCGATTATCGTATAATTAATGCGAATGCTCCCAGTGTGAACGCGACAATGTCTGTGTTGCGTTGGAGAATTAATTGGTTGTGAAAGTTGCAATTGAAAGAAATGACTGACATAGACTAATCGACGATTAAGCCTTGGGTGTCGGTGTCCGGATCGTCGCTGAATTATTCGTCGAACTGAGAACGAGGAATCGGATGAAAATTCGGGTCGCGTCTCTGGTGATTCGGTTTTAATGGCGATTAATCTCCTGACACGGACCTCATTCAGGAACAATCCGATCGTTTCGGTTCGTTCTGTACGTAGCCATGCGCGTCGGATTCCTTCCGGCGAATCAGACTCATTCCCAATGACTCGGCGATACGTTTTCGTGTGCCATGGGAACCATAATTAGGGTTCACGGGCCGAGAATGACGGAATAGCCCGAACTCTTTGTTCGTCGGTGCTCGATCACCTGATAAGACTTCCTGCGCAATTTCTCTCCATCTTTGAAACACAGAAGCTAACAATTTAAGGTGAAGTGCCCTATGCCTGGACAGCATGTTTTTCTATTTTAAATTTTATCACTTTAAATAAACAAAAACAATTTCTTAAGAGTTTTAACATACAGTTCAGAGTTTGTAAAGTAATTTAAAATAAAAAAATCATTGTTTAGGTTAATATCTTAATTGTATTAACAAGAATAATTCAAACCTATAGTTGGACATATTAAATCCAATCTAAGCTAGTACCTGGACAGAAGTAAAGCCTATATCGGGACAAATTCAATTTACGAGTTGATCGAGCGAACATAACCTAAAACGTTGGTTGGTGGCGCTGTTGCGCATGACGAATAGAAGATGCTTTGCGTAATATGTAGTATTCTTATCATAGATTATAGTATTGTATTATTTAACCAAATATATATTTATTTTCATTTACTGTTTTAATAAAACTTGTCATAATACAACTTTTAAGGTTAGGTAGTAATACTGATAGATTTAAGATGTAAACATAAAGTATTATTAACGTCACAACCGGAATACATTTTCTACATACGTTATTCAAGCTAATAGAAGACTAATTATACGTACACTTAGTTAAATAATTTGCAAACAATCAGTTGATTTTATTCACAAACACATGTCCAGCTTCAGGCGTAAGCACATTGCGTATAAGCTTAGAGTGGGTCAGCTACTGTCATCGCGTCCCAGTATGGAGTACTTATATTTGAAAACAGTCCTAATCTTGGACATCTAATATTTGGATTAATAATTATTATTTACGTTAAGCTTGATTGCCAATTTATTTTAAAATATCAATATTATTATGCGTGATAATTATTTTTTGTCTGAAATTATATCTTTTTTTCTAACAAAAGTTCGAACTATAAATGCACATGGTTCGCATGTAAATAGACTATTTCGTATACTGTTTTCAGATGAACTTTGAATTCATTTTTAAATTTCAATTGATATCTTAATGAAATAATATTCACACCTACTTGCAGCTAAGGCCTCAGAATATATAATATAATTATTTACTCTTTTAATTACTGATTTTACTATGAAAATTCAATTGTCCAGATTTAGGTATCACTTTTGGACTGTCCAGACTTAGGGCACTTCACCTTACCTCCATCAGAATCAGAATAATATCATACAGCACCTCCTTGGATTTGTCTCAATACCTGCTGTTATTTTCTCAAGAAAAATGTACAGTATTTCATTTAAGAAAAGTAGATTGATCTTCAGATCTCCTCCGCTACTCCACCCACAAGAAAACAATTAATACTTTTTTGACAACGACAACACCTTCCGAGATGTACTGCTGTTCTCTCTTAAACAGAACAGCCTGTATTTATTTCCAAACCAGAAGCATATCAAGTCAGTGAAAATTGTATTTGATCGAATCATGAAGTCCTATATTTTATATTTCCGCGTATTCTGCGAAATTTTGTTTCGCAGTTTCTGCAACTGTTTCAACGTGGCGCGAAACATTCTGTTTGCAAAGGCAAACTTCTGTCAGCGAGATCCGACTCAGCCGTCACCAAAATTAATACATCATTCAGCAGTTTCCCTCGGCTCTTTAATTACCATATTTTTTATGGGGAGGGGGGAGTAGAGAGAACGTTTCGAGCACGAAAAAAGTTATTTCCGGCGGTGGAGTTTACGCACGGCGAGATTAATTCTTCCTTCAGGAACGCTCGTCATCGGTCAAGACTTAATAGCCGTGCGCCGTTAAATCCATCGCGCCCCTAATTACATTAAAAAGTATCTCCCTGCCTGCTTATTACAGCCCCCGGTGCCCGCCATCCCGATTTTCCTCCTCATTATCGTCGAAAAGTTTGAACGGCCACTTAATTGGCACTTTGTTATATCGATTGAACAAACGAAGCGGACGAACGAGATTCATTCGATGAACGGGTATAGCGATGTCGGACGTTACCGGTGGGTGGAGAGAGGGATGAAGGAGAAGGGGGAGGATAACCGAGGCAATAAGAATGGGAAAAAAGAGAGAGGAGGAATGAGAAGATAATGCGAACAACGGAGATCCGAGGAGAGAAGAAAAGGATAGAGCGGTGGGGGTGGCGGGGTTAAAACGAGGAAAAGTAACTAAGGGAAGACGAGAATCAGTTTCTGTAATTTTACTGGACGGTATTCGAGATTGCACATACTGCATGCGAAACTCTCAATTTTGATCTTATACAGGGTGAGTCACCTAACGTTATCACTAGACTGCGGATCTTTATGGAAAATAAAAAATGTTTGCATTGATTGCAAGACACAGGAGCGAAATAAACATTTCTTTCTTCTTTTAATTATCTGATTAAGCTGAAGCCAATTCGCTGATGTCTTTAAATATTTTTAATATGTCCACTACTTTAAATCGTGTTTACCAATTTTTGTCATAAATGCATAATATCCGCAGTCTAGTTATCACTTCAAATATCTTTGTTGTTTTCAAAGATACATTAACATTTAAAAATGCATTGCATTGATTGCAAGACACAGGAGCGAAATAAACATTTCTTTCTTCTTTTAATTATCTGATTAAGCTGAAGCCAATACGCTGATGTCTTTAAATCTTTTTAATATGTCCACTACTTTAAATCGTGTTTACCAATTTTTGTCATAAATGCATAATATCCGCAGTCTAGTTATCACTTCAAATATCTTTGTTGTTTTCAAAGATACATTAACATTTAAAAATGCATTGCATTGATTGCAAGACACAGGAGCGAAATAAACATTTCTTTCTTCTTTTAATTATCTGATTAAGCTGAAGCCAATACGCTGATGTCTTTAAATCTTTTTAATATGTCCACTACTTTAAATCGTGTTTACCGATTTTTGTCATAAATGCATAATATCCGCAGTCTAGTTATCACTTCAAATATCTTTGTTGTTTTCAAAGATACATTAACATTTAAAAATGCATTGCATTGATTGCAAGACACAGGAGCGAAATAAACATTTCTTTCTTCTTTTAATTATCTGATCAAGCTGAAGCCAATTCGCTGATGTCTTTAAATCTTTTTAATATGTCCACTACTTTAAATCGTGTTTACCGATTTTTGTCATAAATGCATAAAATCCGCAGTCTAGTTATCATTTTAAATATCTTTGTTGTTTTCAAAGATACATTAACATTTAAAAATGTTTGCGTTGATTGCAAGACACAGGAGCGAAATAAACATTTCTTTCTTCTTTTAATTATCTGATTAAGCTGAAGCCAATTCGCTGATGTCTTTAAATATTTTTAATATGTCCACTACTTTAAATTGTGTGTACCGATTTTTGTCATAAATGCATAAAATCCGCAGTCTAGTTATCACTTCAAATATCTTTGTTGTTTTCAAAGATACATCAACCCAAGCACTCCTGAGGGGGGGGGGGCTCCTCGAGCCAAACAAGTTGGAAAAATTGAAAGTGGGACTATGTTGCTCGGGTGAAAAATTCTGAAATAATTATTTATTGTCGTTTATACATTATAGTTTAATATCCAGAAGATTTTGCTGCTACAGAACAAAAATTACAGTGCGTAGGAAAGAAAAACACTGACGCGAGCGGACCCGAGCACTCCTCTTATCTCCAAAGAATAACAAATAATCCCAGAACTAAGGATCAAATATAATAATATATCGAAACCCAAACAAAAATGCTATAAATGCAAAGATCATTTATGCAAAAAGCATTTTATAAATGATGCATCCTGTCATTCATGTTTGTCATCTGAAAATCGAGTTCAGAGAAGTATTGATGTATTCATTATCTTAAAATGTTCATAAAGTATCACTCGCTTAAATATTACCAACATTTTATTTTTAATAATTTCTTCTTAGGAGAAATGAGTAAAGAAGAGTATGGACTCGAGGATTCCCCCGGTGGGAGTCCGCGTGAAGAATCGGAGCTTGGGAATGCTAGGGTCAAATGTCTTGAGGACAAAGTCCGTGACATTGAATGACCTTGAGTAATTATAGTCACTGAATTCGTAATGAAAAGGACTATCATTAGATGTTTAAAAAAGGGTGGTTCCATAAAAAAATTAAGGGGACCTCTCTAAAAAGTTAAAAGTCTACCTGTCTAAAAATTAAGGTTATCTCTAAAAAGAATGGCATAAAAACAAACATTTTTTTTGGTGTCGTATGAGCCCCATTTTACCATTCAACTTTGTCCTGAAGACATTTAACTCCTTGCCGTACAATATCGTGTTAGAACAGAGTCTAATAAATATGTATGTCATTAATCTCCTTTAAACTAAGATGAAATTCAATTTTGGTTTTGTTAATGTATAGTTATGAAAGCACATGTAGGCAGAACAGATATAAATTTTCCCCTTTTTTCAGAAAATTACGAACTACGAAGAAATTTCTAATCATTGAAACCGTAAAATAAATTGTAGGGCAAGAGGTTAAAGGGGTCTCTTTATAATCTCTTTATAATAGCAAAATGATTGATATATTGAAATATTGAAATAATAAAAGTGATTTCATAAAGAATGGATGTATACAGGGAGGTCCGTTTAAGTACGAACACCTATATATCTCGGTTATTATTAGTCGTACAAAAAATCTCCACAGAATAAAGTTGTACTGTTTCAAGGGGCGAATTTGATGATGGTAAACATTTTTTCTCAAAGTCATTTTTTTACAAGATTTTAAGGTCATTGATATTTTTTTTATATGGAATGAGGTATTTTTTAATACATCAATCGATGCAGCTGGGCATTCGTTATAAAAAAGTACTAACCCATGTATGTCGAAAAGTTAGTAGTTCAAGAGATATTTCAATTTAAATAACTCTAAAATACCATTACTGTCGTACTAAAACGTTACAGAAGTAAGTAAACGCTAACGTCTTAGTACGACAGCAATGGTATTTTAGACTTATTTAAATTGAAATATCTCTTGAACTACTAACTTTTCGACATACATGGGTTAGTACTTTTTTATAACGAATGTCCAGCTGCATCGATTGATGTATTAAAAAATACTTCATTCCATATAAAAAAAATATCAATGACCTTAAAATCTTGTAAAAAAATGACTTTGAGAAAAAATGTTTACCATCATCAAATTCGCCCCTTAAAACAGTACAACTTTATTGTGTGGAGATTTTTTGTACGACTAATAATAACCGAGATATATAGGTGTTCATACTTAAACGGACCTCCCTGTAGATATCTTTAGTAGAACACTTATTACAATAGGGGCCGCACAATGAATAAAATCAATCTTGTCATTTTTATAAGGGCACATGTATCAGTTACATTTAAGGCTCGGTAGGTTTAGTGTTAATGTATCTTTGAAGACACCCTGCATAATTTTTGCAATTAATTCAAACTTTTTAATCCAATAATTTCAATAATTGTAACATGAAAAATATAAAATCGGTCATCTTACCGATAGGTTTAGCGTTAACGATAATTTTCGGATCGGCACGGAAAACCTGGAAAATAATATCCGCGATGCCCGGTGGAAGTTAGGGCGGAGTGTGCTCCCGTTCGGATCGGCAGCGTGCGGCAGCACACATCGGTAATATCCGGTTTCCACGATACGTAAAAAGATCCGCGGATAAGGGAGACCAATAATAAAATAATAGCGGCGGCACGCGATCCATAGGAGATCCACGGTCGCGTGCACGACTTGGCTCCCAGGAAATTATTTCTTCGTTTCACGTGCGAGCAAGCTCTTTATCGTTCGACGATCTGCCGTGATCGGGGTGAAATTACTCCCGACTACTCCGTCGCTGTTATTCACGATGATGATAGATTCGCCCCCCGTGAATAAAGCATGTGCGAATAAGGCTTCCCTCCGCTCTCCACCCTCAATGATATTCTAGTGGGCAATGTTTAGACACGCGTATCAGCCGCAATCTTATCGATTAACAAGCCACCATCGGCCGACCGGTCATCGTCCACGTTAATGACAGTCCGCGCGGAAATAGCACGCCGAAACTACAGAGAAATACATAGTACCATAAATGTTACGGTAGTGGGTCATAGTCGCTTCCGCTGAAAGATTTACTTCCGTTCATTTTCGAGTCGCAAAGTGAATTTTCATCTCGTTGCGGCTTGCAGTTCGTTTGCAAATAAGTCCGTCAGCTGTAAATAAAGTTTTAGCCCTTTGCGCTCCCGTAAAGCTCCTGTATCCCAGGTAATTGCTCGCGGCGATGATTATTACGCGAAATTGAATGTACAAAAACAGCTGTCGCCGCCAATGAATTTCTCTCTCTCTCTCTCTCGAGTTCTCCTTCCGTCCCGTATCTGTCTAGCCCGCTCTCCTAAGCTTCATACATGATATTGCAATCCCTCCGACAACATCTCGTTTCCCGGAGTCTCGTCTGCTGAGGTTCTCATTAAACATTCGCATAAATCTGCTCTCGCATGTTCGACTCTGCGGTTTACCGTCTGTCCCGGAGATCAAAACAGATTCTTCCGGAGCCTCCGAGAAAAATATTCAGAGCGATCCGCGTGGATAAAGGCAGCTCTTGAAATTAAAACGATGCAAACAATTTTTTAATGGGAGCAGGATCGAATTTTCCAAGACTCTTGCAGACGAGAAATGGAAGTACACGATCTAAGAAAAATCACGGACCCGAGGATTTTTCTGTAAAACAGAGACGGACGATTCGATGGTCGATCGGTCAGGTGTGTTAGAGCGAAGCTGTCGTTGTTCGCAGGTTCCGAAAGGACCGGGCCCCGAGCGTCGGACAGGTGCCATTAGCCAATGAGAATTACGCTCGGGGACGCGGCCCAGCCGGGTAATTAAGTAATTAACGATCTTGATGCGCCAGGTGGTGTCTTTAATCGGCAACCGGCGACTAGTTTTACGCTCGACATGCGGCGATTTCTAATGTAAACGAGAGCAACGCTAATTGGTAGGTTCGTAACACGTGCCAAGCTACATCCGAGAGTGTCATTACGGAATTGCTGAAGTCGCGAGAGTTAGTTCCCCGATAGTCCCGCCACTTAGAAGTCCCGAGGGATTTCCAAGCCCATTACTACTATTTGCCCAGTAAAATTACAGAAACTTATTCCCAGTCTTTCCCCCCGTATTTCTCAGTTACTTTTCCTTCGTTTCAACCCTCGTCATCCCTCCCGTCAACCCTCCGTCATTCGTTTCTCCTCGAATCTTCGGGACGCGGTTAGGATGATTTCAATTCTAATCGTGCCCGATCATGCTCGTAAACAAACACCGAGAACAGTACGATAAAATTGCTAGAATAGAAACCATTCGAACCAAAGTGGAGCAATAGGTCCCCGCCTTCGCTGGTAGAAGGTATTCTGTGTTCTTCAATTAAGCAAACCGTGTTCCGTCACTGTTATGCAGCGGAAGTTTCGAATTGGTTTCCGCGAAACTATGGCAACTAGAGAACCTATCTGTGATTGGCACGGAAAATTTCGGAACAACCGAATGCCCGTGCAAAGTTAGGAGTCATAGCAGACCGCGCGTATTTCTGATAAACAATTGAAACTTCTCTGGCAATCGGCTAAGCACACCTCAGAAAATTGAGCGAGGCAAATGATAGAGAAGTTCATACTTAATGACATTACAATATTCTTCAATATTTCTAATCGTTTTATATTTCACCCAGCGAATTTTTTCGTCAACGCGTAAAAATCCGTAATCTAGTGATCACACAGAGCGCGATGGGTTCGTAATAATTAATATAAAAATGGAAGACAGGTCTTTCCGATAGATCGATCCATTAAAACGTTATTACAGCCATCGGTGCACTGGATCAAATGTATCCGACGGATCTTTCGGAGGGAATTCGTTCCAGTCGATCTGAAAAAAGGATCGAAACGAACCTGGAAAAAGCTTGCTAGTTCAACCCTTGCTGGTTCACGACCGGTTGAATAGAAAGGGGAAAAAAGCGGACGTACAACGATGTTTCGATTACTGCTCGTTCTCTCCGGCACGAAAACGAACCTTTCAGTGAAATAACGTTCGTGTAATGGCCGTTCGTAGCTCCCTCTGTCCCTACGAAACACAGCTCTACCTCGTGAAATCGGTACACCGATCATTTCACGTGTCTTCTCTGCATACCTCGACGCACGTACCCGTGTCCTATTCTTCCCATCGGCCTTTGCCAGCGTTCCCTTATTATTGTTACCCTGCGGACGTACCTGCGCCATTTCCCCTTCGTCCCCAACATCCCTCCAATCTTTCCCTCTATCCAGGATTATTAAAGCAAACGAAACACTGAAAATCGTTCAGCTTTAAACAATCATAGCTTTTGAACCACTGATCTCCTATGATGGAAACTTGTATTTTTGGAATTTTCTCGCCCAAATCTGCTGGAATACATGAGAAAAAGGCAAAAATGCCATCACCATCTCTCCAATCTTTTTCTCTATCCAGGATTATGAAAGCAACCGAAACACTGAAAATCGTTCAGCTTTAAACACTCATAGCTTTTGAATCACTGATCTCCTAGGATAGGAACTTGTATTTTTTGGAATTTTCTCGCCGAAATCTACTGGATTAATTAAGAAAAAGGCGAAAATGCCACCACCATCTCTCCAATCTTTCTCTCTGTCCAGGATTATTAAAGCAACCGAAACACTGAAAATCGCTCAGCTTTAAACACTCATACCTTTTGAACCACTGATCTCCCAGGATGGGACTTGGATTTTTGTTATTTTCACGCCCAAATCTATTGGATTAATTAAGAAAAATGCGAAAATGCCACCACCATCTCTCCAATATTTCTCTCTATCCAGGATCATTAAAGTAACCGAAACACTGAAAATCGCTCAGCTTTAAACACTCATAGCTTTTGAACCACTGATCTTCTAGGATGGGAACTTGGATTTTTGGTATTTTCTCGCCCAAATCTACTGTATTACATGAGAAAATGGCAAAAATGCCACCACCATCTCTTCAATCTTTCTCTCTATCCAGGATTATTAAAGCAACCAAAACACTGAAAATCGCTCAGCTTTAAACACTCATAGCTTTTGAACCACTGATCTCCCAGGATGGAAACTCTGATTTTTGATATTTTCTCGCCCAAATCTACTGGATTAATTAAGAAAAAGGCAAAATGTCTGGTTGCCCAAGGTACAGTTTAACCAATTAATGAATTATGCATTATACACAGTTCGATTATGCATTACATACAGTTTAACCAATTAATGAATTATAAAGTTAACGAGTACGATCACATTAGCGAACGTTGTTAAACATTCATTCCGCGTTCCTATTTTTATGTGTTCCCGTTCGACCGCCTCCCGCATTTACGTCTCTCCGGCGTTTTCGACTTCGCACGGTTGTTTCGATCGACACACTTTCCTTCGGCTACCTTTTTCCCTTTTATTCGTCGCCGGTCTCCGTTCTTTTTTTTTTCTTTTAGTTCGTCTCCCTCTATTTGACTCCGTTCGATGCGACTCGTCTTTCGTTTTCGTCACACGGCCAGCAGGACGGGTCAATTGTTCACCCTTTCTGTTATGGGTTACGACCGGGTCAGCCCGAGCTCCCGATACTTTTCCCCGTTCTTTCCACGGGAACGTTTCCGATGATTACAAAGCCACGGGAATAGAGAAACGGACCCGCAGTTTTTTCTTTCGAGTCCAATTCCACGGGCGACCTGCTCGATTTCATTTCGATCTCGGGTGCAAGCGACAGCCTCCTGTAGTTATTAATTTTTCACGTGAACCACCGCGCAACTGAAATGTTTCATTCTTTTTCGTCCGATGATCCGGTAATATCTCTCTCTCTCTCCACCCTTTTTTTTACTTCGCTATCAGTCCAGATCGCGAAAATATACTAATACTAATACTTCGCAAGATTCAGTCGTCCGTAATGCACGCCGGAGTGGGAACAATCGCGATGGAAATTTTAATAAAAAGAAGTAGCCGTCGTATTTCTCACAGCAATGAAATTCTTTGAGAGCCACCGCACCGGAAGCGTTCCGGAAGACACGCCGCGAAGCGCGGCACTTCCGCGGGAATTTAGAAAAGCGTATGCCACGTCTGGTCTCTTATTTCGCGGCTGGTTACATGCTGACGTTCTTCTTCTTCTTCTTTTTTTCCGTTCCGTAGCCAACACATTTCCGTGATGAAAGTGCACTCGCGATAATTCATTCCGTTGCTGCTGTGTGCCTTAAAGGAGGAGGCTGGACACGCGCACTGACCGTTCGAAGATTTTAACATAATGAAAGAGGAACTCGGAGCTAATCTCGCGACGAATTTGACACGACAGGTTCTACAGAAATCCTACAAAGTCGGTCCATTTGATGAAATAGAAATTAATTATCCCCGCCAGTATCGGACTAGTCGCGTGACAGTGCGACACGTGACCGGGGCGTGACAGTGCGACACGTAACCGGGGCGTGACGGGAGACGTCACGTGACCGGGGCGTGGCGGAACAGCGCCGAGGAAAAGCAACCGCATCGCGCCGCGCCGTTTCCGCCGGGAAATCGTCGGGCTACCGAGTTCGTACGATCGTAACGACTCCGTCGGATCCGACCTCGTCGACGGCCACCTTCGCAATTCGTTTTCTCGAGCATTTTTACCCCCTTTTTCTTCCCAAGCCCGCTCGACCTCCGCCCCTCGCCCCTCGATAGCGAACTTCGACGGTTTAACGACGACTCAGCGGTGTTTTCAAGTGGAAAGTTCACAGAGGCTCCTTATGGGAATTTATAGATTCGTTTTTTTTACGAGTGGACCGGACCCCGGTCAAATTGATCGCCATCGATCCAGGTCTGATACCAAACACGGGAGAGACGGGCTGCGATTTATTGTCGTCATTGCAGGCTGGATAATTCTAGTCTTTCTAAGACACGATGAAAAGACATTCTGCAAATGTTTCATTATTGGAACGATCGGCGATCGCCCGGAAGGGCGAAAGAATTGGAACCGGCCGACCGATAACATATTAATAATCGCGGCCACGTAGGTACCGGAAATCCTCTTACGTAAAGATTACGTCGGGCCGAATTTAAGGCAGCAACTAATCTTATAATGCTTGCCGCCGGTTTTAAGAAGATTAACGCCCGAAGATATAAACCGTTCGGCAAATTCTCCTTTATTTATGCCCGCTGCAATACTCAACCACCTTCGCGGCGGCCGGTCGCGCGAATAATTTTCGGGAGCAAGTTCGCGCTCGGGGCTGGAGGAGTCGGATGCATACTTTATTCGATAACTTTGTAACACCGACGATACAATGGGTTTCAACCGGTAAATCCAGTGCTTCTGCTACGCCGCTGGCTCTGTCGGAACAAATTTAAGGCAGCAACTAATCGTGTAATACTTGGCTTAGTTTTAAGGAGATTAATGTCTCGGGGAGTCTGAGCTTTCTCGTTCTGCCCACTCCCTCCCGACCCCGTCGTCGTTGCTACTTCAGTCATATTGCGTGTACACTCCTGTCCAGAAGTTCCTGGACGCTCGAATCTTCCTGGAACATTGATGACGTCTCTAATCCGAATATTTTTCCTGTTAGTGTTAGCGCAGTGTAATTTGTGAAGACGCGATAACACGCGCCGGTAGTTAGGCCCGCCGGACAGCGAATCAATCCGCCGGCTACCTAACTATAGGAATAATAACAGTGCTGGATGTTCGTTATCTGGCCGGGTTTAGTACAACCTGCCATGAGAACGAACGAATCCCGTAGCACTGATAAAACCGGGTCGACGTGTTACTTTTAAGCGGACGAGCCCATTTATCTCCTCGGCCGAGCCACACCAACGTGGCTCCGGGAACTATTTTATTTCTGACGATGGTTCCCGAATCCGTGATTCCGATCTCGACGCATTAAGGGGGCCGCACAGTGGGCTGGTCGAAGATTTTAGTGACATTTTATCAAGAAATGAACTTTCTCATATCGATGTCTTATATCAATTGGTATTGTCTTTCGAATGTCCACTGACCTCAAAAATGGAAGAATTAAACAAAATAAATGCAAATTATAGTTTTACCGAACATTTGAAGTTGAACATTTCAGAATCTGCGATCGATACCCGGAAAATGTCCTTTCTTTTTCGCGATATTTTGACGATCTGGTTTAATCTATCATCCCCTACTTTTTTCTATAGTAAACAGCATTATTCTACATTAAGTAATTATAATTGCAGTTACATTTATTATATGCAATGTATTTAAAATGTAATGTCGAAAATAGGACAAAAAATTGTCCAAATTTTTATAATTGACAAGGAATATCTTTTGACACCCAAGGGAACACACGTTGGGACCAACCGCAATATGTTTATGACACTTTCCTTTACATAATGTATAAAAATCACGTCCACCTTCGTTCACCTTTCTGAGTTATTCCCGTTTAAAGTTAGTAATGTCCTGTTATATCATATGCGTTCGGTAGCCACCATCGGTACTCTGCGGAATATTAAGCCATTTTTCTACTGACAAGTTCAATAAAAAAAAGTATTATACGTTGCTTAACTATATTGATGCGTTGTTTATTTATTCATTATTATAAAGTTTTGAAATTATACAAAACTTGAAAATTTTAAGAACCGCAACGAATGAAAACATACTTTAAACTTTACATTCTATTATTAACGTCTGACCCACGCATATCAACAATTAAATTATTAGATTCCGAAGCTATGCAGTTATTTAATAAGTACTGCATAAGTGTACGTGTATAAATTATAAATAGATAAAGCTTTGCAGATAAAGTTATTGTACTCTAACACTTCTAAAAAGAATGCTTGTTCTTTGACACTTTCAAATGTTTTTCACTGGAGTGTTAATTGTTCTCCCCTTAAAACAAAGAAATAACAAAATAGCATTCAGTTGGAATAGAACCATTGCGTTGCATAGTAGATTGCTCATTCGAAACATTTTTTCCGAAGTCTAGTTGTTCCGTGTTATTCAGTGTAATATTCGTTTTATAGTTTATACTTCGTATAGTATATATTTAGTGTTTATATATTGTTTTGAGTACAGTTAAGTTTTTTCTGTATCTGATTAGTTTTATTGTGTGATTTCTTTATTAGGATAATTATTTAAGTGTTTTTTATATTTAATAATGGAGGCTTTCCGTACAAATGGAGACTTGTATTTTACATTACGAAATTTGTCTAAAGGCATTAGTGACTATGAATTCTTACATAAAGAAACACATCTAATGAAAGGAGTGAACTTTTGGTTTATTTTCTAACATTTGTCTCAGCCAATTATATTTAAACCATAGCAAAAACTAATTAAATATCCATAAACAAAATGTATTATATAATAAAAATAACTATTGTCGATGCGAAACAAAATTTTTTTATACGTTATTAAAAAGATAGAATTTTTTAAAAATTTTCTGTGCAAACCGCACTCTGATATCTCCAGTGGTTCAGAAGTAATACTAAAATGTCACTCAAATCTTCGATCCAGCCCATTGTGCGGCGCGACCGTGTAAGAGTGTGCGGACCAGTGATGCCAGAATGAGCTCCAAACGGAGCTCCCGTATTCTCCTCCTTACCCCTTCCACTATTCCATTCCAGCACCGTGCGCAGGCGCACACTCGACGGTCCCCATCGCGCACGTGCAACGTGTCTCCCATTTGCTCCACTCATTCCCCGTCATCAGAGAAGGGGTACATCATTTCACCGTGACTCCCCGCATCTGGCATCACTGGTGCGGACACATGCACACTGAGAAAAAAATCCTGTCGAAACAAAAAAATATATATGTTGATTCAATAAGATGTACTATTGAATAGTGCCAATATCATATGAACTTATTTTAATATTTAATACTATTGAATTTCAATAGAAAAACTCATTTCCGCGAATCATATAAGCCATAGCTTGACCATCAATGTTTTCAAAAAAATAAGATATGGCCTCAAACCAATTCCCAAATTTTTTTAACAACATATCTGATTGAAGGAAAAAAAGAAATATTACGAATAATAATATACGGTATTGAATCAAATAATATTTTCAATCATTTCATGATAGACAATTCAAATACATCACGATTTGCTTCTAAATTTCATACTATTGAAAAGAATACATTGATATTCATCGAAGTAAAAAATTACAATAACACGCGTGTCATTGAAGTAACTACTTTTTTTTCTCAGTGCACACATCGCTAAATTCGCATATATGTACGTATATGAAATTACAAGGTTTACGAGATTACAAAATGACGCTTCAACATTGCAATGAGGAGTTCAGAAGTGGTCAATTATGATTCCTAAAAGTTGAATCTATAGTGCTTCGGTGCCCAAAATGCATATTTTTACGTTACAGAGAAATAATTTGTAACATTCGGCAGACACCGCATGTCACAAATAATAATACAGCACCTCGAGGTTTCGAAATTTTGCACTAGCAGCACCACTGTCTCGTTCCTAAACTGCACGTTACAAATGTTATAATAAAATACGGCTGATTATGCAGGTCGTACGTTATACCGTTATACCGTTATTAGAGTAATTTATAATATTCGGCAGGTATTGCCTGTCCAACACCGCTGGTATTGGCCTGTCACGAGGCAACCGAAGTAAGCAAGACGTCAGAAGATAGCCGCTTCGCGTACCAGTGTTTTGTTCAATAAATTTAGTATTTGCATTAACACTGTACTATCGATGGACAATATAATATCGTCTTGCATCATCAGCCGTATTTTATTATAACATTTGCAACGTGCTGTTTAGGAACGAGACAGTGGTGCTACTAGCGCAAAATTTCGAAACCTCGAGGTGCTGTGTAATTATTTGTGACAGGCGGTGTCTGCCGAATATTAAAAAATTAAGAAATCTTTTTATAATCAATTCATACAAAATGTACCGAGGAGGTAAAAACGCCTTACAAGCGTGTCAAAAGATATTTTTTATAATAATTCATAATAATTATAAATAATTTTTTCAATTTAATTGTTTTAAAATCATGTCTTTTCTATACATTACGACCTTTGTTATTTCGTATTACTTCATGTATGTGTAATGTGCTTATAAAAGATAAAAATATCAACAAAATATTACAAATATAAAAGATACTAACACGGAACTAGGCTTCGGAAAAAATGTTTCGAATGAGCAATCTACTATGCAACGCAATGGTTCTATTCCAACTGAATGCTATTTTGTTATTTCTTTGTTTTAAGGGGAGAACAATTAACACTCCAGTGAAAAACATTTGAAAGTGTCAAAGAACAAGCATTCTTTTTAGAAGTGTTAGAGTACAATAACTTTATCTGCAAAGCTTTATCTATTTATAATTTATACACGTACACTTATGCAGTACTTATTAAATAACTGCATAGCTTCGGAATCTAATAATTTAATTGTTGATATGCGTGGGTCAGACGTTAATAATAGAATGTAAAGTTTAAAGTATGTTTTCATTCGTTGCGGTTCTTAAAATTTTCAAGTTTTGTATAATTTCAAAACTTTATAATAATGAATAAATAAACAACGCATCAATATAATTAAACAACGTATAATACTTTTTTTTATTGAACTAGTCAGTAGAAAAATAGCTTAATATTCCGCAGAGTGCCGATGGTGGCTACCGAACGCATGTGATATAACAGGACATTACTAACTTTAAACGGTAATAACTCAGAAAGGTGGACGAAGATGGACTTGATTTTTATACATTATGTAAAGGAAAGTGTCATAAACATATTGCGGTTGGTCCCAACATGTGTTCCCTTGGGTGTCGAAAGATATTCCTTGTCAATTATAAAAATTTGGACAATTTTTTGTCCTATTTTCGACATTACATTTTAAATACATTGCATATAATAAATGTAACTGCAATTATAATTTGTTAATGTACAATAATGCTGTTTACTATAGAAAAAAAGTAGGGAATGATAAATTAAACCGGATCGTCAAAATATCGCGAAAAAGAAAGGACATTTCCCGGGTGTCGATTGCACATTCTGAAATGTTCAACTTCAAATGTTCGGTAAAACTATAATTTGCATTTATTTTGTTTAATTCTTCCATTTTTGAGGTCAGTGGACTTTCGAAAGACAATACCAATTGATTAGATATCGATATGAGAAAGTTCATTTCTTGGTAAAATGTCACTAAAATCTTCGATCCAGCCCACTGTGCGCCGGCCCCCTTAAGGTCGATTTATACTATCCGCGCAGACACGGAACGTATCCGACCAGACAAATATTCTTCGATGCGTTTGAATAGAAGTATTTATACCTATCCACATTCTCCTAGCGCTCCCTTGTCGATGATCATTTCGGACATTCTCGTTATTCGGAATTCTTCTCTATCTGTCGTCCGTTTCACTCCCAATCGCTGACACTCCACAGAACAAGAGACACGAACTTGCCGACTGCTGCGGTCTTTATTCTCGCGAAACAACGCAACGGTTGACGAGGCGTTGCGTAATCAACCACGATCGATCGATCCGTTCTGTGTTTCGAGTTTTCACCTGCCGAAAGTCCAGATTTTCCGGCCTCCATGCCACGGACTTATTCCCCTTTGTTCGTCGAACATCGCTGAAAGACGCCATTTCCACGGAAATGACAGTTTCACTAATTTCTTCGGCGAACTGCATTCGTCAAAATTTTTTTCCAATTTTCCCTACGGTGACATTTACGATATTTGCAATTTATCAAATGTACTATTTTGGGTAAAGTTTACTTTACTGGACTCAAAATTTATGCCTTTCTCCTATAAATTATGATGTACATATTTGGTATGTAATCCAGTAGATTTGTACCCGGGGCGGCTGTAGATCGAAGTTTCGATCCTGTAGGATCAATGGTTCAGGAGTTACGCTTGATTAAAGTTGAGCAATCTACAATGTTTTTGACAAGTAAGAGCGTCGCCATATTGGTTTGTAGTGACGATCGCGAGCCGCTAACCGAGCAGAACCGCTAGATGACAGCACGGGCACACAGTAATATCGCTAACATAGAGAAAATATCTGAGAAAATGTTGGAGAAGAAATATCGTAGAGAATATTTACAAAACCTAACCCAGACCTAATCCAGACCAGTTAAAACGCAACATCGTGGCCATGTCATCCAAAATTCAAACAACAATCGCAATACCCGCTCAATATTATTTATCAGCATTAACGGCGTGCCCGTCTAGCGGTTCTGATCGGTAAGCGACGCGCCATCGTTGCTACAAATCAAGATGGCGGCGCCTTACCTGCCAAAAACACTGAAAAATGTACAACTTTAAGCAAACATAACTCCTGAACCATTGAACCTACAGGATCGAAACTTCGATCTTAAACATCATAATTTATAGGAGAAAGGCAGAGATTTTGAGTCCGGTGAAGTAAAGAGCAGCCACTATTTTCCAAAAAGATTACGGCAATTACTATGTACATCTTTTGCGTGAGTACCGAGGCAGCACTGTAGCACACAGACGTTGGATCCTTCGGGAAATGATCTTCTGGATCTGTCGGAGTTCGGAGAACGTCTGACCGGCGATGAAATTAGTTGGCGTGGCGCACGTCTCCGCGACACTTTGATACGTCGGTAAACGTGGCGCGTGTGTAAGTTTATTAATGTTTACCGTGCCACAATTTCCTATTGGCCCAGGGCGTTTCATTAGCGTTAGATGTCTCAAGATAGTCGCGATGTCACATGAATTACCAAACTGTCTGTTCTACCGAGACGTGACCACTTTTTGGCTGGTATCTATGCTACGTCACCGTTGCCACAGCATGATAACATACACACGGTTGATCTGCTAATATCAACGTTTAATTATTGAGCAAGCTATAAGGCTCTGGCGGGATCGAGGCAGATTTCGAATCACTGAACCCCAGCGACTCCAAAATAGCGTGGGAATGTAATTTTAGGATTTCAGTTAACAGCGATTCGCTATAATTGAGTTAACAATAATTTCGTGAAATTATGCAACGAACCCAAGTCGTTCCATTACAATGATTAATATCCCTTGATTCGATAGAACACCTTTGGGAGAACATTATCCATTTTTATAGTTGTTTCTATGTGTCATCAATTACTCTGATCAATCACCTCGCAAATTTTGCCTACACGAAAAACTGGGTGTTGCGGTAATTATTGTCCACGCGAATAGAATTATGAAGCTCGTATCGTTTTAATTATCATCAAGTGAACATTATGTGGATCTTTATACAAAATAAATGTTGAATATTTTTAACATATCCACTTCTTTAGCCTTCCGGCGGGTGAGCCGCCGTAGAAGCTCCCATTTTTCGGTTTTCCGCTTATATCTCGGCAACTATGCGTCCTAGCGATAAGACTATTCTATACAAAATTAAAGCTCACAAAATGTGCCATAAGATTGATTCCATTCAGTTTTTCGCGATCTGGCATAGTTTCCGAGATATCCGCGCTCAAAGTTCACTAACTGTGCGGAAGAGTTAGATAGTCAAATAAGACAAAAATGTCTTTTTCATAATTAGCGAACTTTGAGCGCAGATATCTCGGCAACTATGCGTTCCAGCGATAAAACCATTCTATACAAAATTAAAGCTCACAAAATGTGCCATAAGATTGATTGCATTCAGTTTTTCACGATCTGGCATAGTTTCCGAGATATCCGCGCTCAAAGTTCACTAATTGTGCGGAAGAGTTAGATAGTCGAATAAGACAAAAATGTCTTTTTCACAATTAGCGAACTTTGAGCGCGGATATCTCGGCAACTATGCGTTCTAGCGATAAAACCATTCTATACAAAATTAAAGCTCACAAAATGTGCCATAAGATTGATTGCATTCAGTTTTTCGCGATCTGGCATAGTTTCCGAGATATCCGCGCTCAAAGTTCACTAATTGTGCGGAAGAGTTAGATAGTCAAATAAGACAAAAATTTCTTTTTCACAACTAGCGAACTTTGAGCGCGGATATCTCGGCAACTATGCGTTCTAGCGATAAGACTATTCTATACAAAATTAAAGCTCACAAAATATGCCATAAGGTTGATTCCATTCAGTTTTTCGCGATCTGGCATAGTTTCCGAGATATCCGCGCTCAAAGTTCACTAACTGTGCGGAAGAGTTAGATAGTCAAATAAGACAAAAATGTTTTTTTCATAATTAGCGAACTTTGAGCGCGGATATCTCGGCAACTATGCGTTCCAGCGATAAAACCATTCTATACAAAATTAAAGCTCACAAAATGTGCCATAAGATTGATTGCATTCAGTTTTTCGCGATCTGGCATAGTTTCCGAGATATCCGCGCTCAAAGTTCACTAATTGCGCGGAAGAGTTAGATAGTCAAATAAAGCAAAAATGTCTTTTTCACAATTAGCGAACTTTGAGCGCGAATATCTCAAAAACTATGCGTTCTAGCGATAAGACTATTCTATACAAAATTAAAGCTCACAAAATGTGCCATAAGATTGATTGCATTCAGTTTTTCGCGATCTGGCATAGTTTCCGAGATATCCGCGCTCAAAGTTCACTAATTGCGCGGAAGAGTTAGATAGTCAAATAAAGCAAAAATGTCTTTTTCACAATTAGCGAACTTTGAGCGCGAATATCTCAAAAACTATGCGTTCTAGCGATAAGACTATTCTGTACAAAATTAAAGCTCACAAAATGTGCCATAAGATTGATTGCATTCAGTTTTTCGCGATCTGGCATAGTTTCCGAGATATCCGCGCTCAAAGTTCACTAATTGCGCGGAAGAGTTAGATAGTCGAATAAGACAAAAATTTCTTTTTCACAATTAGCGAACTTTGAGCGCGGATATCTCGGCAACTATGCGTTCTAACGATAAAACCATTCTATACAAAATTAAAGCTCACAAAATGTGCTATAAGATTGATTGCATTCAGTTTTTCGCGATCTGGCATAGTTTCCGAGATATCCGCGCTTGAAGTTTACTAATTGTGCGGAAGAGTTAGATAGTCAAATAAAGCAAAAATGTCTTTTTCACAATTAGCGAACTTTGAGCGCGAATATCTCAAAAACTATGCGTTCTAGCGATAAGACTATTCTATACAAAATTAAAGCTGACAAAATGTGCCATAAGATTGATTCCATTCAGTTTTTCGCTATCTAGCATAGTTTCCGAGATATCCGCGCTCAAAGTTCACTAATTGCGCGGAAGAGTTAGATAGTCGAATAAGACAAAAATTTCTTTTTCACAATTAGCGAACTTTGAGCGCGGATATCTCGGCAACTATGCGTTCTAGCGATAAGACTATTCTATACAAAATTGAAGCTGACAAAATGTGCCATAAGATTGATTCCATTCAGTTTTTCGCGATTTCGCATAGTTTCCGAGATATCCGCGCTCAAAGTTCACTAATTGCGCGGCAGAGTTAGATAGTCGAATAAGACAAAAATTTCTTTTTCACAATTAGCGAACTTTGAGCGCGGATATCTCGGCAACTATGCGTTCTAGCGATAAGACTATTCTATACAAAATTAAAGCTGACAAAATGTGCCATAAGATTGATTCCATTCAGTTTTTCGCGATTTCGCATAGTTTCCGAGATATCCGCGCTCAAAGTTCACTAATTGCGCGGAAGAGTTAGATAGTCGAATAAGACAAAAATTTCTTTTTCACAATTAGCGAACTTTGAGCGCGGATATCTCGGCAACTATGCGTTCTAGCGATAAGACTATTCTATACAAAATTAAAGCTGACAAAATGTGCCATAAGATTGATTCCATTCAGTTTTTCGCGATTTCGCATAGTTTCCGAGATATCCGCGCTCAAAGTTCACTAATTGCGCGGAAGAGTTAGATAGTCGAATAAGACAAAAATTTCTTTTTCACAATTAGCGAACTTTGAGCGCGGATATCGCGGAAACTATGCGAGATCGCGAAAAACTGAATGGAGTCAATCTTACTTATACTTATGAATACTTTCGTGACTCACTGTACAAAGATCCGCAGTCTAATGATCAGCTGAAGATCGAGCAACGAGAATCAAATACTTCGGAAATATTTAATAACTTTCGTGATTGACGTTTCCTCCTCTCTGCAATTAGCCATTCAACTATGAGCAGCAGGTTCCGTCAGCGAACGTTGACTTCCGGCGCGCGAGTACACGTCTTTCGTAGTCAAAGGGTTAATCATGTCGTCATTGTTTGCGGAGATTTAGCACCCGTCGGGGTCGAGTGGCGTTCTCGATAACACGCGTCGAGCTTTTTTCCCCCGGAGAATGTCACGCGCGTTCTTATCCGAGCTTGTAGCAGCTGTTACGCGCATTCATCATTCCGCTCGATGCCCCCAACGCATTATTCTCCACCCTCCGAACGTTTTACAAAACAACCCTGCCGGGCGCGCGCGTCCCTTCGAACGAATTTCAACCAACACACAGCTACACGGGCAAAATCACGCGACGGATCACGCGCACACTATCATAACGCCGAGGTATCGCGAATTACAGAGGGCTGTGTGTGCTGCCCCGCGGTTCATTATCGGTCAACCTCTTTTTCCGTCGGAACGCGAACGGAAGAACGTTAATTAACAACGTGCGATCACCACCGGAACGTTTTTACCACGGTGGGAAAACGGGGCTCCGATGATCGTCCGAGAATTTTCCTACTCTTCTCGATACGGCTACCGCTCATCCACCCATAATGCCATCACCGATTTTTATTGTACAGTCTCGTGAATATGCAACCCACTTTACAAAACTCTGGTGAAGCAAAATCGAATAATAGTTCACAGTGGCGCAGGGGGCCTTGCCACCCCCTCCCCCCATGAGAAAGGAAATAGAACACTGGAAAATTGTTCAAATTGTAGTACAGCTGCTTCGTCTTCGATATCGATGATTTTTAGATATGTTATATGTAGGTACATACAGGGTGGTCCACGCAATTTGTACACCTATATAACTTCCAAAGTATGCACTGCACGAAAAAGTTTTGTATACAGAAGTTGCATGGTTTGAGGGGGTACATTATGTAGTGTATTTATTTCTTTTACAGGTGGAAGCGTTTCGGAGATTCGAAGGTCGACTTTGTTTTTTTAAATGGAATACTGTATTTTTTATACGAAAATGTGGAAGAATGTCGAATTCTGAGTAAAAAAGTATTTACTTTCACTAGCCCTAAACCTCAATTATAATAAAAATTCAGTAACCTATTTTATTTCTAAAATTAAAAAATTTAAAATACTATTTAAAATTCCCTCAATTTTAAATTTATATTAAATTTTATTTAAAAATTTAATTAATGAGTACAATTTTCAGGAAATACAGTGAAATTACTCGATAATTATTAGGTTTAGGGCTAATGAAGGTCAATACTTTTAGAATTCGACATTCTTCCATATTTTGCTATAAGAAATATAGTAGTCCATTAAAAACTAGAGGGCTATTGTTGCTCGCTCGCTTCGCTCGCTCGCTCGCAGGGTTGTTTTTGCTCGCTCGCTTCGCGAGCTCGCGGGTAGGACTGCTCTTGCGAGAGGGTTAGTGATACGCATGGCTAGTAGGGCCTACTGCTATTAATGTTTTTTATTTGGTGTGTGACTCTCCAAGAGTCACACAAAGAACTTCCCGATTCGTTACTCCTTCGCCAACATCGCTAACATCGTTTTTTTTTGTACTTTCATCGATATTCTCCCAAAATGTATTCTTGGGAATAGAGATGATAAATTCACTCTTGCATTGGAATAACTTTCGATTATTCCAAGCAGTAACATTAGCATCAGTTAAAAAAAATATTTTTTTTAATCTAAAAAAAAATGTTTTTTAAATATAAAAAAAATTAAGAAAAAAATTTTTTATGTAATTGCGTTTGGTTCTTTGGTGGAAAATTTTCGTCCTCCCTTATAAATTGCATTGTAGAATCAACTCTTTTCGAAAAAAAGTAAAAATCTAAAAAACTACTTGACCAATATGGACCAAAATCTAATCAGCTCTAAGTTACGACGGGGCACATCGATTGCATCATTCATCATCCTGATCGCGTTGTTACTTTTTCTGAAAACGTTAACGAAAAATTTGATTACATAGAAACGGCCGTACGCACACACACACACACACACACACACACACACACACACACACGAACATTTTGATAAAAATAGTCTAAAATGACTCCAATGACCATGAAACGTGAAGATCTGCTAAAAAATCGATTTTCGATTTTCGGAGTAATTACAATAACTTCCCTATAAAATTGGGAAGTTAAAAAAACATTGTCGACCTTCGAATCTTCGACACGCTTCCACCTGTAAGAAAAATAAATACACTACATAATGTACCCCTTCAGACCATGCAACTTCTGTATACAAAACATTTTCGTACAAGGCATACTATGGAAGTTATATGGACCGTTTATTTTGAAAGTGGGGTAAGTCAATTTTTGAAAAAATGAGATATCACGTAATTGATACTTAATTTAATGTAAATAAAATTTTTAAAAAATTTAAAAAACAAGAGAAAATGGACTTACACCACTTCCAAAATAAATAGGTGTACAAGTTGCGAGGACCACCCTGTATATTGGTCCTTGGATTCATTAAATAATAATGTTGGAGGGATGTTAAAAGGAGTCCATGGGGCAAAGGAGAATAGAATGCGATCTTCAATATTTGGAAGAGTCATGTTGAGTTCTTGTAACTTTTATAAACTAAATTCTACATGAGAAAATATGAAACAAATTTTTTTTAAGAAATAGTGCATAAAGATGATTCGGAATCGCTGTGATTGGCACCGGCGTGTAGGTACAATAACATCGAAGCGTATTATAATATTTTTCTCCGGCTGGACAGAGCGACGTGATTTAATTCTTTGATGAAGTAGAAGCGGCGGGACGCGTCGATAAAATTGAATATTCAATTTTCTTCCTTTTCGAACGAGCGTGCTTGAAACGTCATCCCCGCTCTCATAACGCGATATTGGCAGCATGTCGTAGCACAGAAATCACTCGATGCAGTTTTCTGTATGTTTCCCGACACACGAGAAATTTATCTCGATCCCACAGGGAGTGGGATAGCTGTTTCTATCCGAGGAGCTCCTCGAGAGGAGGCTTCCGGTTCTGTATTCCAAAGCAGAAATACACGTTGCCCTTTGATGCGCCGCGGATATACGCCATTTCCACGGTGAATATGAAATGGTTGATTCCGTGAATTCATAATATCTCGTCCGTGAAAAATCCGATCTCGATCATGAAAATATCGGCTGCCCGAGGAAACGTTCGCTAATTGCTCGCCCATGTAAATTCGGGTGTCTTTGCAGCTACTGCATACGGCTAATAATTTTCTACAGAAAAGCCAGACTAATACTGTGCGCATAAAAACTAAAAAATAATCAATTCTACACCTGACAATTTTCTAGAAAAAAGACCAGACCAATACTGCGCACAGAAGACCCACAAAATAAAATAAACTCTACAAAATAATTAACTTCTGTGGCTAATAATTTTCTAGAAAAAAGAAGCAGACTAATAATGTGCGTATAAGATCTAAAAAATAATAAATTCTACAGCTGACAATTTCCTAGAAAAAAGACCAGACCAATACTGCGCACAGGAGACCCACAAAATAAAATGGACTCCACTAAATAATAAACTTCTGTGGCTAATAATTTTCTAGAAAAAAGAAACAGACCAATGATACGCGCATAAGATCTAAAGAATAATAAATTCTACAGCTGACAATTTTCTAGAAAAATGACCAGACCAATACTGCGCACAGGAGACCCACAAAATAAAATGGACTCCACTAAATAATAAACTTCTGTGGCTAATAATTTTCTAGAAAAAAGAAACAGACCAATAATGTGCGCATAGGATCTAAAAAATAATAAATTCTACAGCTGACAATTTCCTAGAAAAAAGACCAGACCAATACTGCGCACAGAAGACCCACAAAATAATGAACTTCTGTGGCTAATAATTTTCTAGAAAAAAGAAACGGACCCATACTGTGCGCATAAGACTGCACGAATCGTTTCACCTCGGAGCGTGACGGATCAGACTGATTCGCTGCAGCAATTATGCGCCTAAAGAAGTTTCCACTTGAGAAACGTTAAAATATCATTGGCGCACTCAGGATTTAACGGGGGGGGGGGGGGGTGGGCGAGTTGAACAGATAAAATTTTGTCGACTGGTGCAAGAATTTCCAAAGCATATACAGGGTGATCCACGCAACTTGCACACCTATATAACGTCCAAAGTATGCGTTGCCCGAAAAAGTTTTGTATACGGAAGCTGCATGGTCTGAAGGGGTACAATATGTAGTGTATTTATTTCTTTTACAGGTGGAAGCGTTTCGAAGATTTGTTTTTTTCAATAGAATACTATATTTTTTATACCAAAATATGGAAGAATGTCGAATTCTGAGTAAAAAAGTATGGACCTTCATTATCCCTAAACCTAATAATTAACGAGTAATTTCACTTAATTTCCTGAAAATTTGGTCCATCCATCTCGGAGTAATCGGTGAACATACATGAAATAATTCATTTTTCCCAAATAAAATGGTAAGGAATGAAAAAAATGCAAAATTTTTTTTCACGGGACCACCCTGCTACATACTCTACAAGGTGCAAAAGGTTTTTTGAAAAAAAAGCGGAAAAAAGACACATACAGATCGAATTGAGTAACCTCCTCCTTTTTTCGAGGTCGGTGAAAAATAAACCGTAAATGAATAAATAAATAAGTTTATAAAAGAAAAATGTTTCATCTTGCGGAAAGGACCAAGGTCAAATTTGTGGTCCATTTGTTAGCAGATCTAAATCATTGGATATTGGCTGCGCGATTGATGAAATTTTATACTGGGGAATAGAACATCGATACATTTTCGCATTCACACATCCAATCTCCGGGATCCAGAAATCGGATATGTTTAATACTTGGATAACACCGCTAGCTCGGATAGATTTGATCGAACGAGAACATGGAGAGCCCGGTTTTGCCAAAATTGCCGGGATTCTGAGGATCCTATTTCTGTCCCATGTTAGATCCGGTCCCGATCGACCCGTTCCCGCAACGCATAGTTTCATATATCGAATTTGCCGAAAAAGGATTTGCCAGGATCATAGGACCGGACGAGACACGATCATATATAACTCCAGAATATTATCAGCCCTTCGTTCACAATAATTCTATAAATATTTTTGTTTGGTGGCAATGTTTTCTCCCAATCATGTCGCAGATGTTCGTTCTTGGAGTTGCACACTTGCGACAGTTAATATTTGGCAACGTGAAAGAAACTGGAGAACGAGAAATAGAGTAACGAGAATATTTCAAAAGGTAATTAACGCATCGTTGTCCGAATATTTGCATTTACCAGGCACATCCGATGGCTGCTTACCTTTCCGGAACAGAGGCGAATCACATGTGGGTTACGCGATTAGCCTTTGATTTACGAAATCAGTACACTACCACCATACGAAAGGTATTTCAGACTAAATACCATAAGCATTGAAACTACGGTCCGACCGGTGTGATAGGATTGCCCCGCATGAATAAATTCGACGTTCCGAAATCCTGCAGAATTCCGCTCTGACGCAAACCCGCGCCCGCGCGAATTCGCCTACGGAATATTTATTTGTAGAAATGTTCGCGAAAACTTTGCGTTCTCATAAATACCGCTGCCTAATAGCGAACTGCTGAATATACAGATTGTTGGTTGCTCCTCTAGATGCTGATTAAGTGGCAATCAAGAGACCTCGTGGATCAATTGATCGAATTGCCAATTTTATGCATTTAACAAGTTGAGGAAGTGAAATTCCAGTTCACAGAACGTGTTTTAAAAATCACCTGGATTAATGAACGTACAGAATAATTCCCGAACTCATGGACTAGATTCAATTTTAATCGAATCGCGAATTTTATACACTAAAAATTACGGAAGAAAACTCGAGGCTTCAAAATGTGTTTTAAAAAATCCTTTGATTAATGAACGTGTAGAATGATTCCCGAACTTATGAACTAGATTTAGTTTTAATCGAATTGCGAATTTTATACATTTAAAAAATTATGGAAGTAAAATTTGAGTCCACAAAATGTGTTTTAAAAAGTTCCTTGATTAATGAACGTGTAGAATGGTTCCCGAACTCATGAATTAGATTCAATTTTAATCGAATTGCGAATTTTATGCATTTAAAAAATTATTGAAGTAAAATTCGAGTCCTCAAAATGTGTTTTAAAAAGTCACTTGATTAATGAACGCGTAGAATGGTACCGAACTCATGAACTAGATTCAATTTTAACCGAATTGCGTATTTTATACATTTAAAAAATTGTGGAAGTAAAATTCGAGTCCTCAAAATGTGTTTTAAAAAATCCTTTGATTAATGAACATGTAGAATGGTTCCCGAACTCGTGAACTAGATTTAATTTTAATCGAATTGCGAATTTTATGCATTTAAAAAATTATTGTAGTAAAATTCGAGTCCTCAAAATGTGTTTTAAAAAATCCTTTGATTAATAATCGTGTAGAATAGTTCCCGAAGTCATGAACTAGATTTAATTTTAATCGAATTGAGAATTTTATGCATTTAAAAAATTACGGAAGTAAAATTCGAGTCCTCAAAATGTGTTTTAAAAAAACCTTTGATTAATAAACATGTAGAATGGTACCGAACACATGGACTAGATTCAATTTTAATCGAATTGCGAATTTTATACATTTAAAAAATTGTGGAAGTAAAATTCGAGTCCTCAAAATGTGTTTTAAAAAATCCTTTGATTAATGAACGTGTAGAATGGTTACCGAACTCGTGAACTAGATTTAATTTTAATCGAATTGCGAATTTTATGCATTTAAAAAATTATTGTAGTAAAATTCGAGTCCTCAAAATGTGTTTTAAAAAATCCTTTGATTAATAATCGTGTAGAATAGTTCCCGAAGTCATGAACTAGATTTAATTTTAATCGAATTGAGAATTTTATGCATTTAAAAAATTACGGAAGTAAAATTCGAGTCCTCAAAATGTGTTTTAAAAAATCCTTTGATTAATAAACATGTAGAATGGTACCGAACTCATGGACTAGATTCAATTTTAATCGAATTGCGAATTTTATGCATTTAAAAAATTGTGGAAGTAAAATTCGAGTCCTCAAAATGTGTTTTAAAAAATCCTTTGATTAATGAACGTGTAGAATGGTTCCCGAACTCGTGAACTAGATTTAATTTTAATCGAATTGAGAATTTTATGCATTTAAAAAATTACGGAAGTAAAATTCGAGTCCTCAAAATGTGTTTTAAAAAATCCTTTGATTAAAGAACGTGTAGAATGGTTCCCGAACTCGTGAACTAGATTTAATTTTAATCGAATTGCGAATTTTATGCATTTAAAAAATTATTGTAGTAAAATTCGAGTCCTCAAAATGTGTTTTAAAAAATCCTTTGATTAATAATCGTGTAGAATAGTTCCCGAAGTCATGAACTAGATTTAATTTTAATCGAATTGAGAATTTTATGCATTTAAAAAATTACGGAAGTAAAATTCGAGTCCTCAAAATGTGTTTTAAAAAATCCTTTGATTAATAAACATGTAGAATGGTACCGAACACATGGACTAGATTCAATTTTAATCGAATTGCGAATTTTATACATTTAAAAAATTGTGGAAGTAAAATTCGAGTCCTCAAAATGTGTTTTAAAAAATCCTTTGATTAATGAACGTGTAGAATGGTTACCGAACTCGTGAACTAGATTTAATTTTAATCGAATTGCGAATTTTATGCATTTAAAAAATTATTGTAGTAAAATTCGAGTCCTCAAAATGTGTTTTAAAAAATCCTTTGATTAATAATCGTGTAGAATAGTTCCCGAAATCATGAACTAGATTTAATTTTAATCGAATTGAGAATTTTATGCATTTAAAAAATTACGGAAGTAAAATTCGAGTCCTCAAAATGTGTTTTAAAAAATCCTTTGATTAATAAACATGTAGAATGGTACCGAACTCATGGACTAGATTCAATTTTAATCGAATTGCGAATTTTATGCATTTAAAAAATTGTGGAAGTAAAATTCGAGTCCTCAAAATGTGTTTTAAAAAATCCTTTGATTAATAAACGTGTAGAATGGTTCCCGAACTCGTGAACTAGATTTAATTTTAATCGAATTGCGAATTTTATGCATTTAAAAAATTGTGGAAGTAAAATTCGAGTCCTCAAAATGTGTTTTAAAAAATCCTTTGATTAATGAACGTGTAGAATGGTTCCCGAACTCGTGAACTAGATTTAATTTTAATCGAATTGCGAATTTTATGCATTTAAAAAATTATTGTAGTAAAATTCGAGTCCTCAAAATGTGTTTTAAAAAATCCTTTGATTAATGAACGCGTAGAATAATTCCCGAACTCATGGGCTAGATTCAATTTCAATCGAATTGTGAATTTTATGCATTTAAAAAATTATGGAAGAAAAGCTGGATTCCTCAAAATGTGATTTAAAAGGTCCCTTGATTAATGAACGTGTAGAAAGGTTCCAAAAAATATTCATCGAGTGAACAAATGAGACGTTTATGTATTTTGAAAGTGGCCTAAGTCCACTTGTCAATTATTTTTCGTTGACTGTAGCATTCTTTCCTTTTTTGTAATGAAATTTCAAAATGTATCGAATTTCTTCTTTGTTTTCACTCATTTTCAAAACGTAATGACTTTTGACTAAATAAATAAAGAATATCGCAATTCCTTGTTTGTAATTACTCTCTGATATGTAACCGTTCAGAGGCACTCGAGCAATGTCAGATCCGATTAATATTAGCAGATTTGTGACTTGGTAACTCCATCTATCGGGAGAATACGACGAAACTTTGTTCCCAACCTAATATAAATGGACTTAGGTCACTTAAAAAATAAACGGCTCTAAATAGAAATCGAGTGTCTGCTCGGCGATGGTAGTCAAAGGAGTAGGATCTTGAATGCCTTGCTCCGGAACGGTAATGGGCCGCACAAATCGAGGCCCGAAAAAGCCCGTTGACCGAACGAAAGCCCGGGCTAAGTAATATATCTATCTCATCGGGAATTTCGCCGAGTTTTCTTGTCGGTGGGCAGCCGTTCGTCACAAGGCGCGTTCGGTTTTTAGTCGGGCTATTTCGCGTCACTTATCGTAAACAACTGTCGGCCCAGTTGCTGGTACGAGCAGGCCGCTAACGAAAGGCAATATCACGGGGCCGTTTTCGGGTGTAGCCGCCACCTTGATGCCCAGGAATTAGTCGAGGAGCAAGGACACCCCGTGAACGTTTTATGCTCATTCCGGGGTCGTGAGATATTCGCCGACTCGTTTCGATGTTCCCCCGAAATTTCGCGCGCTAGCACTCGCTTCGGGTCCCAGAATCCCGTACGCTTTTTGTTCTTTTCGCGACCCGGACGGCACTTTTGCGGTGTCCTAATGGACTCTTAAATCGGGGACAAATTGCATTTACCGAATGCCGGTTCTTGAATTAATGAGGCGGTCTTCGTTCCCGGAGTTGCTCTACTTTTTTTACTCTCTTCCTCTAATATAAACGCGATATCAAACAATACATATAAAGTATCGTATTTGATTCACCGTACAAATCGAACGTGGAACGGTCCCGCCGATAAGTGGGCAACTAAAAAATTCTCTTCTATTCGAGCAAATCGAAATGAACAAGCCGGCACACGCGAAAAAACCGATTCAAGATACAGTTAACGAGTTTCCGAGAGCGCGAACGAGAAACTATAGGCGGCCAAAACCTAAATGGGGCAATAGTTGCAGGAACAATAAAAACCGCTGCTTGACTGTGCTTTTAACGCGCAGCCTCGGATCCAGTCGGTTGCCTCGATTGAACACATTTTTATCGCGTGCACAAAAAGCGGTGGGTAATTTCAATCTTTTTTTTCGTTTTTCAAGAAAAGTGTGGGTTCAGTTATTTCTCCATTAACGGATGAATTATTCGACGTACCGAAAAAGAGGCGATGTCCACTCGAATGAAGAAGTTCGAATAGAGAAGCGAAAACTAATGCGTGCGGGATTCGAAGAAACAGCAGGAAGTCGTGCGGGAGAGTTGCTGCGAGATGGATTACGTTTGTTCGCATTTGCTGATGCCCGGCCAATCCGTGGAAGTGGATCCAGCGATCGCCGGCGTCCCCATCGGAGAATCACGGTGTCTGATCGCGGTGTGTAAACTCGGGACAGAAATACGACAACCGAACGGTGTATGTATAGAGTTGTGTGTACGTGTGTACGTGCTGACACATGACTATTAGAGCTACCGAGGCTCTCCTGCGTGGAACCAGCTCAGCATCGGCCGGACTCTGAGCTCGCCTCGAACTGATCAGCGATTTTCTCGTTGCTGGGGAGAAACAAAATGATTAAATAAATTCTTCCCGGAGAAATGGTTATAGACGATAGCGTTTGAAATATACACGAGCACTATGCTAAGGTACATTACAGTCCACCGTGCAGTGAAACACGACGAGGTAGCCGGATAACAACAGACGACAAAAATAGGAAAACCATGTACATTTAATCTCCGCAGATTCTCGTTACGCATAAATTAGAATGACATACGGGCGTAATGCATGAACTAGTTTGCATGCGCGTGTCTCTCGTAAATAAAAACTAGCGTTTTCAGGATGATGCCCCGCGTGGTCTCTCGACGAACGAACACGTCCTTGTTTCCTCTTACCGTCGACCGTCGCCGAGAGGATTTCGCGGAAAAGCAATCAACAAATAGGTTTTAACTTTTGATGTGCGCTCGTGTCGCGGAACGGCCATTTTGTTAAGTGCCTTTCTTTGAAATCTGGAATTTTGCGAACAGAGACGATCATCTCGCTGTTTGCTAGTACAAACGCTGTCCGCCTGACTTGCATTGTCTTCGGCTGAAGTTAATGCAGTTTCAGTGTACACTGCCGCTCAAAAGTATGTGGACACTTCCTTAATTCTTATAACTACCTGAAAAAAGTTATGATGTCTTTGGTAAATTTGATTATCTTGTATGTATTTCAGTTCGTACAGTATTGGAGAACATATTTTAATAATAATTTATTAAATATCTCACCGATAATGATAAAAAATAATTATATTTTCTTTTCGTCTACATATCCACCGCGTGCTTGTATGACCGCGTTTACTAGTCGTGGCATTCTGGCTATTAACTTTTTCATTACTTCACTTTCAATAAGGTTCCACTCAGATTCTAATATCTCCCACAAATGTTTTTCAGAATTGGGACATCGTTTTCGGACTTGTCTATCTATGTGATCCCATAGTTTTTCTTTTATTTATTTAAGAAAATTCAATAACTAAATTGTTTATTTTGGTACTATTAGAATACATTACATACATATTCATAATAAACTTTAGCAACAAATATTGTTTGATAATAAAAATATACATTATATATCACAAATTTCATGAACATGGTAAGTGTCCACATACTTTTGAGCGGCAGTGTACGTGGTACAAAGTACAGCGAGGGAAACGGGAGCTGCACGATCTAAGAAAATTGAATACATCATTGAATAATATAAATACTTATCTGACAGAAGCATTTAATTGCATTTGCTCGAAAGGAAGTGTTCGGGGACTTTGTAATCGGACCTGAAAGTGTCCTCCCATTTCCGGAATCACGCCGATCAATTACCATCGCTGTCTAGCACTGCCATCGCTGACAATACAAAATTAGAACTCTCTTTATGTAACTACAGCGGCGATCTATCATTCCATCGACAAAAATTACGTGTCACGGGGTAACGTGAACGGCTGTCACGCTACGTAGGGCGCGAAACTCGTCGCTTCCTTTAATCACGACCTCGAAATGGGGCCATCGATTTTTCATATTAGCCTCGGAACACGCGACGGGGGCGTGTCTCCATAAAGACACAAACACTGTTTGTCGAGACCCCTCTTTTCCAAACTATGCGAAACTCGCATTGCCATTTTACCTTATTACGGCTCGTAACGCACAAAAACGTTCGATGTCTGTTTATTCAGCCAGACAAATTGGAGAAAAATCTTTCCAGTAAGTCCGGAAAACCGCGTCGTTTCTGTTTCCCATCTTTATCATGAAGTGGCGCGGCCTCCATTATCATTCTCCTTATCCTCACTATCATCTGAACACGGTAAAACCGACCGTCGAATCTTCCGGTCGTAATCGTGACTATCAAGGTCTGATCGCCGGTAATCGAAACAATTATACCGCAGCTACTGTGTCGCAGGAACAAAAGCGACCCTCGCCCCCCGCTTTAAGGTTAATGCCGTAAGGTCCCCCCATCCTGGAAGGGAGAGTTGGTGGGGAAGAGAAGGAAGGACAATTTAGGGACGGAAATCGTCGATTACCACACAAGGATTAGTGGTTTCGTCCTCGGGGCAAATCTCTCCTACGTGCCCCCGGTATATCTTCCTGCGCTGCCCTCCAATATGACCCTAAATTAGATAGATTCTGCGGGCTTACCGTCGCGAGAGCTCAACTGATTTGTCCTCGGATCTCTCTCTCTCTCTCTCTTCCTCCGTCTTCCTCTATCCCCCGTTTACGAACAAAAGTTATATTACCTTGCCGTTTACCGGAGTCGCCACGCCACGCCTCGGATCTGTGTTAATTTCGACCGAACCACCCTAAGATCCTTCGGGAAACGTGGCTCCGGAATTCGGGAGATCGACCATGTTAATTCCGCCTCGACTACCTCGCTAATCTCCTCCTATCAGAGTTCTTTCGCCGTCTCCATCGATTGCCCGGTGTTTATGAATTTTGGCGTTTATACATTTTGACGAAAACAAACTCCGATCACCTTGAGTTACGACCTTCGAGAAAAAATAACGTTTTGACACATCCAGAATGCATCGTCCGACGGATGGTCACAGATTGAATATTGCCGGGATACACACGTCCCGACGACAGGGGCGCAAGAATGTGAGGTTAGCTGTTAATCTGTAAGCGGAGAAGAAGCGCCGACAACACCAGCACGCCGGGAACAATTCGTTTCGATGCCGCGCCATAAACGTAAATTTCCCTGTAAATGAAAGCTGGTATCGCTTGTTCGGCGTACCTCGCAGCTTCGTCTCCCCGTCGAACGGCGCATCTTCATTCGACGCACGTCTAACGACCTGTCAACCAAAGTGGTTTATCTAAACGTACGCGCGGAATGTGCCGCGAAAACATTTTCGCGAATGAAACGGCAAGGGACCCGGGGAAATTGTGTTCGCGCGTTCGAAGAGGTTTCACGAAAGTTGATCCTCTGATTTTCGTATTCGCCATTCATTCCGACGATTCTTGGACTGTGCGGGGCAAAGAGAATATCCGGGGCTGGAATAACGCAACAACAATACCCCGGGCCGAAAAATTTCAATGAAAACCGCGCGCGCCGAAAGGGAGGAATGAGAGGAAGAGAATGGAGGGGAGAGCATTCGACGGAGTACGTCGCGCGTGCTCGCAGCGTGAATTTACATTTCCATTAAGATTCCCTCTGAGGCAGGCGAGACAAGCGACGCCGAACGGGAAGGGCCAAAATCAGAAAGAGAAGGGAGGACCCGGGGCCACGGGGCGCGGCTTAATAAAGTGCTCTGAAAATCCTTTGTGTCCCGCGGAACGCATTCATTTAACTTTGATCCTTCCGGGGCCAGGCCCGATATTTTCCTTCTCTTCGCGTCACGGTTCAACACCCGGAACAACCTCCCCATTCTTCTTGTCTTTCTCCACCTTCGTTCCGATCTCGTGAATCTGAACTGGAGACGTCGCCGGAGTCTCATAAAAAATACAATATTTCCCTTTCATTCGAATTCGCCCGGCTCTACTCTTCGCGACGATCTGTAAGTTTAATTCGACACGGAAATCCGGACAAGTCGATCCCACCGACCGCTTGATTGCTCCCTCCCTCTCTCTCTCTTCTTTGGATGTCTAATATGAATTACAAAACCGCCTCTCTCCACCTCCATTGTCTACCTCTTTCGCTGTTCTTCTTACTTTCTGCCACCGGAGCCTTGTTTCCCCTTTGTTCCGAAGAATTTGTTCCGAGTCGAAGAATGCGGCAGCTCTGCGGTGTTAATCGAGATCGATTGCTCGGTATATCGCCGCTCGAAATGACGCGCGACGCCACAGCGGGGGTTTTTTGGCCAGTTTAGCGCGCTAAAAGTCAAAATTTTTGGTTCGTTCAAAATAACTAAAACTTTTTTCTCATGTACCTGAATATACAGTGAGCCACGAGAGTATTCGAACGTTCTTGAAAACAGAATAACTTTTTTATGATTGTACCAAACAACCTGATTTTTTATAATCGATTGGAAGCATTGGTTTATGAAATGATATGCAAACAAGATTTTGCAAAAATTGTAATTTACGAGGTTACATGCAGAAATGAAAAAGGCATTTATTAAAACCTTTTCATTTGGGCCCTTAATGAAAATTTAAAATATATGTTTTGTAGATCTATGTTGGTTATATACATGCTGAAAATTTCATCGAGATCGGTTGGAGCAGGAAAAAACGACGGCGTGTCAACTGTCAATTGGCAGACTGTGCAAACCACGCTTATATTAAAATGCACTAAAAAGGAGAAAATAATTGGGTAATTATTGCGAACAGGTCTGCGTCCTCCGATTTTTATTTTTTTAAATGGAATACTATATTTTTTATATCAAAATATGGAAAAAATGTCGAATTCTGAGTAAGAAAGTATTAACCTTCATTAGCCCTAACCCTAATAATTAACGAGTAATTTCACTTCACTTCCTGAAAATTTTACTCGTTAATTATTAGGTTTACGGCCAATGAAGGTCAATACTTTTTTACTCAGAATTCGACATTCTTCCATATTTTGGTATAGAAAATATAGTATTCCATTTAAAAAAACAAAGGCGACCTTCAAATCTCCGTAACGCTTCCACCTGTGAAAAAAATTAATACACTACATAATGTACCCCTTCAGACCATGCAACTTCTGTATACAAAACTTTTTCGTGCAGTGCATACTTTGGAAGTTATACATAGATGTGCACGTTGCGAAGACCACCCTGTATACAGGATGAGTCCGAAGAAACAGAACACCTAAATATCTCCGTTACTTGACGTTGTACAAGAAAACTTCTTAGGACAAAATTACACTGTTTGAAGGGCTACGTGTAACGGTGTAAGGGAAAAATTTTTCGAGGTCATTTTTTTATGAGATGTCAAGGTCATCGATATTATTTTAAATGGAATGAGGTACTTTTTAATACATCAATCGATGCAACTGGACATTCGTAATGAAAAAGTACTAACCTATGTATGTCGGAAAGTTAGTAGTTCAAGAGATATTTCAATTTAAATAACTCTAAAATACAATTACTGTCGTACTAAGACGTTACACAAGTAAGTAAACGCTAACATCAATTTCAAATTCAATGAAAATTTTTCAATTTTAACTTCAATTTCAATATCAACTCTTCAACTTCATTTGCAACTTCAATTTTTCCATTTCAATTTTAATTTCAACTTCAATTTTAACTCTCCCATTTCAACTTCAATTTCAACTCTTCCATTTCAACTTCAATTTCTACTCTCCCATGTCAACTTAATTTTTTCAATTTCATTTCGTTAATTTCTACTCTCCAATTTCAACGACCATTTTTTAATGTCAATTTCAATTTTTCAAATTCAATTCGTTAATTTCAACTCTTCAATTTCAATTTCAACATCAATTTTTCCATTTCAACATTAATTTCACCTTCAATTTTAACTCTCCCATTTCAACTTCAATTTTTCAATTTCATTTCGTTAATTTCTACTCTTCCATTTCAATTTCAATTTTTCAATTTTATTTCGTTAATTGCAACTCTTCAATTCCAACGTCCATTTTTTAATGTCAACATCAATTTTTCAAATTCAATTCGTTAATTTCAATTTCAACATCAATTTCTCCATTTCAACATTAATTTCAACTTCAATTTTAACTATCCCATTTCAACTTCAATTTTTCAATTTCATTTCGTTAATTTCTACCCTTCCATTTCAACTTCAATTTTTCAATTTTATTAGGTTAATTTCAACTCTTCAATTTCTATCTCGATTTTTCAATTTCAACTTCAATTTTTCAAATTCAATTCGTTAATTTCAACTCTTTAATTTCAATTTCAACATCAATTGTTCCATTTCAACTTCAATTTTAACTATCCCATTTCAACTTCAATTTCTACTCTCCCATGTCAACTTAATTTTTTCAATTTCATTTCGTTAATTTCTACTCTCCAATTTCAACGGCCATTTTTTAATGTCAATTTCAATTTTTCAAATTCAATTCGTTAATTTCAACTCTTCAATTTCAATTTCAACATCAATTTTTCCATTTCAACTTTAATTTCAATTTAATTATAACTCTCCCATTTCAACTTTAATGTCAACTTCAATTTCTACTCTCCCATTTCAACTTCAATTTTTCAATTTCATTTCGTTATTTTCAACTTTTTAATTTCAACGTCAATTTTTCAATTTCAACTTCAATTTTTCAGTTTCAATTCGTTAATTTCAAATCTTCAATTTCATTTTCAACGTCAAATTTTCAATTTCAATTTACACTAGCAAGTAAACGCTAACGTCTTAGTACGACAGTAATGATGTTTTGAAGTTATTTAAATTGAAATATCTCCTGAACTACTAACTTTTCGACACACATGAGTTAGTATTTTTTTATAACAAATGTCCAGTTGCGTCGATTGATGTATAAAAGTACCTCATTCCATTTAAAATAATATCGATGACCTTGAAATCTCATAAAAAAATTACCTCGAAAATTTTTTCCCTCACACCGTTACACGTAGCCCTTCAAACAGTGTAATTTTGTCCTAAGAAGTTTTTTGTACAACGAAAAGTAGCGGAGATATATAGGTGTTCTGTTTCTTCGGACCCGCCCTGCATAGGGTGAGCTTTCAATTTTCAAAGACTAACTTCTGGATTTTTGTATGCGTAGTCGGGCCGGCCTAATGGCCGGCCCTCTCCGCCCCCCTACTACCTAATCCTAGCTAATTCTAATTTTATGCGATCAAAATTAGTTAGGATTAGGTAGAAAATCCAGAAGTAGTCTTTGAAAATTGAAAGCTCACCCTACATATGTATGACCAGAGTGAGACCCTGTTTTCTCTCTCACCTCCACAGCGTTAAAATGTAAACAAACGCCGCGCCGGGACAGGCTTACGTTGCCACGGAGCGTGCAAGAATACGAAAAATTCAATACAGTATTAGCGATAGTTTTTTGCAAATATCTCGAAAACTAAAAGCGACCCCCTATATTGGAAAAGGAAAAAGTTGTTCAAAATGTGGAAATCTATAACATATTTAAATTTCATAAAAATCGGAGGACGCAGACCTGTTCGCAATAATTACCAATAATTGTTTTAGACATTAGTCACTATAAATAAAAGCGTGGAGCGCCCACGAAGATTACGTCAATATAGGTTAGCGCTCCATGCGTTTATTTACAGCGACTAATGTCTAAAAAAATTATTTTCTCCTTTTTAGTGCATTTCAATAGAAGCGTGGTTTCTAAAAAGTTTTTTTCTTTATATATTTTTTAAATCCGTTCCGGTGGAATATTTTTGCTAATGCTATAAATATCTGTTTCCGTTTATGTTGCAGGTAAGAGAAGACATTTTTTTCAAAGGTCGTTGGACTTCGACACGGTCCGCCGGGCCGCCGTTCAATTTACGCGTGACCGCGAAACCAGCACGGCGGCGCGGTCAAACTTCGGATTTACATTCAGGTAAATTGGAGTGCAGTATTCCGAGTGGTACGCTCTCCGAACATACTGATAGTAAGACAACGTGTTTTCGAGGGAGAACGGTCCCGGTTATCGAACTCCCGGCTGCGTTATTGATATGCTAACTAGCTCTCGAACGCTGCAACATAATTTTCTTCTTGTTTCTCCTTGGTGCCGCGGTCTCGAACTGGTCTGCCTAATTTCATTCCGCGCCGAGTTGCGGAACTGTTGGCAACGTGACCGATCGCGCTATCGAATTGTCGATTTTCGAACAATTTCCGCCTCTGCTTTCTTTCGAGGTTGTATTAATCATTACCTTAAAACTTTTTTAAGTGACGTTTTTAATGCGACGTTAAATAATAATAATAAGTGAAACTTCTTTAGGCGCGGTAGGCGTAAAACCGATCTGGCGATGAAACGAAAATGCGTAACGGAAGTGGTGGAAACGATCAGCCGAGCTAGCGTTCTGACACCCCACTCTTTCTGCCGGTCGAACGAAGTGGGGCGAGTGCGAGTGTATGCGTAGGGTTTGTAGTCTAACTAAGAGAAAGAGAAAAAGAGAGAGGGAGAAAGCACGAAAGTAAAAGCCTTACTGTCATTTTATGGTGCGTCACAGTTTGTACCTAACCAACGCGTGTGATTTCATTCGCATTTTATTAAATAATATAAAAAAATATATATACAAATAATAATGCCGAAAACAAATGCAGAACGTCAAAAAGAATTCCGTGATGGAAAACGGGCTGCAGGAAATAAGGTGACTAAAAATCCAGCAAAAACTTCAAGAGAACGTGTGCGAAAATCTCGTGCTAAGAAACAGTTATTAATTGCCAATGCTTTAAATTTTTGAACAAAATGCCGAGCAATCGCAACATCTTGCTGCACCATCAACGAGTGCATTGTCGAGACCAATTTCTGTTTCTCAGACTGATATTGAGGAACATAACCTCACATCTCGTGAATCAGACAACGTGGTCAACACAGAGAATCAATTTACAGCAAATAATCCTTCAACAAGTTCAATATTAAATGATGTGTTAAGATTTTGTTCAATAAAACTAATAAGCAAGAAGTTTCACTTCTGTGGACACCGCGCACACGATTTTTTATTAATTTCAGGCCTACAAGTTGCACAAACATCGAGTAATCATACAAAGCTAGATTAATTTCAACAGATTCTGCAAATACTTCAACTGCTTCACACTTTTGCACCTTCCAAGCTTCTCACCTTGTTTGTTCGATACATTATTTAGCCACCGGGTACATAAGACTTCCGTAAACACACGAGAAATTTGCTAACAAGATGGTGCTCATTACAAGTTTCGAACTTGCTTCCACAAAGAAATACCGATTCACCGTTCAGATACAATGCAAAACGCAGAGAAGTTCTTATTGCTTTGCAAACCGCCAGAGACAGTTGTTGTTTAAAGTTCTATAATGAGAAATTATTCGAAATTCTTGTCTCTGACTGCGACATACAAATTACAGTGCTTTCTATAAGTTTTCTACGACGCTTAATGAATTTAGATCACAGATCTTTCCTTCTGTTTCGCTTGATTTGATTTTTCTCATAAAATTTTCTAAATATAATCATGCTATACATTCGATTAGGATGGTCAACGTTTCGATCATAAATTACCAGGATCGATCGATCATTGAATTTGATTGTACAGTTAGTTGGACAACTTGATCCGTTCTCGAGACTTCCGGCAACTTCGCGAGTAAATCAAAGTCCGCATTCTATTTTAAGTCGGAACGGTTTCGAAACGTAATTTATTATTGATTTCCAATGGGGCTAGGTATCAATTCGAATATTCCGAATGAAAGAATTATATTAAGCGCACGCCGGATCCAACTACGTTCCTCGGCGAAGCAAACAGTATTCTGATAATGTGTTTACCTGAAAATCTCACTGATCAAACATTCCTATACTTTCTTTATCGTAATAAAAGTTGCTCGAGATAACCAATTCGCGCGCGGAAGAGCTGCGAATTATATTCGACGTACAAAAGCGTCTGGGGCTCTTGAAGATCTGAATAGCCTTCGAATTTCATTCGCATCAGCTTCTCACGGAGCGCCACCTTTTTTGTCAGCCTCGGGTCATCTTGATTTCGCATTACCGCGAGCTGAAGCGAGTCGGAGCGTGGCTGCGAGCTCGCGATTTATATGTATCGGTAAAGGAGGCCATCTAAATATCTTTTCGAAATGTTACGGTGCGAAAATATTGCCGAATTTTTGCGATAAATGTAATTAAATACATTTTCATTCGGTAGAATGATTACTTCAATGCAAAATAAATATTTGCTAGTGCAGACCGCAGCTTATTTTTTTTATTGTTCATTTATAAACGTCGCATTAACATCGAGGTAATCAGCGACCACTTTTGGCGTACAATTATAAATACAATGTTTCGGTTTACGCTTGAAACATTAATTTCAATGTTTCCAGATTGTACTGTACCGCATGCGAGTAATTAAACGTTAAAGAAAACGGTGTTTCACGAAGGGGAGCGTAATAACAGCCGGAGGAGAGGGGAACGGATCTTCCGTTCCAATAAAGAATTTCTTGCTAATAAAAGGCGGTCACGTTCGCGCGAGTATCCGCGCAACGACGCCATAAAATTATTCAACCGGGCGCGAAACCGGCGAACTTAATCCGAGCTGAATGAGAACGTCTCGTTCTCGATCGTGTCGTGCGGCGCGATCGTAACTCGCTCGAGTTTCACGTTAGATTAAGAGCGCGAGGATCGTGCGAGCGATCAAAATGATTTTCACGAGAAAATTCGGCGACGCGACGTGCGCATCCTAACACGGGGGGTTCATCGGAATCTATTTAACTACTCGCGGATTGTCGAACTTTGGTCGAGTAACCGGAACACGCGAGCAGTCGGCCAGATTGCATCTTCATCGAAATTCAGCCGAATGTTCGCTTGTATGTATCAGCCCACGTACTTCGACGAAGTAATTCATTTTAATTATGAAATGCATACATTTATATCATCGTTTTTTATGCACTGCTACTCTGAACAAAAATGTATCAACCTCTGTACGTCGAAGAGTAATTAATTTCGACAAAACAACAGTGAAGATCGTACGCAAGAGGCCACCTATTCGGTTGATCCGTTCGTCAGCTGCGAAGCTGCGACACCTAGGAGATTGCGATCACGTACGCTGCCACCGGGTTGGCAGCGACACGTATTGATTTGTGTCAGC
The DNA here is from genome assembly GCA_933228785.1 of Lasioglossum pauxillum. Taxonomy (NCBI): domain Eukaryota; kingdom Metazoa; phylum Arthropoda; class Insecta; order Hymenoptera; family Halictidae; genus Lasioglossum; species Lasioglossum pauxillum. The sequence goes on from OW121704.1 coordinate 35,204,042, forward strand.
GAGATGCTTGACACCGTCGAGGTGATTGTTTCACAGTTTCTCGGGGATTCAGGCTGTTTTGTCTTCGAAAGAAATGCCGAGCTGCAGCTTTCGACAGGCTGGCACTTGATGCATGGGGGAATTAGATGCACGACTCTATCAGGCTGTTCTCTATATATACAGAGAACAGCGAACAGTAGAGAACAATGGTAGAGGTAGGCCATTTCTGCACTTAACTGGACATTAAAACTGGGACCTACCAACTTGTATCTACCAATAATCATGAAAATCAGACCTAACTGGGTACTTTTCTCTTCCCTGCCACCACAACTTGAAGGAACACTCTGAACGCATACCCTATATACAGTTAATATAAAACAGTGAAGGACAATGTAGGTAGGCAACTTTTGAACCGAATTGGACATGAATATGAGACTTGGCTGGATACTTTGCTCTTCACTGCCACCACAACTTAAAGAAGCACTCTGAACGCATATCCTGTGTAAAGTGAACATAAAACAGATCAGGACAATGGTAGAGGTAGGCAACATCTGGACCGAACTGGACATGAATATGAGACCTGACTGGGTACTTTGCTCTTTACTGCCACAACAACTTGAAGAAGCACTCCGACGACCCTGACGAGCACGCAGAAGAACAAAGATTTTGGACTTAACTGGACATGAAAATTTGGAGTATCTACCAATAATCATGAAAATCAGACCTGACTGGGTACTTAGCTCTTCACTGCCACCACAACTTGAAGAAGCACTCTGAACGCATATCCTATGTACAGTGAATATAAAACAGTAAAGGACAATGGTAGAGGTAGGCAACTTTTGGACCTAACTGGACATGAAAATTTGGAGTGTCTACCAATAATCATGAAAATCAGACCTGACTGGGTACTGTGATCTTCACTGCCATCACAACTTGAAGAAGCACTCTGAACGCATACCCTATATACAGTTAATATAAAACAGCGAAGGACAATGATAGAGGTAGGCAACATCTGGACCTAACTGGACATGAATATGAGACCTGACTGGGTACTTTGCTCTTCACTGCCACAACAACTTGAAGAAGCACTCCGACGACCCTGACGAGCACGCCGAAGAACAAAGATTTTGGACTTAACTGGACATGAAAATTTGGAGTATCTACCAATAATCATGAAAATCAGTCTTGGCTGGATACTTTGCTCTTCACTGCCACCACAACTTGAAGAAGCACTCTGAACGCATATCCTATGTACAGTGAATATAAAACAGTAAAGGACAACGGTAGAGGTAGGCAACTTTTGGACCTAACTGGACACGAAAATTTGAAATATTTACCAATAATCATGAAAATCAGACCTGACTGGGTACTTTGATCTTCACTGCCACCACAACTTGAAGAAGCACTCTGAACGCATACCTTATATACAGTGAATATAAAACAGTTAAGGACAATGGTAGAGGTAGGCAACATCTGGACCTAACTGGACATGAAAACTGGGACCAAAAATGTACCAATAATCATGAAAATCAGACCTGGCTCGGTACTTTGCTCTTCCCTGCCACCACAACTTGAAGAAGCACTCTGAACGCATATCCTATGTACAGTGAATATAAAACAGTAAAGGACAATGGTAGAGGTAGGCAACTTTTGGACCTAACTGGACATGAAAATTTGGAGTATCTACCAATAATCATGAAAATCAGACCTGACTGGGTACTTTGATCTTCACTGCCTCCACAACTTAAAGAAGCACTCTGAACGCATACCCTATATACGGTGAACATAAAACAGCGAACGAAAATGGTACAGGGAGGCAACTTCTGGACCTAACTGGACATGAAGACTGAAACCAACAATCTACCAATAATCATGAAAATCAGTTTTGGCTGGATACTTTGCTCTTCACTGCCATCACAACTTGAAGAAGCACTCTGAACGCATACCCTATATACAGTTAATATAAAACAGTGAAGGACAATGATAGAGGTAGGCAACTTCTGGACCTAACTGGACATGAAAATTTGGAGTGTCTACCAATAATCATGAAAATCAGACCTGACTGGATACTTTGCTCTTCACTGCCACCACAACTTGAAGAAGCACTCTGAACGCATATCCTATGTACAGTGAATATAAAACAGTAAAGGACAACGGTAGAGGTAGGCAACTTTTGGACCTAACTGGACATGAAAATTTGGAGTATCTACCAATAATCATGAAAATCAGACCTGACTGGGTACTTTGATCTTCACTGCCACCACAACTTGAAGAAGCACTCTGAACGCATATCCTATGTACAGTGAATATAAAACAGTAAAGGACAACGGTAGAGGTAGGCAACTTTTGGACCTAACTGGACATGAAAATTTGGAGTATCTACCAATAATCATGAAAATCAGACCTGACTGGGTACTTTGATCTTCACTGCCACCACAACTTGAAGAAGCACTCTAAACGCATATCCTATATGCAGTTAATATAAAACAGTGAAGGACAATGATAGAGGTAGGCAACTTCTGGACCTAACTGGACATGAAAATTTGGAGTATCTACCAATAATCATGAAAATCAGACCTGACTGGGTACTTTGATCTTCACTGCCACCACAACTTGAAGAAGCACTCTAAACGCATATCCTATATGCAGTTAATATAAAACAGTGAAGGACAATGATAGAGGTAGGCAACTTCTGCACCTAACTGGACGTGAAAATTTGGAGTATCTACCAATAATCATGAAAATCAGACCTGACTGGGTACTTTGCTCTTCACTGCCACCACAACTTGAAGAAGCACTCTAAACGCATATCCTATATGCAGTTAATATAAAACAGTGAAGGACAATGATAGAGGTAGGCAACTTCTGGACCTAACTGGACATGAATATGAGACCTGACTGGGTACTTTGCTCTTCACTGCCACAACAACTTGAAGAAGCACTCCGACGACCCTGACGAGCACGCTGAAGAACAAAGATTTTGGACCTAACCGGGCATGAAAATTTGGAGTATCTACCAATAATCATGAAAATCAGTCTTGGCTGGATACTTTGCTCTTCACTGCCACCACAACTTGAAGAAGCACTCTGAACGCATATCCTATGTACAGTGAATATAAAACAGCGAACGAAAATGGTACAGGGAGGCAACTTCTGGACCTAACTGGACATGAAGATTGAAACCAAAAATCTACCAATAATCATGAAAGTCAGTTTTGGCTGGATACTTTGCTCTTCCCTGCCACCACAACTTGAAGAAGCACTCTGAACGCATATCCTATGTACAGTGAATATAAAACAGTAAAGGACAATGGTAGAGGTAGGCAACTTTTGGACCTAACTGGACATGAAAATTTGGAGTATCTACCAATAATCATGAAAATCAGACCTGACTGGGTACTTTGATCTTCACTGCCACCACAACTTGAAGAAGCACTCTAAACGCATATCCTATATGCAGTTAATATAAAACAGTGAAGGACAATGATAGAGGTAGGCAACTTCTGCACCTAACTGGACGTGAAAATTTGGAGTATCTACCAATAATCATGAAAATCAGACCTGACTGGGTACTTTGCTCTTCACTGTCACCACAACTTGAAGAAGCACTCTGAACGCATATCCTATGTACAGTGAATATAAAACAGTAAAGGACAACGGTAGAGGTAGGCAACTTTTGGACCTAACTGGACACGAAAATTTGAAATATCTACCAATAATCATGAAAATCAGACCTGACTGGGTACTTAGCTCTTCACTGCCACCACAACTTGAAGAAGCACTCTGAACGCATACCCTATTCACAGTGAACATAAAACAGTGAAGGACAATGGTAGAAGTAGGCAACTTCTGTACCTAACTGGACATGAATATGAGACCTGACTGGGTACTTTGCTCTTCACTGCCACAACAACTTGAAAAAGCACTCCGACGACCCTGACGAGCTGAAGAACAAAGATCGTACACAGCGAAACCATGAAAACTCCAAAACTCGGTTTTCTCGGAATCTCTATAGAAATCTGTATCTCTCGGCAGCGGGGATGCTCGTTCCATCACGTCGGACGGTCGGCGTGGTATTGCTAGCAGTTGGCTGTCGTCGGCAGCGCAAAGAAGCGGGTTCGTGGCGATTCGGGTGCGCTCGGGCCGCACGAGCCGCGCCGCCGAAAGAGAAGTCGTCCGACTGGAGTCGTGTGTGCGGCTGCAGTCACTCGTGGAATTCTGAGTGGTGTCAGTGCTCCGGCGGACGCGATCGGGCGCGTGAGTGTGTCGTTCAGTAGCGTCGGTTCTCTACACGAAGGGATAGGTAGCAAAACCAGAGAAGCAGGGACGCGTTTATCTCCGTCGATCCTTTCTTTGTGCACCCACTAAGCCGCAGTGAGCGTGGCCCGTCCCCGTTTGGAAAAATAGATCCCCGAAAGTCCGTCTCGATCCAAAGTAATCTCGTGTTCAGTGTAGTGCTTGTGATTCTCGAAGAGTACTCCTCCCGCTTCTGGTGTGTGCCGTGTGAGTGATCGTCGTTTTCCCAGACCTCCAGCCTGGCTGCTAACTAGCCTTGCAAGCTGGACCAGCTTCAGAAATTTTCCCTACCAGTTGCTGAAGCCTTTCCACTCATCTCCGAGCCATCAGCCTTGTCCCTAGACGTTCCTGGTGGGTTCTTCGGGGACCCACGTGTCTCTCACTGCCAACTTCCGGCCTTGCCTCGATACCTCGACTTTTAGCTGCGCGAGTTCGCAACAGTCCCGAGACTGTTCCCGCGAGTGAACTCTGTGTTCCGCGAAGTGAAAACGTGCGATGGTAATTGCCAGTTGGAGCTAGCGATTCGTTTGCTGTTAATTAAGCAGGCCCTTTGATCGGCGAAGATAAGCGAGACAGAATATCCTGTCCTCGAGATCGAGCAGCTTCCGGGACCCGTTGTACATAGGTAATTTCGCTACTTTTCATTCGAACTTTCCCCCCCAGGCGGCTTACTCCGCCTCGCCCCCTTTCTCCTCGGGAGTCTCTTTGTTGCTTTCGGTATCAGACTCCCGGAGACTTTTTGCTCGTTCCAAGTGCGTCGTTAATGAGTTCGATTCGCGTTTCTTGTCTAGCAATCGGAGCCACGGTGTCATTGTGCCCAGGTACCCCCGGCTAGGGGAATTGAAAACGCGACCTTCCGTCCAATCGATCGTTTGTTGCTATTGTCCTACCCTTGGGACAGTTCTTTTCTTTCGCGTCCCCAGGACAGATCGTTTCGAGAGCGTCTCAGGATGTAACTCACATCCTGATTCTAGGCTTGATAGCAGATTACCTGGACAATTTGTCCGGTGTTGGCGCCATTGTCAGCGTGCCGATGCCTGAATTGATAATAGGCTACGGTGCGGACGACACGGTTGTGTTTACATAATTCATCGCGCCGGTGAGAACATCTTTGGCTCGGATAGACGTCTGTCTACACATGAACGTGATTTTCTTTCATTGTTTGTTTCATTCTTATCCTTAACCTTCTCTCTGTGTGTCGAGAGAACTCTCTGTGTATACGAGAGTAATCGCACCACATAGATTTTCGGAGTAAAATGAAAGAGAAAGTTGTGAAAGTGTTTTACCTTATAAACGTGACAAGGCTCTATTCATTTCGGTTTTCTGCAATTCTTGTCCAAATATTCAGTAATTGTGAAATGAAAAATGTAAAATGTAAAACCGTCAGTGGTGGGTTCAGTGTTAAAAAATTTGATACATATCACAGATAGCGTTTCTCGAAAATTTGTGGAAATTTTCCATTTTTCCCTACATGTTTTTTATACAGTGTCGAACGAAAAATATGTTATTCTTTATCTTCGAATTGTTGAATTCGACAGCTTTTATTTCGCACGAGTATCCGCAGTCCGTCGGTATTGAGTTCGCGTGAATAGTTGATTGATAAGCAGGCGGCCTCCAAGAGGCTCGCCAAGGGTCATCGCGAAAATAATTGCGAGTGAAATCGTTGCCGTAGCTGGGGAAGTATTCCTCTGTAGAAAGAGAGATCTACCAAAATACACGATTCCCGACAAATGTCTACCTCGTTACCGGCTCGCTATAAATAGATCCGAACGGCCTTCGTCAACCTTCTACGAGTTCGTCGACTTCGTCCAACCGGTACCCTACTCTTTGACCAACGGATACCTCGAGGGGGAAGGGTCTATGAAGGAATTCCGAAGTTTTGAGATCACGGATTCGGGCCACGTGGGTCGCGAGTTTTCGAGTGCTCCGGGTGCGAGAGCTGTCCGCTGAATGAACAGCTGTGAATGGCACATAACTCGTATTAACACTAAACCTACCGAGCCTTAAAGTAATTGGTACATGTTCCCTTATAAAAAATGACAAGATTGGTTTTACTTAGACTTTGTGCAGCTCCCATTGTAATATGTGCTTCACTGAAGATAAACTATTTTTATTATGGGTTTGCGATTTCTCTGATTGGACGTACTCGTTCCACCTATGCTATTAAACATCTTCCCGAGATAAATCAGCTTTCAATGGAAACGCGGAATTCTTTTGCCACGTGGCTGCGAACGTGATCGCGACTCTGTTGAATTGTGATACTCCGAAGCGGCCGCTAATCAAAGCTCGATACTCGATAGTCGCAGATAATTGTCCGCTATTTTTATCATTATTTTATGTTAACGTTAATGGAATTTTACTGGTTATTTAGATGTGAGCGGCATCCGTGATAACGGCTAATCGGTCAAATGAATTTACGTAATTGAGCAATAATTTTTCGAATGTATTATACAATGGAACGTCGATTATATCGACGCATAATAGGCGAAATTGTTTCGATAAGTGATTTTTCGGAGGACAGAGTTGTGTTACATAAAAGAAATATTTGAAAGTCGTGATTGGACAGCGGATTTTATGCATTTATAACAAAAGTGAGTGGGTCTAATTTGATAAAGTAAAACCATTAGAAAAATTTTAAAATACTGTTACATTATTTTTAATCTATCGAACTCGTTAAGAAAGAAAATAAACATCCGCTTCACTCCAGTTTGTTGCAATTACATTATTTTTAATCTATTGAACATATTAAGAAAGAAAATAAACATTCGCTTCACTCCAGTTTGTTGCAATTACATTATTTTTAATCTATTGAACATATTAAGAAAGAAAATAAACATTCGCTTCACTCCAGTTTGTTGCAATTACATTATTTTTAATCTATTGAACATATTAAGAAAGAAAATAAACATTCGCTTCACTCCAGTTTGTTGCAATTACATTATTTTTAATCTATTGAACATATTAAGAAAGAAAATAAACATTCACTTCAATCCAGTTTGTTGCAATTCCGGTAAAAAGTTTTTATTTTGCGTAAAGATCCGCTGTCTAGTCATGATGTACGACGCTGTGAAGTGAAAAATATATGGCGTCATTTAAGAATCATCGGTAACCTTCAAAAGACCTTGAAAACAACAAGATCTTTTTATATCGCCATAATTTCTTCTATCTTCAAGCATAACGGAGCTATGGGTGTTCTGTTTTCAGCTATGTTCTTACTGTAACCTACTTAAATGTCAGAAATACAATATGTATATACAGGGTGGTCCACTTAACTTGCACACCTACTTAACTTCCAAAGTACGCGTTGCACGAAAAAGTGTTGTATACAGAAGTTACATGGCCTGAAGGGGTACATTATTTAGTGTATTTATTTTTTTTTACAGATGGAAGCGTTTCGGAGATTTGAAGGTCACTTGGTTTTTTTAAATGGAATTCTATATTTTTTGTACCAAAATATGGAAGAATGTCGAATTCTCAGTAAAAAAGTATTGACCTTCATTAGCCCTAATCCTAACAATTAACGAGTAAAATTTTCAGGAAATAAAGTGAAATTACTCGTTAATTATTAGATTTAGGGCTAATGAAGGTCAATACTTTTTTACTCAGAATTCGACATTCTTCCATATTTTGGTATAAAAAATATAGTATTCCATTTAACAAAACAAAGTCGACCTTCAAATCTCCGAAACGCTTCCACCTGTTAAAAAAATAAATACACTAAATAATGTACCCTTTTAGACCATGCAACTTTTGTACACGAAGCTTTTTCGTGCAACGCATACTTTGGAAGTTACATAGGTGTGCAAGTTGCGTGGACCACCCTGTATATTAGTGGTGTGCAAGACTCTGTCGGGACGGGATCTTGAAGCTTTCGGGACTCTTGAGAATGTTCGGGGTTCCTGAAAATGTTCGGGATTTCTTACTAAAAAACAATATTAAAAGATTCCGTACGGTATCAGATATCCTGGAGGTTCACGGGAATCTGAATATTTTCGGAATCCCGTACCGACTCGATACGCGTCTTCCCATCCCGTCCCAAGCATCGGGTTTCGGGACTTCCCAGGATCTCGCACGCCCCATTAATATACACAGAAATAATCGCAAACGAGTCCATTAATTTTTCATACAGCTGAAAGCAAATCAAAGTACACTTAAGCAAATGCATGCATCAAAATAGCAATTAAATCGAAGACGAATGGTATTCTCGTGTACTAAGACCGTTTAAACCGTTTTCCATTTAGTGAACTCCGATACATAATTTAAAACATGGCGGCTACACGTTTCCAAATATAAACATTGTTACATGTGCTCATAATTATGACAGTGCTCGAATTGTAAGTGATATATTTCTAGCTTCGACATATTTAAAGCACTGTCTAGTTCGTTTTTCACAATATTTGACTTGGACCACTGTCATTACTATAGGTGCACATAGTTTATACAATACGTGTGACCTACTCGTTCTCCGATATCCAGTCGTTCCAACTACTGCAGTAATACTCTCTCTGTCCCATAATAATAGTAGCAAACGAAAATAAATATGGAACGCAACATTTATTCAGTCAAAAATCTAGATTACATTAAACAAAAAATTAAAAATATTACTCCTAACTTTTATTTCGAGTATTCAGATAGTCCCTGGATTTTTAAATAATTTCGTTACTGCATTTTAAACTTGTACAGTGGGTGTACAAAGTATTCGTACACCTTTTAAAAACTAATAACTTTTTTATAATTGTACCAAACGACCTGATTTTGTATAATCAATTAGAAGCATTAGTTTACAAACTGATATGCAAAAAAGATTTTCCAAAAATTACAATTTACTAGGTTGCAGGTAAAAGTAAAAAAGGTATTTTTTAAAACTTTTTTATTTGGGCCCTTAATGAAAATTGGAAACATATGTTTTCTAGATCCATGTTCTTTATACACATGTTTGAAATTTCATCGAAATCGATTGACGCAGGAAAAAACAACAGGCGTCGAAAGATGTACGATTCTGTGGATTTAAACAGAAACTGATCAAAAGTCGTGGGAAACTACGATTTTCACCATTTTAACCGCTTGTAGCTCGTGTGTATGTTAATCGATTTCAATGAAGTTTTCAACATGTGTATGACTAACATAGATCTACAAAACATACATTTTAAATTTTCATAAAGGACCCTAATAAAAAAGTTTTAAAAAATGCCTTTTTTATTTTTGCATTTAACCTTGTAAATTATAATTTTTGGAAAATCTTTTTTGTATATCATTTCGTAAACCAACGCTTTTAATTGATTATAAAAGATCAGGTTATTTGGTACAATTATAAAAATGTTATTAGTTTTTAAAAGGGTTGATATTCAACGGAAATAAAACAATTGATTTCGATCAGCGGATGAAATTAGAAAAATAGTTATAATTCGTAATGATTAGGTTAAGGAAAAAAATTTTCTTCTATAAAAACGCTATTATTGTTTATAAAGTTTCAAGAGACAAATTGCAAAAAAGGGCTCTGAGTGGGGCACCGAAATAATACGGAGAACATTTCAACGCAAAGAGCATAAAAAAATATTGCTCCTTCGCTTCAGGAATTGGGAATAAGTTCATCGAAAAATCAAGCTGTTTCGTATTTTCTGTCTTTGTCCTTTCTACGGGTGACATGTCTCCTCTCTGTCACAGCGCTGTAGGAGAGACAACGATCTCTCTATTCTTGTCCAGGAGCTTCTTAATTTCGCCGCATCTGTCGCTGAAGTCACAAAAAGTTTTTGCTGTCGCTCCCGCGCATCCATCGCCTAAAAGCAGTAGTCCGATATGGTGCATCTTTCCTCGCGCATGCGCGGCCAGAACAGTAACGTATCTATTGGGTTGGCAAGAAAGTAATTTCGGTATTTTACGGTGAAGTAAAACTGAATTTTTTTATTCAAGCGATGAACTTTTAATCAATAAAATATTTTCTTATTTATTCTTTTTGGCAAAAGATCATCGAACAAAACGGAAAATATCTTATTCAGTAAAGTTCATTACTTGAATAAAAAATTGGGCTCTATTTCACCTTAAAATACCGAAATTACTATCTTGCCAACCCATTATATTAGGATGACGAGGTAACAGAGCCCTGAGGCGGTTATATACTGAAACAATCTGTTCCGGACAAAAAGACTCCAGGACATGTCCTATTTTTCAGAATCAAATCGTATAAATTTTTTAAAATTCTGTGGGGTGCTCGAAGTACCCCATTTTATCGAGAATCTAACTTTACCGAGGCTGAAATCGCCCCGCATGCGCGAGAAAAGATGCACCGTGTCGGAACACTGCCTAAAAGTTGAAGTTGGTGTGTCGAAATAAATGACAGATGTCGTGAAATATTGATTTTGCGCTACAACGTAACTTACAGCTGCGTTCGCCAATAATTCCCGTTTAAATATTCACTTGCTACCATTATTACGGGACAGAGTATTAATTACTGTCTTCGGTAAACGTTGTATAAATCCTGCGAGTTTCTAAGCGGGCATAAACGTGTACAACTATCTATCAAGGTACTCACGTATGTATCTAACAATTCTAACGAAGCGAAGTGTTGTTCATTTTGCATATATGCATGACATGTGTACTATTTTATCCGATATGTATGCGCATTATTTAGTATAAACGGGGAACGGTATTAACATTAATCTTCGCGACGAGCCTGGGGGTTGGGTAAACATTGTTTCAGGCAAGATAACAAAGGTAATCAGTATTAATTTTTAAATAATATTTCGAAATGTGTCGAACATAGTTAGGAGAACGGTAAAAATCGTGAAACGAGGCAGCGAATGATACAGAAATCCAAGTGACGATGCTCGCTTCTGGTTCGCCGAGTATTATTATTTCTGACACGTGTGACAAAACAATTCCTCCTCGTCCGCGGGAGTTCACTATAGCAGTCCGGTGGCCGTGTGAAACCGGAAATAGGAGTGGCGTGCCTGGTCAGACGTACCACGCGTTTTCCACGGTTCCTCCCGCTTTATAGTTTTATAAACGTTGTATCGCGTGATGCCTGTGTGGCGCTCACTACCGCTTCGGCCCGCAATTATCGTCGATTGTCAGAATCAGAGTAAAAACTGGATCGGTGTATGCGTGGCTCCCGGAGTAAAAGAGAGAGAGAGAGAGACAAGGATCAATAAAACCAACGTAAACGAGCCGCCGCTCCTCATTACGTTTCTCGGGGAGATCGTCTGATTTTTAAATTGCGTCCTTAAATTGAGCAGAACGAGCCAAGTAACCTTTTTGACGATGAACAAACACCTGTGCGAGGATTGGCACGTTTACCCGAGCCACCGACTGCGATTCCTACCTCTTTCTGGATCGTTGCTCGTACCTTAAATGTCGTTCCCAAGTTTGTACAACCTTGCGTTCGCTTTACCTTCTGGCGAACAGCTCTCCGTGCGCCGTTCTCAAACAGAATCACGCGAGAAATTGATAACGTCCTGCAATCTTCTTATTTATACGTCTGTGGAAAATGGTTTTCTTTATGAAACCTTCAGCGGCATATCCGTGGCGCTTTTCCCGATAAAACGAACCCAAACACGATGCAGTTACGGTCATGTTTACGCGTTTAATCCACGAGAAACTGGAGCCTCGATTATCCGAACCGACGCAGTATTACTTCTCCAAAATCCCATCGTCTGTGGCTAGGATTTCCTTGCGCAAAACTAGAATGATTTAACGCTTGATTTTAAACAAAATAGTTTCTTATGTCCTCCTGTTTCCTATTTCGAGTGTCCACAACGTGCATCTTGGCCAGCGCAAAGCTCACAACATGAATTATTCAGCCCCTTTTCCTGACTCTAATTCATACCGCGTTTTTATTGTTACTACTCCATTCTCTTTTATTAGACTCATTATTCCGCCACGCCTCGGATATCTTGAAACAACCGCGCACCCGTGCATTCATATCGTTCGAATCCTCTTTCACGGCGCGGAAACCGTTTTATAATAATCGCTCGATTAAATAATTGAATCCGAGCCGAAATTCCTGTTCTCGATTCTCCCGTTCGAAAAACGTCGATTTGTATGCGACCGACGCATCGGCTATTTACCGAGCGCGCACATTTTTGTCGCGTAATCGACGCGCCCGCTCATGCTTCGCGTCTCTCACCATCGTAAACAGCCGGGATAAAAATCGTTCCCAGGGAAATGCGTATTGGATAAACACGTCGCGGAATTCGAAAGAATCGGCGATTAGTCGGCGATCTTCGATCTCGACGAACGACGGAGAATTCAACGGGAGATGATCGACGCAGCGATTATGCTCGGGATGAGCTGACGAATCTCTGTGGACGAGGGGAAGAGAAATATTCGCTTCGTATTTCGTAGAACTACACGACGTACAGTGACTCGAATTAACACTAGATCTACCGAGCACTAAACGCAATTGGCATACATTGCCTTATATTAATGACAAAATTGCATTTATTTAGATTTCGTTCGAGTTTTGATTAAATATGTACTTCAGTAAAGAAGTTCACTAAACAAATTTTGCAGAAAAATATATTTATATCAATATTTCTGAAAGAAAAAATCTAGAAAAGTCAAAATGACTGGTCTGGTAAATCTAGTGTTAATATCCGGACGTTTTAAAAAAGACAATAACTTTCTTAGTATTGTACTATATGATTTGAACCTTTTTGGGAAGCAATTTGTTTACCACAGGATGTGAAAAGAAATTTTTTTAAAGATTTCAATTCATCGAAATTGTAGAAGAAATAGTAAAAATTGCATTTTAAAACTTTTTTATGTGGGCCTATATTGAAGATTTAGAAAATGCGTTTTGCGATTCCGACCAATTGCAATTTTTTAAAAAAACTTCTTTTCACGACATGTGGTAAACTGATTGTTCTAACTTCTCGAAAAAGTTCAAATCGTATAGTACAATTTTGAAAATGTGTATCGTCTTTTTTAAAGCGTCCGAATATTAATTCGAGTCACTGTACATTAGGGTGGACCATGAAATTTTGGGCACGCACCCCTCCAATATTGTTTCATTTCGTGAAAAAATGATATAAGGTGAAGTGCCCTAAGTCTGGACAGTCCAAAAGTGATACCTAAATCTGGACAATTGAATTTTCATAGTAAAATCAGTAATTAAAAGATTAAATAATTATATTATATATTCTCAGGCCTTAGCTACAAGTAGGTGTGAATATTATTTCATTAAGACATCAATTGAAATTTAAAAATGAATTCAAAGTTCATCTGAACACAGTATACAAAATAGTCTATTTACATGCGAATCATGTGCATTTATAGTTCGAACTTTTGTTAGAAAAAAAGATATAATTTAAGCCCTCAGACAAAAAATAATTATCACGCATAATAATATTGATATTTTAAAATAAATTGGCAATCAAGCTTAACGTAAATAATAATTATTAATCCAAATATTAGATGTCCAAGATTAGGACTGTTTTCAAATATAAGTACTCCATACTAGGACGCGATGACAGTAGCGTTCCCACTCTAAGCTTATACGCAATGTGCTTACGCCTGAGGCCGGACACGTGTTTGTGAATAAAATCAACGCATTGTTTGCAAATTATTTAACTACATGTATGCATAATTAGTCTTCTATTAGCTTGAATAACGTATGTAGAAAATGTATTCCGGTTGTGACGTTAATAATACTTTATGTTTACATCTTAAATCTATCAGTATTACTACCTAACCTTAAAAGTTGTATTATGACAAGTTTTATTAAAACAGTAAATGACAATAAATATATATTTGGTTAAATAATACAATACTATAATCTATGATAAGAATACTGCATATTACGCAAAGCATCTTCTATTCGTCATGCGCAACAGCGCCACCAACCAACGTTTTAGGTTATGCTCGCTCGATCAACTCGTAAATTGAATTTGTCCCGATATAGGCTTTACTTCTGTCCAGGTACTAGCTTAGATTGGATTTAATATGTCCAACTATAGGTTTGAATTATTCTTGTTAATACAATTAAGATATTAACCTAAACAATGATTTTTTTATTTTAAATTACTTTACAAACTCTGAACTGTATGTTAAAACTCTTAAGAAATTGTTTTTGTTTATTTAAAGTGATAAAATTTAAAATAGAAAAACATGCTGTCCAGGCATAGGGCACTTCACCTTACCTAAAATTTTAGATCAATCGGACATAATCGTGCCACATTAGGGTGGACCTTGGCTATGTTACACGTGGTGAAATTTCTTTTGCGAGATTTTTTTCACGCCAGATTGCACGCAAAATTGCGCAATTGGCTAAGAAAATAATTCCTGCAGTTGATACATTGACGTTGAAGTTGCAGAAAACATGAAATTTTATAGGAATGAGAATACATACATATGTATTTGAAAGGAAAGACTTTTGATTATGACATTTAGTTAGACGTTTAGAAATTCGCAACTTCAACGTCAATGTGGCACGTTTTCCCCGTATCTGATCAACTTTATCTTTTGCAAGAATCATTGTCTTACTCAATGGTATAATTGTAGGGGAGGGAGGGGGGGTGGAAAAACCATGAGTCAACTAGCCCTGGTCTCCCCTACTACCACGGAAAATAAGATTTTATTTGATTCGAGTTTCTCAATTTATTTCATATTTGATGCAACTAAAAAAATATATAAATGAATAACAGTGACAGCAAATCGTAGGAAGCATCGAATATTATTTGTTTCTTTTTCGAGCACCATTTCTAACTGGAGGACCACGTTGTTAACTTCGAATTGGCTCGCAGAATGGTTAATAAAATTGGCAGTTTTTCATGGAAAATATTGATTCTCGTGTTGGGAACGGCTATGCGCTATACATACGGTTTCCCTCCCATATCGCCTTCCTCTTCGATATTTGACACTTTTAACGAACCACCGTGGATTCCTTGGTGCAGCATCGGGACGAGTAATTCGAGAACCAAACCGGTTCGTTCTTATGAAATTTCTCGATGCCGTAAGACCCTTAGCATTCCTGAGTGGAGCGTATAACACCGCTTTTCATTGAATCTCGTCTCGCGCGAACCGTCTCTGCTCATATCTGTACACACTTGTATATGTACACGAGTATTTGCTACACTTGCATACGCGGAATCGGTCTCGTTTCACGTGGATGCTGCGAAGAGAAAGGAGAACGAAGTTCGGCGCCTGAAACCGAAACCGATTTCTATGGACGAATTTCACTGTGCAAGAATCATTCGACGCGTCTAATTACAATTTTTAGTACGAAAATCCACTAAGAATTGCTGGACTGCTGATTCTAATTCTGATTTCAATACAGGGTGAGTCCGAAGAAACAGAACACCTAAATATCTCCGTTACTTTTCGTTGTACAAAAAAAACTTAGGACAAAGTTACACTGTTTGAAGGGCTACATGTAACGGTGTAAGGGAAGAAACTTTCATGGTCATTTTTTATGAGATTTCAAGGTCATCGATGTTTTTTTAAATGGAATTATATACCTTCGTTAACGTAATGTTGTACCTGACAAAATAACGAATTCATCCATGTAACACAATATGACCTACAAATGACCTCCAACCCAGAAAAATGGAATAACTAAAATTCAACGTGTAAGATTCATTTGCTTTATTTCTGTTACGCAAAATGTTCAAAAATATTCCCTTGAGCTGCTATACATTCATTTAGCCGTGAAGTTACAGAACGTACTGCTGTGTAATTCATTTCTGTGGGAATCGACGCACAAGCCCTGACGATTCTTTCTTTCATGTCGTCTACAGTGGTTGGTGGTTCATGATAAACATCGTCTTTCAGTTTTCCCCGTAGATAGAAATCAAGGGGTGTAAGATCTGGTGAGCGAGCTGACCATAATACGGGTCCGTTACGTCCGATCCAACGATTTGGAAACTTGTTATTCAAGAATTGTGTTACGACACGGGAAGAAAGGGCTGGACATCCGTTATGTTGATACCACACATCTTCACGAACGTCCAAGGATGTATTTTCCAGGAGAATTGGTAACGATTCTCGTAAAAATGCAATGGATTTTTCTGCATTTAATGTTCCGGTGATAAAGTGAGGCCCAATTATTTCGTTATCTAAAATTCCGCACCAAACATTGACGGACCATGGTCTTTGTTTGTCGACTGTCCGTAGCCACCGCGGATTTTCAGATGACCAATAATGCATGTTTTTTAAATTTATCTGCCCGTGATTCGTAAACGAAGCTTCATCGGTAAATAATGCTTTATTAAAAAATGCTCTATCGTTTATCAATTGTCTCAATCCCCACTGGCAAAAGTTTACACGATTTACAAAGTCTCTACCATGAAGTTCTTGGTGAATTGATAGGTGAAAGGGGTGAAATTTTTGTTCATTGAGTATTTTCACTACACATTTTTGACTAATGCCACTTCTTCGTGCGATTTGCCTCGTACTAGCATGAGGGTTTGTATCCACTGCTGCCAGAACATTAATTGTGTTTGCTTCATTCCTTACAGTCTTCACCTTCGTACATTTTTTATTTGCAACACTACCAGTTTCACGGAATTCATTTATCAAATTGGAGTAAACGGAAACTGATGGACATTTACGATTAGGAAATCGACCCTTGTACAACCGCCTGCTTCTCTTACACACTGTCGACTTTCTCTATAAATGAAAATCATATCAATCTTATCTTCCTTCGAGTAACGCATTGTGGAACGTTCATCGATAAACTGATAGATTAGATATCTCAGAAACATCAGAAATCTGATAGCAAGAAAGTCTTCAGAGTAATTAGTAGTTGATAAACACGATTCTGTACGAACGCATAGGCGAAGGTATATGTATCATAAATGTCTTCCTGTCAACACCGAATCTGTTATTATGTTGTGTATTGCGATATATTTGAATGTATAGCAGCTCAAGGGAATATTTTTGAACATTTTGCGTAACAGAAATAAAGCAAATGAATCTTACACGTTGAATTTTATTTATTCCGTTTTTTTGGGTTGGAGGTCATTTGTAGGTCATATTGTGTTACATGGATGAATTCGTTATTTTGTCAGCTACAACATTACGTTAACGAAGATATATCATTCCATTTAAAAAATACATCAATGACCTTGAAATCTCATAAAAAATGACCTTGAAAATTTTTTCCTTTACACCATTACATGTGGCCCTTCAAACAGTGTAACTTTGTCGTAAGAAGTTTTTTTGTACAACGAAAAGTAACGGAGACATTTAGGTGTTCTATTTCTTCGGACTCACCCTGTATAAAATCATCAATTTTATGCTCCTGCATTTTTTGAATAATCGATTTCGCGACCAAAAATTCTGAAATAATTCGCTGTCGTGTCTGCCATTAGGTAGACCGTTCGTGAATTTTTTCGTAACTTTTTGTTCAGCAGAACAGAAGAAGTGCGGCATAGTTCAGTGAAAGTCACGAAAGGATGTAGACAATTTTTCGTTGAAAACCCGCCGACAATTACAGGCAAGATGCAAGCGGTGCCGGCTGAGAAATTCATTCGATCATGCTTCCCTGCAGTGTGGTTTATGTGGTGGAATGGACATGGTCGCGCGCGCGCGCGCGCGTGCCGCTTATGAAAGTCAAGCAGGCTCGTCGAATAGTTTCGCAGATGTGCAAGGGGTTGAAGTGTCGGAAGAAAAGGGTGGAGCGCGGGACAAGGGAGCGGGACGGGAAGAGGGTGAAATCGGAGGATCGTAAATTTGGTAGCGCCGGGGGTTCCAGAGTGGATACCGCGAAAAAATGGAGGAAAGGGGCGAAAAAATGGTGGAATACGTCGCGTTAAATGGTAACCCTGGCAAAGCTCGAGGCCGCCACGCTTATATTCTATGCACGTACAAATTCACGAACAAGATAGCCGAGAATCCTCCCCCTAGTTGGTAAGGGGGGTTGGATGATACGAGGGTGCTCTGCATTATGCAACCGGCCTTTTAAAACTGTATACATTGAAAAAGTTCCAGACGCGGTGAGTCAGTCCGAAAATTTAAATTGCGCCCTCGGTGCAGCGTCGCATGCAACTTTATGCTCCCCGGCCTCATTTTCCGTTTCTTTCGAGAGCCCGTCTTTCTGTCCCCTCCCCCGCGCTCTTCGTATCTTTGTCGCCCGCAACAAGCCGCGCTCCCCCCGCGATCCTTTATCTCGCAAGGCTTTTCCACCCCCGTCGGCTGCATCCCTTGTTTATTTATCATTCGCGTTGTTTGCTTGTTAGCTCGCGCGCAGGAGATCCCGTGCGCGAGAATCTGCGTTCGCCAGCTCTGAAATGACCGTGATAAAAGAAAAACTGTTAACACTCGCCAATAATTTTCAGACTCTGTTTATCGTGCAACTAATATTTGATCGAGCGAATTGAACTCTCTTTCATTGACATTTCACGGTAATTTCAACAACGCCCGCACGCTGAAAGTGAAAGGCGATTGTGCGGCTTCGGAATGGAGTCTGAGAAGGGGAAGGTCTGGATCCATCTACGCTTCTACACTTTGTTCCTCGCATTTTGTCGACTACGATGAACATTGATAGCCAAGTTCATATCTTGTTGAAGATAATTTCATATTTTAGACTGCCTACGCAGAGGGTAACGTGTTCCCCGATCCTAATACTATTTCAAGCAGAGACCGACAGAGTTATGGCAGTTTGTAATGGGTTTCGTTTAAAAGGTGGAACTTTTCTAAAAAATGTCTTCACATTATAACTTCCGGTGGGAACGGATAAAGAAGAGTTCGCGGGAAGTTTCAGCTCGAATGGAAGTTGTAAAATATAGAAATAAAAATTTGTCTGCCGCGGGAGCGGACAGTTGATCGATATTAAGAAAGTTCTTGATCATTCTGACGGAAGGATGTTCGATGGACAGTTCTCGATATTCCGAACACTGGCAAATCGGATTCTATAATCCGATATGTTTTGACTCGTCGCTAAAAACATATATCCTTCTTCCAGAAATCTGGTGATTTGTTTTTAAACAAAATATGTATGGAGAAAGCAAAGTGAACGCTTTAAATCAACGGTGATAACGCCTACAGCAAAGCATGGTGGAGGATCGGTACGGGTTTGGGGTTGTTTTTCTGCAAATGGTGTTGGCAATTTACATTTTATAGACGGGATATTAACAGTAGCAGGGTATGTAAAAATTTTGCAACAGAATTTACAAGATTCGATAATAAAAATGAACATCCACGGTGATTATATCTTCCAGCAAGATAACGACCCGAAATGTTTCAGTGAAAATGATATTCAATTGTTACCATGGCCTCCTCAAAGTCTCGATTTCAATTTAATTCACCTGTGGGTTCACTTAGATCGAAGTGTACGGTCCAGTGAAAGAGTGTAAACTAGCGGGACGGGAACAAGGTTTATCAGTGCCTAATAGACTTACAGAATAAATGAAACGTAAAAATTGTAACGTTAACTTAGTTCTTCGCGGAAAAGACGTAGAAAAAATCGGTTTTCACTTTTTATAACTACCGCGTACCAAACCATAAAATCTGAAAAAATTCATGAACAATATCTATAACAATATGTCGGTACTGTAAAAATATAAATGTTGTCACTGTAGAACTTCCATGTAAAATCCCTTTTTTTTGTATTTTTTAAGTTTTTTGATTTTTTACAAGCAGGATTTGCAATTTAAAAATCTGAAACCAATCGCAGAATATGTATTCGAACAATAACTATAACAATATATCGGTACTGTCAAAATATAAATGTCACTGTAGAACTTCCATGTGAAATCCGCATTTTTTCGATTTTTTGAGGTTTTTGATTTTTCACAAGCAGGATTTTCAATTTAAAAATCTGAAACCAATCGCAGAATATGTATTTGAACAATAACTATAACAATATATCGGTACTGTCAAAATATAAATGTCACTGTAGAACTTCCATGTGAAATCCGTATTTTTTCGATTTTTTGAGGTTTTTGATTTTTTACAAGCAGGATTTTCAATTTAAAAATCTGAAACCAATCGCAGAATATGTATTCGAACAATAACTATAACAATATATCGGTACTGTCAAAATATAAATGTCACTGTAGAACTTCCATGTGAAATCCGTATTTTTTCGATTTGTTGAGGTTTTTGATTTTTTACAAGCAGGATTTTCAATTTAAAAATCTGAAACCAATCGCAGAATATGTATTTGTGTCCTTGACATGTGTCAGATTTTTCTCGGAATTTCTAAACATCATTAACTAGGAAAAATAGGCCAAAACCTGGTTTTTCTATTTTACCCCGTAACTACCCTCCCGATCGAGATACAGGGTTGAAATTGTACTCAGTACATTTTTGATGCCCTATTGAATGATAAATGTCTCCTACTGTTTTCGATCGTAAATTGTTGTAAAACGAAAATTAATGATGATTTTGACGCACTGGTTCGATCAAGTATAAAGATACACACTATTTGCAAATTTTCACAAAACCTATTTCAACGTTTCGGTCTTAATGTAGACCATTTTCAAGAAATTTCTAAAGAATTGCGTCTGTAAAACAATAAATGTTACAAGAACGACCTTTTCATTTTTATGGATTTAAACTAATGTGAGAAAAAAGCTACTTACTTGCGTAGTGCAAAATAAACTTAATAATTCATATTTTAAATTTTTCAAAAGACACGTGTTGGTACCATGTAATGAATTATAATTGAATCACTATGACATATAGAAACGGAACTAACTTCAAATCGATTGCTAATGCGTAGATCGATATTTGGCGCTAAATTCAAATCATACATAACCAATATAATCCTCATTCTTTTTTCTGCTTTTATACCATATTATAATATGGTAATTATTAATTAACATTCAATTTCATTAAATTATACAACACCTATGTGTGTATGTGTCAATTGAAGCAATGAAGCTGTGTCAGGAATTTGTTTAGAAAAATTCATCATATTACATTACTGGTTCAGTAATGTTGTGTAATAATCATGTATCTTAGGGGTTTCGTACCTAAGATTTACGCTACGATGTTTAATCATGTGAATTGTTTCTAATAATATCCTTCGATGTAAATCTGCTTCTCGGTCAATTATTTTTACATTCTCAAAGTCGAATGGGTGGTCAAATTCAATTGAATGCTTCGTCATTGCAGTATGATGTGAAGGATTGAGGAAAATATTGCGTCTATGCTATTGAATGATTCATCGACGAATAACTGGCGACGGAATAAAATCGCGCGCCTGTTATTAGTTATTTACAAATTATCATAGTAGTTAGTTAGTTAGTTTGTTCTTTACCCTATATTAGGGATGGCGTTGGAGAGCCGAATCACATTACATGCCCATGGTTTACTTTATGTGTAGAGCTCAGCTACCTAATTACTATTTAGTCTATGTATAAAATGATACGATAATATGTTGATATGATGTGATGTAAATATATGTTTTGGCATAACTTTGGTTTTAGAGTTAATTTGTACTTTGTGAAATATAGAGGAAAACCCCTTTCAGGATGTTACCACCTTTGGATGGAATACGTTTAGATTGCTTTGTCAATCTGTAAAAGGAAGGCTGCTAAAGCCCTCAGTACTGAGACGTCTTTTTTAGCTATTATTTTGGTGACTTCTTCTTCTAATTCTACGTCTTTTGTGGCGAATTTTCTTATCAGTTTCTTCTCTTTCTCTCATAAATAGGACAGTTCCAAATTATGTGTTCTATATCTTCCATTTCATGTCCGCATTCGCATTGGGTATAATTGATATAGTTTTTCCTGTACAGTGAGGCTGCCAGGTTGTAGTGGTTTGATCTTATTCTGCTTAACATGTTTATCGAGCGTCTTCCTAGGTTTTTTATGGCTTCAAACCATGGTTTTCGTTTGCCTATATTGCTGTCTGTGGTTTCAAAGTATTTGGTCCCTTTATATAATCCTTCATTTTTGTGCTTTTGGTCAGATTTTTGCCACTTGCTATCTTTATCATAGTAGAAATGCATAGTAGCAATATCTGTTCCTACGCCTATGAACGATGGGAGCTACGCGTGAGTCGAAAAGTGGGGATCGGGCGGAGCGTCCGCAATGCCCTTCTTGCCCCGTTCCCGTCCCGCTAGTTTACACTCTTTCACTGGACCGTAAGCGAGAAATTACGGAATAATAAGTCAGTGTTTAAACGAGCACAACCGAGTGCTTGTAATATTATTGACGAAAATGTTGCAAATAAATTGTTTGGAAGTATGCCTAGAAGACTTGGAGAGGTCATAAGAAACAAAGAGTACCACACTTCATATTGATTATGTCGTTTCATTTTTAACAGTACACTCAATTACGAATTATCAATGCTGGCAACATACTTTCCGCAATCGATAAAAAAGTTATTTAATTTTTTCCGTCATTATTATAAACTTTATGTCATCTTTGGTGGTACACATACTAGTTTGTACTATATTAAATAACATACAAAATATATATTTTCGATTAATTCCTAAATGATTGATTTAAAATAGAAAAAAATATGCATTTTTGAGACGTGTCAACGTACTTTCCGCGGCGACCGTATCTGCAACGTCCTCGGCGTTGACTAATGTCTTTCCGTTTATGTTTAACGAAGCATCGTGGCCCATAAAACGCGCGACATCAGCGACGGGTCGTGTCGTGCATCGAGACGGTGTCGATACCGAGACGTTTATCGGTCGAAACCGGGTATAAAAACCACCGGGCCATGCTATTTGTATTTCCCTCCCGAGAATCTCTCTCGCGACCACTTTGCGTCCGATATCGCGCGCAATTAATATGCTGATTACGTCCGGTAACGTGCAGAACAGTCCGTTTCGGAGATAATATTAGGTGTCCCGGCCGTCTCTTATTTTTCAACCCGGCTCGAAAGCCAGAAAAACCTGTCCGACGGATCCTTGAATACTTCTTCGACACTCATGCATTAACCAAAAACAAAAAACATGATTACGCTTCTTTTCGAACAGAATATTATTAATACGAACGACCCGCTACCGCGCGAATGTGTACCGGTTACACTCCAATAATTCTATGTCGATAATTTTGCAACAACGTGCAACGGATACAATGCTCGCAGTAATGTATCACAGCGCTATTCATCTATAATATCAATCGAACTACCATAATATTATAATCACTTCCGGTATCACTAACGAGTATACTCGAATGCACCATTGGTCCCTAACTCCAATCATTCGCTAAATAGATAAACGAACGTATTACCGGTCGTATTCCCCGATAATACAGGGTGAATTCGATAAAGCAGGACACCTAAATATCTCCGTTACTTTTCGTTGTACAAAAAAACGTCGTAGGACAAAGTTACACTGTTTGAAGGGCCACATATAACGGTGTAAGGGGAAAAAAAATTCAAGGTTATTTTTATGAGATTTCAAGGTTATCGATATTTTTTTAAATGGAATGTGGTATTTTTTAATACATCAATCGATGCAGCTGGGACATTCGTTATAAAAAAGTACTAACCTATGTATGTCGAAAAGTTAGTAGTTCACGAGATATTTCGATGTAAATAACTCCAAAATACCATTACTGTCGTACTAAGGCGTTACACAAGTAAGTAAACACTAACGCCTTAGTACGACAGTAATGGTATTTTGGAGTTATTTAAATTGAAATATCTCCTGAACTACTAACTTTTCGACATACATAGGTTAGTACTTTTTTATAAAGAATGTCCAGCTGCATCGATTGATGTATTAAAAAATACCTCATTCCATTTAAAAAAACATCGATGACCTTGAAATCTTGTAAAAAATGACCTTAAAAATTTTTTCCCTTACACCCTTACATGTGGCCCTTCAAACAGTATAATTTTGTCCTAAGAAGTTTTTTTGTACAACGAAAAGTAACGGAGATATTTAGGTGTCCTGCTTTATCGAATTCACCCTGTATACAGTGGGTGTACAAAGTATTCGTACGCCTTTTAAAAACTAATAACTTTTTTATAATTGTACCAAACTACCTGAATTTTTATAATCAATTTAAAGCATTGGTTTACGAAATGATATATAAGAAAAATTTTCCAAAAATTATAATTCACAAGGTTACATGCAGAAATAAAAAAGGCAATTTTAAAACTATTTTATTTGGGTCCTTAATAAAAATTTAAAATAGATGTTTTGTAGATCTATGTTAGCTATACACATGCTTCAAATTTCATCGAAATCGATTAACATACATACGAGCTAGAAGCGATTAAAAATGATGAAAATCGAAGTTTTAGACGACTTTTGATCAGTTTCTGCTTAAAATCCACAGAATCGTTCATCTTTCGACGCCTGTTGTTTTTTCCTGCGTCAGCCGATTTCGATGAAATTTTCTGTATGTGTATAATTAACATAGATCTACAAAATATATAATTTAAATTTTGATTAAGGGCCCAAAGAAAAAAGTTCTAAAAAATGCCTTTTTTACCTTTACATTTAACCTTGTAAATCAGAATTATTTAGAAAATCTTTTTTGCATATCATTTCGTAAACCAATGCTTCTAATTGATTATAAAAAATCAGGTCGTTTGGTACAATTATAAAAAAGTTATTAGTTTTTAAAAGGTGTACGATTACTTTGTACAGCCACTGTAGATTGATTTTCCATGGAAAAGAGACGAACGTATTACTGATATGAAATCTTTGAAAATTGTTTCTTTTTGTACAGAGACAAGTACATTATTACCTTCTAATGGCAGGTATCGTCTATCGCTGAAGTGTCTTCCTGTTAATGTCGGATATAGCTCGAACATTCCGTGTTGCACACGTGGCGTTAACCCCTCAACCCAGTTCCATGTGCTTAATACGATAATCTCTACAACATGTGTTGGTATGCATGTCGTGCGACGCCTGCACCGATACGCTTTGATGAATTTCAATTCTTCCAAATTCCCAATCGAAATATTAAGTGTTCATTGATAAGAGATCCCGCGCGAGTTACGAGCCGATTCGATATATCTCTTAATACATAATCTCTCTATCGGGACTGCAAATTTTCTGGGAAACGCAATCAAATTATTTTGTTATTTCGAAACGGACGACGCGAATTAAATCTTTCCACTAATGAAACATGAAATGCTGCAATTTTTAAAATCGTTTTCTAATCAATTCGAGAAAGTTCCGGCGATGGTGAAAGTGATGGTCGACGCGATTAGCCAACTTTCCAAGACCGTGCAACGCGTGAAATCGCTGAGATCGACTTTTTGAGAATAATTTCGCAATAGGGTTGATTAAAAGTCCAGGTGTGGCGATCGAGACAGCGCTTCTATTTTCCCCCATTTTTTTAGGTTAAGGATGAGCGGAAAAAATACATTTATGTACACCCCCTGACGAGGGGTTGTTCCGGACTCGGGGGGGGGGGGCAGCTGTTCGGTTCCCCTAGTACAGGAGTCGGCAACCTGCGGCTCGCGAGCCACATGCGGCTCTTTGGATGTTTTTTCTTATGAATAAATAGATTAGTTTTTTTTTATCAAATAACTTTATTTATGCGAGTACTATTTATTGTTGGCAAGAAAATATTTTGTGGCTCTTTAAAAACTTTGAAATTTTGTAAATTGTAATTTTTGACTCTTCCGACTCAAAAGGTTGCCGACCCCTGCCCTAGTACCCTGTTGCGTATGCCGACGCTTCCGTTGGTGACTCTTGACCCTTCCGGAAATATGTATCGAAACAAGGGGCCTATTTAAGAACAAAGGGCTGATTCAAAATTAAATCATACTGCGGCTCTTGCAGGCGATGCAGCGAGTTGCATAATTTCCAAGAATTCAGTCAATCAGAAGTCCCCCCTTCGTCTAGGCCAGGCCTGGCCAACCCAAATGGTTCGACGGGCCACTTTGCTTTACTGCGGGCCGCACTTTAGGCATACAATGCTTTTAAAAAATGTAATATAAATACAAAATGAATAAAATTTTATCGTTATACAATGATTCAATATAATTAACTCTCGGGTCTTAATTAATGAGATATTTGTTTATTCTTTCTTTCACTTAATTTTTGCAAATCTATATATATATGTTCGACGTTGCACATCTTCTGTTAGCCGGTTTTCTAAATTGGTATCAGTTAATGATGCACGTGATGAACTCTTTGTTTCATCTTCGAAAAAAATATTTGATAAACATATGTGGATCCAAAAGCACTTACAACTCGTGCAAAATATCTCAAGTTGGAATATCTCTCGGAAGTAGGGTTGCCAGAAATGTTTTATCCAAATATAGAAGAAGTAGTGAAAACTGCAATTATGTATACAGGGTGAGTCCGAAGAAATAGAACACCTAAATATCTCCGTTACTTTCCGTTGTACAAAAAAACTTCTTAGGGCAAGGTTACACCGTTTGAAGAGCCACATGTAACGGTGTAAGGTAAAAAAATTTTCAAGGTCATTTTTTTACAAGATTTCAAGGTCATCGATATTTTTTTAAATGGAATGAGGTATTTTTCAATACATCAATCGATGCAGCTGGATATTCGTTATAAAAAAGTACTAACCTATGTATGTCGAAAAGTTAGTAGTTCACGTGATATTTCGATTTAAATAACTCTAAAACATAGCTGCCTGAACCTAGGCTCGTAACAACCCACTAAAAAGACCGCTCATCCAGGGCCCATGGTCCTTACAGCCAAGAACATGAGTGGGTGCTCTCGGATAGATGCTGGTGAGAGAATGTCCTCACCAGCATCCCGAGAAGAGATATTTTTCTGAAAAAAGGGCCCATGGTCCTATCTTCTCAATCAACTGAGGCCAGAAAGAGAGAGAGCAGTTCAGGGACCCGCTGTTTGCATATCTGCCTAAACTGTTCCATGATTTCGGACTAATGCCCCACTCCTGTTCGTGTCTCAAGCTTTTATTTCCCCCTGGAACCACGGAAAAACTTATCAATTAGGCAGCTCACGGCTCGGCGCGGCGTCGCGGTACAAATAGTTCGTGTTTGCACAACACACGGCGCATGTACACTGCGCGCCGTCTGTTGGTGACAAACGCGGTCGTGTGTCGACTGTTCATACAGAACAGGATCGAACGCATCAAGTAAATCGGACCTGTATAACGCCGGGAGGTTTTCGAAACACGTATATTTCCATGTGACCACGAAGTGACCTTGAACGCGAAAAAGTCATTCCATTAATTGTCGCAGCATTTATTAAAGTACCCGGAAGAAAATTGGATGGTCGGAAAACGGGTAGGAAAATTTAGAGTGCAAACATGTTCGGAGTAGGAAAAGCGAAACGGTGTCTCATATTCGTAGCGTCTCCGGGAACAATTACTCGAACAATGCCGGGGGATTAAGCGGGCGCGGTAAAGGGCGTTTAAGAAGAAGGTACGTAATAAAGAGCGGAGGAAATGATTGTCCGCGGAAGAATAGGGTCGGACGACGCCGAAAGGCGAGGGACGAGAAGTAGTGTAACAGCGTCGTGGGCGTTGTGAACGGGGACGCGAAATCTCTGGGATATACGGTCAAGGTGGTAAGGAGGCTATCTATTTACGAGCCACGTTCGTATCTCGGAGATAGCGGGGCCGGCCGTATAGTTCGCGGCGCGGCATGAATGGCAATTCGCCTCACGGCGAATCATTCAAGCCGTACGTCACACGAGCCTCGTCCGTGCAACGATGCACCGTGTATCAATCTGTTGTGCACCGTGGCGCGCCTCCGCTTGCACCAGGTTACACTCGCGGGGGAAATCGACCGTGTCCATGACGCGACCTCGGACTTGGACTTTGCCGCGATCCACACGTCGCTACCTGATCTATCAGAGTCATCAACTGGGTACCGATGCAGCGTCGCCAGAATCGACCAAAACTGGTCGGTTTTTCCTCTCCTCCTCTTCCCCTTCCAGTATCCCGTTCCAGCACCGTGAGAATATTCTAAAATCCCCCGCTAAGGACGTGGTCACGTATTAATCTGGTCATCGGAGAGGGTGTAAACCAGGCATGCACAGATCTTAGCTCTCAGAGCGGCTCTTGTGCTCCCAAACGGCTCCCGTGCGCTCTCAGAGCCGTGACCTAGCTCGGACGTATGGAAGGGGAACCCACTAAGCGTCTTCTCTCGCGTTGCGTTTACAAGTCATGCTTACAATTAGTGGGTTCCCCTTCCATACGTCCGAGCTAGGTCACGGCTCCGACCCGGCTCACGAGCCTCGGAGGCTCGGGCTCCCAAATCGTGCATCTGTGCATGCCTGGAGTAAACTATATTCCCCTCGATTTCCTCGATCCACCGATGTCCCGGGCTGGTAGGGGAATTGAGGGGAATACGGGCGCGTAGCGTCACATGACCGATTGGCGGCGGAAGGGGGAATATGTCGCGGCAGAATGCGCCGCCGAAGAACAACCTAAAAGAGCAAATGGCTGATCCGACGATAACACTAAGGGCCCGTTCATACACAGCGGAATCCGCGCGTTTTCGACCGCGCGATTTGAACCGCGTCAAAATTGACAGTCGTTCAGGATGAGGCGGTAACCGCGCGGGCATACAGGAGAGGGACAAAGATTTAGCTTACAATTAGGCCCCGTTCAGACACGGCGGAATCCGCGCGTTTTCGACCGCGCGATTTGAACCGCGCGGACCTTATTTACATTAGCGTATATGGATTCGTTCACACGCATCCGCGAGGTCGGACAATCAAAAACAAAAATCGCGCGGTCGAAAACGCGCGGTTTCCGCCGTGTCTGAACGGGCTCTTAGTACGAAGATTGAAATCGCGCGGATTTGACTTCCTGCGGTCCAGAGGCGGCAGCCGCGCGGATCTTTAGACCGCGCGGTCACGTGTGAACGCATCCATTCAAAGCCAATGTAAATAAGGTCCGCGCGGTTTCCGTCGTGTCCGAACGGGCTCTAATGAGTGTTTCGGTTAATAATGGCGAATTTTTCGCAAAGTTTGGGCGTTTATTTCCATAACTGTTAATTTTTGGGAAGCAAGGTAATTTTGTAATAAAGAAAAAGGCAGATATATTTTAAACGATATTTATACATATAGATGTTCTCTCTTCCAAAGCTAGGCTTTGACTGACTGTGGTCCGGAGCTCGCCGATACATTTTATACCAAAAACGTGAGTCATGTCAGCATGCGGACCCAAAAGGTCCGCGGCTCTATCTCTTATTTTATTTAAACATAAACATATCACGAAGTTTAATGTAACAGGACCCGCAGATATGGTCCCTGGAATGTTTAAAACAATAGTTCTCGGAACAGTATTCATTTCTGTATCATGATGTCATTATCAACACCCGCAGATATGGTTCCTGGAATGTATATGTATACAATAGTTCTCGGAACAGTATTAATTTCTGTATGATGTATCATAGTTTGGCCATCGTTAGCTATGATTTTTTCCCATCCTTCTGTCAAAGTATGGATTCCGCGTCGAAAGAACTTTTCGTTTTTGGAGGCCAACCATTCATCAAGCCATATTTTCGCTTCTTCGTAAGAATGTAAGTGTTGTTCTGAAAGTCCGTGCTGCATCGATCGAAATAAGTGGTAGTCCGAAGGGGCTAAGTCCGGTGAATACGGCGGGTGGGGTAGGACCAGACTTCGGCAAACGCTAGTCACAAAAATGATTATTGACTAATAATTTCGTAAGCTCTACAAAAGAGACTAATAATTAAGGACTAATTAAATACTTGAGCGTGACAATGACTTATAACTATATAAGTATTTAAGCGAAATGACTAATGAATAATGACTAAATTTTTATTAAGGATGACTATTGACTACTGACTATAATGGCATAACTAATGACTAAATACGTAATCAGAATTCACTATGATTAATGACTAAAAATGCTTATAAGCTAAAATAAGGTATAATAATAACAAAAAAATGTCATATTAGTTTATAAACGTATAAAATACAGATCATGACACGTTTAGTCACTGCAAATTCCGATATGGTTTAAGTATACATATTAATGTATGTTAATCGCACAATAGTGACTGATGACTAAAGATTGATGACTGATCATTTAAACTAACTAATGATTAATCGTAACTAATAAGCAATAACTAACGATTACTTAGAGTTGTGACTAACTAGTGCCATGTAGTTATGACTAACTAATCAAAAAGTTTTAACTAACTTTTTTAAGTTTTGACTAACAATCAATCAGACTATTAGTCATTTTTAATTATTAGTTGATTTTTGCCCATCTCTGGTATAGACTAATAACGCCTATGGTGTTTCACAAGATAAACATACGCCTTCAAAAACCAGTTCGTTATTAATTGTCATTGTAAATAAAATATAGTTTTATAGAATATAGAAGGTCACCTTCATATCTCTAAAAAAAATTACATAAAAACAAAAATTTTTTTGGTATCGTATAAGCCCCATTTTACCATTCAACTTTGTCCTTCAGACATTGGACGTATCTTTAACAACAACAAAGATATTTGAGGTGGCAAAATGTGGCGCCCCACCCTGTATAATATACCGTGGTCTATACCAACAAATGTATTAGTAACGCCAGCGCTCGGATTTACTTACCCGCGACGGCGGAGTTTCGAAGGCTACGCCCCCTCGACCCGGCCGTGCGTCTCGCTCCCCTAGTTCTCCTAGGCGCCACGAATAGCGAGTATGGAATGCGCCGAAGGAGCTCCGAACTAGGACCGCCACGGGGAGCGAGACGCGCGGCCGGATCGAGGGGGCGTAGCCTTCGAAACTCGGCCGTCGCGAGTAAGTAAATCCGAGCGCTGAGTAACGCCATCTCTTGGCAAAAACGACATTATTACCCGAAACACCTACTTACTTCGATTAATCCGATTGAGAGGCTGCAATTCAGTGGCCTGCTCGTCGGAGATGCTCGAGAACGAATTAGCCGACGGTGAAATTCATCTCCCGCAGGTAGATCTCGCTTTGAGCAGCGTCTAGCACGCGTGTCGAGCTATCGTCGGAAATCGACATTCGGAAATAACCGGCACCCTATCTTCCGAACTTTTCCAATCATACCTGGGCGGAACTCGCCGGGGAACCAGCAAGGGGAA
Organism: Lasioglossum pauxillum; assembly: GCA_933228785.1. Taxonomy (NCBI): domain Eukaryota; kingdom Metazoa; phylum Arthropoda; class Insecta; order Hymenoptera; family Halictidae; genus Lasioglossum; species Lasioglossum pauxillum. The sequence goes on from OW121704.1 coordinate 35,235,203, forward strand.
AAAGGAGAACGGGAAGGCGTAATGAAAGTTCACCAGGGAGAACTTCCGTCGAGGAACTTCTCCCTCTCTCCTGCCCCTCCCGCCGGTTAGGTCCGTTTGCCGCGTCTCTCCGGGAGAGGAGAGGAGAGACGTCCACGTTGACCCTGGAACAATACCGTGCGCCCGGTTGATTTATTTCACCGGCCTGATTAACGCCTCGCGGAAATATATTTTGCTGTCGGGAACAGCGGCCCGGGTCCGTCGGAATTTTTACCTCGTAATGAATAGTCAGGAAACGGCTACGTGAAACCGCTCTGACAAGTATCCTTTTCTATGGTCGTCGGGCGCCTCTCTCGCGAACCGGCAACGCCGACTGCGAATTCTCTCTGCCGCGGAATATAAAACTTTTCCCGGCCGCATCCATCTCGCGCGCTCTTTGTAGCCTCTGGAACACTATTTAAGTCACTCGTGTACACGATCATCTATATTTACGGCCGCGTACGTCGCTGGCCGACGCCCGCGGTGGGGAGAACGTCTTGTACCGACGAACAAATGTCGAGAACAGCGACACTTTTATCTTCATTTTACAGCTGTTAGTTCCCCAGAGAAAATTTTCAAATATCGATTTTCCACCCTTGTGTATTTCACTCGTTTTAATTTTCGCATTCTCGGCGGCGCGGTCATGATTCACCGGTGTTTGCGGGGAAATTTTATGCCGCGGTGCCAACACGTGGGGGCCTCATAATTTATTTAATCTCGGGGAGAATGCGCGAAGGAACGGACGTAAGAAATTACGTCGGAATATTCTACCCGATGGGGACACGGTTTAAATAATGCCGGATGCTCTGCGGCACCTCTCCCGGGAAAATAAACAGAAATTTTCGTGGCTGAAGAAGAGGAAAACAAGAAAATAATGTTTCACGTTTTTTTATTATAATCGAAGAGGTTCGTGGAGAACATTTTGCAATTTCGTAGTCTGGTTATCGACAGATGAGGCCAAGGGGTCGCGATTAGAGACGTTCAGCGATAACGGAGAGGCGACGCGGCCCACTTCGGAAACTTGGTCGCCGCGATAGTGTAGCACGGTCCACATAAACAATAGAACCCGATGAGAACTAGCGTTGTGTCAACTGACAGCAGGCTTAAACTCTTCCGAGCGAAGCACTGGCCGGAACAACGGAGACTGATGATAATGTCTCTGACTGATATGGACACGTGTTCCATTCCACTTGATCGCCGCTGACTCGGCGAATACTCTAACGTTCGTATACGCGAAAGAGATCTGCACGATGCTCGCGGAAAATGATTTCTCACCCGGATTTCTTAGATTAACACTGAACCTACCACTGCCGGTCAAATGACGGGTTTCATTTTTTTCATTTCCCAATTATTAAAATTATGAAGTGGGTTACATAAAAATTAATTCGATAGATTTTTTACTCGGGCACATATTGTAATAAAAATTGCGCAGAATCTAAATAAATAGAGCCTTGTCATTTTTGTAAAGCTAAGATACTTTAGTCGCTTTTAGTGATCGGTAGGTTTAGTGTTAACCACCCGGCGGGCGCGCCCGAATTTATTATGGCGCACAGCGGGCCAGATCGACGCGCTAGTTGTTCATGGGCTAAAAAATCAAAGTCCTCATATCGATTTGTAACACTGAACCTACCAAGGTCAAATGACCGGTTTTATAGTTTCCAATTATCGAAATTATAAAGATTCATTTGTGGAAGATAATTGAATAAATCTCCTTTTCCAAGCATCTATTACAGTAAAGTCGCGTTTACTGTCCGCGATCGGGTACGCGATCACTGTCCAGTGCCTACCCACTCCACTGTCACGCTGTCCTTCTCTACGTTCGGCTTTCTTTTGAACTTTCGGCGAGGTCGGCGCGGTAGACGCAGTCATAAAAAAATAATGTCGTAATGCGATTACTATCCGTGCAGAACAGAGGCTGTTGGACAGTAAACGCGACTTTACTGTATATTGAAAATTATTTAAATAAAAATAAATTTTTAAAAAACACCACGTTTGAAAACGGACTAAAAAGTATAAAATCATTTTTCCCAACGCCATACAGGCTCCTAACTCTATATAGATTCCTAACCCCATCGTTGAACGCGACACGTAAATACTACCGAGCGTCGCACGGGGAGGTGTAACGGTTAAATTTAATAGTTTATATCTCCTAAACGCATAGGTTTTTAAACAATTTTTCTTTTAATATTGCATTGTCATCCAGTTCTGAGCTATGTTTAAAATTTCAAGTCTCTAGCTCATCGGGAAGTTAGTTTAAAATCAATTGCAAAAATTGTATCGAACAAATAAACAGACAGACAAGAAAGCGAGCTAATAAAAACGTGGTAAAATAACAGACAATCTCAATGAATTTAGTGTTGCCATTTTTCTAAGGCAATATTTACCAGATCCTTTCAATGCTTGGTAGGTTTAATGTTAACGAATGTATAATGTTTCTTAAACGTCCATTACATTCGAAAACGATAATATTAATAAAAGTTATTAAAATCTCTCGTTACAATAAGCGTTCAAAGATCAAACTTTTTCAGACACCATTTATCACCGAAAAAATTCCTTTTCTTCATAACGATGTTCTGGAAATCCTTTTGAATATTATGTGCCCAAATTTGTTTTTATGAATAATGTATATCTACGTTGAGAACGCGCCAGGAATTAACCATTATTGTTCATAATTTATTATAGAAAAGTTAGCCAACTAAAGACAATCGTGAAAGTTTTTCACCTTTGACAAGAGATACAGTTGAGATTCGTGTACATTCGTGTGCTCTAACAAAATGGAGCATTTTCAGCAACATCTCCTGTAAAAGATGAAAAACAAGTTAAGGGTTTATTCGATATTGTGGATGAAATGAGCCCCGAAAAATGATTTTGCACCCGAATTTCTTAGATTAACGTCTTTCATGTTTCCCGCATGAATTTGTCTACTTTATTCGGATATTATCTTTTCATTTCTGTGCAAACCTTGATAAATTTGATCATTTTTCGGTCGAGGGACTCGGCTGCTTCCATGCACGCTGCTGCACCACCAACCCCATCGATATTCATTGTTGAATGAAGATCAATATTGTCTTTACGTCGAACTACTTCAACTACATTTTCCTGGGGCATGTGGGGTAGACCGAAATCGAATAAAGTGTTTCGCTGTCCCGAGTTCGAGAACTAGGCCACGAGGTCCTTTCAGGGCTTGGCCTTGTCGTTGTCGCGTCGCGTCGCTGGTTCAAAGAAAAATCAGCTGGATTGTTCAAACAAAAATGATTGTTGCACCGAATTCCTATGCAAAATTTCATGAGTCTGTCAGGAGAAGAAGCACACGCGATTATGGCACATGTTCATTCATGGAACCGTGTTTAATTGTGCTGTCCCCGGTACTCTGTTATCCAGTTTACTATTCGAAGATTGTTGCTTGACACTCTCGAGCGTTTCCAAGCCATAACAATTAATTACCGAGCCAAAGTGGGGGTAAGTGTGGAGCTATAAAAATGCATGGCTGATTTACTGACCGTCATAAAACACGCAGGCTTAATGAAGGCACGCTGTAAAAACGTAAACTCAATTCGCGTTTTCTCGACAACTTCGGGACTCGCAACGCGATACATTTCGGTGTATTATCGTTTGCTCGTCTTTCCCTGTGGTACTTCACCATCGACGCATGACGGTGAGTCACCATTGCACACTCGGCCACGAGGAACTTCCTTATCACTTCATGTTTCGCACACGTGTCTTCGTTTCGTCCAAGTAATATTTCATTCTCATGATGTTCGAATAACTTCCGAAGGATCGCTGAAAATATTTCGTTTCCTTGCATTCGTGAGAAAAGAGCACGTTCATATTTCTTCGGTGAAGCTTGCTTTTATAAATTTGCAACGGTGTTCCATTATACATGTGTGTCACGTTTCGCCAACATCAGAGAACTATCCGGCCCGAGTTATGCGCATCGATACATTTTTAAAAGTATCTCATTACTTTTTAATCGAGTTACGTTCCCACATAAATACGGAAATGAGCGTGCGCGTCTCGAGGAGACTTTCTCCCCTGCGGCTTATCAATCATTCATTATTCCGCAATTATTCCGCGATGTTCAGATACTAGTTGTTCTTACATTTATCACCGCGACGAAATTTTTTCATCTGTTCCGATGTGGAGGAAGTGAAACGACGACGTGCCGTTTCAAACAGCACGATAATAACTGTAAGTAGCGGAGCGTGCGAGTCCGCCACGATTTACCTCGATAAAGATGCTCTTATGAGGCAGTATAAAACGTCGAAACGATCTTGTGATCCTTGCTAGTTTGTGCTTGTGTCATAACCCGCGATCTCCTCTCTCCAGGGCCGGAATGAAAAGGGAAAGAAAAAGAAGAGAACGTAATAGGAAAAGGACTTCTACCTAGCGTGTTGCGTTTTTATTACTCATATATTTAGATAAAACTCCATTTTTTTTTATTTCTATTCAAACCTGGAAGTAAACCTGGGGAACTTTAATTTCCGGCCGCGGCCATTCGGACTCTTATTGCGGGTGCTTTCGTTTTAAGCGCGAGTAAAATACCAAAGTAGATAAAGAAGTAAGAAGTTGCGTAGAAATTATGGACCCTTTCGGAGTTATGGTCGCGGTTAGGGAACATTCCATATTGCATCATATAGTCTGGAAAACAGGGAACGATTCCAAGATTAATTACAATTAGGCTGCGAATCTTCATGTAAAATGAAAATTTTCGTTTTTGGAAGAAACAAAAGCCACTTATTGGGTAAACTTTACTTTATCGGACTGGCAATTTCTGCCTTTCTTCTATAAATTATGATGTACATATTTGGTATGCAATCGACTAGATTTGTACCCGGGCTGGCTGCAGATCGAAGTTTCGATCCTGCAGGATCAATGGTTCAGGAGTTATGATTGCTTAAAGTTGAGCAATCTGCAGTGTTTTTGACAGGTAAGAGCGCCGCCATATTGGTTTGTAGTGACGATCCCGAGCCGCTTACCAAGCAGAACCACTAGATGGCAGCACTGGCACACAGTAATATCGTTAACGTAGATAAAATATCTCAGGAAATGTTGGAGAAGAAATATCGTGGAAAATATTTACAAAAACCTTACAGAACCCAGACCTAACCTAGGCCAGTTAAAACGCCACAGCATCGTGGCCATGTCATCCAAAATTCAAACAATAATCGCAATACACTCTCTATATTATCAGCATTAACGCGTGCCCGTGCTGCCATCTAGCTGTCCGTGCTGTCGTCATTACAAACCAATATGGCGGCGCCCTTACCTGTCAAAAGCACTGAGTAATGCACAACTTTAAGCAAGCATAACTACCGAACCATTGATCCTACAGGATCGAAACTTCGATTTGCAACCGTCCCTGGTACAAATCTACTGGATTACATACCAAATCCATCATAATTTATAGGGGAAAGGCACAAATTTTGAGTCCGGTAAAGCAAAGAGGAGCCACTTTATTTCTTGATTTAATAATTTCAGTAGGTCGAACCTAAAACACCGATGTTCCTCAATTTCCTCCTTTTCGTTATAAATGCATGAAATCCTCAGTCTAATTATAATTAACCGAATATTTTAATCAATCGAAGGAGGATAGCAGTCGAAGCGGAACTTTTCCGAAGTGCCAAAGAATGGCGATTCCCTTTTGATGGAAAACTTCGCGGAACATTAGCATGCCCTTTCAATCTTCCCCGTCTATTGTAATGATGATTAATCAGCAGTCTTTCGAGGTCTCCGAAAAGAAACCCTGGCGGAAGATACATCTCTCCTACGCGTCTCGCGTTACACGGAGTAATGAAACGTGTTCCCGTAATTTGATCTTCGGCCTGACTTCCGAAGTTAATAACACCGTGCTGAAAGTAGATTTACGATTATGTTTCTGCGGTTACGTAACCGTCGCAGTTGCTTCGGTGTTTGATTTAGGTTTATTGGATAGTTTCTTCGGAGAGATTGATATCGATTTAGTAAATGTTCTCGTTGAATGTTTAAGCCACGCAAATCACGAGACGTCGGGGATAAATATAAAAATTCTCAGGATACAAATTATCTGTTAGCGTCGAGAATTCGAGTTCGAGATGCCCCGAAGCTCGAATGGCCGGCGTATCTCTCGAAGTCACGTCGAGGAGTCGATTCTCGCGCGAGCTCGCCGTATTTTTCGGCGGGGAGAGAGGTGCAGCACTCTCTTATAAAGGCGAACGATGCACTTTTTTTCCCTTCCCCGATGGCTGCAGCTAGTTCCTCTAACGAGAGGATATCCCGACGCTTTCCGGGCGCGAAAGTTCCTCGGATCCCCCGCCAGTTTGCATAACTAAAAGAAACCGTCGAGCTATAATCGTTCGTTCGTTTCACGAATTTACTGCATCCCTTCCGTTTACTCTGCCGGTTTCCTTCTCCGTATCTCTTGAGCGTCGTCGTCGTCGTCGCCGACGTCGTTTCTTCTCCCCCGAGGATATTCCGACGGGACGACGGTGAATCAGAGCGTCGCAGTTTACCGGCTGCGAATTCCGACGATCCACCCTGATTAGCTGGATATTTGTACTTCACGTTTGATAAGAACGACACGACCTGATTCGCCGGCTCGCGAGTCTCTTTGACGGTGTTTGCGCGCGCCATCTTCTTTGCTATTACGGCTGACGACGTTGACGTCCTTGCCTTTTCCGGATCAGCTCCGGTTTCGTCAGATTAAGACCAGGCCCCCACTACAGTGAATCCTCTATAGACGCGACAGCCTCGGGGGGATTTGGTCGCATCTATCGTATAGGGTAGCTATTTTACCACGTTTTGATTAGCTCGCTTTCTTGTTTGTCTGTTTGTTCGGTACAAATTTTGCAATTGATTTTAAACTAACTTCCCGATAAGCTAGAGACTTGAAATTTTAAACATAACTCAAAACTGGATGACAATGCAATATTTAAAAAAAAATTTTTAAAAAAGCCTATGCGTTCAGGAGATATAAATTATTAATAATTTGAACCTCTGCACCCTCCCGCCGCGTGACGTAGTACGTATTCGCGTTCAGCGTCCCCACTCTACTACGTGTTCCCACTCCGACTCATCCCCACTCCACTGACCCGCTTCGCACCGAAGGAGCTCAGTGTGCGTCAGTGTGCGTTCGAGCTCCGTGCGGTGTTTACAAAGTTACTACGTATTATTATAGTATAATGTATGTTTACCAAGCGAAAGAACAGTTACACCGAAATTCTCCGCCGAACCTTTATCTTTGACATTTTACCACGGCGTTCGTTTTCGATATGACGCGCCGCAATACCGTCTGAAATTGACTACATGTCTCTGTTATAATCTCATCAAAATGTTCAAAATCGATTGTAAAATTTCACACATATAAGGCTAAAAAGCAGAAAATAATTATTTAAATAAAAATAAATTTTTAAAAAATACCACGTTTCTAAAACGGACTAAAAAGTATAAAATAAAATTTTAAAAAACGCCACGTTTAAAAACGGACTAAAAAGTATAAAATAATTTTTTCTAGCCCCATACAGATTCCTAACCCCGTACAGATAGTCCTGAAAATTTGTGATTGTGAATTTTGAATAGCTATGAAAATACTTGTAAGATTTAAAACGAAAAACGTGGGGCGCATGCAATAAATAATTGATGCATGTACACCTAAATCACTAACAATTTGATTGCACTGCAAATGATATGAACTGTTTTGCGAGTTTCCTCAGCGGCAGCTATTCTCTACACTCTACACTCCTTACTATGTATTATCTTGCGCCCCACGTTTTTCGTTTTAAATCTTACAAGTATTTTCATAGCTATTCAAAATTCACAATCACAAATTTTCAGGACTATCTGTACGGGGTTAGGAATCTGTATGGGGCTAGAAAAAATTATTTTATACTTTTTAGTCCGTTTTTAAACGTGGCGTTTTTTAAAATTTTATTTTATACCTTTTAGTCCGTTTTAAAAACGTGGTATCTTTTAAAAATTTATTTTTTTTATCTCCAAACGCCGAGCCGAACGTAGAGGACAGCGCGCGTAAATAGAGACCACGCGCGGGCTCCCGTTGGGCGGTCGATAACGTTACAAAGAAATTAAGGTACTGCTGAGAGCTGACAAGAAGGTCCCTGGCAGGAATGTGGTGACGTAGGCAAGAATGCGCGCCCGATTGGTTAGCTAGGAAGGTGCGCGCCTTCTATTGGCCGAAGCGGTCACACAAACACACTACTACTGCTATGCAGAACAATAGACCCCTCTTGCCTCTGTGCCCCCCTCCCCCGGGGATCTTCTTGTCAGCTCTCAACAGTATGTATTAGGGTGTTTAAATTGGGGTTTTATGATACTTGATGTACATATATTCGCAGGTATGGAATAGCATTAGTACAATACATCAATTTCCCGCCTAGCACCGTTGTTTAACCTGTACAGTATTTTATCGATAACTGCCCAGGGACAATTATCCGGTACTATTCTTTGACTTTTGCCGAACGTAGAAAAGGACAGCGGAGCTCGAGAGGCCTCGGTCGCCGAGAAGTGTAAACATAACTAATCCAATAACAAAATTTCTTTATTGTTCATTATTTATTGATGGGACTTTGACCAATACATTCGTAGCATTTTTCTAATGAAAATGTTACCAAATATGTTATAATTCCAATGATATTTATTCGTGTAATGAACGATGAAAGTTTTCGTCGCAAAGAAGGACAGCGTATGGGAAAGAAAGAGACGCGGAGAGTCGCTGCGCGCCGCACAATTCAAAGAATTGTTCCCATACGCTGTTCCTCCTTGCGTTCATATCATATTTGGTATCATTTTCATTAGAAAAATGCCACGAATATGCTGATCAAAATTCTATAAAAAATAATGAAAAATAAAGAAGTTTTGTCATTGGATTAGTGTGGTCTCACCGATATACCCGAGCCGTATGATGTCATACTTCTCGGCCACCGAGGCCTCTGGAGCTTCTTCGTTCCTCAAGGAGGTACACTCCGCAGGAGTGGGGATAGTTCGGGGACAATTGTCGGCCAGACATTTGGGACATTTATCAATAAAATACTGTACTAAGTTGGACGGGATATTCTTGGTCGCATCTATCGTATAGGAATTGTTCCGCCTATATGTAGAGGATTTACTGTACTACGCGTTCCGCGAGAGGAGACAACCTATGGTGTAGATTCACGAGAACCAGAATTATTTTTCCACGAACCGAATAATAATAAAACGCGATCACAATTCCTCCGTATGGAGGCTGCAAGAAATCCCGGGTAATGTTCGCGCGAGTCCCCGACTATTTTCTCTCGGAGAGACGCGCAGCTCAGGTTTTTTCGAGTTCTCATTACACGACCGACGGGGCACGGTCGTTGATGCACACTGTGAACTCCGTCTTCCCGCTGCAATTTCTTGTCCCCTGCACAACCCGGACGGCTGAAAAATCCACGCCGTAGAACGAGAACGGCCGATTTATCGTGGGAGCTCGTTCCCGTGTTTCCGGTCATTTTCTGGAGTGCTTTGAACCACCTCGAACCCCCGCCACAGATGAAATGTAGCGACGAGGCTCCAGTTACATGAATTAACTGTTCAATAAATAAATCCCACTCCGTTCTACACGGTTCTTTTTTTTATTGAGAGCTTAAGTGGAACTCGCCACAGGCGGTTATAAAGTTATACATTAGGATTAACATAAGGATCTTTTAAAAAAAGCGATTTCGCGACCAAACATTCTGAAATAAATGCATTGTCGTGTGTGCCGTTAGGTAGAATGTTCGTGAATTTTCTGGGTGTATTTTTCATTGTTTTACAAAAGACACTGCACGCGTTTCACGGTTTCGGAACTAGCAGAATTGCAGCCGAGCTGCGGTGTGTTTGCAAAGGCAAGTGCTGGTAAACTGGGTCGTGGTAATTTTATACGAAGACCTTCTGCCCCATTCTTTTTTCTCGAACGACCTGAATAAGTGGAGTCCGAAGATTGTATTTTCCAAGGGGCATACTGCTTAGCGCAGCTGGTTCGCCTCGTATGAGAAATTTCAAGAAAGGGAAACACGCATCGGGAACAGCGAAATAATTCAATTTTGCAGCGTACACCCTTCGAAAACTGGCGTGTGTTCCCTTCAGGCAGTCTCTCTCCCCACGGCGAGAACGCCGGTTGGTAAAATGCTAATTACCTTCTGCAGGTTGTTTCCTGCGTGTAAAGATGCATACAACCGAGGCAGAGAGAGAGAGAGAAAGAGAGAGAGAGAGAGGGTAGCGACCCCTTTCGGCGCATGTATATTCATACAGTTTCCTTGTCCTCCTCGATTCCTCGCTCTCCTTTTTGTTGGCATTTAGCATTCTGAACTTCGAGATGCACTTTGATACCCGTTCGCGAGGTCTTTGTGATAATACTTTCCTCGGTCTTCGTGCAAACCCTTTGTGCGATTTTTGTGTTCTGCCGGGATCCTCGTTTATTCGAATTTCTCCTCGGTGCATGCCCCCCGCTCGTTTAACAATGCCTCCAGTACGCGGAACGAAACGTAAGAAATATTAATATTCCTTGTGATCCCGGCACTGAAATTACCTGGTCAAAGTGACCCGTTTCTAATTTTATTCTACCACAATTGTTAAAATCGTAGTTGTTACAATTAGTTCAATGATCGTAGCGAGAGAGGCACTAAAACATTAATTGCAGTTTATTTAAACGAACGGACCACGAGAACAACGCCGATTGGGGTCGGCTGTCGAGTTTTTCTACTGCGTGAGAAAACCAAACTTGCGTGTGTGTTTCAATCAAACAGTTATTGAAATACTTCCGGTATTCCGAATTAAATTTTCCGCGCTTCCAATACATTCCACTTGTTTGTTGTTCGTTCTTCTTTTTTTTCTGGTTAATTTAATTAATTGCAAAGTTTCGAGGAAATTCGTTCGCGAATTTATCCGGCAACCTCGCAGTACGATTTTCCGAGAATGTTATTTTTCAACTTTATATGTAGTCTGTAATTAATTAATTTTCGACTCGCATTTCGAGTAATCGAAGTTGTTGCTGTTAACAGTCGAACAGACATTTATTACGTTGCTAATGTCCCGCCTAATCCCGGGCTAACCAAGCAGCCGTAATACATCTCGTCCATTAATTCATTAACGGGCCGAGGTAATTAGTTCATTAGGGGGAGGGTTTTTTTCGGGTGGCGTAATAAGACTAATGTCGTGTTTCCCTGGTTATCAGAGGCGTAACCGGCGTGTCCTTCGCGTAGTAAACGGAACGAGAAGCTGACATACTAATTAATGAAGAAGCATGAGGCAAACAGCACGATGGGAAATATGGGTGGAACATTGGTTACCTGGTTTCCTCCGTTATTAACCCCGTGTCGGTGTTATCGCGCATTAATGTCACCATTATATGAATATTCGTTACCGCTATGTTCTCCGATCTATATCACTGAAATTTTGGAGCTGGACCATTCTCGAACAAATACGTCGCAGTAAAAATATTGTTACGAAAATAATTTCGACTCTCAACAGGTTGAATATCTTATTAGTAGACAGCGGAGTTTATGCATTTATGGCAAAAATGACTAGGTGTAATTTAAAACAACAAGGCCGTTAGAAACATTCCCAAATACTCTTGTATTATTTCAACCTATTAAACATATTAGGAGAGAAAAGCTATTTCTGTGTCGTTCCAGTTTGTTGCAATTCAAGCAGAAAATGTTTATTTTGCGTAAAGATCCGTGGGTAAACTTTACTTTACCGGACTCAAATTATTATGTATTTGGTATGTAAACCAGTAGATTTGTACCCGGAGCGGCTGCAGATCCAAGTTTCGATCCCGTAGGATCAATGGTTCAGGAATTATGGTTGCTTAAAGTTGAGCTTTTTCAGTGTTTTTAATAGGTAAAGCCGCCGCCGACCTAATCACCAAACAACTTATTAATTATTCTGCTCGGTAAGCCGCGCGCGATCGTCACTACAAACCAATATGGCGGCGCCGTTACCTGTCAAAAACACTTAATAATGCTCATCTTTAAGCAATCATAACTCCTGAACCATTGATCCTACAAGATCGAAACTTCGACCTGAAACCGCCCTGGGTACAAATCTACTGGATTACATACCAAATACATAATAATTTATAGGAGAAAGGCACAAATTTCCAGTGCGGTAAATTAAAGAGCAGCCAGATCCGCTGTCGACTTCCAACGAAATTCGAGACCTTTTCTTCTGTAATTCTTTTATTGTATCATTATAACCTCATTCAGTGAACATTTCTTTTGAATTGTATATCATTGGAAAGCTCTAAATTTTTCGATTAGTTTGATGTAAAATACTCGCGCATAAAAAATATACAGGGTGTTCCAGACCACCCATTTATAATCTAGAAAATAGGTTATTTTCAAAAATTTAAAGTGTTTCTTTTATAAATCAGATGCGCTCTATCAAATGGTGATATTTTTAACTTCCGGTTTCTGCCGGAAATAGGTGATTGAGACCGGAAGTTACATTTCTCAAATGGAACATGGTATTTTTTATTACGGATTCGGATTCTATGCGAAAAAGCAAGAAACTTTTGTCTGAAACATTTTTTGAAGAAATGTCATTTTATGTCCTTTATGTAACCTTCAAAATGAGTCTTGGCGAAAAACATATTTTTCAACTTTAAACAAATATTGTGACGTTATTATAAAAGATATTGAATTGTTCTTTGCAGTAAAAGATTCTTTAGACTTTCTCGAATACAGTGATATCCAATATTAATACATTATGATTGTTTAAACATGTTTAAACAATGATTAAAGACGGAGAGACACCACATTTACACCAATTTTTGAAGATATTTGTCAATTTATCTCAAAAAATAAGGGCCCAACAGTAATTAGGGAACATGAAAAAAGTTGAATATTTTGGACAGTGTAATCACCGGTCGGTAATGTGTTAATTTTTATATTAAAATTATTACGGCGCGATATTAATGAATTTTTCTGTTCAAATAATTTCGTGCTTCCCACGGTTGGACGTCTCTGCTCGTTCTCGAGAAGACGCCCGGCAATCGGCTCCGCAATTATTATTCGCGAGAGGAATCCCGGGTCCGCCGGTTGAATTACGCCGATTCTCGTTCGTCGCATAATTTCCACGCTCGAGGAACCATAAAAAGGGGACCGGAAGCCGGAACTCTCGCATCGTACCAAGCACAGCGTCGAATTCCCCGATAAAGTCCCGTCGGGTCCACGACAAATCACGTATCCGACTCTTTCCTTGCATGACTTATCAGTCGCAAACCCCTGTCCCGCAACGCCCCCGGGCTTGTCTCGCCTTTTCTAATTTCAGAGCTGGTGAAATTGACGTGGCTCATTACCGATTTACGTTCCGACGAATCTCCCCATGAATATCGCGAACGGAATTCCGCGTGCGAACCGGAAACACGTGCGACACCTGCTCGCCTCTCGCTATAGCTCTCGATGATGCGATCTCCTCTCGGAATCGGAGAGAAGCTATTCACAGGCGGACCGGGAACATTCGTTTTCTCCTCTTCGACGTTCTTCTCGTTCGTTTCCAAGTTACCAACGATCTCCATGGATCGACAGCCCCTGTCAATTTGTCAGCGAGAGCCGGCCCCGAAAAAATCCCACGTCTTATCGGACCAGCTTCCTCCACCGCTGACTCCGCTGTTTTTCGATCGACGACAGTTTTGGATTCTTGCGTCACGGTCCTGAAGACTGCGCTGCTTGCTCGTGCGATTTTTGATTATTACAGGGAGTCACTCAATATTGTCAGTGGAATCACTCGGAGAATTGTTTGCATCGATTGCGAGACACACGAGGCAAATAGAAATTTCTTTCTTCTTTTAATTGTCTTATTACTCTGAAACAGTGAGTCACAAAAGTATTCGAACGCTCTGAAATGAACAGTTTCACGCTTAGAAAATATAAGTCATATTACGAATTGTAAAATACTTTTATTCCTATAGTAACGTAGAATATACATCATGATTATACATGTTAAATTTAAAGTGTCTTTGAGAACATAAACAGTAGTTATAAAACATTTCGTAGTAACATCGGCTCAATGAATGTCACAAAAGTATTCGAACGACGAAACTTGTAATACAAAACAAACCTTGAATGTGACAAACTGTAAACATTGGCTTTCTCAGTTGGCACTATACACTTTCCGCGTTCAGTGCTGCGAGTATTAATAAAATTGTAACAGTTATATTAAGAATGTACACAAAAAAATCAGAAACATGCATCACTGATAGGAAATTGATAATTAAGTGGCATAATGAAGGCGAAAGATATGGTGAAATAGCTCAATTATTGGGGAGAGGTAAATCTACCGTTTATGTATTACATAGTGAAAAAGTTAAAAACTGCTGGAATCCTTCAGGATAAAATAGAAGAAAATACAATTGTGCGTGAAATAAAAAAAGACCATACAATTTCTGGTCTGAAACTTGCAACTCTAGTCGCCAATAGTTTTAAAAAACAAGTGTACCCTGAACTTCGTCGAAAAATCCTTCGTGAAAATGACGTCATGGTCGTGTTCCTCGAAAGAAGCCGTTTACAGTAAATTCTCTATAAACGCAAAAAGGCCGTACACGATAAACACAAAAGAAATATCTTGTGCTTCTCACAATGTAACACCAATATTAAATCTTTTTTATTATCACTTATTTCTTTATGAAACTTGCACCAATATATTTTTGGCATTTTTCTGATTAAAATAAGACCAAACACGATATAATTTCAACTATATACAGTCGTTTAATTGACGATGAACGTTTCGGGCGCAAGGAAGGACAGCGTATGGGAAAGAAAAAGACGCGAAGAGTCGCAGTCGCTTCGGCCGCGCTCGGTCTCTCTTTACACGCGCTGTCCTTCTCTACGCTCTGCTCGGCCTTTGAAGGTCAGAAAAATAGTGTCCCGTCTACGATAAATTCAAACGGATCTCCCCGAGGCTTTCGCGTTTACAGATGATTTACTGTATTAGCAAAGTGAATAAGAAGAGACTAAATTTCGCTAAAAAGTATGTCAATGAAAATACACATTTTTCGAAACGCGTTATATTCTCTGACGAAAGCATATTTAACATATTTGTACCACATGAATGCCACAAAATTTGGATAATTAGCAAATAGAGAAATGGATCTTGAGAACGTACGTCCAATCGCGAAGCATGGGGTGTATCGATGGTATGGGGGTGTATGTGAGCCAACGATGTTGGAAACCTCGTTATTATCGCAGGAATATTAGATAAATATAAACATCTGCAAATATTAAAAGATAATTTGAAACAAAGTGGGGAAAAATTAGGAGTAACAGCTAATTTTCATTTTCAACAGGACAATGATCCGAAACATACTGCTCATATCGTTAAACAATGGATCATATACAGTGGGTGTACAAAGTATTCGTACATCTTTTAAAAACTAATAACTTTTTTATAATTGTACCAGACTACCTGAATTTTTATAATCAATTTAAAGCATTGGTTTACGAAATGATATGCAAGAAAAATTTTCCAAAAATTATAATTTACAAGGTTATATGCAGAAATAAAAAAGGCAATTTTTAAAACTTTTTTATTTGGGCCCTTAATAAAAATTTAAAATAGATGTTTTGTAGATCTATGTTAGTTATACACATGCTTCAAATTTCATCGAAATCGATTAACATACAAACGAGCTAGAAGCGGTTAAAAATGGTGAAAATCGAAGTTTTAGTTTTAGACGACTTTTGATCAGTTTCTGCTTAAAATCCACAGAATCGTTCATCTTTCCATGCGTGTCGTTTTTTCCCGCGTCAAACGATTTCGATGAAATTTTCTGTATATGTATAACTAACATAGATCTACAAAATATTTTAAATTTTGATTAAGGGCCCAAAGAAAAAAGTTTTAAAAAATCTCTTTTATTTTTGCATTTAACCTTGTAAATCACAATTATTTGGAAAATCTTGTTTGCATATCATTTCGTAAACCAATGCTACTAATTGATTATCAAACATCAGGTCGTTTGGTACAATTATAAAAAAGTTATTAGTTTTTAAAAGGTGTACGATTACTTTGTACACCCACTGTAGAATGTATCCCACGTTTTAGAAACACCCTCCCCAAAGTCCGGACATCGACCCCATAGAACACTTGTGAGCAGAAATCGGCAGACAACTTAGTAAATATAATATTAATTCCAATTAAGCATTAAAAACCAAAATTTTTGAAATTTGGGACAGTGTAAGGAAAGATATTACTGAAAATTTGGTTGAAAGCATGCAACGACGTTTGCAAGCCGTAATAAGTGCTCGCGGTGGTCCGACAAAATATTAAAACACTGTAATTTGTTTAAAATGTATACTGTTATTTAGTCGATCGAATACTTTTGTGGCATTCGTTTAGCCGATGTTACTGAGAAATGTTTTATAAGTATCGTTTATTTTATCAGAGAGACTTTAAATGTAACATGTACAATGTTACTTTAGAAATAAAAAATATTTTGTGATTCGTAATATGACTCATATGTTTTAAGCGTGAAACTTTCCATATCAGAGCGTTCGAATACTTTCGTGACTCACTGTGGTACACCGATGTCCTTAAATCTTCGTAATTCGTCCACTGCTTTAAATTGCACGTGCTCGTGTTACCATGCTTATCTGTCATAAATAAAGTATGTACGGTACAAAGTGCAGTTTATTAGCAAAAGAAAAAGTTTCCCTGGCCCGACTGTAGCAACCACAGCAACGCGACAACGTCCGAAGAGCGTCCTCCCTCTGTCCCCCTCCCTATCCACGGATGAGAGAGGGAGGGGGTGATAACAATCCTGGCTCGGCGCTGTTTTATATGTGTGTCAACAGATCCCCGAGCGGACGTATGAATAATAAATGACAGAATGAAATGTCAATTCCATGAAATTGGATTCATTTCGTGGGCACACGTTGGAACGAACGTTCGCGGATTATACAAAGAAGCTTTCTCTCCCACACGCGCGGTCCTCGCGAAAATCATACAACTCTGCGAAACGCGACCGGCTTGCTCGTTCGCGCGACTTTTGGTCGGATCCCCGCGCCGTTTTCAATGGGATCGCATTTATAATTAAGGCGAGTTAATTACGACCGCATAGCCGAGTTATCGGACACCGATTCCGCGGCCACAGTTTCCCACATACACACACGGCGTCGAAGGACGCCTGCAAGCGTATTCATTAGCCGGATGATGAGCGGATCATTCATCGAAGAATACCTAGTTGCCCGGCGTGAAAATGAGTTCGATTTCCAGGACGCTCGCACGCTACACGGCCGATAGCTTTTCTCCCGACGAACAATTAAATTACCTCGTTCGTGCCCGTAACTTCATTAACGGAATCGGTTCCCACGTTCGCCGCCCGCGTACAGTCGCTGCTCCCCTACCGAGGAAAGTTGCAAAAAATTCGAGATCCTCCCTGTCTTCCCCGTGATCGTGTTACAAGAGTTGATGATGCTATCGGCGCGGAACTATCGAACCAGTTACAGCGTGACAATACATTCCAGTCCACGATTGCAGTCGGACTGCATACAGTGGGTGTACAAAGTAACCGTGCACCTTTTAAAAACTAATAACTTTTTTATAATTGTACCAAACCACCTGATCTTTTATAGTCAATTAGAAGCATTGGTTTACGAAATGATATGCTAAAAAGATTTTCCAAATAATTGTGATTTACAAGGTTAAATGCAAAAATAAGAAAGGCATTTTTTAAAACTTTTTTCTTTGGGCCCTTAATCAAAATTTAAAATATATATTTTGTAGATCTATGTTAGTTATACACATACAGAAAATTTCATCAAAATCGGCTGACGCAGGAAAAAACGACACGCATGGAAAGATGAACGATTCTGTGGATTTTAAGCAGAAAATGATCAAAAGTCGTTTAAAACTTCGATTTCCACCATTTTTAACCGCTTCTAGCTCGTATGTATGTTAATCGATTTCGATGAAATTTGAAGCATGTGTATAACTAACATAGATCTACAAAATATCTATTTTAAATTTTTATTAAGGGCAAAATTAAAAACGTTTTAATATTGCCTTTTTTATTTCTGCATGTAACCTTGTGAATTATAATTTTTGGAAAATTTTTCTTGCATATCATTTCGTAAACCAATGCTTCTAATTGATTATAAAAATTCAGGTAGTTTGGTACAATTATAAAAAAGTTATTAGTTTTTAAAAGGTGTACGAATACTTTGTACACCCACTGTATATCCGAGCGATTCTTGGCGAAACTCGTAATGTTTGGTGCAACGTCGTCACGCGATAACGGGAACGTATTCTATTTTGAAGGAAATATATTTGGTGTAGAAATTAATTCGGTGCCCTTTTGAAACAAATTTAGCGTTTATTTATAATGTAATCATTAGACTGCGGATCTTTATGCAAAATAAAAATATTCTGCATCGATTGTGGGAAGCAGCAGTTAAATAAAAATTAATTTGATCCTTTAATATAGTCTTTTTACGTTGAAAACAACATAACGATATTCTTGGATTTTTTATATTTTTCACTGTTTTATATTTCACCCGGTTAATGTCTTCATAAATGTTAGTTAGTCTTCGAAATAGTCTTCATTTATTTTCGACGACTTTGGTCCATCTTTCGGGCAACTGTCGAATTCCTTGACGGAAAAAAGATGGCGGTTTTGATGTAATGAATTGATCGAATTCGATTCATTCATTACAATCAAAGCACAGAACAAATGATTTCAGCAGCTTTGGGAGCATTTTTCTTTAATCGAAAGGCAAACAGTATACAGTGCCGTGTGTGAGTCTTGTCAGACGCCGCCATTTTGCTCACTAATAAATTTTGTTTTGACTAGATCTCAGATGTTTCACAACTCTAAGTGGTACTTAAACGTTACAAAACAGCGGGCGATTATTTGAATTCAAACCAGAGTTATAAATAATTTAATATCAAGGCTCCAAATTAATTACCACACCTTTATTTTTTGTTTAAAGACGTGAGGAAAAAATTAATTTATGTACAGTGGGTGTACAAAGTATTCGTACACTTTTCAAAAACTAATAACATTTTTATAATTGTACCAAACAACCTGATTTTTTGTAATCAATTAGAAGCATTGGTTTACGAAATGATATACAAAAAAGATTTTCCAAATATTATAATTTACAAGGTTAAATGCAAAAATAAAAAATACATTTTTTAAAACTTTTTTATTTGGGTCCTTAATGAAAATTTAAAATGTATGTTTTGTAGATCCATGTTCATACACATGTTGAAAACTTCATTGAAATCGGTTAACATTCACACGAGCTACAAGCGGTTAAAAATGGTGAAAATCGTAGTTTTCCACGACTTTTGATCAGTTTCTGCTTAAAATCCACAGAATCGTACATCTTTTGACGCCTGTTGTTTTTTCCTGCGTCAATCGATTTCGACGAAGTTTCCAACATGTGTATAAAGAACATGGATCTAGAAAACATACGTTTTAAATTTTCATTAAGGGCCCAAATAAAAAAGTTTTAAAAAATGCCTTTTTTATTTTTACCTGCAACCTTGTACATTGTAATTTTTGGAAAATCTTTTTTGCATATCAGTTTGTAAACTAATGCTTCTAATTGATTATAAAAAATCAGGTCGTTTGGTACAATTATAAAAAAGTTATTAGTTTTTAAAAGGTGTACGAATACTTTGTACACCCACTGTATGTACAACCACCGGAGAGGGTAGTGTGGGACTCGGGGGAAAGAGGTCTTGGCGAGCCCCACACTCCCCCCCCCCCCAAGTGTCATCTTTAGGAAAGGGAGCTAGTGCGTCAATGCATTTTTCCCCACCGCCGCAATAAAAAAAAAAGAAGGTCTTCGGTTTCCCCAATACCCACTAAAAAACCGCACGTCTAAGACCTTGGCCATTTCCTCTTTATCCTCTAATGCGCCTAAGAGTGCATAGTTTAGGGCCCCGCTTTTTGCCCATCTCCAAAACTATGTCGTAATCCGGGCTAGTGCCACTCTTGTCCTTGGCTTTTAAATAAATGTCTACATCTGATAATTGTAGAAATGAATAAGATCCATAAAAGTCACGCAATGGTCAGTGGCCACTCACTCAATGGTCAGTGACCGAGCAGTGGTCACTCAATGGTCAGTGACCGATCAGTGGTCACTCAATGGTCAGTGACCAGGCAGCAATTCTTACCTGATTCTTCAATAGCATATTTTAAGCTATAATTTCCTGACGGACGGATAACAGAGAATCGAGCAATGTCTGTTTAGGGATGATGAATGAAACGCGTGAAAAACATCGGCGTTCCTTACCGGGGACGAGCTTTTATCAGGCGATCGATCGTTCTCGGGGTAATTGAATTTTTTTTGTAGACGTTCCGCGAAAACGCACGCGTAAATTCCGCGTAGGTCATTTCCGCGTTTCGTGACGGTGTTCCTCGCGGGGGAGGCGTGCAGAAATGGCCGGTTAATACCCGGCAGGTTCGTGCATCGGGGAAAGTTTGCGACGCGTAACTGATGAGAACGATCGTTCAGTGTCGCGCGTTGGACATTAAATTAGATATCATTACGAAGTTGCCGGGCCGGCGTGTTTAAATGATTCATTCCCGCCGGGGAGTTGAATATCAGAATACACCGGTGGGTTTCTTTGCTGTGTGTTATCTCGATCCACTGACCCGTGATTAATGATTGACACGGAACTACCCGTGTTCCTGGAGGCTTTGACCGATCTATTGATTAATTCGAACGTTTCCGCTGCTGCGCCGTCCATTTTGTAAACACAACAGATGCTCAACAATCCGCGAAACACAACGAAGTCTCCTGTACCTCGCGTAAACGTTTGCTCGTCGTTTCCGCGCGAATTTTTCCGCGAATTGTTTCCAATTGTATCTAATTCTTCTTCGGAATTGGTTCTAACATTTCTATCTAATTCGCTCACTAATTTCTAAATGATTCAGTCCTGATCTCGTGTAGATTAGTGTTAAGTGGCTGGGACACGATCCCAGGAGCAAACATTCTCACCGTCGCGTCGGCAAGTGTCAAGCATGAGATCTACAATAATCATCTCGGCCGAGTGAATCGATTATGACACGACAGCGTAATTGATGAGACGCTTTAGTGTGTTACCGTGTAACCTGATACGTGTGACTCAGTGTTCAACGTTTCGAACTGATTGCCTCTACGAAAATAAAAAAATCAATTACAATTTAATGTTCCGAGCAGGTCCACTCGAATGTCTTGTTCGGTCTCTGGAAACAAACCTAACTGCGTCGGAACTTTAATTAACGATCGCGCGAATATCAATTCAATTGGATTTTTATCGACGACCCGGTACGGAAATTGAATTTCGCGGGACACCATGCCAGAAATGAATCATTCGTTCGAATGAATAGCTCGGTTATAAGGAACGTTGAGCGAGGTCTTTTGAAAATGTTGAACGCGGGAGGCCGTTCGCGAATTAAGATGATCTTTTCTGAAATTAATTAAATTCCTTCGTCTGGCGAACGCTTAGTCAGTCGCGGCAGACAAGCCGAGGTAGTCTCTGCAACCTCAAGAAACCCGGAGGCTTGGCAGCCTCTTGGAATCCTTAATCCCGCGGTCGCCTTGTGTAAATAATTAATGCGTTAACTGGAGGCATTAACGCGTAATTGCCGGCGACTAATAGGACGCAAGTATGCGGCAAGTCTGGCACCTTCGGCCCTCGACCGAGCATCATGGGAACGAACAGTTTATGAATTCCGTCGGTGTTTGCCCGTCGGGCTTCTCCGCCTTTCTCTCAAAAGAACCTCCGTCGCTAAATAAGCCAATATTTGCAGTTTCTTACCAACGACTTCTGTCCTCCGAAGCAGACGATTCTGTTGAATGGCATTTTACAGAAGATTATTTAAACCGTTTCTCTGTGATTTCATTCCCCGGATCGTTCTTTTATCTCTTCCTATTTGAACGGCAATTTCTTAGATCGTGTAGCACCACTGTTTGCCGTGGTTTCCGGATAAAAATCCGCAGTCTGCGTGTCGCTGTAATATCCGCTCGGGTTTCGGTATCGCAATGATTGTTGCACATTAATTCCCGCAAAAATTGCTTTTTTTTTATTTTTCTGGGGCGGCAAAAATTACCCGAATCGCGCGGGTTCCCGTTAATCATACTTCAAAACGAGAGTGGTACTCCGGTGTGGAGTTTGCTCGAAAACTAAGCCACCGTGGTTCTTTTAATTAAAGAAAGTTGACTTTCTTAAGGCGCGCGCGCGCAGAGCTAGCTCGAAATACTGGCCGATTTATTAACACGGCGGTGGCGGCAGGCGAACGAAATTTGCGATACATAATCTCGCGCCTCCGCCGTCGGAAGTCGAACGCGTCCGGTCACAGATTAAAAAAAGGAAACTCACCCCGGCAAGAAATTAATTAAAACTGCTTAACCTTAGAAAACGGAAATAAATTAAACATGGCTGGTCGGCGCTCTCTTGAAGAATAACGTCGAAATTTTAATTAAAGAAAATGCGCTTTCATCATTTCGCTTAGAGGGGAACACGAAAAATCTGGAAAAATTGTTCGTTGGAAATAACTGGACTGGATTTTCTCTTTGTTGACCCGTTCATAATTTCGCGGCAATAAGCAAATGACGACACACATCATAGGTTTTCGATATCGGCGGTTCCCGCGTGTTTGTCTGTGCTGTTCTTATTCTACACATGTCGCTTGTAACCGCATTATAAGCAGAGTTGGGCAAAACTTTTATTTAAATAAAAATTTCGAATAAAGTAGGTTTTTTCCATGTGGGTTTTAAACTCACTTTATTTGAAATTTTTATTTAAATAAAATTTTTGCCCAACTCTGATCATAAGTCATGCGTTATTAAATTATGTGTGGATAACCTCAAGCATTGTCTCTATACAGGGCGTGTCCGAAGAAACAGAACACCTAAATATCTCCGTTACTTTTCGTTGTACAAAAAAACTTGTTAGGATGAAGTTACACTGTTTGAAGGGTCACATGTAATGGTGTAAAGGAAAAAATTTTCAAAGTCATTTTTTTATGAGATTTCAAAGTCATCGATATTTTTTAAAATGGAATCAGGTATTTTTTAATACATCAATCGATGCAGCTGGATATTCGTCATAAAAAAGCACTAACCCATGTATGTCGAAAAGTTAGTAGTTCAGGAGATACTTCAATTTAAATAACTCTAAAACACCATTACTGTCGTACTAAGACGTTAGCGTTTACTTGCTAGTGTAAATTGAAGAGTTGAAATTGAAATTGAAAAATTGACGTTGAAAATGAAATTGAAGATTTGAAATTGAAGAGTTGAAATTGAAAAATTGAAGTTGAAGGGTTGATATTGAAATTGAAGTTGAAATGGAAAATTTGATGTTGAAATTGAAATTAAGGAAATGAAATTGAAAAATTGAAGTTGAAATGGAAGAGTAGAAATTGAAGTTGAAATGGAAGAGTTGAAATTGAAGTTGAAATGGGAGAGTTAAAATTGAAGTTGAAATTGAAAATGAAGTTGAAGAGTTGATATCGAAATTAAAGTCGAAATGGAAAAATTGATGTTGAAATTAAAATTGAAGAGTTGAAATTAACGAATTGAAATTGAAAAATTGAAGTTGAAATTGAAAAATTGACGTTGAAATTGAAAAAGTGACATTGAAATTGAAATTGATGTTAGCATTTACTTACTTGTGTAACGTCTTATTACGACAGTAATGGTGTTTTAGAGTTATTTAAATTGAAATATCTCCTGAACTATTAACTTTTCGACATACATAGGTTAGTACTTTTTTATAACGAATGTCCAGTTGCATCGATTGAAGTATTAAAAAATACTTCATTCCATTTAAAAAAATATCGATGACTTTGAAATCTCATAAAAAAATGACTGAAAATTTTTTCTTTTACACCATTACATGTGACCCTTCAAACAGTGTAACTTCGTCCTAAGAAGTAATTTGTACAACGAAAGGTAACGGAGATATTTAGGTGTTCTGTTTCGTCGGACTCACCCTGTATACAGGGTGTTCATTTGAAAACTTTCCGGCCAAATATCTCGAAAAGTATGAAAGATATTAAAAAAGTGTAAAAGATGTGTCCAAGGATTTCGAGGGGGAAAGAGAGGGGCAGTGTCAGTTTTTTATTTGGGTGGCGTTTTCAAGCTCATTTGAAGGTCAACTTTGTTCTTTCAAATGGAAACCTATGTTTTTTTTATTATGGGATCTTATTGTACGTAAAAAGACCAGCAATTTTCGTAGGATAGTTTTTTTTATCCGCGTACTAGTTTCGGAGATATTTAAAGGGATTAAGAGCGAGTGATACTCTTGTTGCGAGAAAGTTTGTAATTTCTTTATAACTGTTACAAATTGTCAAAATATTCTCCGTTGTTTTTTAAACAATGATACAGACGATTCTCAAATTCTGAACGTACATTTTTGAAGGTATCTATTGAAGTAGCTTCCTGCACAATTCTGCGACGCAAATCGTTGACGCTTTCTGGTTGTGTTTTATAAACAACCGACTTTAAGTGTTCTCCACAAAAAGTAGTCGACTGGAGTTAGATCTGGTGATCTTGGTAGCCACTCAATAACACCTCTTCTACCGATCTATCTTACAATTAGTGGGAATCGATTGTTTAACACCACTGGCGAACTGGTAACGTGTAATGCGGGGGAGCACCATTATGTTGAAAGTACAAAAACTCTCGCAATATAAGTATGACTCGCTCTACATCTCTTTAAATACCTCCGAAAGTAGTGCGCGAATAAAAAAAAGGTATCGTACGAAAATTGCTGGTCTTTTTACGTACAATAAGATCCCATAATAAAAAACATAGGTTTACTTTTCAAAAAACAAAGTTGACCTTCAAATGACCTTGAAAACGCCACCAAATAAGAAACTGGCGCAGTCCCCCTCTTTCGCCCTCGAAATCCTTGGACACATCTTTTACACTTTTTTAATATCTTTCATACTTTTCGAGATATTCGGCTGGACAGTTCTCAAACGAACACTCTGTATACAGGGTGGTCCACGCAATTGTTTCAAGTCATAACTCCGTTATCATTGCATTTACGAAAAAATGCCAAAGGAGAAAGATAAATGGTTCAAAGAGCCCTACATCTGTAGGCCTTTAAATTTTTTTTAGATGCAGCATGCATGTGCAATTAAAAATTGCATCATTTCTTTAAATAGAAATGCATATTCTTTTTTACACAGATTGATTCTTCTGTTCATTCTACGTTAAAAATGATTAGGGTACCATGGCAAAAAGTTATTAGATCTCGAGATATTTTCAAAAGATGTCTTTATTGAAGAAGATGCTCAAGCGCTTCACGGCAACGTAGTAAACGTAAACACCCTTTCGATATTCTTATCATAACAGAAACTGATTTGAAAATATCTTGAGATCTAATAATTTTTTACCATGGTACCCTAATTGTTTTTAACGTAGAATGAACAGAAGAATCGATCTATGTAAAAAAGAATATCCATTTCTATTTAAAGAAATGATGCAATCGTTAATTGCACATGCTCTGCTGCATCTAAAAAAAATTTAAAGGCCTACAGATGTAGTGCTCTTCGAACCATTTATCTTTCTCCTTTGGCATTTTTTCGTAAATGCAATAATAACGGAGTTATGACTTGAAACAATTGCGTGGACCACCCTGTATTTATTCTGTTCCCACGGGACAAGGTCATATGCTCCCAACATTTTTTTACATTCGATCAACTACTGGATCAAATCCACCAACTGCTTCTTTTCTTTCCCCGTGTAATTCTTGCCGAATCTAATTGAACTAATGACATAGGTTCCAAAATAGCTGACAGAGAATCTATCTACCGCAAATAGAACCAAACACCGTATGCATTCGCAATCTATTCTCGCAGTCCGTTCATGCTGACTATAGCTGAAGTGTGTCGACCGGTTGCCTAAATGAATTCACCGCCGAAAATAGTAACCATCAACATGATTCCCGTAGCCACTCGAACCCGAATAACGCGAAATCCGGATCGAAAACCGGCCGAATTACTGGACGGGTTGGTCCGTGGACTGACTGCACACAATCGGGTCCGCTTTTGTCGCGTGAATCACCCTTCGAAAATTCAATCAGTAACATTTAACGGGCTCGAGGCGCTTGTCTATTTTCTCGTTGCGTCGGGCACCGTCAAAAGGAGGAGCGAAAGGGGCGAGAGAAAGAGAGAGAGAGAGAGAGAGAGAGAGAGAGAGAGAGAGAGAGAGAGAGGGGGAGGGAGATCGTGAGGGAGAGGGTTGGATGATCCGGATGGAGGGTGCTCGTGGGATCGGTGGTACGGGGACAAGGCTCGAGTATCTATCGCGAGTGCAGTAAAATCGTGTTCCAGGCGATGGTGGAAGTGCACTTGAACCGTGCACAAAGGCCTGCAGATACTTGCTCGGGAGCCACGGTTTCGTCGCTTACTCTCGCCGTTATTTGCTCTTTCGATTCATTTCCAATGTCTACCCAATTTCCACAGGGTATTGGGCCGGTTCGATGCCTGCGGAGAGAGAGAGAGCTCACTTTGTTTGACGGGGGGTGAAAAGCAAGGCCTGGCGATGCCTCGCGCGCTGCCTCGCTCGCCACGGGGTTGAAAGGCGCGCGCGGCGGAGCGACGACCGGTATGAAACACGTCGAACGAACTATTCGGAGCTGCATTCATCCGACAAAATTCCAATAAATACTCATTTGTCCGGGGGATATTCGATTTTCCGCGAACGCACCGGAAGAGTTCGGCCAGCAGCGCGAAGATCCGGCCCGCCCGCCATTTTCCGTTATCCAGTCCGCGATCGCCGATGATGAATGCGCCGCTTCGTTTATTCACCCCGTCCCGTTCCCGCCGGTTCTCCACGCGCCTTTTCTTCTTCTCCTTTTATCCCTTGAACCTGTTCCATAGAGGAGGGGCCGGGTTCACCTGCAAGGGTTCGATTTAATATGGCCGTGCCTTTCGTCACAGGGTTGATTGTTCACGTCATTCGATTGTTGTCTTTCGGACAAGCTTCCCCCCAAATACTCGCTTCCCCCACCACCTCGCTGCAGCGACCTCTGGCGACTCTCCACTTTTCAACCCACTCCACTTCCCCTGTTACGATATACCCCCACCCATCCGCCAATAATTCGCCCCCCCCCTATTTAGCCCTTATGTCAATAGCCAGGCACCGATTGTCAATTTCTCTTTAAAACTTCTCTAATAATTTGGTGGACGAATAGCACAGGTTAATTCACACTTAACAAAAATTATTCTTATACGTTAATGTCTTCGAGGGGGTGATTTATTCATCCTCTGCTGTGCATACATTAAGTCTAGTCGTTAGCGCGTGGAAATAATACGCGCGCGGAGCCGAAGGTTAGATCCGATCGGCTTCCGGCCGCCGCGCATTAACTGCGATTTACTGGAACGCAGAATATCGCGGGCCTTGATCCTCTTCTGCCGAGATTTCCGCATCATCGTTCGGAAGGCTGAAGGATCCCGGAATTTCCGATGGTGTGGCAGCCCGACGTAGATACGGCCGACGGTTGCAAGAAACCCTCGAGCTCGAGCATGTTGGTTGTTTTAAGTTTCAAGGACTTGCTAGGGTCTTACTGAATTCCGTTGTCGCGATTTACGGAGGAGCCCCGGCGAGCTTCCGCGAATACAGCGAAGTACTTAATAACGGCGGAACTTCGATGTAAACCGGGGAGGGGGTAACCGGCTTTCAATTTATTTAGCGAAAAATCCAGCAACATCGGTGTAGAAGAAAGTTAACCGACGGAAATGTTTTTTTTTGTTTAAATAATTTCTTCCTTCTTTTACTGATTCTTGCTTGTTACGAAACGAGCACTGATGGGATTAGAATCGCCATGATTCCAGTAACGTGGTACAGTCGGTCACGTGACAACCGTCTGTCTCGACTATAATAGCCCGCTCGAGACTGTGGGATGATAACCGAGTTTATTCAATGAGCGACTTAGTCACCGTCCATCTAGGTCAACTGAATTACCGGTGAAGTTGAAGTTGTATTCGACACCCGTTATACTTAGCGCGAACAACTGGCCAAGAGGTTCTATACGAAAAGTGACAATTTCATTGATGTAGGTAGTCGATGTTTATCGAGAGAGTTAGAAAGACCGCTTTCGGTCTTAATGGACGATTAGCCAAGATGGCAGGTGATTATCACGGTTAAATATTCTGAAACAGTGTGTAATTACAGTTTGAGCATCAGAACTTGCCGAAGTGTCTGGAGTTACGATCGCCGACACGTTCAGTTTGTCAATTTCGCTGAGGAGCTAACCGGCGAGCCATCGTCAAGTGACCGAGTCTTTCTTACAGCGTTATTAGTTTGCGCGTGACGCCAATTAATTAGAAGCAGCCTCTAGCGGAGCGTTCGAGTTTACACCGAACGAGGACAACTGATATATTCATCGTTATTGCTCGAGACACACAAAATAGTTTCCGGGCAAGTTCCAGGGGAACTTCAGTTATTGCTACCGCTGCTGCCAGTCAGTTGCCCTGTCCGAGAACTAATCAGGCTCTACCCGCCCCGAAAAACCGGCTTTTCGCACCGTGATGTAACGCTTCTTGGCCCCAGCCGTTCAGCGAGCAAATATTGTTTGCAACCTTCGAGTTGGCTGTTTCAAAAATACCGTTTTCAATCAACTTCGATAAAAAGGAATTGATTCTTTCAATACGCTCCGAAAGCGAATTTCATCCTCAAAGAAATATAATTTTATATAATACATTAATCGAATTAATAGAAATTGATTAAACAATTGTTTTTTCACTGGTCAGTGACCAATGGCCAAAAGGAATTGATTTTTCGAACCCGCTCGGAAAGATTGCTCACTCCGCCGCTGGAGGGTGCGTCGACCGGTCGATCCGCGATTACCGAGATCGATGGGTTGACATATCGTTGGCGGATCGATAAGGCACGATGTAATTTCGGCGAGGCAGGCCCGGGATAAAGACAGTGATAATCCGGCTTTCCGTGGGGCGGTAATAAGAGCGAGATTTCGGGCCACGGTTGGATTAAAGCGCCGCGAGGAATCCGAAGACGTTAGCCCCCGAGATCGGGAAGCTGATACCGGAGGTGAACGGCCGATTCACTTCGAGATCTTTCGGTATCGGATTATGCCGCGGCGAATCTTGCCGGCAGTTTCTGCCGGATTCGGGTAATTCTAAATAATTTTTTCCCCGGCCCTGTAACGGCAACGAAAAAATAACCACGCCGGAATAGCGAAGGCGGGTGGATCGAACGAGTGTCTTACGGGCGAACACGATGAAAAAGCCTGATCTCCGTGAATTACGGAGGAACACGAGAGAGCCACTTTTAAAATATGAAAATATAAAAAAACTTGCTCCTCATGTTCTATCCATAAAACAGCCAAAAACAAAAATCGTTGATCGAGTTTGAAGCGCTCGTTTCAAAGAGGAAGATTCGATCTTTAAATGCACGATGGTTGCAGTCGCGAGAAAAATTTTGTCAATGTTTTCACAGATGATTGAATTTGTAGCATTTCCGCATTTTTCTCGATTTCATCTTCGACGGCAGCACTTTGTTTTCCCGTTCCCGCCGACTATGTTTTTTTTCTTCGCTCCCTTAAAAGCCCGGTCTCGCTCGCCTTCACGTAACATCTCAATTTCGCTTGCTCCCGTGAAGCCCCTCTCTCTCTCGCAGCCGGTTTTTTCGGTCCAGTGTTTTTCACTGTGCCTCCGCTAAACCGCAATTTTCGCTCGCTCCCTCCAGAAAGCCGCGCGCTCTACACGCGTTTCTAAAACCACGATTTTTCACTCGCCGTCCCATTCTGGCTCGCTCCGCTAAAAATCTACCGGCCTATCTACGGTCGAGCCAGTCCGAAGCAATTTCGCTGCCCCTCCCGCTCCACTTTTCATAAAACAACCACACCGACGTACACGAGTTAAAAAATTCCCCTTTGACTCGACTCCGGCTCCCTTTGACGCATTCTGCGCATTCGTGTCGTAAACTGAAACCGTCGCGCGGTTCAATGAAAAAGTCTTTGTAATTTTGTCATCGAACGAATTCGGAGCTGAGCTCTGCGCGATCGAAAAATTTTGTCGACGATCACGGTCCAGAATGTCCAATGAAAGTCCTAAGCCACGAAGAAGGACACGACCCCCGAACCCACGACGTATTTCCACGCGGTAGCTGTGGATCAATCACGATGAAGAGCGATCGATCATCCCTGACCCGTGGGCCGTGGCACTGTTAGGGAGATTTCGGTGCATATAAGTGTCAAATTTCGATGATCGATGGGTCGCAATAATTTTGTAGCGAACACAACGTCGCAGAGAAGAAGACAGAGAGAGAGAGAGCAAGACATCAGTCAGTGGACGCAAGGATCAACTACCGAGAATCGATCTTTACCTCCGGCAAGTTTTTTCGCAAGAGCACGACGAAACGGCCACCTGACAGCTCGTTCGCCGACGATAAATTTGCGGAGTAGTTGAATGTGGTATGGCCCGGGTACGTGTGCACGTGTGTTCACGGTACGTGCGCGCGCGTATAAGTAGGCACGTGTGCGCGCAAGCTAGCTGCCTCGATCGATTTCGTCACGAGATACCGATCCGTTTCATTTTTCTTTCATTCCGACTAATACGATTTGCCGGAAAATGCGGTCGCGATTGAAGACTCGAATTCAAAGAGGATTTAGAGGCGGTCTCGATGGCGTCCCACCGTCAGCTACAAGAAACGTGTGCAACGTTCCTCGAGTCGAGGCGAGCCGGCGATCGATAAGGACTCGAATACATGCTACTCCATTTATTATAATCGTCTGAAGAGGCGGTTTTTGCCCAGAGAACTTTGTGGGAATTTTATCATACATAGCGGTTTAAGTCGTCGATATATATTTCTGCGAGGAGACGTCGCTCGAGACGTCAACTAAATCAATTTAATTTATTATCGCCGGTTAAAGAAAAACAGCACCGTGTGAATAGCGCCTAAAGAATTTTTCACTTGACCTGATCACGACCTACTACACAAAAAGATAGCCCTGGTGTGCTATCTTTAATTTCTCAATGACCCATGTAAAATTTTTCGTCTGTAACGTATAATATCAAAACATTATGAGCTCAGAATATGCGGCTTGCTGGAAATAAGTCACAATATCGTACATGTTTGTATACAACAAAGAAAAACTGTTCCATACTAA
Source organism: Lasioglossum pauxillum (assembly GCA_933228785.1). Classification (NCBI taxonomy): domain Eukaryota; kingdom Metazoa; phylum Arthropoda; class Insecta; order Hymenoptera; family Halictidae; genus Lasioglossum; species Lasioglossum pauxillum. Next base: position 35,266,292 of record OW121704.1, read on the forward strand.
GGTCGAAATGATAGCACACTCTGTTAATATGTTTAGAAATTGCTCAGTATTTCATGATATATCAACGAATAAAGGTTACAGTACAATATTATATAAATTTGTAAGTATGGGACGCGGAAAAAAATTAAACGAGTCTGAAAAAAAGCAAATTCTTGAACTAAAAGAGCAACAGTTATCAGTAGCGAAAATATCGAAAGTAATAAAAAGAAGTCGTAAAGTAATACACAATTTCTTAAAAAATGTTGAAGATTATGGGAAAAAGAAAAGTACTGGTCGGCCGTCATCATTATCCGATCGTGATAAGCGAGCAATTTTGCGTGTAGCTTCCAACTCGCAGTTAACAACGAAGCAAATAATGGAAAAATCTAGCGTTAGTGCCAGTGTTTCAAGTGTTCGTCGAGTTCTACTATCCAGCAAAAATATTAAGAGGCTAATATTGAAAGAGAAACCTCCGTTAACAACGAAACACAAAGCAGAACGTTTACGCTTTGCAAAAGAAAGAGTGCGTTGGAAAAAGAAATGGAGAAGGGTGCTATTTTCGGACGAAAAGAAATTTAATCTGGATGGTCCTGATGGGTTCCAATATTATTTTCACGACATAAGAAAAGAGACAATGTCAGCAATTCGACGACAAATGGGAGGAGGCAGCGTAATGGTTTGGGCCGGCGTCGGTTATTTCGGCAAGGCAAGTATCAAGTTCATCAATGGGAGAATGAATAGTGTCCAATACATAAATTTAATCAAAGAACAAATAAATAATCATGCAGAACGCATTTCTGGACCTGATTACATCTTTCAACAAGATAATGCATCTGTACACACATCAAGATTGGTCCAATCATATTTTAATGAAAATAATATATCTGGTTTGCCGTGGCCTGCACGCTCCCCGGACCTTAATATTATTGAAAATTGCCGGGCAGAACTTGTTCGCGGTGTATAAGCGAATGGAAAGCAGTATCAACACGTACAAGAATTAAAAAATGCAATTGTTCGGGAATGGGATACGTTAAGTCAAAATTATATCCAAAAACTGTATAAATCGATACCAAATCGTATAATAGAAGTAATAGAAAATAAAGGGGGATGTACCCATTATTAAATAAGTATATATGTTTGATAAGTAATTATTGTTAGTTCAAATTTATGTTCATTATTATTTTCTTATTGTACATGTGCTATCATTTCGTTCTTAAAATAAAACAATATTTTTGTTAGACACTAAACCTTATAATATTTTTAATTATTTTCAACGAACCGCATATTCTGAGCTCATAATGTTTTGATATTATACGTCACAAACGTAAACATTTACATGGGTCATTGAGAAATTAAAAATAGCACACCTGGGCTATCTTTTTGACGAGATCATACAGGGCCGTCGAGATAAATCCGGAAATATCGTTACATAGAGAAAAATTATTCACACTTGGGGAAAGTATCAATATATTCTAATATTATTTGGTACAACAGTAGTAAATGGTATTTACAATGGAATTACTCAATGTAGCCTCCATCAGCTGGTATGACCTTCTCGAGTCTGGACCTGAATAGATTGGTAGCTCGCTTAACGTCCTCCTCGTCCATATTCTTCATTACAGTAAAAGCTCCTTCGTTGTCCTAAATCGTGGGCACGATCGTTGTCCAGTGCCTACCCACTCCACTGCCTGTCAACGCCGAGTCGCTCCGCAGGGCGGCAACGATTGATGTCGGCTCGGGTATATCGGTCTGAACACCACTACATTGACTCGAGTGAATCGAACACTCAAATTTCTTAATTGCCATTATTCCTTTATGGGAGTTTCACTAGCTTATTTCTGGCATTTGTCTGATTAAAATGACACCAAACACGATTTAATTTCAAAAATAGTGTCCGGGCACGATCGTTGTCCGCTCAAACCCCCGGCATTTGGACAACGAAGGAGCTTTTACTGTACTTCTGTATTTACCTTTGCCTCGACTGCGCCCCACACATAATAGTCAAGGGGATTGCAATCAGTGCTAGAGGAGGGCCACAAGTCGGGAGAGACCAGTGATCACATAGGTTTCCGTAAAACCAGGCCTGCGTCTTTCTTACCTTGCGGGGCGGAGCAGACTCCTGTCGGAATTCCTCCTGTTTCTCGGACTCCCTGAACTTCTTAGCTGGATTATACACTACCGTCTCTTTTTTGTAGCCAAATCACGCAATTATTTCCGAGGGCGATTTTCCGACGCGAAGCGATTATTCGGTTCATGGTTGAACGAATGTCAATTGTCGACTTTGTGTTTCTATCTGCTTTGTTTACATTTAGTCTGTAGGACTTGATGGAAAATATTCCGGATTTACCTCGACGGCCCTGTAGAAATCGATGTTGAACCTGTCCTAAGATTCTAACTATTCTATTAGGGTAACTGCGGATTGCATTACCCCGAAGAAGCGGCCGCATTTCCGGACGAGATATGAAATTCGTGATTCTTGGAGCCCGGTGTAATTTCGCGCGAGTATGACGGAACGTCGCAGCGTGGCGCGCGTCGACATGTGGATGGAATAGATGAAGCTGACGTGAACAAGAGCGCGATAGTTAGCCTAAGCGACGCGGCCCGGGACGGTCAGGATTCCTCGCGAGGGTCTTACGCGGGAAGAAGCTATTCCGTAACACCTGGAATCCCACTTCTCCTCGAGTTACGTAATTTCGTAAAGGAGATCTCCTTAACCTTCGGTCTGCGGTCCAATTTGCGAACACCCTTTATAAAACCTGAAGGTATTAGGTTGTTGCGTATGACATTTCTCGGCGTACCTCGTATTATTAAATGTTGCGGATTTGTAGTTAATATAGCGGTCTGTACTTTTCAATTACGTTGGAGCAGCTGGCCGAAAACAGCAAGGAATGCCCGCGGATCTAACAACAACTATGCTCGCCGTTCCGAGCAAAACGGAATGTTGCAATCCGTAACCCCATAACGAGACGCTCGCGACTGCTGTCGCGTCGTGTCACGCGAGCCAAATTAATTTCACGATAAGCGACACAGCTACTTCCTAGAGCTGCCGCGGATCTAACGGGTGAACAACAATTTCGTTTAATTACTTTGGCACGGCATCTAATTGCACACGAGCGAGTACGCCTGCTGGAGCCACTGTTACCGGAGCCCGTCGAATGCGAATTACTCGAACCTCTAATCCGAGGAATACGAGAGTCATCTGTGGCGGTCACTCGAACTGTAATTGAAATATAGTTATACAGGGTGTCCCAAAATTCGTGAACTTCCCGAAAGGGGGTGGTTCCCGAGACCATTTCAAGCGACATTTTCCTTTGCAAAAATGTTATCCGCGGCTTTGTTTAGGAGTTATTAACGAAAAACACGGACCAATCAAAGCGCGACCTAGTCGCGAGTTGCCACAGTCGGCCAATATACAGTTGGCGCGCCGGCCCGACTATGGCAACTCGCGACTAGGTCGCGCTCTGATTGGTCCGTGTTTTTCGTTAATAACTCCTAAACAAAGCCGCGGATAACATTTTTGCAAAGGAAAATGTCGCTTGAAATGGTCTCGGGAACCATCCCCTTTCGGGAAGTTCACGAATTTTAGGACACGCTGTAGAAAACCCTCGTGACGAGTCTCAAGTCGCTACCCCCACCACAATGCTGGTTACAGGGTGGGCACGGTTTAATGAATTATTTCTTCCGTTCTGCTCAACCGAAGATTATTTTGGATTATTTTGGAAATTTTGGTTGCATAATCGATTTTTTTAGAAAATCCGGAAGCACAGAATTGTATATTGAAATTCACCCGTTCTTCTAGGGGAAGAGCAATCAGGCTAAAAGGGCGGTTAGGCCAGTCAAACAATATTGGCACCGAAGCCTAGCCAATTGTATAGGCGAAGCAACGCGGAACAAATGTCAGACCAAAAGGCGGGGACATGAATGACTGGGAAATTGCACGCGTCACGGTGAACCACTCATTAGTAAATGCCTGGCGAGTGCACTAGAATGATCTAATATTCCGTGCATCGCGAAGAAAGTTCTTGATTAATTGCAGCGTTTCACCGAGGGTACTTATTATCACGCGATCACCCCCGACACTCCAGTCACATCACCGTGTTTACACACGATCCAGCTCGTTATGGCACTTTAACCAATCTGTAATAGGTTCAAAGGTGTGATAGATCAACATTCTGCCCTCGGGTATTTTATTAATTGGACCGTTTATTTTGAAAGTGGTGTAAGTCCATTAAAAAAAATGAGATATCACATAATTTGTGATTGATTTAGTGTAAACTTTTTATTTATGACTAGTTAATATTTAATATCTTAAAAAATTCCAATGGTTTGTTCAATTTGAAATTGGCCAATAAAATAAATTGCGTAGCAATTGATTATGAAAGTGGAGCAAGTTCAATTTCCATCGACATAGGTGTTATAAAGACATGATGTTATAAAACAATGTAGACGGAATAATAAGTTTATTTTACACGAAATGAAACGAGAGAATTTCGTTTCAACAAAAAATCTGCAAAACGCAATTCAAAAACGGATGAGAAAAAATACTACGGAGAAAAAGTACACTAGCTGAAAATATGTTGGATGACATTTTCTATATTAAAAAATAAAAAATACTACTATTTTATTTCTTGTTATTATTTATAAACAAAATTGGATTAATACAAAATATATTTTAAGTGATATTTAATTTTTCATAACTGAAATTAAATGATTTTTACAATTGATTAATTATGAAAATGGTGTAAGTCCATTTACAGCTCGTAAATATATATTATTTTAATTAAATTCGCCTGAATGAAATTTATATAATCAAATTACATATTGATAAATTGGTAGAAACATTGCCAGACTTGACATAATTAATTTATATTTATGAATTGACTAATATGCTAACCTTCAATTTTCTCGGAACAACAACAAATGGCATTTTCAAAATAGCACTTTCAAAATAAACGGTCCAATTGATGACGTTGTATAGCTGTAAAAGAGAATATTTCCATTTAAATAATTATATATGGGTTATACAAGTCTCGCTCGGTCTATTCACAGTCGCCGTTCTACCACGGAAAATGGCGACCATGTACGTAGTTAGGGTTTTGCTGGGATTCACATTGCCCGTAGCTATAATTCAGCATGAACTATGCTTATGGACCTTGCACTTCGTATGACTTAGACAATGACTAACTGGGCATGAGTTAGTAACCTCGTTTTCACAGTGGACATATTAAACTGAATGCATCCGAGCAAAGTGAAACGCTTATTGTTCGAACTGCGATCGAGCGAAATGTGGAACGATGTTACCACATTCTATTCTACCTTCGCGTTTATCCCGCTATCAATTGTTTATACAGATCTCCGAATAGACTAATACATACTTCTTCAAATAAGATTTTTATTTTTTTTTAATTTCCCGATTCATAGGGAAGTTACTGTAATTACCCCGAAAATCGAAAATCGATTTTTTAGCAGATCCTCACGTTTCATGGTCATTGGAGTCATTTTAGACTATTTTTATCAAAATGTTTGTATGTGTGTGTGTTTGTGCGCATGTCTGTTTCTATGGTATCAAATTTTTCGTTAACGTTTTCTGAAAAAGTAACAACGCGATCAGAATGATGAATGATGCAATCGATGTGCCCCGTCGTAACTTAGAGCTGATTAGATTTTGGTCCATATTGGTCAAGTAGTTTTTTAGATTTTTAGCTTTTTTCGAAAGGAGTTGATTCGACAATGCAATTTATACGAGAGGACGGAAATTTTCCACCGAAGAAACAAACGTAATTACATAAAAAATTTTTTTTAATTTAAAAAATATTTTTTTTAATTTCATTTTTTGTTTTTAATTTATGCAACTAATGCTAATGTTACCGCTTACAATAATCGAAAATTATTCCAATGCAAGAGTGAATTTATCATCTCTACTCCCAAGAATACATTTTGGGCGAATATCGATGAAAGTACAAAAAAAAAGCGATGTTGGCGATGTTGGCGAAGGAGTAACGAATCGGGAAGTTCTTTGTGTGACTCTTGGAGAGTCACACACCAAATAAAAAACATTAATAGCAGTAGGCGCTACTAGCCATGCGTATCACTAACCCTCTCGCAAGAGCAGTCCTACCCGCGAGCTCGCGAAGCGAGCGAGCAAAAACAACCCTGCGAGCGAGCAACAATAACCCTCTAGTTTAAATTTCGACGCACTCTATAAACAATTCGGAAAAAAGTTAGGAACAATGGTGTCAACGATATCTCGATACTGAATTTTTATGAAACTGCTATTATGGTTCCGGATTTTCTGGAAAATCGATTTTGCGACCAAAAATTCGGAAATAATTCACTGTCGTACCACCTTTTGGATTCATTGAATCTCAACGCGTAATTTAGTTATTCTTGAATTAGAGATACAGCTAAATCATGTAAAAAATACTGCAATATACCTGAACTATGGAACTTACAACCCTGAGAACTTTCCAGGCCCATGCTTTCCCCATCATGGTGGAATTGCCCGTCGTCTTGGCTCGTTTTATGATTTTATGGTTCTTTTGAATGTAAAGACTAAATTTCATTCCGCTAAAAGCGTTAATAAATGTATAAAACAGGTTAGATACCGAAGACACCTAAACTATGTACTCATTTTAAACTCATACCCTTAGCGTTTAATTGTAGATAAATTATAAATAACAAGATGTTTTTCAAGACAAATCAAGTCTAAAAGAATACCCAAAAGTCCCGAAACTCTTAGATGGGAATTTACTTACTTTAAAACCCCATAAAACCGACTGGTGTGCACTACGGTGGACCTTATTTTCGACCGTGAAATTTTAGGCACGACTCCCCCCAATATTGTTCCATTTCATGAAAAAATGATATATCCAAAGTTTTAGATCAATCGGACGTCGAGAAGGTGTGCCAAATTAGGGTGGACCTAAGGTATACCTCGTGAAAATTTTATTTGCGAGATTTCCCCCCCCCCCCCCCAAAGTTGTGCCATTGTGTAAGAACATAATTCCCATTCCTATGAATGGAACAAATATTCCCATTCCTATACAATTTAATGTTTTCCGCAACTTTAACGTCAATGTGGCACGTCTTCCCCTTATCCGATCAACTTCATCCTTTGCAGAAATTATTTTCTTACTCAATAGCACAATTTTAGGGAAGGGGGGCGTGAAACAAATCTCGCAAAAAAATTTCGGTAATTATTGCGATCAGGTTTGTGTCCTCCGATTTTGATGAAATTCAAATATGTTATAGATTTCAACATTTTGAACAACTTTTTCCTTTTCCGATATAGGGGGGTCGCTTTTAGTTTTCGAAATATTTGCAAAAAACTATCGCTAATACTGTATTGAATTTTTCGTATTCTTGCACGCTCCATGGCAACGGAAGCCTGTCCCGGTGCGGCGTTTGTTTACATTTTGACGCTGTGGAGGTGAGAGAGAAAACAGGGTCTCACTCTGGTCATACATATATAGGGTGAGCTTTCAATTTTGAAAGAATACTTTTGGATTTTCGTGTGCATGGCGGGCCGGCCGTCAGACCGTCAGAAGTAGTCTTTGGAAATTGATAGCTCACCCTATATATATATAACCAGAGTGAGACCCTGTTTTCTCTCTCACCTCCACAGCGTCAAAATGTAAACAAACACCGCGCCGCACAGTGGGCTGGATCGAGAAATTCAGTGACATTTTGTTATAACTTTTGAACCATTAGAGATATTGCCATGAAATTTTCACTAAAAATATTTAAAAAATAGTCATTTTTAATTATAGATAATTAAATATATTTTGCATTCTTTAAACAATATTTATTAATTAATTTTCATTCATACTTTGTTATTGATAATAAATTTGTTTACATATAAGTTCACAAACTATTTTTTGTAATAATTTATAATTCTGGCACTGGCACAGCTTTTGAATGAAACTTTCATGAAACTGAAACTGATGAAACTTTCACTGAAAAATATGAAAAAATAATCACTTTTTAATGATAAATAATTTAATATGTTTAGTGTTTGTTTAATTATTTTTAATAACATTTTACTTACTTTACTGGCTGATTTACTTAAATCTATGCAAGTATCAATTCTGCAGCTTCTTGATCTAGCGGCCTTTTCTTTTTATTTTGTGATTTTACTCTTATAGTAGCATATAATAAACAATTGACTGTAGGCTACAATCAAAACAGTCCGCTCGCACGCGCGCGAGGTTCTTCGCGTCTCGCACAATCCTGGCGCTCGACGCAGCGATGGATACACTTGAATCACTAATAACTTGCGTCGATGGACGATGTTGGTAGTAAATCGTGCATAACTATATAGGGAAAAGTGTACTGAACATTGTACAATTTGTAAACATGCGGTGCTAATTGGAACTCAAAAGATATTCCGTATCAAAGATGAAGAATTTTGACAATTTCCGTGCCTTCACTGTACATTATTTTTTTAATACATTATTTAAATTAATTATTAATTGTCAGTGTAAATTTTAACGTAATGGAATTCTCTTCATTTTAAAAGAAGAACAGAGGAAAAATATTAAACAGGTGTGTCAGGGCATCCAGATAAAGATAAGTATCTTTTTTCTGCGAAACAGGCTATTTTCAAAATGTCCAACTTTAAGTGTTCGTCGCGATTACAATTTTAATTATATTTTATTAATTTCTTTATTTTCGAGGTAGATGGATATTTATGAAGCAATACAAACTTTGTACATGTTAATATGGGAAAGTTCATTTTTCGACAAAATGTCACCGAATTTCTCGATCCGGACCACTGTGCGCCGGGACAGGCTTACGTTGCCACGAAGCGTGCAAGAATACGAAACATTCAATACAGTATTAGTTATAGTTTTTTGCAAATATTTCGAAAACTAAAAGCGACCCCCCTATATTGGAAAAGGAAAAAGTTGTTCAAAATGTGTTTCTGTATAACATATTAAAATTTCATCAAAATCGGAGAACGCAGACCTGATCGCAATAATTACCAAAATTTCACCAGGTATTGCTAAGGTCCTCCCTAATGTGGCACACCTTCCCCTTATCCGATCAACTTCATCTATAGCAGGAATGATAATATTTTCTTACCCAATGGCACAATTTTTGGGGTGGACGTGAAACAAATCTCGCAAAAAAATTTCACCAGGTATAGCTAAGGTATACCTAGTGCACAAGCGCGCCCGCCGGAAGGTTGAACCGTGCTCACCCTATCTACCCTTGCGGTAGGTTAAATACCGGAAGAAGCGGAAGAAAGAGAATACAATTGCGAATACTATATGAACGTAGAGTCGTTTTAATTCCGAGGCATTAGAATGAAAGATTAATTAAACGGATTCCAGACGAAGGATGCCCGGGCGTTCGAGTTTCCGTCGCGGTAGACGCGTAACGATATATTGATCGTACGGCGAAAGCTGTTAAATATTTCACGAGTCGGAACGCGCGTGGAATCCGACTGGGACTATAAACGGTGAACATGTAAATACTTGCCGAATATTTTATGAACCCCTTAATCAGCTGTTCCGCGGCGGACGCATAAACCTGACATCTTTGTTACCGGGTCATTATTTAATCGAACGATTGAACGCGCGGCTCGAAATCAAACAACACGACGCTCGTATAATTCGTGTGACTAATGAACAATCGGGTACAGACACGTGTATTTAGACGTCGTTACGTAAGATTGAGCAACCGATGATCACGATGCACGCTGCTCCGGATGTTAAAGCTCGGTACACACTATTATTCTCGAACGTGTAATACAAATTGATAGAATAAACAAAATATAATTAAATATGTCTCCGTCTAAGAGAAAAGTTAGATATGAAGCATAAAGTATAACCTAAAGTTAATGTTAATGTTATTGTATACTTTTGTACTATTGCAGTATTACCTTTTTTATTACATTTTTACATTGCACATTGTTTATAATGATGGTATGTAAGGGTAGAAAGTAAGAGATACAGTGGGTAACGAAAGTAATCGGACGCCCTTTAAAACAGTACAACCTTTTTATAATTCAGTAAAGTCCCGATTCTTGTCAACCAGCCAGTGTTCTGCACGGACGACTATCGCATACCGACATTATTTCGTTATGACTGCGTCTACCGTGCCGACCGGCCGAGAGTTCAATCGAAAGCCGAACGTAGAGAGGGACAGCAAGTAAGCTGTGCCGTAACGAGGGTATGAAGCGCATGTAGCAAGTGTCTAACTTGCGCCTCCCCGTAACCCAATAATGACAAAAGAATTAAAAATTTTAATGTAACAAGGTAAATTTTACTAAATGCAATATATTAAATACTATTAACCTCATCAAAATGAGTTGCCTGTATATACAATAATGTATTTGTCAATGTTAAAATAATATAATAAAAACATAGAACAGTTCAGCATATTTTATAAAGTAATTTTTCTCGTTTTTTCATTTGCAAACATATCTATTATATCGTCATAATTTAATGTTTTGGCAACATCTTTTTCAATTGATATTATAGCCATGTTTGTTAATCGCTCTTGTCCGATAGGAGAACGAAGGTACGATTTTACAATTTTTAATTTGCTAAACGAACGTTTGCAGGAAGCTGTTGTTACAGGCATTGTTGTGAAAATCCTTAATTCTATGTCTAGATGATTGGATACGTGTTTTGTAGTCTCTCACTTTTTGTAATGAGAGTTCATAATTTTTTTGCAAGATTTGAAAAGCGTTACGCGACCCTTAACCGGATCGGTAATTCTTTGCTTGCGCCCCAAACCCAATTGCGCCCGTGGTGGGTACCTCTGTCGCCACGTCCTCGTTACGGCACTGCAAGTAAGTACGGATAAAAGAGAACTCGTGGGCTTTTGAACTGTGCCGGCGACGGCGACTATCCGCGTCCCTTTCTTTCCTATACGCTGTCCTTCCTTGGCCGACGGTGAAGTGGGTTAGGACCATGGACCTACAGGACTGAGCATAAGGTAGGCTTTTAGGCGAGAGGGGGCTCCAAGCGAGCGGGGAGGGATGGTCGCGGTGCGGCCATGTTACGTAGAACCACAAGTGTTGCTATCTATATAAAGTAGCGGGAACATTTAAAATGTACAAATTAATCACGTATATTCACCACATATTTTAAGGTGATTCTAATTGTAAGTCAATTGTAACATGCGTAATAATGTTATTTCTATTTACGTATGTCTTATCATAAAGGATATATAAATGTTTTGAAAAATGATCAGTGATTTTATAAGAAATATGTAAAGGATCAATAACAACACGATGTACTTAATGGCCAGAAAACAATATTAATTTATTAAAATAATTTCTTTTGCTATTAGCAACATTGTTTTTTTGCTTACAGATATAATTGTACCTGACTTTAACGTAATTATCAATGATACACTTGATCAGGTGTATCCAGATGTGACGTCACACTGTCCGTTTATCTTTTCCGAGCTGCACTCTCGGTTTTCCTATACACATACTATACCTATACCGGGTCTATAGGTATATATGGTCTAAGCGTGTATTGTACAGCCACGTGCTACAGACGCTACACTAGTATTTAAAGTCGCCTATAGAGCGCACCACATATGGTTCTGACCAAGATGGCCGACATGGTTGATACCTCTTCCGTCTTTTCTTACGCCCCCGCAGGCTTTTGCTCAGTCCTGTAGGTCCATGGTTAGGACCTGACAACTTCTGCATACCCGATCGTCGACTACTATCGCGACTTTACTGTTGTACCAAACGATATATATCTTAAATTTTCGAACGATACGAACGTCCCTGCTCACTTTATTAGACTCACCTGAAGAATTGGTGCTTTTTGAAATCCTATAAGGAATGCAACGCTGTTTTCAACCTATGGGGTAATGATGGGGTAATGATTTCGTACTACAAGGTTGCCTTATGGGTTGCCTATCCAAGTGTAAAATTTTCTTGCAAGAGCAAAAAATACCCCTTTTACCATGGCCCGGCAACTCACCGGACATGAATCCGATTGAAAATGTCTGGGAGTGCCTGAAGAGAGAACTGGCCAAAGAAAATATAACAACAAAGACCAAGTTGATAGAGAGAATAATCTATCACTGGCACCATAACGTTGCATTAAAAGAAATTGCACAAACTTGCATAGATAGCATGTTCAGAAGAGTTGCGGCTTTAATAGCAGCTGAGGGCGGATTAACAAAATATTAATGTTCTAAGAATTATGTTGATCTATTTGTGTTTGTATCCATTGTTTTTGTAAAATAAAGATATGGAAAATTAATTGGTCATCATTAAGTGATATTTGCATAAGGCTGCTATACCCATTATTCATGGTAAAACTAAAAATATCATGATTATAGACGTGAGCCTAATAAAGTGAGCAGGGACTGTATATTTTAAATTTTCGTTAAGGGCTCAAATAAAAAAAGTTTTAAAAAAAGCCTTTTTTATTTCTGCATGTAACCTCGCAAATGATAATTCTTGAAAAATCTTTTTTGCATATCATTACGTAAACCAATGCTTCTAATTGGTTAGAAAAAATCAGGTCGTCTGATACAATTATTAAAAAGTTATTTTGTTTTAAAGGGCGTTCGAATACTTTCGTTACCCACTGTATGTATTAGCATATAAGGACCAGTTTGAATTCAACGCCATCTTTATGTACGCATAAAGTAATGAATAAAGTAAAGTTCGCGACAACGTTCCGCCGTCCCGCGACGGAGATTGCGCGAGTCGATGGTGTGTACGGCGCCTAACAAGTCGGGAATAATTGTCTAAAAGAACCGGTCCGGCTGAGCCTGCGTCACTACGTATTTAAACGCGGAGGCATCTGATGATCAATTTGTTTAGAATCACCGAGCGAGAAATTATTGGGCCGGTTCATAACTGATATCGTTTCCGACGTTAATTGCCAGCTGAAGAAAATTAATATTTACGAGCGAGGTCGAACAACAAGCGTGCATTCTGCGCACTTGCCTACAGTGGGCGGATTCACTAGAACAGTTTACCCCCTCTCTACCCGGAGCAGTCACGTGACCGGGCCGTGGAGTGAAAATTTTACAGCATCCATTAAAACGATTTTTATCGGGGCGAACATCGGAATCGAGATTACGGCCTTCTCCGCTCTAAACGCAAGAAATCCACAGTTAACTTACCACTGACTGCATTTTCCAGGTTGCTCGTACAGAAAGCCACCTAAATACGGCCACCTAAATATCTCCTCCAATTGTGGGGGTACAAACAATATTTTGTGTACTATTTGAAAGGTTTGAAGGAACCATTATATTGCAAACAATATTTTTTTTCCGAAAAAAAATATATTATATGTCTTTTTATAAATAACTACATTTTTTTTATTGCATCGAGTTACTGATCGAAAAATACATTCAGATATGTATAATAACATGACATTGACCTTGATCTGAAGGTAAAACTTTAATTTTCGAAGCTCAAGGTCACTTCAAGGTCATGTTATTGTACATATCTGAATGTATTTTTCGATCAGTTACACGATGCAATAGAAACAAATGTAGTTGTGTATCAAAAAATATCGATGACCTTGATAATTCCGAACAAAATGACCTTTGAAAAAAATATTCTTGCCAGATGTTTGGTCCATTGACACTATGCACATTACGTAACAAATATTTTTTGCATCACAATAACCTGAAGAGGTATGTAGGTGGCCTTTACCTAGCAATTTTCGAAGCTGAAGGTCATTTCAAGGTCATGTTATTGTACATATCTGAATGTATTTTTCGATCAGTTACACGATGCAATAAAAGAAAAATGTAGTTATGTATCAAAAAACATCGATGACCTTGATAATTCCGAAAAAAATGACCTCCAGAAAAAAAATATTGTGTGCAATATAATGATTACTTCAAACCATTCAAATAGTACTGAAAATATTTGTTATTCCCCCGCAATTGGAGGAGATAGTTAGGTGGCCGTATTTAGGTGGACCACCCTGTATTCTCCGGCGATGAGCGTAATCGGTTCATTACTAATTCAGAGCGATTACGGGACTCCGTAAAATATTGAAGCAACCCGGCGAACTGTACTACACGGGAAACTCGAAATATAATTGGCACTCATCCGTGGCATTGCATCGCGTTCACGTTCGCCGCAATAAAATACAGGGTTTTCCCAGAAAAACATACGCGAAATTATGGTAACCGCAGGAAATCAGTGCCATCAACACATCTTTTAATTTCCAGATGAAGTTAGAACGATTCCTATAAGATAATTTACCAAATAGAAACAAGATTACTATAATTAGTTTATAGTGTACGGTAAAGATCGCGAATCGCAGTTCTGCGTGGCCCGGTTCGCATTAAAACTTTATTGATGAAATGATACGGTATAGTTCGGGACGACTAATTCGCGGCAGCGTCCCATAGTGAAACTTAATTATAGCGGACAGGGTCGGTCGCGTTATGGGTAAAATACTTCGAAAGCAATTAGGTTAATCAAACGTGCTTGTCGCCACGGTTGCTGGGACTTTCAATAACTTGCCTCCACGACACGTTGTGCGTACTGCTCTGAAATTTGATGCCAGGTATCATTTAATCAACCTAATCATGTTTAATAGTGGTTGCCCCGCCACGGTAATTCAGTTGTTATTAATTTAATGAAATGCTTGCGCTAATTGCGTTTCGTCGATTCGCCCGTCGTTATTGTTTTCGTTTCCCTGTTAACAAATCCGATTTAATGCCGCTCGATTTTATCGTGTTCTATCTGAATATGCATTTTTTAAACATTTCACATACATTTCACTTTGCTATTTCAAATTATTTTTCTTTTATCGTGCCCTGGGCTAAAACATCCGAAGACGTCCATGCTCAGAATTGAATAAAATTTTTGGAATAGCTTCCTTTTTCGTGTCGCCATAAATTCTTCCGACAATCATCATTTTAGTTAAAATGGAACCTATTTCCAAAATTTCATCCAATTCTTTGCACGGACGTCTTCGGAAGTTCAGCCGTGCCTTTGATTCATTGTTTTACGTCGCTTCTTCAACTGCTGTGGTCAAAACGACGGGACCTACAGTTTAAGGTGGGTTCCGAACAGTAATGCCAGAATGAGGTTGAAACGAACCTCATTTCCCCTCCAGGCTCTTCACCTTTATCCCCTTCCACTATCCTATTCCACCGTTCAGTCTCTATCGCGCACGCGCAACGTGTCTCACATTCGCCTCACTCTTCCTCACTCTATTCGCGTCGCGCAGTCGCGCAACGTGTCACATATTACTCTGGTCATCAGAGAGGGGGTACTTGTATTCCCCTCGATTCCTTTTCGATTACCCCTGTCTGGTAACACTGGTTCCGAACCACCTTTAGTACAGTCATTTGGTAGTTTTACCTGGAAAGTTTTCCGGGAGTTTTAAAAATATGTAATTTTATAGATTTCGATGTGCTCTTTCCGAATTTCAACTTTGCCAGCTTGTATCTTTGCCGCTTGCGTTGCTATATTGTAAAAATGGAGCCTAATAGCAGTTTTTTGACAATATCTCCTTTCCGACTCATTTTACGATGAAAACATTTATATACAAAATGAAACTAGAGAAAATTTCCTACAATTTATGTAATAACAATTTTTTTTGTAAAATCAATAGTTTTGGCGTACGAGCGCCGCAAACTATTATTCATCTTCACCAACACGTGTTTTTCGTATATTTACGAAAAATATTTTACTGTGCGTAAAGACAAAATAAATAATTAAATTACACATGGAAACATTTCAAAAAATGTTAATTTCTCATTTTAAACATGGTTGTCCTGCTGAAATGAGATCAGCAGGATATCTCAGAAGACGTTGTCGTTATTAAAAAAGTGTTCCTACAAAAGTTGTTTGGTATGATGGGCTACATAATAAAAAATTTTTAAAAAATTTTTTATTTTTGCTTTTTTTAGCAAAGCGAAGAAGATTGCGCTAAATTTCGGAATTGTGCATTGCATGTGGACTAGGCCTACTGGGGACACCACGACAAAAAACGCGTCGCTTACTCTACCGCAAGGTGGTAAAATGAAATGAGTTGTGTAGCCAAAACGCATGTTGAAGTACACTTTGCGGCGCTCGTACGCCAAAACTATTATTTTTACAAAAAAAATTGTTATTACATAAATTGTCGGAAATTTTCTCTAGTCTAATTTTGTATATAAATGTTTTTATCGTAAAATGAGTCGGAAAGGAGATATTGTCAAAAAACTGCTATTAGGCGCAATGTTTCCGATATGGCGGCGCGAGCGGCAAAGATACTAGGTGGCAAAATTGAAATTCGGAAAGAGCACATCGAAATCTATAAAATTACCCATTTTCAAAACCCCCGGAAAACTGTCCAAGTAACCTCTTTTTTTCGAACCAAATCACTGTACTACTTGGGCACCACAGTTTTAAATGGCAAATGGAATACTTCCAGAGGTGTCGGCGGCGGGATTCGGTCATGCCTTGTACAAAACTGTAATTATAATTACTAGACTGCGGATGTTTATGCAATTTGCCAAATTCTAAGCTCCAGCATTTTCCGAAAATTTTCAGAGCCTATAAATTCATGAAGATCCGCAGTCTAATAAATTACGTATGGGACTGGACGAAGTGACGATCGCTTTAAAGTTTCTTCGAAATAGATCATCAGCTTCGGTCGACCTCGTAATGTTTAAATAAACTTGGAAAGTGTTCTCTATTCTCCAGCAGCTGTCGATGACACGTTGCGCAACAACAGGCGTTCGCTATTCAATAAATTACATGAAAATAGTGCATAGCTGGATCGATCGGTCGGGGCCATGCAACGCGAGCTAATTAAACCGGCAGCTAATTGAAAATAGGTAACGATAAGAACGATAGGATCGATGTAACGCAAGCATGGAGGTTGAACATTTTCCATAGTTGCGTTTGCCAACTGTACAGTCCGCAACTCCAGAAACTGGCGCAAACTAGTTAACCATGTGAAGTTATGAACGACGGATTTATCGTGTACGATGTTGCTCCCGTTAAAAATGTGACCTGCAGCATCCTGTCGACACGTTCAATTACCCCTCACCTGTTAAACAATAAAACTTTCATCGATCGCTTATAATAAGACCTGTCCGTAATAAGAAAATCTACATATACGTTGATTACAAACATAGCCGGAAGCTTCATCCCGTCCAGTTGTCGACGTATGTATTTAAAATCCGAGACGAAGGCGAGTTTCACACGACATTAGATCGAAATGTCAAATGTTGGCTGTCTCGATGCGAATCGGTTATTTTTGCAGCGGCTGTCGAATAATGTCACCCGCGTCACCAGAGTGCACTTCGCCGGCTCCGGGGAGGAATCGCGAAATGTCAGAATCACTCCCGGAGAGGACCTCCGGAAATACTTAGGCGCGCGTGTTTAGCCGAACTTATTCTTGACGTTCACTCTTGACGTAATTTATCATGAAGCAATAGTGTGGCCCTAAAAACCTAATACAGCCAGAAGAAAATGTTAAAAATATATACAGGGTGGCCCACACAACTCTGGACAGCTCAATATCTCCGTTTCTTTTCGTTGTACAAAAAAACTTCGTACGACAAAGTTACACTGTTTGAAGGGCCGCGTATAACGATGTAAGGGAAAAAAAATTTCAAGGTCATTTTTATGAGATTTCAAGGTTATCGATGTTTTTTTAAATGGAATGAGGTATTTTTTAATACATCAATCGATGCAGCTGGACATTCTTTATAAAAAAGTACTAACCTATGTATGTCAAAAAGTTAGTAGTTCAGGAGATATTTCAATTTAAATAACTCCAAAATACCATTACTGTCGTACTAAGGCGTTACACAAGTAAGTAAACACTAACGCCTTAGTACGACAGTAATGGTATTTTGGAGTTATTTAAATTGAAATATCTCCTGAATTACAAACTTTTCGACATACATAGGTTAGTACTTTTTTATAAAGAATGTCCAGCTGCATCGATTGATGTATTAAAAAATACCTCATTCCATTAAAAAAAAAACATCGATAACCTTGAAATCTCATAAAAATGACCTTGACATTTTTTTCCCTTACACCGTTAAATGTGGCCCTTCAAACAGTTTAACTTTGTCCTACGATGTCTTTTTGTACAACGAAAAGTAACGGAGATATTGAGCTGTTCAGAGTTATGTGGGCCACCCTGTATATAAAGAAAACTTTTTAAAATAACTTTTGTAGACATTAGTGACTATAATTAAAAGTGTGGAGCGCTATACTATATCGACGTAATCTTCGTGGGCGCACCACGCTTTTATTTATAGTCACTAATGTCTAAAAAAATTGTTTTCTCCTTTTGTGGTTTTTAAAAAGTTTCTTTTTATATATATTTTTATTTTCTACTTTTTAGTCTATTTTAAATGGAACGCAAGATATAGTAATACTAGTATGAAATAGTAAGATATAGAAACGCAAGATATGGAAATACGCGAGATAGAATGACGGGATGGCTCCGAGGAACGACGTCTCTTGATGGAGTCCGAAATTGTCCGAAATGGAACTGAATGAATGGAACACCACAACCACACTGAGCTCCTTCGGTACGAAGTGGGTCAGTGGAGTGGGGATGAGTCGGAGTGGGAACGCGTAGTGGAGTAGGGAGCGCTGGCGCGCGGAGTGGGGATCGCTGAACGCGATCCCTATATACAAATTTTTTTCTCCTAGACGCACAGTCTTTTTTTTAAATTTGTTTTTTAATATTGCATTGTCATCCAGTTCTGAGCTATGTTTAAATCTTCAAGTCTCTAGCTCATCGGGAAGTGGTGTAAAATTTGATTACAAGATTTGACGCATACAACAACAACAACGACAACGACTACTCGGCAAGCTAATATAAGCGTGGTAAAAATAAAATCGCTAACATTTTGTACGTATTACTGCGGACGAGAAAGGGCCATGTACTAATTACCGTGTACCCGTTACTGCGGATTGGAATTCGAAATATACGAGCGTACGGAAACAAACTACGTAATTAGGAATTAATTTACAAAAGTCCTGAGTACAGTGACAAATAATTGGTTTACTTGTTATCGTTACCATGAGTAGCTTTTATTGTCTTTTTATATTTTGTATAGAATATATTTATTGTATACTATATTTTGCGGATCTTTATGCAAAATAAAAATTGTCTGCGTCGATTGCAAGAAATAGAAACCAAATTGAATGTTACTTCTTCCCTTAATGATTTTAATATGGGAGAAATTATACAGGGTGTCCCAAAATTTCTGTCACACGGGATATCTTCTTATACATCGTATTTAGAAAAAAATACTTCGAATGAAATTAGTATGGTATTCAGAGCTCTATAGAAAGGTGCATTTTTAAAATATTTTATTCGACGTTTCGAAGGTCATTTTAAGGTCAAGTTCACTTTTTTAAATGGAAACATAATCTTTTTATTACCCCAACTTATTCTATGAGCAAAAGCAAGTAAGTTTTATTCGAAACGTTTTTTAATTCGATAACAGCTTTTTAAGCTATTCAATGATAAAGTCATAAGAAGTGCATAGTGCCTCTTAGGCACTTCTTCTGGTGTCTTCATCATTGAATAACTCAAAAAGTTGTTGTCGAATTAAAAAACGTTTCGAATAAAACTTACTTGTTTTTTCTCATAGAATTGTTGGTGTAATAATGAAGATTATGCTTCTATTTAAAATAGTAAACTTGACCTTAAAATGACCTTCAACACGTCAAATAAAATATTTGAAAAATGCACATTTCTATAGCGCATTAAAAATCATACAAATTGCATTGGAAGTATTTTTTTCTAAATACGATGGATAAAGATATATCCCGCGTAACAGAAATTTTTGGACATCCTGTATATCGACATCTTCAATTTTGAAAATTGTTCAACAATTTCGAATTTCATGTACACTCAATTTCGATATAAATGTCCTTTGGTGATCGAGATAGAAGAAGAATGGTCTTATTGTTACGTTTATCAACCGGGCCGACCGAATCGCGGCGCAGCAACACCGGAAAGTGCACGTCAAAGCGCAATAAATTCAATTTACCTGGGGTTGAACAGCCCCGGAGGAGGACGAGGAAGTGGAGGATGAGGTGTACAAAGGATGAACTCGATTTATTCGAATTCGTTGCATCGGTTTCGCTCGATTCACTCGAGCCAGGGATGTCTCGGTTCTCGCAATTACAGTCGATCGCGGACGACGTTGTTTCCCGTCCAAATTAAGAATGTTTTCGCGCGGTATCGCGTCCCAGTAATTTTATTTCCGTGTTGCAAGAAAGAGAGAGAGAGTGAATGGTATGCACGAGCCACGAGGCGAGAAGCTTACAACGGAAGAGGACTCCTTATCTGCATCGTGTTGCATCGCTCGCAACATTCGAGGCTGCGCACACCCGTGATTAAGTGGATGCGTGCGTGTAGGCGTGAGCATGCTCTCTCGAAGAACCTGAGAGAGAGAGAGGAGAGAACAATGTGTCGGCAGAAAAAAGATTGCGCCATTGGATAACGATAAACTGCCTGTTACGAGTCTTCGGTGTTCAGCAACTTCCGATAGTCGGTGTCCAAGATATTGATAATTAGGTCTGTTCGTTCTTCAGATCCACTTACAAGGGACCCCAGTGTCCAATTTTCGATTTTGATAATTTTTGTGAGATGATGGTATATGGATCCCTAATTATGTATGCAAAATATTAGGTGTAGAAGCTCAATAGTTTTAAAGATATAAACAATTAAAGCTAATAGAACTTCGGAGACTACAGCTCAAATCATTGTATATCAACAAGGTACGAAACGATAATTGTTTATATCTTTAAAACTATTCAGTAACTACACCTAATATTTTGCATACATAATTAGGGATCCATATGCCATCATCTCACAAAAAATGATCAACATCGAAGTCGGACACTTGGGTTTCTTCCCGTGTTAGACTCTGTTGTAAATCACGGATCTTCATGCATTCACAAATGATTCATTCACCTTGAAAATTCATTCACTTATGAATGGAACAGTATTTATCGGTCAACGAACACCTGTTCGACGATCCCGGAATCAATAAACCGAAGACTCGGCCCGAAATAGTTACTGGATAATAGCCAAGCCTCTGAAGCCCGAGGGAGTTCATTCGTAGCTGCGTGCGAAAGCAGATATACCAAACTTAATTCCGTTCAGTCAACTTGTCGTTTTCATCTATTATCATCCAGATAATTCTCGACCAATTTTCGACAATATCTGTTACGTCAATCACCAAAAGCTTTTCCGTTTGGATCGAAACTGCAGAGAACAAAATAATTTACTTTTTCACCGGTTGCAGGATATAAAAATGTTTTTGGAAAAAGTTGAAGGGGAACAGCGAGGCTCTGACAGATTGTTGTGCGATTTTCCACACGGAACAGTAGTAAAATTGTAGTAATCACGCAACGAATTAATTAAACTCGGTCGGAAATAGCTGGAGCCCTGTTACGGCTGCCGCGTGCGACAACTAAATTCCGTCGAACAGGAAATCGGCCGTTTTTGCGATTTCAACATGTCAGCGGAACTTTGATCGAGGATTTTGCCACATGTGGTTTGCGGCCAACAGGTTGGTCAGCCACCTCGAGTCGCGTTACGCTGGGAATTGGAGCACGATCCGTGCCAGATTTAAATTTTCACTACCTTTCCCGAAATACAATGGTGTCTCGTGTATTTTTCCGTCGTGGCCTAAACCCGACCGCTTTCGCGATTCACTGTACAAAATTAACGTTCTCTGACGATGGATAACCGCGTGTTAACCTAAAGCTGTCCTCACACCGAAGCTTTTTCCTGCCTCATTAGCTGTTCCTAATTTTATTCGGTAAGCAAAGCTATTTTCAATTTCCTGATCTCGTTGTTCATTCCCTGACGGTCGAATCACCATGTGTTAACCTAAAGCTGTCCTCACACCGAAGCTTTTTTCCTGCCTCATTAGCTGTTTCTAATTTTATTCGGTAAACGAAGCTATTTTCAGTTTCCTGATCTCGTTGTTCATTCTCTGACGGTCGAATAACCAGGTGTTAACCTAAAGCTGTCCTCACACCGATGCTTTTTTCCTGCCTCATTAGCTGTTCCTAATTTTATTCGGTAAACGAAGCTATTTTCAGTTTCCTGATCTCGTTGTTCATTCTCTGACGGTCGAATAACCAGGTGTTAACCTAATGCTGTCCTCACACCGATGTTTTATTCTTGTCTCAGCTGTTCCTAATTTTATTCGGTATACAAAGCTATTTCAGTTTCCTGATCTCGTTGTTCATTCTCTGATGGTCGAATCACCATGTGTTAACCTAAAGCTGTCCTCACACCGAAGCTTTTTTCCTGCCTCATTAGCTGTTTCTAATTTTATTCGGTGAGCAAAGCTATTTTCAGTTTCCTGATCTGGTTGTTCATTCTCTGACGGTCGAATAACCATGTGTTAACCTAAAGCTGTCCTCACACCGAAGCTTTTTCGTGCCTCATTAGCTGTTCCTAATTTTATTCGGTAAGCAAAGCTATTTTCAATTTCCTGATCTCGTTGTTCATTCTCTGACGGTCGAATAACCATGTGTTAACCTAAAGCTGTCCTCACACCGAAGCTTTTTCCTGTCTCATTAGCTGTTCCTAATTTTATTCGGTAAGCAAAGCTATTTTCAGATTCCTGATCTGGTTGTTCATTCTCTGACGGTCGAATAACCATGTGTTAACCTAAAGCTGTCCTCACACCGAAGCTTTTTTCCTGCCTCATTAGCTGTTCCTAATTTTATTCGGTAAACGAAGCTATTTTCAGTTTCCTGATCTCGTTGTTCATTCTCTGACGGTCGAATAACCATGCGTTAACCTAAAGCTGTTTTCATACCGATGGTTTTTCTGGTGAACCAAGCCATTTTCAGTTTCCCGATCAAGTTGTTAACGCTAGATCTACCACGCCAGTAAAAATGACTGGTTTTACAATTCCATTTTGAAATTCCAACTTCATAACGCGATCTATTATCAGCATTAACGGGTGCCCGTGCTGCCATCTATCGGTTCTGCACAGTAAGCGGCTCGCGATCGTCAGTACAGACCTATATAGCCATGCCCTTACCTGTCAAAAACCTTTGCAGATTGCTCAACTTTAATCAAACATAACTCTTGAACCATTGATCCCACAGGATCGAAACTTCGATCGAGAAATGCACAAATTTTGAGTCCGTTAAAGTAAAGAGCAGCCCTTTATTACACCATAATAATATTAAAACTGCACTGTATGAAAGTTCGTGTCGTTTTTCGGACGGTTGCTTATTTTGTAAACATACCTTGAAGTTTGTTTTAGGTATTTTCAAAACATCTGACATCTCCTAATCTGATAAACTTCGTGATTTCTGTACAAGGTTTCGAATATTTTATTCGTCTGTCTGAGGAGGATGCCCGGAACGTTCCTCGTCTTCTAAACAAAAATTCCCACCTTTAAAACGTTGAAACCACTTCCTACAGGTACGAGATGAAAGTGCACTTTCTCCGTAAACAGCACATAATATGTTGTTCGTGGCGATTGTTACTGAACTTCCTTCCCGAAATTCATATAACATGAGATGTTGGAATTGGCTAAGCATTTCGCTCGTAATTTTTCACTGCCAGGAATCAGTGTGTTTACTATTTCACGACCTTATACCCACGGAATCCTTCTCTTGACTGTTCCCGAACAGCCACGTTTAAGTTGCACGAACGACAAAAGTTGGCACGAACTTATGGGATTACCTAGTACAATATACAGGGTGAGTCACCTAACGTTGCCACCTCAAATATCTTTGTTGTTTTTAAAGAGACGCCAAATGTCTGAAGAACAAAGTTGAATGTTTCAGTGGGGCCCACATAATACCGAAAATATTTTTGTTATCATTTTATTTTTTAGAGATATCAAGGTCACCTTCATTTTTTTAAAAGCCAGTTGGTATTTTTGATTTAACAGTATTACAGCCCGTATCAAGACGAATTCAACGACCTAGTATACCATGACCTTCGGATGACCTTTTTTTTATTCCAATGTATATCCCAAAATGTAAACAAAAACCAATCAACTTCTGTTTAAAATATTTTTTGTCAGATTATCGCAAGTACTTGAAAAATCGTGATAAGGCCACCAATAATCGTGAGCAGGCCACCATCATTTTTTAAAATGGTACTTCAAGGTCATCTGAAGGTCATGGTATACTAGGTCGTTGAATTCGTCTTGATACGGGCTATAACACTGTTAAGTCAAGAATACCAAGTGCCATTTAAAAAAATGAAGGCGACCTTGATATCTTTAAAAAGATCACATAAAAACAAAAATATTTTCGGTATCATGTGAGCCTCACTGAACCATTCAACTGTGTCCTTCAGACATTTGACGTATCTTTAAAAACAACAAAGATATGTGAGGTGGCAACGTTAGGTGACTCGCCCTGTATAAATATAACTAAGCATTTTTTCTAAAGACCAGTCATTTTGACTGGTTTCGGTGGACATAAGTATATTTTAACGGCCGGTAAATCTAGTGTTAAATGAGATAACACTGAAAAAGCATTGGTTGCGCGTGATTCGCCGGCCAGCGGCGCATCAGAATGAATTTCCAAGGTGGTGAAATTTCTCAGTGGTAATTGTGCCGAGTCAAAGGATCGGAGAGTCGTCGTCGTAGTGGCGGTAACGTAGCAGGTCACAGAACAGGTTATTGCCTGACAAAGCGTCCCTCTCACCTGGCTAACGACGAGTCCACATCCGGCGGAAACCGTGCCGTAGCACAGGGCCGTACAATCTTGGCCCCCGAAGGCGTGGGTAAGATGAAAGGGAAGCTTTCGTCGAGGCTGCTTGACACCTGCCGGCGTAGACGGCGACAGGCTTTATTGCTCGAGCTACGTTTCGTCACAATGAATCCTTAATGTCTCCGCCACCCCTCTCCCCGGTTGGAAAATAATAGACATTAAGCCCGAGTAAGGCAAGTAAGGGACGGTTAACTACGCCCGGAAAAGAAACTTCGTTAAGGGTGGCCCCGTCCCCCGGGAAACTTGCGAGCTCTCCGCGACGCAAACGAACGACTTCCGCGTGCCGCTAACGCGATCGAAACTTCGAACCATTGTCTCTCTTTCTCTCCAGGTGCGTGCGTTTCTCTTTCTTTCCTTTTTTTTTTGTTAGACACTTTAATTTCTTCGCAGAAATTAAGTGCGCACGATAGCGTTGTATTCCGATTATTCCCGTAATTGAAGGTACTAGATCGTCGCTGCTTTGTTGCTGTCCTGTCAATTCATTCCTCGTGTCAGCAGGCAGCTCAGTTCTGCTTCTCCTGGCTTAATGTATTCATGCGTTCGAGGGTGAAATTCTAAGGGATGATTATGCACCTGCTGAGCAGGCTATACACGATGGAGTGGAAGATCTCGAATGGAGGCAGCCAATGCGAGCCGGCGTTGGCTAAAATGCGTATTCCTAGTGATTGACAACTCGTTAATTATTAATTAAATCATCAATTCCAGAACATCGATGGGTCATACCCAACCTATCGAAATGATTAGAGTTTGGCAGCTGTAAAGATGTGTTGTTGGGAAGGGAAAGGGAGGGGATCGTTTCGTCCTAGGTCCGCTAGAGGACACCTCGGTAAGGCTATCTAGCGGGCCCTGCCTTAGACGCTGGGATATCGGACGGCGGTCAAGGACGGTATACACAGGGTGTTTAGCTACAGGTGGGAGTAAATTTAAGGGGTGGTTCTCGACGATAATATGAGACGAAAATGAAGAATAAAAAATTGCGATTTCGGCTTCGTCATTTAGTTATTAACAGTTAAAAATCTGCCCCAAAATGCGGCAACTTGAAACTTTAAGCATAGCTCAGAACTAGATGACAATGCAATATTAAAAAACGAATTTTAAAAAAACTGCGTTCAGGAGAAAGAAAAATATTAAGGGGTCCGGTCGGAATTTGACCTTGGTCGAGTGCGAGTGTGGTAGTACCTTAACACACCGATAGATACTGTATACGTACACGAGATTGCAAGGGTTCCTTCGATTTCGTTTCCCGTCTCGCTAACGCACATTTGGGGCCCCTACGTAGTCACAATCGCTAGATAAAAGACCCACCATATGCGAATGTATCCAAAAATGGCCTACTTTTGCGTTTTCGAGGCGTAATTTTCATTATTCGGCAGCATGTAGCGCAGTTTTACAAATATTGGGCGAAGCGACAGTGCTGCCACTGTCGAGACACATACATTTTCTTAAATATCGAGAGATTTAGGGTTCTTATAGAAAAGAATGTTTACATCCACATATTCAGGGTCACATACAATGTCAATGTAACCTTTATTATGTTAAACTATACGTGTTTAAACACACAATACGAAATCTAGGAAGTAGATTCCTATACGGAGGGTTTTGATGCAAGTATCAGTTTCATGGCATTTTTAGCTAGGAGCGCTAGTGTTTTTAGTCACTGTTTTACCGATATTTTACCGATACAGTGACTGAATCGGTAAAACAGTGACTAAAAACACTAGCGCTCCTAGCTAAAAATGCGTAGGGAACTGATACTACGACCAAGGTCAAATTCGGACCGACTCCCTTAATATTAACCGTCACACCTCGTCGCGCGACGCTCGGTAGTACGTCATCACTTTCAGCGATTCCCACTCCGCGCGCCAGCGCTCCCTACTCCACTACGCGTCCCCACTCCGACTCATCCCCACTCCACTGACCCATTTCGCACCGAAGGAGCTCAGTGAGTGTGGTGTTCCGTTCATTCAGTTCCATTTCGGACAATTTCGGACTCCATCAAGAGACGTCGTCTGTCGTCTCTCGGAGTTACCCCTCATTCTTTCTCGCGTATTTCCATATCTTGCGTTTCTATATCTTACTATTTCATACCAGTATTACTATATCTTGCGTTCCATTTAAAAAAGACAAAAAAGTCTTTTTCTCCTTTTTAGTGCATTTTAATTTTGTCTTTTTCTTCTCTATGTAATGACTGTTCCGGATTTACCTCGACAGCCCTGTATTTATTTTGCGTACATAGTTTATCTTTTGTCGGTGCGATGGTTAAGAGCTAAGGTGAGGTTGGTTAGGCGAAAATGTCAGTATAATCGGTCGCGTAGACGCGTAACCAATTTCCATGAGGGCGCGGGGGGGAACTGGTTTCCCGCCAAAGTCGTCGGAGATCGTTTGGCGGTACGGGTCCGACGGCGGTTAGGGTCGTGAAGCTTGCATACAACCCAGCGCAGCTGCAGAATGAAGGAGCTGCCCGAAGACAATGCGGGCAACGTGTTAATCCCAGGATACCGCGTGTTTATCATGGTTGGTCCAACTATCTCCGGGTCGTGGGTGGGTCTTTCGAGGCAGCTCCCGCATCCCCAGACACCGCAAACCTCCGACGCCGTCGACTGACGTCACCGACACTCGGGACCACTAACTTACGTACCACGATTAAGTCAACCACTTCTCGCTAAGACGACGGCGGCGTCGGCCCTCGATGTACCCAGCTAGTGGTAGAGACCGGTGCGATGTCAGACCGTAGTTCTAGGAAAATTGATCGATATGCGGTCGCACCGTTGGCCAGTAGAATGGGATGGCACTTGGTCAGACGTTTAGCCAGAGAACAAACCCTATCTCGATCCACCTGAAGTTTACATAAACAAATTTTTCTGGAATCGAATAACTACCTTAAGGGGGATCTATAACCTCAGATTTTGGGGTATTTATCAATGTTATCAACCTCTGTGCAGAAAAAAAGGTTGGTAACATTGATAACACGCAACTGCATAATGAACACGAGATGGAGTTGCTTGCTATTTCCATATTCTATTCAGCTCGTCGCGAATGCCGTTATACAGGACAGGTCGCACTAATATTAGTGCCACCGATGAGAATATGTACCTCGTCTGTGTCAGTTTTGCTATGATTCCACATTGACAGCAGTGCAGCAGTGAAATGTTGCACAATATCGCAGCACTGATTGACAGTCCTTCTGACTAGGCACCATCTCGTGTAAACTAACTGAAATGAAATTGGCTCTAGATTGGCTCTACATCAGAGATAACCTCTGTCTTCATGAACGTAATATGGGGAAATCTCTGCTATGTGAATGAAATCACGCGCATCGATTTTTTGTCCTTATACGAGCATATTTTGAGCTACACAATAGCTCATTTGATAGAGGAAGGTTCATCACGGCGCGCTCTGCTCATCACATCAGTCAAAAAAGTCTCTTTGAGACAGAAAAATACATTGAAATCTGCGGTTATTTTTCTTGATCTTTTCTCTACTTTGGGTACTCATATTATTAGATATAAACATAATCTCGTTAAATCAATAGCAGAGCGCGCGGTATTTAACCTTCCTCTATAGAATGAGCCCTCATCCAGCCATAAATCGGCTCAAATGAGGACAAAAAATCGATGCGCGTAAACCCACGTTTAGACCCAAAATCTAGTAAGATTCTAGTTCCTTTCTAGTTACTTCAGTAGGGTATAGATCCCCCTTAACATAAATATTTGCTAGTGTAGTCGACACCTTTCTTTACCGCCTGAATCACTATATTTAAAGTTTTCAGATTGTAAATACTATATGCGAGTAATTGAAAGTTAAATCTACGGAGCGATAGTTACGGAAGCCACCTACAGTGAAAGTATTCGAACGCCCTTTAAACCGGAATAACTTTTTTATAATTGTACCAAACGACCTGATCTTTTATAATCAACAAGAAGGTTTACGAAACGATATGCAAAAAAGATTTTCCAAAAATTATTATTTACAAAGTTACATGCAAAAAATAAAGAAGGCATTTTTTAAAACATTTTTTATTCGGGCCCTTAATGAAAATTTAAAATATATGTTTTATAGATTTAAGTTAGCTATACACATGCTGAAAATTTCATCTTTTTTGCATATCGTTTCGTAAACCAATGCTTCTAATTGATTAGAAAAATCATTTAAAGCGTTCACTGTATACATATAATATATATGAACAATATAATATTAATATTAAATACTGATATACAGGGTGTCCCACCCGATTAGTATGTAATGATATCTTTTTCTCGCTATTGTTACCCGTAGCAAAAAATGTTTCAACGGAGGCTTGAATGGTATCGAGTGGAGCATATTCTAATGTTATTAGCTTTTTCGTGAGTGGACGCGTAAAAATTATATAAAAGTCAACTTTGACTTTTTAAATGGAATGAGGTATTTTTTAATACATCAATCGATGCATCTGGACATTCGTTATAAAAAAATGTACTAACCTATGTATGTCGAAAAGTTAGTAATTCAGAAGATATTTCAATTTAAATAATTCTAAAACACCATTACTGTCGTACTAAGACGGTAGCGTTTATTTACTAGTGTTACGTCTTATTGTTAGTACGACAGTAATGGTGTTTTAGAATTATTCAAATTCAAGTATTTCCTAAACTACTAATTTTTCGACATTCATGGGTTAGGTTAGGTTAGTTAGGTAGATCAGGTGAGTATTAGTACTTTGTCATAACGAATGTCCTTCTGCATCGATTAATGTATTAAAAAATACCTCATTCCATTAAAAAAAATGAAGTTGACCTCCATATGTCCTTTACGCGTCCACCTACAAAAAAGCTACTAACATCAGGTTAATGTCCCGTCGAAACCAAGCAATTCCCATTTAATGCATTTTTTCCTAACACAAATAGCAGCCGAGTTATTCAGGTGACCTGTTTATAGTGTTCCACCGTATACATATGCAGGATGCGGCGCAAATAGCCCCCACGATTTTTCGGGTCGGGTGGTCGGACAGAAAAGTGTTTCATACCAAAGTTAAGTAGTATTTAACCGACAATAAATTGCAATTTTTTAAATAAAGAAAATCGATTTTCAACAAAAAAATCAAGGTCGCTGTCATATCTTTTAATGGAACTGGATATTTTCAATTTCATAATATTGCAGGCGACGTCGAAACGAATTCATCGACCTGCTATACGATGACTTTCAGATGACCTTGAAAGAAAATATCGCCATGAATCAATTGACAGAATATTTAAAATAATTCGACGGTCCGTAATAGCAACGCCTCGCATTTAGAGGTAAACAAATGAATGTAAACATTGCTTCAGAACTTAACTCACTAAAAACCCAATTTATACGGAGCCAAATTGAGAACACAAATATTAAACATGTACATGTATAACATTTCATTGTATTAAACATGTCATTGTATAGCAGGTCGTTGAATTCGTTTCGACGTCGCCTACAATATTATGAAATTAAAAATACTTAAATACATAAAAAAATATATTGTGAAGTTATAAATACCCTGTTCCACTAAAAGATATGATAGCGACCTTGATTATTTGTTAAAGATCGATTTTTTTTTAAATTTAAAAAATTTCAATTTCTTGTCGGTTAAATACTGATTAACTTTGGCACGAAACACTTTTCTGTCCGACCACCCGAAGGAGCTGAAAAATCGTGGGGACTAATTTGCGCCGCACCCTGTATATTATTAAATATATAATATTAATATTAAATACTGATATATAATATTATATAATATTGCATATACATACTATTGCATTTAAGACCGCTCTAAAGAAGACGATAACTTTTTTAATATTGTACTATACGATTTGAACTTTTTTGGGAAGCTAGAGCAATTAGTTTACTAAAGGATGTGCAAAGAAATTTTTTCAAAAATTGCAATTGATCGGAATTGTGGAAAATATACTAAAAGTTGAATTTTTAACTTTTTTATGTGGGCCTATATTGAAAATTTAAAAAATACGTTTTGTAGATCTGTGTCAATTAAACATATCCTGAAAATTTCATTAAAATCGGTCGACGTTGCAATGAGCTACAAACGTTTAAAGATGGTAAAAATTGCAGTTTTCACGATTTATTGCCGAAAATCTTGGAAATCTGCAATTTTTACCATCTTTAAACGTTTGTAGCTCATTGCAGCGTCGACCGATTTTAATGAAATTTTCAGGATATATTTAATTGACACAGATCTACAAAACGTATTTTTTAAATTTTCAATATAGGCCCACATAAAAAAGTTAAAAATTAAAGTTTTAGTATTTTTTCCACAATTCCGATCAATTGCAATTTTTGAAAAAATTTCTTTGCATATCCTTTAGTAAACTAATTGCTCTAGCTTCTCAAAAAAGTTCAAATCGTATAGTACAATATTAAAAAAGTTATCGTCTTCTTTAGAGCGGTCTTAAACTTTTGTCCGCTACTGTATATAGGGTGAGTCACCTAACGTTGCCACCTCAAATATCTTTGTTGCTTTTAAAGATACGTCAAATGTCTGTAGGACAAAGTTGAATGGTTCTGTGGGGCTCACATGATACCAAAAATATTTTTGTTTTTATGTGATTTTTTTTAGAGATATCAAGGTCACCTTCATTTTTTTAAACGGCACTTGATATTTTCGACTTAAAAGTATTATAGCTCGTATTAAGACGAATTCAACGACCTACAATACCATGACCTTCGGATGACCTTAAAGTACCCTTTAAAAAAATGAAGGTGGCCTTTTCAATTACTTGCGACAATCTGACAAAAAAATATTCTAAACAAAAGTCGATCAATTTTCGATTGGCTACACACTGCAATAAAAAAGTTCGAAAATTTTTATTTTTAAACAACAAAGATATTTGAGGTGGCAACGTTAGGTGACTCACCCCTGTATATGTATAATATTAACCCTCTTAGTGCCGGGCGAAAAAGAGGTGCTTATGCGAAGATAACCGGCCGAATTTTACGATTTTACTAGGATTTGGAAAAAGGCTCAAAGAAACCAAACGAAAAGCAATATTTACATAATTCAAAAAGCAGTGTATAAAATTCTCTCGTAATGAAATTAGACTATTTATAACGTATTGTAAATTTATTTTGAGATAGAGATATCTCGCAAAGCGAATAGTAAAGCGCTACAAGGTGCGGGCCGATATATCGGCTCTGGCACTTTTCGCCAATGCAGCGAGGGCCGATATATCGGCCTCCGGCACTAAAAGGGTTAAATACTGTTCTGTAGTGTTTTCTCCGCAACTGTCGCATGACTGTCTTCCGTAACTCTCACATTGTTGGATGCGCCGAGCGACAGTTACGAGGAGGCTACTACGGAATAGTCAATACTTCTACCATCGGCGAAATGAAACATTAATGATTCGCATCGAGTGTATTGAAAGGATATTCGGAGTGCAATTTCGCAACGGACACGGTTCTGGGGATTTTCGGGTTGACTCTGTATTGGGAAACGTAAGATTCGGCTTCACGCGTAGGTGGAGCCCCGCGGCGAGTGAATTTGATATATTCGGAATCGATTCTGGGGTAGAGAACTGCCGGTGAGGGTTCATTGAAGGAGTTTACGCGGTTCGCAGACGAGAATTCCGTCTCCTGGACCGTGGAAACGGAAACAAGCGGGTAGTTTGGTTGCCGAGGTGTATTGTGGGGCGGTGTGTCGGTGGCGAAGATCCACCAAGTTGTAGCCAAACTTCACGGTTTCCCGGTGTACAGTCGGTTGCGGGCGAACCATGCGAGAGCCACGTCCAACTGGTTTAACAAGTCATTACACAATTCGCCGAGGGAAGCTTCGTGTCTCGCGGAATGAAATTTTCGAATTCTCCTGGGGAAACGTGATTCCACTTCGTCTCGAATTTTAACGTTCGCACCACCGCTCGGTTTCCACGGTTGCACGGACACCGGGGCTAATTCACTAATTTTTAAGGGTAACTTGAAAATTATTTGGAAAATTAGAAATTCTTTTTCCAGTAAAGGCTATAGCCGGGTTTGATGGTGAAATTCGCCCCCGGCGGGATTTTAATCGAGCTTGGACCATTCGATAGCCTACCCAAAAAGACCCCTCTCTGCCAAGTTTCAGCTCCCTATCTCATCTGTAAGGGTAGTTATTAAGAAAAATCGAAAAACCAGTTTTTGACCCATTTTCCCTAATTATTGGCAATTAAAAATTCTGAAAAAAATCTGACACATTTCGGATACCAAGCCACATATTAGGCATCATTTCCAGATTTTTCCGCTGCAAGCTCTGCTTGTAAAAAATGAAAAAAACGAAAAAATGCAGATTTCATATAGAAATCTAAATGGTGCTACTCCAGATTTAATTTAGCAATGAGATATTACCGTAAGTATTATGCTCAATTTTTTTCAAATTCCTGAGAGTGGTGCGTCATAGTTAAAAAAAATAAAAACCACTCTTTTCGGCGTTTTTCCTAAGTTATACTTATATTTTCTGAATCATAAAAATATATTATGCGATATTAAACGTTCCTACGTTCAGAAAAACAAAACTCTTGGAGTAATTTCGGCCTCTAGTCATTTACGGACTGTATTACAGCTCTACTTTACATTTTTTACATGGATTTGTGTATCGACTTCATTTTTTTTATCTTTACTGGCCGAAAGTACTCCAAAAATATTTTTCCGAAAAAATATTTGAAGATAGTCTAAATATAGTTCAAATAAGTTTTTTTACAATGGTTTAACAACAATCATATGGTTAGGAAGCGTAAAAACATCTGATTAACTTAGAAAAAAAAATTGACCTAATCGGGACATGTACCTGGTCCAAAAAGCTGCACCAACCGGCGCTGCTGAAATTATCTTCGAAATATTGAGATATATGTACATAGTATTATTTTCGTTTTTCATATTAGGCAAGTTTTAAAGTCTGGGAGATGTTTTTCTGAACGTAGGAACGTTTAATATCACATAATATATTTTTATGATTCAGAAAATATAAGTATAACTTAGGAAAAACGCCGAAAAAAGTGGTTTTTATTTTTTTTAACTATGACGCACCACTCTCAGGAATTTGAAAAAAATTGAGCATAATACTTACGGTAATATCTCATTGCTAAATTAAATCTGGAGTAGCACCTTTTAGATTTCTATATGAAATCTGCATTTTTTCGTTTTTTTCATTTTTTACAAGCAGAGCTTGCAGCGGAAAAATCTGGAAATGATACCTAATATGTGGCTTGGTATCCGAAATGTGTCAGATTTTTTTCAGAATTTTTAATTGCCAATAATTAGGGAAAATGGGTCATAAACTGGTTTTTCGATTTTTCTCAATAACTACCCTTACAGATGAGATAGGGAGCTGAAACTTGGCATAGAGGGGTCTTTTCGGGTAGGCTATCGAATGGTCCAAGCTCGATAAAATCCCGCCGGGGACGAATTTCACCATTAAACCCGGCTACATATAGTCTTTTCAGTAGAACACAAATATTTAATGTAAAAATTACGTTGAATTAATTCAGTTTAAAATACATATTTCATTTTGACAAATATCTTGAACCTTTAGCCAGCCGAATAATATTTACACGCGACCAAAAAAAAAAAGAAAAAAGCGAAAAATGGCACAGGTGCGAAGGGTACAAGTTATTTACCAGTTAGATTCTTCGGGCCGGAATATTTTATCCGATTTCATTCTGTCTCTGGTTTGACACGCATATCTTTCGGGGCGCATTTGCATATGGCGGTGCGTGCGCGTCCACAATGTTCCATTTTATTAGTGGCCCCTTTCGTTTTCGTTCGTTGTCCCCCGTTGTTCGGCTCCCCTACCATCTCTCCGGCTGACTCTTTAACTCTTTGTTATTTCCCCGTCGATCCTTAATCCGCTCGATCCCTCCTATTCTTTTTCCTCGTCTCGTAATTCGCCATGGCGCGGTTGCAAACGCCGCGCCGCGCCGCGTCGAACTCGATGCGCCGGCAGATACGACCTTTTGTGAGATCGGGCCGGGCCGGTCCCCTCTTCGGGAATAATAAGACGAAAAAGCCGGGGAACGGCTCCCGCCTCCGCGAGGCAAGATCGAGGCCGTTCTGCTTTCAGAAGACCCTCCGGACGATGAAACGATTTTAAAAATGTTCGAAAACTATCGTTTTCTTTTTTAAAGTGGCTCTTATTTTCAACTTTCGAATTTCTTTTACGTTGTTCCACTGTCGGTCATACGACCGGTTTTATATTTTTCATTTTACAATTATTGAAATTGCTTACGTTGATCTTGATTCGATAAATTTCTTTACCCAAACGCATATATTGTAATAAAAATTGCACAAGATTGAAATAAGTAGAGCCTTGTCATTTTTATATTCTAATACATTTTAATCGCTTCGAGGGGTCGGTAGGTTTAGTGTTAAACGCGGTCACGTGACCAAATTGGATCGCGGTATCACTCAAGATTGATTCGTGCGCGGGGCTTTAGGCAGAAACAAACGTGAGATGGGCGGCGTCTACGTCGTAATAAGTTGGCGAATCGAAAGTGCGGCTACGATTGCCGGGCAACGAGATTACGGTAATTACCTGCCACGAGGAGCAACAGTTTCATTACGGATAAGGCCGGGCGCGCGAGAGCTCGTTGTATCCGGTGCAGCGTGCAGCTCCCATTCGGAAAAAAACGAGCGAGAAATATAATCGGACGAGGTAAAGGAACAACACTGTCCTTGCGAGTCGAGTGTTCGCGTGTGCATTCCGCTGCCCTTAGGAGAAAAACCGCATTATCATGCGTCAGCGAGCGAACGCGCACACGCACGCAACACACGCAGGCAGTTTCGAAGGGGCACAGATGCCGCGATGGAATTTTAATGAGATCTTATCCGACGTCCCGGGCGAATCTAATTAAGCATCGCTCTCGGTGCGCGTCCGACGACGATCCGCGAAACAAATTATCGCACGGTTGTTTCGGTCGCGAAATCGTGAACAGCTTGCCAATCCGGTGCCAACCAACGCCGGGTTTGAGTTCTGCGCCCTTGGGCGATTATTCCACCGTTTGCAGATAAACCTAAGACACGTAATCGCTGCACGGGACGCTCTCGTTCCAACTGCACCCATTATCCAAGCCCTGGGCGAAGTTTTCGGTGCAATCTCTAGGCGCAACTCAACGTGTCTCCGTGTGCGGTTCTTGCTTCGTTATCGCGGGAAATGTGTTGCGGGTTCGTCCCAGGCCCGCTAGAGGACTCGGCCAGGCTCGTTATATTATCGGTAAAAGCAGAAATCAATTTTTACGTGACTCCCCTTTCCTGTCAGACGATTTTTATTTTCGTTGGGGATCCGTTTTTCATTGATAAAGAGCGTGATAATAGGCACCGTGTTTCTCGAGGACGGCCAGGAAAATTCCGTTTTCCGACCGGCCCTCTTCCGAATCACTGGGTGGTCGTGTTCGCATACGTGTCCGTCCGCGACACGAATTTGCCTGGATTTAAAGTACTTCCACCGGTCCAATTTTCCGCAAGAATGTGACACGTAGCAATCTTGGTAACCTCGGGGCCCCGCTGCACGATTTATTGGCTACCGAGTGTACCCGCGACGATTTATCTTCTTCCCCGTCGCCCTTTCGCCCTTATTTCCTTCGCGCGCCCGTCCTCTTTTACTTTTTCTCTCTCTCTCTCGATCTCAACCACCGATACTTTTTTTCAATTTTTTCCCCCGGTTTCTTCGCACTCGGTTTTTCCATTGTCTCTTTCTTGATACCCTCCTCTCAACTTCACCCCATCCTTTCGGACAGATCTGCAACGTCCTCTCCGTCTGTTAATTTCCGAGTCCCCTTTGTCGTCGCGAGTGCTCCTCGCTTCCGCGCATTTCGTTTCCATTCACTGCCTCTTCTGTATTGTACTCCGTTTATGCGGATTCTTAATTAGCTGTTTTAATGAATTATTCCTGTAGAGCGCGAAAAGACGAATCCAACGAGTATAATGACCGTATCGTTTCGATCATTCGATCTCGAGATATCAGTGTCTGAAGGAAACAAACCTAACCCAGAACTACACCCTTCAGACAGGAATATCTCGCATCTGGATGATCGAAACGGTATGGTCATTGTAGTCGTTGGATTCGTCTTTTTACGCTCTACAAGAGTATAGAAGAAAATCTACTGGGTGTCGCATAAAAAAGGTTTTCTCCACTGTGTAACTTAATACTGAAAAATGTGTTCGTACAAGAAATCAATAAAGGAACGAGGTGCTCAATAAATAAACAATAACGAAATCAGTGTAAATGTTCAAGTGTCTTGGCACATCAGCACAACGAATAATAAATCGCGCGTTCGCAACAACGGAATTGTCTGACGGAATTGCGGAGCATTCTGGCAGAGCCGGAGTGAGCCGAACTAATCAACAAACACCAAAGAAAACTACCCAGGCAACCCTTCCAATTACGTGTCACCCTAAACCGCGCTGCGCCGACATCCCTCCGCCGTCCGAACTAATTAAAAACATCGGGCCGGAAGTATCTCGGAACGGCGGTGGGTCGCGTAACAAACGAATCACGGACCGCCCTTCCACCCGTTTTCCAACCCTCCCCCCCTCCTAATCCCTTCAATTTCGTTCGAGGCACTCGTCACCCTGGTAACCTTAGCGAGATCTACAATTACGACCGCTTAATCGGAGCGATACCTTAATTAAAGTAGCAGACGGGGGAATCCGAGTTTCCTTCGTCCGCCCACGAGGCGCGAAAACGAATGAGGGGTGGGGATAACACCAAGGGGCGGAGGATGAAAACAGAAACCAGAATCGCAGGAAACACAAATTGCATCTGGTATTTGATATCTTATCCGCGCGTTTACGACCGGGGCCGACCAACCTGGTGAAACGTAACTCACGGTAATTAGTGCTTTGTTCGCCGACGTTGAAGCCTGACTCGTTGTTTTTTCGCAGGAAGTCCCGACCGCGCCATGAACGAACGCAGCTGATTGGCTCGTCGGCCTCTGATCATTATGTTCGAACCGTTTAGGGCTCTCGGTTACCCGGTAACCGAATTCCTCTGAATTAATCCAGAAACAGGGCTTGGATGAACATGTACTTCTTCGTTGAATGATAATGTATTCCTCCGTATCATTCTACGTGACATTTCGATTAGATACATTTATCTACACGATCTAAGAAAGCTGCCACAAAATTAATTTCGAGGTTGACGAATTAAAAACGAGCACGT
Organism: Lasioglossum pauxillum; assembly: GCA_933228785.1. Lineage (NCBI taxonomy): Eukaryota > Metazoa > Arthropoda > Insecta > Hymenoptera > Halictidae > Lasioglossum > Lasioglossum pauxillum. Next base: position 35,304,109 of record OW121704.1, read on the forward strand.
TTGACGATCGACGAAGCGAAACGACCGAAACGGCGTTAGGGAACGCGACACGGTTTTGTCGCGTCGATTTTATCGCGTCGATTTTGTCGCGGATGCAGAAAATCCGTCGAAGCGTGGAGAACTACATATATAGCGGGCGCGAGAGAATCGCGGCAGCCGTCGGAGGTTTTGAAATAGCGGGGCACGTTGGTGCTTCGCCGGCCTGCAAAAAGGAAAGAAAATCGGAACTCTGCAGGTGTAACGCCCGCAGCGACCGGGTGATAAAATGCGCGCGGACTTTCGATGCAACGATGCAACGGGGTTCGGATAGAGTGTGAGAGAGGGAGAGATGGTTGGGGAGAAAGAAACCTTTCGCGATGCCCGGGGCTCGATAAAAAATGCAGTGATCACGTTTCGACAGAGACTTCGGAATCTCCAATCTGCCTGCGCTTCTTCTGATTCCCATTTCGCGAACGCATCGCGCTCGTTTGCACTCGAGTGCATCGTTTTGTCCATGACCGACTCGACCTATGTACAGAAAAACACGATTAGCAATTGCTATGCATTTTATTCCTGTTCTTATTAACGCTAAACCGAGCTCCGAGAATGATTGGCACGCGTTGCTTTATTGAAATGAGATTTTGACAGCTGTGAGATGTTTTGTTGGAAGGAAGAGGAAGGGGAGCATTTCGTCCTAGGACCGCTAGAGGACTCATCAGTAAGGCTGTCTAGCGGGCCCTGCCTTAGACGCTGGGATATCGGACGGCGCACAGTGGGGTATTTGGCCAGTTTAGCGCGCCAAAAGGCAATATTTTTAGTTTGTTCAAAATGAACTTTTTTCTCATAAACCTGAATATATATGCGAGTAATCTACAATAATATTTTTCCATAGAGAGTACTATTTAGTAACATTCAGATACTTGAAAGTAACATTTCTCGTGACCAAGAGAAGTGTCGAAAAACTTGTGTTAAAGAAATTATTTGTTTTACAAGTTTAGTGTATAAAATCGAGATAGGACCAAATCTAGGATGTAAAGGAAGCTGTATAGATTAATTTCATGGCTTTTTTTTAATTCTCTTCGGTGATTTTGATAGAATAAACAATCGAAAGTGGTTTTTTTCAGAAAATTAATATATATCATGTAATAACTTTTTTTCTCGGCATAACTCCTCTTTAATTTTTTGCGAGGTTAATCAGTAGACATTGCTTTATATAATCCATAAAAGTTTAGATGCCAACAAGTGCCAATACAGAAGATATTTAGCTTTTTGTGCGATACATATCACTCTATACATATAAAATCTTTACCACATCAACGCGTGAAATTTGTTTGCAATAGTAATTTCTCTTAATCTGACGAAAAAATGTTTGAAATAAAAGTTTAACAGTATTAACACAGGTATAAACTTCGATATATAAAACTTCGAAGAAATTTTGTTTAAAACAAAAAAACAAGGTCGCTTCGATTTTTTAAACATTAAGTTGTATTTTTGATTTGATAGTGTTGTAGCTGGTGTTAAGACGAATTCAACGATATATAGTAGTATGACCTTCACGCTATTAATAACGTCGCAATAGTTTTGGCGCGCTAAACTGGCCAAATACCCCACTGTGTGGCGGTCGAGGACGGTATATACAGGGTGTTTAGCTACAGGTGGGAGAAAATTTAAGCGGAAGTCCTCGACGATAATATAAGACGAAAATGAATAATAAAAATATTGCGATTTCGGTTTCGTTATTTAGTTATTAACAGTTAAAAATCTGCCAAAAATGCGGCAACTTTTCAACAGAGGTGCACGTTGCGTACGTCACACAGGCGCGCGACAGTCTCGTAACAAGTGACAAATGCATGCATACCTTGGTTCTCATTTGGGGCCCCAGCGAGGTGAAAATATTTGAAAAATCGTTGGACGACACTGAACCTACCTACTCGTTAAAATCCACAAGGGCATTTCTAATATCCGCCCTATGGAATTATCGAGTAGAAGGGGTCAATGCCCTTTCACTTTTAAATTGTTCTCACACATATCCACAAATCCTTATACTGCACTATAATTGTTCATAACACCGTACTTAACCACTTGGTTCTCAGGGACGGGTTATATCGCGACGTCGATACCGTTCGTATAGGGTCACAGACGACATATCTTGCATGCTTCATTATTATATTGGCTTTTTACCACGTTTTTATTAGCTCGCTTTCTTGTCTGTCTGTCTGTCTGTTTGTTCGGTACCAATTTTGCAATTGATTTTAAACTAACTTCCCGAGGAGCTAGAGACTTGAAATTTTAAACATAGCTCAGAACTGGATGACAATGCAATATTTAACAAAAATTTTTTAAAAAAGCCTATGCGCTCAGGAGATATAAATTATTAATAATTTGAACCTTTGAACCCCCTCGCCACATGACGTAGAACGTCTTCGCGTTCAGCGTCCCCACTCTACTACGTGTTCCCACTCTAACTCATCCCCACTCCACTGACCCGCTTCGCACCGAAGGAGCTCAGTGTGCGTCAGTGTGCATTCGAGTTCGAGTTATTATAGTATAATGTTTGTTTACCAAGCGGAAGAACAGTTACACCGAAATTCTCCGTCAAACCTTTATCTTTGACATTTTACCACGGCGTTCGTTTTCGATATGACGCGTCGCAATACCGTGTGAAATTTACTACATGTCTCTGTTATAATCTCATCAAAATGTTCAAAATCGATTGTAAAATTTCACACATATAAGGCTAAAAAGCAGAAAATAATTATTTAAATAAAAATAAATTTTTAAAAAATACCACGTTTTTAAAACGGACTAAAAAGTATAAAATAAAATTTTAAAAAACGCCACGTTTAAAAACGGACTAAAAAGTATAAAATAATATTTTCTAGCCCCATACAGATTCCTAACCCCGTACAGATAGTCTTGAAAATTTGTGATTTTGAATTTTGAATAGCTATGATAATACTTGTAAGATTTAAAACGAAAAACGTGGGGCGTATGCAATAGATAATTGATGCATGAACACCTAAATCACTAACAATTTTATTGGACTGCAAATGATATGAACTGTTTTGCGAGTTTTCTCAGCGACAGCTACTCTCTACACTCCTTACTATGTATTATCTGCGCCCCACGTTTTTCGTTTTAAATCTTACAAGTATTTTCATAGCTATTCAAAATTCAAAATCACAAATTTTCAGGACTATCTGTACGGGGTTAGGAATCTGTATGGGGCTAGAAAAAATTATTTTATACATTTTAGTCCGTTTTTAAACGTGCCGTTTTTTAAAATTTTATTTTGTACTTTTTAGTCCGTTTTAAAAACGTGGTATTTTAAAAAAATTTATTTTTATTCGAAAAAATGTTACACTGAAAGCAATTTTATTCTTTTCCTGTGCATTTCCAGCTGGAAACATTGCTTTCAGGGTAACATTTTTTCGAAAAAGCCCATGTAAAGTCCTGGTGGATGAAGCTCTTACAATCTTGCCGGAAAAGTAAGAAACACCCTGTATAGGGATTGATGACGGATCAAGTAATAGCAGGAAACGTCTTCGACTATCTGTCCAAGTTAGCCGCCACAAGATCACAGAATTCCTATAGATTTCCTGTGATCTTGATTATAATTTGTTCTTCGAGACAAAAATGCGAAATTCGTGAATTGCAGTTAAAGAAAATACTGGATTTTGAAAAAGTTGCAACAGGTCCTAGAAGACAATGTATTGGGAGGGGTTGACGTCGCCGCGGTGTAATGGAACGCGTACGGTTTTTTTCCGCGCCCGGAAGGGATAATTCCGCAGACGGCGGCGATTTAATATTCGCCGCGAATTCAAACATTTCCAATTACCCGGGCCCGTTCGTTCCCTTCTGAATTGAATTTCCCCGTGTGTAATGGCAAAACAACCGTTCCAGTAATACAGAGCGGAGAGTTACGGCCGCGAACGGAACTGCTCCGGGGGCCGAGTACGCAGGTGCTATTGTTCTCAATTAAAAGTTAAGTTGATAACCGGCCCTGATTTGTTAATTTGAAAATGTGATTACCCCGGCCCCGGTAATCGGGATACCACTTCTATTGAATCAGGTTTATATCGTGAATTCTGCTCGTTGCATATTCGAACGTCCTGGAATTTGTTTTATCGACGGCTAGCCGATTGTGACACCGTGGCTCGCTAATTCCCAGTGTTTTTCATTGACCTGTGTTTGTAATCTAATTCCTAGTGTCTGTAATAAAGTGACCGAAGAATTCCGATTTCAAAGAAACTCTTCGAAGGTATCCTGAAAAGTGCAAATATGAAAATTGGTTCAAAAGAATGGAAACAAGATGAAAAGCTTTCGAGTCGAACTCCAGGAACGAGCAAAATCCCCAGAAAAGATTTACTTCGTTTCGTTCCGGTCTGAACGCAATCAATGATTTCTATCCGCAGCTGCCAGTGATTTTGAAGGTTAGCCTGCGACAAGCAGCCCGTCATCGTTCAAGGATACTCAGAACCATCATTGAGCACTCGTCACGGTGCTCGAGTTATCAACAACAGGTGGCCCGCAAGTAAGTGACTCTGATTTTCGCGAGTCCCGTTTTATCCGCAACCCTTCCGGAAATCGATCTAACTTTACGTGTCGATTTGAGAAATTCGAAAAAATCAAGTTAAATTAAATTTGACAGAAATTGCAGGAGAGAATCGGTAGGAACTAGATCAAATTCAATTTCATACGGGTAGCTGTTTTTGCTCCGCTGTAGAAGACACTCGGAATTAGTCGATATCAGATGAAATTAAATCAAATCAGATGAAATTAAATTCGATACGAATCGCTGTTTTTACTCCACGATACAAGAAACTTTCTTCTTATTCACTTTCTGCTTACGAAACTCATCTAATTGGTAAAAATCAGATCAAATTAAAAATCGCGGACACCCACCTGATCACTATACGCAGCCCCAGAACTCATTGTAGCCCGAACGTTCCCCCAACAGACTCCGCAGCCATTCAGCCACCGCTGTCGACGATCAAACTGCGAAACCAGAATCAAAAATAACGGAAAAAGAAAAAACAGCAATCAGATTAGAAAAGTTTCGTTGATCGTTGAAGGAAACCCGAACGAAAGAGGATTTTCTGGCTTGTGAGCGCAGCTCCGTCAATACGAGCGCAACCACCGAAACTCCGGGCTGCTTGTCGAAGTGCAGCAAGTGCCTGGACGACATGAGGTTGATGCAGAGACTGGCAGTTAGCGGACTGCTGTCCGTGATACTGATCGTCCTTCTGACGGGTACGTTCGTGACTCGTCGGAGCCTGGAGAATGTGGTGGATCGCGGTGTCGCTCCTGAAGAACGCAGCGAGCCTTTGAACCCAGCCTGGGTGCAAAACAACGCGATCCCAGGCCAGGACGAGCCGAAAAACGAGGATAAGGATCGGCCTAGGGTGGATCCCGCGAATAGACAGTCGGAACCGTCGGCTGTCGGTCCCCCGCCGATCCCAGTGCCAGGACCCTATGTCATTAAACCGCCTAATCCGCCGCTGGATGATGTGACTAATCAGCGCCGCGAGAAGATCAAAGAGGTAAGCGGCCCTTTCGTTCCTACACGCCAGACTTCCGCGTTCCGACACCTGCTAATTGCGACTGCTCACCGAGCGTCGCCTCTTATGGCTCATTTTCATCCGATCTACATCAGATCTACAGCGACTACCATTCATAGTCGGACGCACTACAAAAAGCGTCCTTTTTTGAGAAGTTAGATCACAAGATTAAAAAGGTCATCATCTTTTTAAGAGTGTCCGAATATTGGTGGGAGTCACTGTACAGGGTGTATAAAAAGTAATGGACATCCGTCGTAGGGGTGAAGCTACGCCTCTGGTCGGTGGACATTTCTAAAAAAAAACGACGCAAAATTGTTTATATCAAAGAAAATTGTTGTTAAAGGTTGTTTTTACATCAATGCCATCTACTCATCGAAGAGAGAAAAAGTCCCAAAGCAGCCACATATCGCAAACAAACAATTATTGAGATATAAACTGTTAAAGTTCTTGCAAAATTTGATTGTGTAGAATTATACATATAGCGTCTATTCTATAGACAAAAGCGTACTACAACTACAGTCACACGACCGTGTCGATGAGACAGAACATGATCCTTCGTGTGCTTTAAGCCAAACGAAGTTTAAAAGCCCGTAGCAAGTGATCGTCTCCTCGCCCATTTGGATCATAAATTTGAAGTAGCAAAATGTGAAACAATACCTCATATTAGTCCAGACAATGAATGCTCGTAAGAGGGGTGTAGAGGGAAATGGAAGGAACACAATTTTTAACTTTGGGACTTTGTTTGGGCTAGTTAGGAAGCAAACATACTAAAAGTCCCTACTCCTAGGAAGTGAGCGGTGCACAGGGGGACACGGAGAAGGTCCACATTTTCGGGTTTCCGTTTATATCTCGGAAACTTTGCGCCCTAGCGATAACACCATTCTATACAAAATTGAAGTTGACAAAATGTGCTATAAGATTAATTGCATTCAGTTTTTCGCTATCTCGCATAGTTTCCGAGATATCCGCGCTCAAAGTTCACTAATTGTGAAAAAGAAATTGTTGTCTCACATTTTTTGCCTTATTTGACTAGCTAACTCTTCAGCACAATTAGTGAACTTCGTGCACGGATATCTCGGAAAGTATGCGAGATAGCGAAACACTTGAATGCAGTCAATGTTATGGCACATTTTGTCACCTTTAATTTTTTATAGAATGGTCTTATCGCTAGAACGCATGACTTCCGAGATATAAGCGGAAAACCGAAAAGGGGAACTTGAAGCTACGTGCATTTGAAGTTGAAATTGAAAACTTGATACTAACAATGAAAAATTGAAGTTGAAAGTGAAGTTAAAATTGAAAAATTAAAGTTGAAATTTAAGATAAAATCGAAAAATTGAGGTTGAAATTGGAAAATTGAAGTTGAACTTGAAAAATTGAAGTTGAAATTGAGAAATTGATGTTGAAACTGAAAAATTAAATTTGAAATTGAAAAAGTGATGTTGAAATTGAAAAATTGATATCGACAATGAAAAATTGAAGTTGAAAATGAAGTTAAAATTGAATAATCATAGTTGAAATTGAAGTTTTGAAATTGGAAAAGTGATGTTGAAATTGAAAAATTGATATCGACAATGAAAAATTGAAGTTGAAAGTGAAGTTAAAATTGAAAAATTAAAGTTGAAATTTAAGATAAAATCGAAAAATTGAGGTTGAAATTGGAAAATTGAAGTTGAACTTGAAAAATTGAAGTTGAAATTGAGAAATTGATGTTGAAACTGAAAAATTAAATTTGAAATTGAAAAAGTGATGTTGAAATTGAAAAACTGATATCGACAATGAAAAATTGAAGTTGAAAATGAAGTTAAAATTGAATAATCATAGTTGAAATTGAAGTTTTGAAATTGGAAAAGTGATGTTGAAATTGAAAAATTGATATCGACAATGAAAAATTGAAGTTGAAAGTGAAGTTAAAATTGAAAAATTAAAGTTGAAATTTAAGATAAAATCGAAAAATTGAGGTTGAAATTGGAAAATTGAAGTTGAACTTGAAAAATTGAAGTTGAAATTGAGAAATTGATGTTGAAACTGAAAAAGGTGATGTTGGAATTGAAGTTGAAATTGAAAGTGAAGTTGAAATTGAAGTGTTGAAATTGAAGCAAAAACACTAACTCGAACAAATAATCCCAAAGTGAACTTTGAGCGCGGATATCTAAGAAACTATGCGAGATAGCGGAAAACTGAATCCAATCAATCATGTGGTACATTTTGTCAGCTTCAATTTTGTATAAAATGGTCTTATCGCTAGGGCGCATAGTTTCCGAGATATAAGCGAAAAACCGAAAAAGGGGGCCTTCTACGTGCTCCCTTGTACACCGCTCACCTCCTAGGAGTGGGCACTTTTAGTATGTTTACCTCCTAACTAGTCCAAACAAAGACCCAAAATTAAAAATTGTGTTCCTTCCATTTCCCTCTACAACTTTTCGTTGACTGGACTATATGGGGAAACTTGACTTTACCGGACTCGAAATTTGTGCCTTTCTCGTATAAAGTATTTGGTACGTAATCCAGTAGATTTGTACCCGTCGTGGATGCAGATTCAAGTTTCGATCCTGTAGGATCACTGGTTCAAGAGTTATGCTTGATTAAAGTTGAGCAATCTGCAGTGTTTGTGACAGGTAAGGACGCCACCATATTGGTTTGTAGTGACGACCGCACGCCGCTCTACCAACCAATATGGTGGCGCTCTTACGTGTCAAATATGTTCAACTTTAAGCGACCATAGCTCCTCAACTATTGATCCTAGAGGATCGAAACTTCGATCTACAAATCTACTGGATTACATACCAATTGCATCATTACCTTTAAATTTCGTTTGTCTCGAGGCGCGCGCACACGATTATGTTCTGTCTCATCGACATGGTCGGGTGGACTGGACTAGTAGGCTTTCGTCTATGCGTATAACTCCACACAATCAAATTTTGCAAACACTTTAACAGCTTATATCTCAATGACTATTTATTTGCGACATGTGGCTTCTTTCAAACTTCTTCTCTTCTGGATGAGTGGAAGGTGTTGATGTAAAAAACAACTTTACCAACAATTTTCTTTGTTATAAATAATTTTGCGGCAAGATTCTCTTACAAATGTCCACCGATTCAGGGGTGTGCATTCACCCCTAGAACGGATAACCATTACTTTTTATACACCCTGTACATCAACTTTCTTTGTTTTTTTAAAAGCTGACTGTACATCTGTGTTTCTAGGGTAACGCGCAGCACTCTTGAAGAAGAATCAATTTTCTGAACTGTCGCGCACATTTCTCGTAATTTCGATTGAAACCTTTGTTTATCGCCAAGAACGCGATTACAAGATGGCGGACGAACAGGCGAACGTGGTTTGTCCATTTCGTGAATTACACGAGTCCACTGAGCAAATTGCTTCGTTCCGGAATGAACGATAGGTGTTGGCTGGGCGAGACGCCGCGCCTAACTCTGCTCGAACATTTCGCCAGTTGCGAGCGAGTATGATTGTAGCTCTGCGATCCGACTATGTTCGCCGGGATCCAATTACAGAACTAATTATATTTCGCGATCGTAAAAATAGCATCCCGCTAGCTGAAACGGAAGCGGAACGGAACCGCTGTTTATACAGAGTTTACGGTTCATTTTGTTGCCGAGAAGGCGAAACAGGGATTGCACTGGAAACTTTTTGATCGTGCCCTCTAGCCACGGAATTATCGACGGATACGCGTTCTCCGACTTTCCAACTGCAATTTCACAGCTGTACCTATAAAAAATTAATTTTAAAAGAGAACAATCGTATACGTTTAATTAAATAAAACCTGGGAAACTACTGCCATGAGTGGCATACTCACTGGAAACAGTAAATTGCTTTGATTTATTTGACAATTAAAATCATTCTCCAATTAAGCCCGAGCGGAATGTAAAATAACATTCGATTAAACCCTACGGATGGCCGTATGCCAGCGCACGGTGCATCCTGTATCGAACGCACGAGTGCGCTGAAACGATCAATAACCTGCCATCTGTAGTCATTTTTCCAGAAGCTACCATTAAATTACCAGTCGGCATCTGTAAAACCGCAAAGGGTAATTTATAATTTTCCTTTTTACAACTTTTTAACACATGAAAGATTTTATCGGCCGTGTTCGTTCTACGTAATTCTCGAATCTGCAGATTCAGCACGACGACATCGTATTTGATGTGGGGAACGATAATCGATCGGATGAAGTAGATTCGCAGAAATAGAGGCACGGAGAAAGGACGAGAGCCACCTTACAAAGAGATAATCGTACCGACGGAGTTTCGAACAGACTTAATGTGATTGACTCATTATCGCTTCGGATCTTGCTCCTCAAACGGCATTATCGTCAATACCCAGTTTACTGCGCCTCGCTAAATTAATTACGCGATAATGGCGAAGACGTTTCAAGTTCGGCAAAGTTTCCCCGCGCAGAAATTCCGCAATTACATTTATTTTCGCCTACGCGCCGCTGATAACGCGTTCCGGCAACTTCTCCCACTACCAACGATTTCCTATTGGTGGAAAGGACCCAGGAGTGGGGAGAGTTGTACAGTGCTGCAGTACCGGCAGTCAGTAACACCGGTACTGTTCCTTGAAAATTGTTTCTGTAAAGTTGGGTAAAATTGGGTAAACTTTACTTTACCGGACTCAAAATTTGTGCCCTTCTTCTATAAATTATGATATATTTGGTATGTAATCCAGTAGATTTGTACCCGGGACGGCCGCAGATCGAAATTTTGATCCTGTAGGATCAATGGTTCAGGAGCTATGCTTGATTAAAGTTGAGCAGTCTGCAGTGTTTTTGACAGGTAAGTGACGACCGCGAGCCGCTTACCGAGCAGAACCGCCAGTTTTTGCTCCCCTCCTCCGACCTAATGACCAAACAACTCGGTCAGCGGCGCGCGACCGTCACTACCAATATGGCAGCGCCCTTACCTGTCAAAAACACTGAAAAATGCGCAACTTTATGCAAGCATAACTCCTGAACCATTGATCCTACAGGAGCGAACTTCGACCTGCAGACGCCCCGGGTACAAATCTACTGGATTACATACCAAATACATCATAATTTATAGGAGAAAGGCAGAAATTTTGTTCGTCCGTAAGAGAGATCTGCACTTGAAACTGAATATTAGAAATTTGTACCGCATCGAACAATTCTATTTGCGTGTTGTTACTTTTAAGCGAGCATTTTAAACTTACAATGCTCGCGTGCACTTTTAAAAATCTTCCCCGGTAGCTCGAGGTTATATCATGCTATTACGAACTTTGATCAACTTTATGAGCCACTTAGTTAGCAAAAATCGAAGTTCCGAAAGTTCTTTGCTGTTGTTGATGGAAGGTGGTTCGTTTGGTAAAAAATTCATAACAGCATAATATACCCTGGGGCTGGTCGGAACATTTTTTAAAAAAGTCCACGCGGAACGTTGTTTAAATGAAAAATTTGCCGGTTCTTCGTTAAGCAACATTATTTTCTACGATGTAACCGATACGTTCGATAAGTTCGATCGTAAGTTCGCAACCGATACGATCATGCTAGATTTAATTAAACGTTACCGGAGATATGTTTGTACGTGGAGCCAGAGGCTCCGAAATGATTTCATTGAAATTTGAAATGCGCCAGGTTATTTCAGGAGCTTACTTCGATCCAGATTACCAAACCAATACCTCGTATATTCCAAAAGCAGGGGCAGCGCGCCTCGAATGGCGTCGGAGTCGATCTAGAATAACGTCGATCTGATTACGTTGCCTCGGCAGTACGTTGCTCAAACGTCTGCCAATCCCCAGGCATTAGGGCTCGCCCTTTAACGTTGCCCCCAATTATTAGCGCGCAAACTACCGTTAAATAATGTCTGAAAAAGCGCACTAGTATTACTTTCTCTTAGAAGTGTGTCAACATATTAATTATTGATGAAGAAGAAGGAAACATGGTGTCTGTGTCTTCCAATTAACCTCTTGCCCTACGATTTATTTTACGGTTTCAATGATTAGAACTTATTTGTGGATCGTAATTTCCTAAAAAAGGAGAAAGGAGAAAACTATACGTTCTCCAATAGAATTTGATTTCGGTTATAGAAAATTATTGACATACATTTTTATTAGAATCTATTCAGAATCTCCATCACGAGTCAGACACGATATCGCAAGGCAAGGGGTTAATTTCCTGTTGCGGAGTAAATAATGCACGACGCCATTTTCTCAGACGGGAATTCTGTAAAATCCCGAGTGTTCTCCAGATGCAGAAGACTATCGTTCAGCGTCGGGGCATAGTGAGCACGCTATTCAGGCTGGTCACGCGGGACGTGAGAGCAGTAACACCATGGGAACACCATGGGAACGTGGCATAAGGGCGAGACACGGAATTCCCCTGGTCTTAGATGCCTGACAACACCGCACACAAGCACACACACACTCGGAGCTAACATCTCGATGTATGCAACAAGGTCTTAGGAACCTATTTCTTGTAGGGATTGACTGCGATAGAGGAGCGAAGAGAGGTTCGCAAGAGGAAAGGGGACGCGAGAAGATATAAAAGAGAAGACGACCGGAATTCTCCGGCGACGACGAGCCTCAGGGGTTCACGATAATTATGTCTTTGTTTATTGTCGTGGGCCCGGTCGCATTGTACCATCGTCGCGGACTAATAGCGTGAATTATTCTTTGCCGGGAAACCGACACCCCCGCCCTTCCAGCGCGAATCTTATTCTCTGATCTGTGAATGAAAGCAGCTCTCAATAGGGTTCCGCGTATACCGGGTGTGCCGCGATCGAAATCATTCGGGTTCCTTTTGGTTTCACAGTGAAGCCTCGACCTAGGAAAAACCCTCGGGCCCCTGCTGCTTCTTAGATTTCCCAATTGAAAGGTCCATCGGATTTTGGTCCCACAGTAAAGCCCAGAAAAACCCTCGGGACTGTACTGTTTCTTAGATCGTGAGATTGATCGGTGAAAAATTTGCCAGCTCCAGTGAAAGAGGATTCCTTGGAATTTCAACACGCCCTTGACGCTGCGGCCCGAGCGATTTTCCAATTGAAAGGTCCATTGGAAAAAGCAATTGCGGCCTCGTTACTCCTCGAATATCATTATACCGGGTAACGAGTTGAAGCTATAATTGGGCTCGTCCTGCCGTGAAGATGAGACCCGCGCGCTTGAACGCCCGTGCTGATCCTCCAGGACGCCGAAAGAGATCGTTGCATGCACGTGGGATTTTTGTGCACCACGTATTTTCACACTGGATTTACGGCTAGATTCTTGCGAATAATGTCTCTTATTAAACCATCATACATCGATAGTAAATCATAGTGTCGCAATCGCGATCTCTGTCGTGACACGTGCATCGGTGGCGTATGATAAATCTACGATAAAACGAAAACAGATCTCACGGTCGCGCAATTGTTAAAATGAGAAATGAAATCCTACGGACGCGCGAATAACAAACGATCAAGCCCGATCGATCTCCCCGAAGGCTTCTCAAAGGAGTTATAGTTGCTCCGCCATTCAGTATCGGCATTAATACGCCTACTCGCGCCGATTCACTCGGCGAGAGATCTCGAAGGAACCATTGAAATCTTTGATATCGCTGCAACCGGTGCCGGGCCACGCAAAAATCAGTGTTCGCAGTAAATAATTTGTTACCTGGATATCTAACGTTTATTATTTGCAAATATTTGCAACAATCGGGAATAAGGTGAAATGCTCTAAGCCTCGACAACATTTTTCGATATCTTTCATTTTATCAGTTTAGATAAACAAAAATAATTTTTTACATAACATTCGGATTTTCTAAAGTAATTTAAAATCGAAGATCATTGTTTAGATTAATATTTTCATTGTATTAACAGGAACAATTCTAACCTATAGTTGGACATATTAAATCCAATCTAAACTATGTAGTACCTGGACAGAAGTAAAACCTATACCGGGACAAATTGAATTTACATTTAATTATGTTTATAACATCGAACTTTATTAAATCTTTAATGATTTACATATCAAAATAATTATTAGATTAAATTTTATCCTGTTTAATTCTCATTTTTTTGCTGTTGTAAAGCAAGCATTACGGGAGACAATACTTCTTTCTCCATATTTTCTAATTGAGTGCATAATTTCGCTTTCTCTTCTTTCGTTTCATCTTTATTTTCATTAGCTGCTTTATACCTTATTTTTTTAGATTTATCGTTAATTTTTAACTTAATATCTTTAATTTATTGTATAATTATATCTTTTTTCTTTCGTGTAAATTTTTATTGATTTCTTGTTCTTTTTCTGTTTTAATTTTGTTTCTCTCTTTTTACGAGCTGATAGAAGACTAGTGATACGTACATTTAATTGCCATTTTAGTATAAAAACAACGAGTTAGTTTTAGTCGGATATACGTGTCCGACTTAAGGCGTATGCACATCGAGTATAAGCTTATAGTTGGACAGCTACTGCCATCGCGCCCAGTATGGAGTACTTATATCTGTCTGTCTGTTTGTTTGTTCGGTGCAAATCTTGCAATTGATTTTAAAATAATATCCCGATGAGCTAGAGACTTGGAATTTTAAACATAGCTCAGAACTGGATGACAATGCAATATTTAAACAACAATTTTTTAAAAAGCCTATGTTTCAGAACAGTTCTAAACTTGGACATCGAATATTTGAATTAATAATTACTCCTTCTGTCCCATAATAATAGTAGTCAGTGAATATTTAAACGGAAATTATTGGCGAATGCAGCTATAAGTTATGTTGTAGCGCAAAATGGCGAAGCCTTCAATCGTAATCAATGTTTCGTGACATCTGTCATTTGTTTTGACACATCTTTCAATTTTTAGGTTAACCTAATTATCACGAATTATGAATATTTTTCTAATTTCACCCGCTCATCGAAATCAATTGTTTTATATCAGTTGAATATCAACCCATTGTAAAAGTAAGCTGAAAAAAAACAAGTTATGCTGGAAGCAATGAAGAACGCTTCTTTGAAAGCTTCGCAGCCAAGGGATCCTACTTACAAGTTTAAAATGCTGTAACGAAATTATTGAAAAACCCAGAAACTATCTGAACACTCAAAATAAAAATTAGAAGTAATATCTTTAAATTGTTTGATGTAATCTAGCTTTTTGATAATAATTGTTGCGTTCTATATTTATTTTCCTTTGCTACTATTATTATGGGACAGAGGGAGTATTATTTAAGTTACGTCTGATTGCCAATTTATTTTAAAATATCAATATTATCATGCGTGATAATTATTTTTTGCCTAAGGGGTTAAATTATATCTTTTCTTCTAATAAAAGTTGAAACTATAACTGCACATGACTCGCATGAAAATACACTATTTTGTATACTGTTTTCAGATAAACTTTGAATTTATTTTTAAATTTCAATTGATGTCTTCATCAAATAATATTCACACCTACTTGTAGCTAAGGCCTCAGAATATATAGAACACTTATTTAATCTCTTAATTATTGGTTTTACTATAAAAATTCAATTGTCCAGATTTAGGCATCACTTTTGGCTTGTCCACACTTAGGGCATTTCACCTTAGTTCTTTGGTTGAACATTTAAGGTTTCTTTCTGAGCTCTGAGAATGGGTCAGACGAGCATTATGCGAGAAGTCTTACTTATTGTGGCTAATACAAATATTCTGGAGACTGTCTCAGATAATGAACATAATTGGTTTACAAAGGTATGCGGCAGAAGCTTGGTGAAATGAATGAGAAATGACATTTGATATTTAGTTCAATAATTAGTTTATTAACACTAGGTTTATGGAGCTCTCGAAATAACTATTTCACATTGATTTGTAAACATAACAAGGATGTGTCCATCCAAATTTTTTGCAATTTTTCCAATAGTACATACCCCAAGAAATAAATTTGGCAAATAATTCCTCAGACAAGCTTCTTTACAATCTTAATAGTCTTAAATTAAAAAATATTAGAACCCGTCATTTTGATTATTTTGTAAACCTAGTGTTAATAACGTTGAATTAAATGGAACGTTTATTTTGAAAGTGGTGCAAGCCCATTTTTTGTTGTTTCGAGAAAATGAAATGTTAGCATATTAATCAATTCAAAAATAGAAATTCATTATGTCAAGTCTGGCAATGTTTCTACTAATTTATCAATATGTAATTTGATTATATAAATTTCTTTTATGTGAATTTCACTAAAATAATATATACATATTTATGGACTGTAAATGGACTTACACCATTTTCATAATTAGTCAATTGTAAAAATCATTTAATTTCAATTAAGAAAAATTAAATATCACTTAGAATATATTTTGTATTAATCCAATTTTGTTTATAAATAATAACAAGAAATAAAATAGGAGTAGTATTTTTTATTTTGATTACCTAAATTGAATAATTAACATAAGATATTGCTATTATTTATTTATGCTCTTTATGTGGCAGTGTTTTGAAATATTTATGATGCACAGAAAGTATATAAGATAATAACTGCGAAGGCGCCAGGGCGATTCTTTCAAATTTTGGCGACCTTCCCCGACACGTAGATAATAAATGTAACATCTTAAATTCTATGTCCTCCATCGATGTTTTATATAAAATAGTATACGGTGCACTTTTGCAAAACCTCATCTAGCATATTTTCACCCAGTTCACCTATCCTCCGTTATTTGTTGAAACGAAATTCTCTCATTTGGTTTCGCGTGAAATAAGTTTATTATTTTGTCTACATTGTTTAGAAAATAAAATAAGTAAGGTTACCTTCGACACGTGTAATAAAACAAATGTAACCACGTGACCCCGGCGACTATGTCCATGGAAACAGGACTTACATCACTTTCATAATAAATGGCTACGGGATTTCTTTTATTGGCCAATTTTAAATTAAACAAAGCATTGGCAAATGCCAATTTAAGATATTAAATATTAACTAGTTATAAATAAAAAGTTTACACTAAATTAATCACAAATTATGTGATACCTCATTTTTTTAAAAAAAATGTACTTACACCACTTTCAAAATAAACAGTCCAGATATTGCTTACTCGGAGATGATACATCCGAAACAATTTCGAGTTTCGCCCGAAGAACAAAGGCGACAGCGAAATCTGTACGAATAGTAATTCCACGTCAGCTCTGTTTCGGCTAATAGGGGGCTATTTTTACGATCCCGAAATATAATTAGTTCTGTAATTGGATCCCGGCGAATATAGTCGAGCAAGTCCGCCATAGCACACTCGCTTTCGCAGTTGCGAAATGTTCAAGCAAAGTTACGTATCGTACGTTCCGAACGAAGCAATTTGCTTTCGGAGTGGACTCACATAATTCACGAAATGGGCAAACCGCGTTCCGAAGTGGAACTCAATTTACCTATTCGCGTCCCATTTTGCGCATGGGTTCTTAACAATATGATCGCCGGGAATTGGCGATATAAAACGACAATGTGCATCGTGTTCCACGGTTTCGGACGCGAAGACTCGGCACAAGTGGCTATTTCGGCTCCTCCACGGATGCTATCAAATAACCATAAACTCGTGATATTTGGACATCGCGCGCGCCGAGGTATTGTCGATTGTCCCTGAACATATTCAAAGAGTGCTTAAACACCACATTTCCGATCGAACAAGTGAGGAACTGAAAATTTTCCGAAAAATGCTGCAAATTCAAACGTCTCGGAAAACTTAAAAAACTTTTTCTCGTTCATGAAACCTCCACAGATTTGAAGATCCAAGCCTCCTCGTTTATGATAGAGACATGAAACAAAGTGGGTTTTGTATTGGGTTGTGTAATAAATTCCCGCCTTTTTTTGTATTTTATTTTTTCCCCGCAATTTTGTGTTTTGTTGGGTAAAGTATACAGGGTGAGTCACCTAACGTTGCCACCTCAAATATCTTTGTTGTTTCTAAAGGTACGTCAAATGTCTGAAGGACAAAGCTGAGTGGTTCAGTGGGGCTCACATGATACCAAGAATATTTTTGTTTTTATGTGATTTTTTTTAGATATATGAAGGTCACCTTCATTTCATTCCTTTAAATGGAATGAGGTATTTTTTAATACATCGATCGATGCAGCTGGACATTCGTAAAACAAATAGTACTAATCTATGTATGTCGAAAAGTTAGTAGTTCAGGGGATATTTAAATTTAAATAATTCTAAAACACCATAAATAAACGCTAATTACTTAGTACGACAGTAATGGTGTTTTAGAATGATTTAAATTGAAATATCTCCTTAACTAATTTTTCGACATACATAGGCTAGTACTTTTTTATAACGAATGTCCAGCTGCATCGATTGATGTATTAAAAAATACCTAATTTCATTTTAAAAAATGAAGGTGACCTTGGTATCTCTAAAAAAATCACATAAAAACAAAAATTATTTTTGGTATCGTATGAGCCCAATTTCACCATTCAACTTTGTACTTTCGACATTTGACGTGGCTTTAAAAACAACAAAGATATTTGAAATGACAACGTTAGGTGACTCACCCCGTATACTTTGCCTAACAAAACACAAAATTGCGGGGAAAAAATTAAATAGAAAAAGCGCGGGTATTTATTGCACAACCCAATATTTATATTGAAAGCAATCTCAATATAATATTATGGATATATACAGGGTGGCCCACATAACTCTGAACAGCTCAATATCTCCGTTACTTTTCGTTGTACAAAAAAACTTCGTAGGACAAAGTTACACTGTTTGAAGGGCCACATATAACGGTGTAAGGGAAAAAAAATGTCAAGGTCATTTTTATGAGATTTCAAGGTTATCGATGTTTTTTTTAATGGAATGAGGTATTTTTTAATACATCAATCGATGCAGCTGGACATTCGTTATAAAAAAGTACTAACCTATGTATGTCGAAAAGTTAGTAGTTCAGGAGATATTTCAATTTAAATAACTCCAAAATACCATTACTGTTGTACTAAGGCGTTAGTGTTTACTTACTTGTGTAACGCCTTAGTACGACAGTAATGGTATTTTGGAGTTATTTAAATTGAAATATCTCCTGAACTACTAACTTTTCGACATACATAGGTTAGTACTTTTTTATAAAGAATGTCCGGCTGCATCGATTGATGTATTAAAAAATACCTCATTCCATTAAAAAAAACATCGATAACCTTGAAATCTCATAAAAATGACCTTGAAATTTTTTTTCCCTTACACCGTTAAATGTGGCCCTTCAAACAGTTTAACTTTGTCCTACGAAGTTTTTTTGTACAACAAAAAGTAACGGAGATATTTAGGTGTCCTGCTTTATCGAATTCACCCTGTATATATGTATAGTAATTTATTTAAATATAGAATAACGATATTTATACAAAAGATTTTGTTTCATTGCTGGTTTCCAGTAGAAAATTCTCAGTGCAGTTCTTCCGAAACTAAAACTTCGTTTTAAACTATTAAAACATTCGCCTTCTCGACACACATACACTCTTTTTCTGCTATGCCTGCCGCAACTAACTAAAAATAGGACTGTTCGCTCTGAACTAAACACTCTTCAATCATACTTCGCTTTTATAAACAAATGTGTAATCATTCGACTTGTGCGAAATATAAGACAGTAAAAGATTTAAACAATTGAAGAATGTCGTAATGTTGCTTGTAATGTAACAACGTCGTCAAAGGTTGAAATCAATTTTTATGTTATTCCTGCTTCCCACAATCATTGCAAAACATTTTTATTCTGCATAAAGGTCCGCAGTCTAGTAATCGTACATAATTCCTGGCATGCGCCGTGACTTATATGATTACGCTTTTTCCCACGGAAAATTCAACAAATAGGAATACATATACATATGTATATATAATCAAAGCTTACCATTTTTTTAAATAACTCTGTTCATTGCATGCGATTGCAATTAAAACTTATATAATATCAAAATATACTATCTTACTAATACGACGCAATCAAATTCCCAGGATATCTTGAACAACTTTTTTTTTATACTCTTCTAAAGATTAGGGAAACCAATAAAACTCAATGGTTTCATTTCAGGTTAATTATTATATTGCATGTAAGTAGACTGCGGATCTTTATGCATTTATGGCGTATAAAAATTTTCAAAACCTGCAGGGGTATTAAATTCGACAGAATTTAGTACGATTTTTATTTATTTTAAATCTACAAATGCTATCACCAATGAAAATAGCATTTTATTTGGTCCCATTTTCTTAAAAATTGCCTACAAAATTTGAAAATTGCATAAACATCCGCAGTCTACATATAAGTATTACAAAATTTTTGAGGATGAATTAGAATTAGCCATCATTTTCTAAAACGATTATATGTTACAAACGTCTTTTGTTCTAAACACAACTTAAGCAAGTTACGCTATGAACTGATGTACAGTAAATCCTCTACAAACGCAAAAAGGCTGTACACGATAAAAATAAAAAAAATATTCCCCACTGTAGTAATCTGATCTCGGCTCGGGTATATCGGTGTGCACCACTACTAATGCGACGCGAAGACTCCCAGTCGTCGGCAAAATTCAAAGGCCCGTGCGTCCTTACAATGTAACACCAATATTAAATCTTTTTTATTATCACTTATTTTTTTATGAAACTTTCACCAATATATTTGCGGCATTTTTCTGATTAAAATAAGACCAAACACGATATAATTTTAACTGTATTTAATAGTATAATTGACGATGAACGTTTCGGGCGCAAGGAGGGACAGCGTATGGGAAGAAAGAGCGCTGTTCTTCTCTACGTTCGGCTCGGTCTTTGACGCTCAAAAAAATAGTGTCCCTTCTACGATAAATGCAAACGACTCTCCGAGGATTTTGCGTTTAAAGAGGATTTAGACCCCGTTCAGACACGGCGGAATCCGCGCGTTTTCGACCGTGCGATTTGAACCGCGCGGACCTTATTTACATTAGCGTATATGGATTCGTTCACACGCATCCGCGCGGTCGAACAATCAAAAACAAAAATCGCGCGGTCGAAAACGCGCGGTTTCCGCCGTGTCTGAACGGGCTCTTAATGTACTATTTGGTCTTCCTAATATTCGCTTACAAATTCGCTTGTAATTAATTTCCTACTGAATTTATTGAATTTTCTTTCAAAAAAATGATTTATTTGGACATTTTGACATAGTATGAACATAGTGTTAAATCTATTATATTATAGTATTAAATAAATTTAAAAGATTTTTGTTCATGGTTCTAGACACTGTGCGACTGCTTGAAAATTGGTGTACGATTTTTTTCGCTTTTCATGCAATAAAAAGGAGGCATACTCGAAAACGATCGAAAAAAATGGTACATAAATTTTCAAGATGTCGTAGGAATTGCAAGAAGAGACGAATGAGAAGAGGGGAATTTCAGAGTGATAATCGCGGTGACGTAGTTGCAAATAGTCTTAATGTGATTGAATCATTATCGCTTCGGATCTTGTTCGACGAAGGGCATTATCGATGGTATCCAGTTTACCGGTCTCCGCTAAATTAATCACTATGGCGAAGGCGTCCCGACTTCGACTTGGTAAAGTTTCATATACCCCTTACCGGAATTCCGTAATTCCGTCAATACATTTTCCTTCATCGTCGATGATACCCCGCGCTATCGGCTTTCGTTCGATCCGTCGATCCCGTTCCGTTCTCGCAGTTAATGCTCCTTTAATTGGCCAAAGAGAAGTTCTCAGGCTATTGAGAACATTCCATGCTTCGCGGAATTGTACTTGAAATTCGCGTTCGACTTGGCTCGGGAGCGTTAACCACAACGCGATTTCACTATTATTTAGTAATTAATTAGAGTTCCTAATTAAAGCGTATTAGTCAAAGTAAATTCAATCTCGCGTTTTAAATTTGCAACATGATTATGGGGCGCCTAAACGAGCGGAAACGTAAACTTTTCACTGAGAGGAAAAAGGGAGGGGCATCCCGCGAAAGATTCGAGGCGCACGCCATGGTTGGTTAGCGAGCCGGGGCTAAAAAGTGGCCCGGCATTCCTCGGGGAGTATTGAAATTAATTCCTCGAAGCAATTTAACTTCCATCCTCCGAAGGACTCAGCAACGAGACCTCCCTACGGCGAGGGAAGCGCCGTTTGAGAGTTCCGGAAAAACTCGATCACCGGTCCCCGACTACTGTCAATTTTTCTTACCCGTTCAGCGTAAAATTACGTTCGGCTGGTTCAGCTCCCCGAGGGAAGGCGGGCCAGTGTTCCACGGTACAAAACTGCACACGTGCATGCAGCTGCAGCAACGCGAGAAAGCTCCTTCGCCGGCCTGAAGGATCATCCTAGGCGTTGATGCAGGAACTCATCGTCACGCTAGGCCGAGCTCAATTATAGCGTCAACTCGTTACCGGATATAATGATATCCGAGGGGGGAACCAGGCCGCAATTGCCTTTTCCCATCGACCTTTCGATTGCAAAATCGTTCCGCCCATAGTCAAGGATGCTCGTGACACGAGCAAATTACGAGCACGCCGCCAGAACATCGGCGAACGCGTCGGCAGTCCTGTGAAAACGATTCTCTCATCAGTGTTTCGATATTAAACACAGATACATCAATTTTTTCAAGTGAAAACTCCTTTAGGCGCAGCGAATCAGCCTGGTCCGTCACGCGCCGAGGTGAAACATCGTTCGGGTGAGCTCGGGGCAGCCGAGTCTAGCCGAGCGATCGTGAAACAGACGGCTGTGCGTCGCTGACTTTTCGCTGAGCCGTGAATCAGTCTGATCCGTCACGCTCCGAAGTGAAACCATAGAAGTTTTCACTTGAGTCGTGCGGTCTTGATTGTTTAATTATTTTTGACGATGTTTCATATAAAACAAAGCCAGATTAATTACTTGATTCTCCTTTGTCGCCGGCTGCACGTCGATGTTCTCCATTTCCGTTCGGAGAGGGCTTTTCCCGAAGGAACGTTTCGCAGAGACGTTTGTCCGTATTTTCACTGCGTCGGTTCGTAATCTCCGAAATATCCGCGGCGATATTTTTTTAACGAAGATCTCTCGCGCCGCTAAGGCGGCACGATAAACTTGCACCGATTCCGGGACAGGGAAAAAGTTTTCAACGAAACGGAACAACTTCCGTTCCCATTCCCCCGGTTATATAAGGGGAACTGAAATTGTAAGTTCCTCCGCTTGTATCCTGCAACAGAAACGAAACTCAAGAAATATTCCCGGCAGAACCAGTCCCGGAGTAATCCGCCAAGGTTCTATACAATAATTCGTTCGCATTCGCAAGCAACTTCTCGAAAGAAAGTTGCTTATCAAATTGAAAAACGAACTTCCCGTATCTCGCGGAAACGGATCGGCTTGCTTTTTCAAATGATTTACAAAGCGGGGGCTACTTTTACGAATATCTTTATGACTCGCGTGGAAATTCATCTGTGACCATTAGGGTGGCTCTTATTTACCCTTGTCAACAATTTCTGTTACCACTGTTGTTCCAAATAATTTAAGAAAAATCTGTGCAAGACGATTAAACATTAAATTCATTGTTTTAACGTTTTTTCCGTTAAGTGCTACCCTGGTGACCATTGTCTGTCGATGGAATCACGCGGAGAGCCATGCAACCCCGTCGACACGTGAACGGATCGATAGGTCGGAGGCTATCTCGATATCGGCGCAATTAATTTGATCCGAATTTTTCATAGCCGCCGTATATCGGAAACGCATAAACCACGGACTACCCAGAAATGAGAGTAATAGACGATGGCCGCTGGTATTCTTCCGCGTGCTTGGCGAATTTAATAGAGAGGGCACACAGCGTAATATCTGAACGCGAATCATAAACCGTCTGAGTCTTTTACGAGGCAGCCACTCTTTAAATGCTTCTGCGATCGTCAGACAGAAACTGACCCGGAGAAATGATCGTCGATACACCGGAGAGCGTGCTTCAGAAAATAGAGGAACGGCGAAACTTTTCAGTAAATAATCTTTGACCAACAAATTGCAATGAAGCAGACAATAGCTTCGTTGCTCACACGGGGAAAACGGGAAGAAAGGAAGAATCGTTCGTTGCGTTTCGCGTGTACATTCCGTGCTGAGGAAATCAATTCCATCTGTAAATCAGTTTTCATCAGTCGAGCCCCTGGCGAGATCGAATCATACGGTGACTGAGCTCTCGATGCACCGTTGCACACACGCAGCCATCTGCAACGCAAGGTGCACTGGCTCGCGAACCGAACCACTTTTCTTTTTATATCTTTGTCGGTCCGTTTATTGTTCTCTCTCAAAAGACCGGCAGGCTTCCTTCATATATCTCTGAAAAAATTCGTAAAAACTCGCTGAAGTTCAGGGACACAAAAAGGAGAACGTTCGGAAGAATCTAGAAAGAGTGTCCGCCGGATTGAGACTCGTCTCCCACTCTACCTTACCCCTTCCACGAAGTCGTTCACGTCGCATGACTGATCCGGACAGAGAGGGGTATATATTTATATCATTGTCGTTCCGTTTATTGTTCTCTCTCAAAAGACCGGCAGGCATCCTTCATATATCTCTGAAAAAATCCGTAAAAACTCGCTGAAGTTCAGGGACACAAAATGAGAACGTTCGGAAGAATCTAGAAAGAGTGTCCGCCGGATTGAGACTCGTCTCCCACTCTACCTTACCCCTTCCACGAAGTCGTTCACGTCACATGACTGATCCGGACAGAGAGGGGGTAAGCGTACTCTCCTGAATTCCCCCAGCCCAGCTGGCAGCAGCGAACTCTAACGGAGACCGTTAAAGGAGATCGCTGAAAGGAGAAACCAAGTGTCAGGGCCGTGAATAGCGTAACGGAGGTAAAGTAATCGGACGAGACCGCACGTCGTACACCGTGCTTCGCCTCCCCCGTTGTTCTTCCTTCGGTGTCCCGTCCCGCCGGGCTAATGGTTTAATCCTAACACGGATGTTAACCAGATTACCGAGCGGCGGAGTCGACTGTCCAGAGTCTCTCTAGCACGCTCTCTCCTCTCGGTATCTCTCACTTTGCGGTTGCCGTGGAACAAATTAGTCGCGGTTACGTGGATAACGACAAAAAGGGTCGATCGCCGCGATCCGAGACACCACTCCACCGCGATGGCTACCTTCTGTAATTCTCTGCAACGTCGCTCTCTTCTCGTCTTCACCAGAATCTCTTGGGATTTTATACCACGGCTCGGAATTACATACTCGCGACGGCCGATTTTCGATGGCTACGCCCCCTTCGGCCGGCCGCGCGTCTCGCTTCCCGTGACGGTGCTAGTTCTCCTAGGTGTCACGAATAGCGACTATGGAACGCGCCTCAGGAGTTCCAAACTATGGCCGCCACGGGAAGCGGGACGCGCGGCCGGGTCGAGAGAGCGCAGCCTTCGAAAATCGGCCGTCGCGAGTAAGTAATTCTGAGCCCTTTTCTTTTTCTTTCAGGGCGGTGGGGAAATGCCATTACGCACATCCCCTATGATGGAAGTTGGTGGGTAGTGTGGGGCTCAGATCGTAGCAATACTCACTAAAACCCCACCTCCCAAAGACGCCTTCTAGGCACTGTCGCCTCCTCCCTGTCCGGAGATAACATAAGCCAGGCATGCACAACCGGACGATTTGGGAATGGAAGCTCTTGACTCGACTCGTGAGTCGGGTCGGAGCTGGCTAGCGCACGTAGCAGTGTTACCAGACAGGGTAATCGAAAAGGAATCGAGGGGAATACAAGTACCCCTCTTAGATGACCAGAGGAATATGTGACACGTTGCGCGACTGTGCGACGAGAATAGAGTGAGGCGAATGCAGGCGAATGGGAGGCACGTTGCGCGTGCGCGATAGGGACTGAACGGTGGAATAGGATAGTGGAAGGGGATAAAGGAGAGGGAATGAGGTTCGTTTCAGCCTCAATCTGGCCACACTGACACATAGGCACACACTCGCTAGTCTCGCGGGCGACACTCACACACTTACAAGTCACGCTTAGTGGGTTCCCCTTTCATACGTCCAAGCTAGGTCTCGGCTCGTGAGCTAAGAGTTATGCACGCCTGACGTTAGCCCTGCGACCCACTGTTCGCCATACTGCAGAACTTCACCGAATCTCTGCCTCGTCTGTTCTTGTCTGTTAAAGTAATTCCGAGCCTGTTTTATACGAAAAGGAAGATCTTTCACAATGTTTCTTATTGTTCGATAATTTCTGCACATCAACTAATCCATCCAGTTTGGCGTAAAAACCGAGATGTGCCTCTGACTGTACTCTTTTTGATGATGGAGGCACACATTCCGAGGAACGTGTTCCATGAGAAAAATCTACTACCTGATCGTTAGGCCTCCATTTTGATGTGTGCTTTTGATGAGCCACGCGGTAGCGTTTCCTGGTGTTTATGCGGGAACTCGTCCCGCCGCATAATTATCGACGTGTAGACACGGGTAAATCGTGCATAGTGCGGCCCGTAATGGCACCGTGTTGCTATCGCCGGCATCCCGATATTACTTTACAACGCCGATAATTATGGCCCTCGTTAGAGTACACAGGAAGATCGTTGGATAATGCGTTGCGATCCAAACATCTGTATCAGCCGACCGCATCAAGGCGAGCGCAGGGTGTTCAACTACGTGTACCTGAAATGTTTTAAGGGATGATTCTCTCGTCCTTTGTTGCGATAATGCAGTTTAACTACTTTGCGCTGGGGTTAAACTGTTTACGTTAGTACGACATGTAATAACCAGATAATTATGGCCGTATACAATTATCCTATAAAATCATAGAATTTACTGCGCCGTTAGGACAGGAACACTGGCAAATTACAAATACGACTGTCGTATTAACTCTTCATATTTCTTCATGTACGAATAAAACTTTTTCAAGGTCGTCGATGTTTATTTATACGGTACCTTATATGTTCTCTTTAATATTCTTGTAGAGCTTGAAGAGACGAGTCCAACGAGTATAATGACCATACCGTTTCGATCATTGGATCTCGAGATATTCGTGTCTGAAATCTAAGGACTTGAGTTAGGTTTGTTCCCTTCAGACACGAATATCTCGAGATCGAATGTTCGAAACGGTATGGTCATTATACTCGTTAGATTCGTCTTCTCGAGCTCTACTCGAGTTCCGCTTAAAAATACTTTTCCCACCGCTGATGATTGAATTTTCGTTCGCACAGATGATGAAGCATGGCTGGGACAACTACGTCAGGTATGCGTGGGGGAAGAACGAGCTGAAACCGATCTCGAAAAAAGGTCACAGTGCGAGCATCTTCGGAGCGGCGAACATGGGAGCGACGATTGTCGACGGTTTGGACACCTTGTACATCATGGGACTGCACGACGAGTTCAAGCAGGGCCGGGACTGGATCGCGGAGAACCTCGACTTCGATATCGTGAGTACCATTTTTCTTTTCGCGCGACGAGGCCAGTGTCTCGTCGACGACCATTGATTACGATGCCTTGGGAAACGGCACGTTCCGAGATTTGCCCCACCAACGTACCAATAGGGCGACCAGTGACGTCACTGAAACGTCACAACAATACGTCACGTTGCAAGAATCATTACCAACGTACCATTAGGATAACCGGTGACGTCACGTTCAGCGAACGCTGCGAAGGTGCGCGCTGCACGAAAGAGAGGTTGGTGGGGGAACCAGACGTTCGGGGAGCCCCACACTAGGTCTGGAGCGCACTATAGCGTGGTGACGTCACAATATTCTATTCTTAAATTAATTTCGCTCACCCCTGGTACGTCGAATTGATCGACTCAGTGTGAGGACAATTACAAGCGCTTAAATATTTAGCGCTTGACACTGAACGTGTTAAAAGCAGACCGGCCGTCCGCTTTGTTTCAACCAATTACGCCCGCTCGCCTAAACCCTCGTCATAAATCTAGCTCCGGAGAATTCCCGACGGATCAATCCCCGAGCGTGCCGCTAACAAACGAAGAACAACACTTTCGAAGGTCGGGCTCGTTTAACTTGCTCGATCGCAAGTCAAACAGCCCACACCCCGGACCGCTAATAATTCTCGTTCTGCGGGGGTGGGGGGACCGCCATGGGAAACACCATGGGGATGTTCGACGCGACGCGACGTGACGCGTCCTTCCGTGCGCGGGATTAACAATCCGCCCGGCGGACCTCGTTAATTAACTTAATCGTTATGTAAATCAGTGTCCCCGGTATTTCTCCGCAGGGCAGGGGACAGACACGCACACCTGCGAGGACCTGTAACAATCTGCGAACTTAGCTCGATTTGAAAAACGTAATGGGGCTGCACACTGTACCCTGGGTAACCAGAAATTTTTCCCGTTTTCTTGTGCAGTCCTGTAGATTTTTTCGAGAAAATTCCGAAAAATCCAACTTCTAATCCTAGGGGATCAGTGGTTCAAAAGTTATGGGTGTTTAAACTTGAGCAATTTTCACGTTTATATGTATCACGTTTATATGTATATAGGAATCTACGTTATCGACATCACCGCGCGCTTGTGCCGCGATCTAGCGGCTGAAATATTTGGCTTCTCCAGCGAACATCCTCGGCGGATTTCGATTCCTCGCGCTGGATAATGGAACGTCAAACATTTTCTTGGTCCACACTAACCCTCAAGTATTTATGGCGGATTCCTAAACGGATAACTTCGCGTATTAGTCACTTCACCGCACTGGAAACACGTGCGTGGTAACTGTTCCGTTGTTCTTCCCGGCATTCCCCGCGCTGCGCTTGGTATTTCACACCTCTGTAACACGCTTATCATTCGTTGAACTCTCCGCACGAAGGAGACGCACTCGCCGATTCTCGATAGCGGGAGACGTCTCTTTGAGGAGTCCTGCGATTTCCGAACGCTCGATCAATTTCGGAAATGTTAAGCGAGTATTTTGGTGGCCAGCGAAATTTTTACAGGTCGCTATGGGAACGGCTGTCTCCCATTTCGACCACGAGGCTCCCGACTAGCGCATAATGCGCCATGGTTTTTACGTTTTGCCTGCCACAGTTAAGCCCTCGCAGCTTCCTCCTTGAATTTATTGCCTGTCCGAATCACCGACCAGTCTATACAACCCTTTCACGATCGATTTCCACCTTGGCCCACGGTTTCTACACTCCGGGACAAAAAGATGGCGTACATTAAGATTCGCATGATTTCCATTGACCAGCATATCGCGACCGGAATTTGTTTAACACTAGACCTACCATCACCGGTCGAGATGACCGGTTCCAGACTTTTTATTTTACGATTATTGATATAATGAAAATAATTTCATAAGAAATGATTGTATGGATATCTTTAGTGGAGCTGTACCAGTTACTTTTAAGGCTCGGTAGGTTTAGTTTTGAACAGCGAGAGAGAATGTTGTGAAGAGCAAAGTAACGAAAAACGGATTACAGAAACCATGCAACGCTTGTTCGAACAATTTTCTTTTCATGCGGAACTGTTCGAAGAGTTTCGAAAAGTGTTGGTGTGCCAGATATTTCTAGAGACAAAAAACAGTTCTGACGTCACGTACAACATATTTGAACAAGCTCTTACCGGGCGACTTGAAAAAATGACAGATGCTCCACCTTTTTGTCCGGGTGTGTACCGGACCGGCACGCACTGTTTTCATTCTTTTATAAATCTTGCGCAAGGTAATATATATCAACGTGCCGGGCGTATTCAGTCGCGGCCCCGGCGTTTTATGCAGCTGTATCCTCTTTGCATAGGCGCCTGCATTGAAATTGATTTCGGCCCGGGCAACGCGTACCCGGTCGAAGATTAATACTTCCCGGCGCCCTCCTCGATCGTATTTTTTTCAAAGCCCCGTTCCCTTGTAATCCGGGCGAACCGTCCAGTCGAATAACCTCGACGAAAAACACGCTATCAGACCCTATTTTCGAAATAGCTTTCGCCCCGATTGATCGCGCCCTCGGCACGATAGCACGTTCGCGATACTAAAATGTGGAAGGCGGCTGATGCCGTTCACTGTGTCGAGAAACGGCTCTTCTCGTCTACGTTCACCGATAAGCAAAACAATGCACCATAGAAGTTCTCTGAATTTTACCATAGCTATTAACGCTACTCACCCACGCGTCCACCCGGTCACGTGACGCGCTCCGTCTCCGTGGTGGGCGTGCCACGATGTCACGTGAATTAACTGATACAGTAATTCTTCGATCGAAGTCCGAACACCCGTGATTTAAACGGACTTCAATAGTGTAGGGAGGCTATTTTTTTATGACTGCGTCTACCGCGCCGACCGCGCCGAAACTTCAATCGACGAGCCGAACATAGAGAAGGACAGAATGAAATAGGATCGTGTGGCCGAAGCATGTCGCCGTCGCCGGCACAGTTTAAAGACCGGTGCGTCATCATAATGAAACACCAAAATCTTAGCTTCTTTATTTTCCATTATATCTTTATGGAACTTTCGCCAACATATTCGTGGCATTTTTCACATGCAAAATGATACCAAACACGATATATTTCAACTGTATTTAGTGGTTTAATTGACGATGAAAGTTTCGAACGCAACGAAGAAGAGCGTATTGGAAATAATTTGGCACAGGTGGCGAGCTACCTGCACAATTGTGCAAGTTTAACGAATTTTCTCAAGCTTAAAAACCGTTCGTACCGTAATCACCCTATTTTTCCCATATTCTGCAAAGTTTCAGCTTTAATTTTTGAAAAAATTCATTGCTCTACCTCATTTCTATCGAAAGTTATTTCTTTTACCACGTTTTTATTAGCTCGCTTTCTTGTCTGTCTGTCTTTCTGTCTGTTTGTTCGGTACAAATTTTGCAATTGATTTTAAACTAACTTCCCGATGGGCTAGAGACTTGAAATTTTAAACACAGCTCAGAACTGGATGACAATGCAATATTTAAAAAAATTTTTTAAAAAAGCCTATGCGTTCAGGAGATATAAATTATTAATAATTTTAACCTTTGCACCCCCCCCCCCGCCGCGTGACGTAGTACGTCTTCGCGGTCAGAGTCCCCACTCTACAACGTGTTCCCACTCTGACTCATCCGCACTCCACTGACCCGCTTCGCACCGAAGGAGCTCAGTGTGCGTCAGTGTGCGTTCGAGCTCCGTGAGGTGTTTACAAAGTTACTACGTTTTATTATAGTATAATGTTCGTTTATCAAGCGAAAGAACAGTTACACCGAAATTCTCCGTCGAACCTTTAAGGTCGTCGCTCCCTAGAACGCCCCGGCGCCCACCAGCACCGCGCGGCCTCAGCTGTTTTGGATTTCTTCTATGTATTTTAATTGATGTGCGCACATCCATTTAAAATACACAGAAGAAATCCAAAACAGCTGAGGCCGCGCGGTGCCGGGTGGGCGCCGGGGTGTTCTAGTGAGCGACGACCTTTATCTTTGACATTTTACCACGGCGTTCGTTTTCGATATGACGCGTCGTAATACCGTCTGAAATTTACTACATGTCTCTGTTATAATCTCAACAAAATGTTCAAAATCGATTGTAAAATTTCACACATATAAGGCTAAAAAGCAGAAAATAATTATTTAAATAAAAATAAATTTTTAAAAAATACCACGTTTTTAAAACGGACTAAAAAGTATAAAATACAATTTTTTAAAACGCCACGTTTAAAAAACGGACTATAAAGTATAAAATAATTTTTTCTAGCCCCATACAGATTACTAACCCCGTACAGATAGTCCTGAAAATTTGTGATTGTGAATTTTGAATAGCTATGAAAATACTTGTAGGATTTAAAACGAAAAACGTGGGGCGCATGCAATAGATAATTGATGCATGAACACCTAAATCACTAACAATTTTATTGCACTGCAAATGATATGAACTGTTTTACGAGTTTTCTCAGCGACAGCTACTCTCTACACTCCTTACTATGTATTATCTTGCGCCTCACGTTTTTCGTTTTAAATCCTACAAGTATTTTCATAGCTATTCAAAATTCACAATCACAAATTTTCAGGACTATCTGTACGGAGTTAGTAATCTGTATGGGGCTAGAAAAAATTATTTTATACTTTTTAGTCCGTTTTTTAAACGTGACGTTTTAAAAAATTGTATTTTATACTTTTTAGTCCGTTTTAAAAACGTGCTATTTTTTAAAAATTTATTTTTATTTAAATAATTATTTTTGAATCGAGTTAGGTCAAGTTTCCCCACTGTGCGGCGCGGCGCAGCGTTGGCCGGCAGTGGAGTGAGTAGGCACTGGACTTCGATCGTACAGGCGACCCAGGACTTCGATGGAGGAATTACTGTACTTCGTTTCTACGATTCAAGCCAATGCCACTCACCTGACGAATAACAGAGACGCGTATAAATAATGGTCTCGCCCCGTTAATGTATTAACCAGCCTAACCGACGATTACACGTAAAAGAACGTGCATAATGCACCGTTCCCATATACTGTCCACTGAAAGAGTGTAAACTAGCGGGACGGGAATGCGGCTAGACGCCTATTCTAACACGCATTCTTGGCTCTAACGCGTTATTGGCGGAGACGGACACACACACACTAATGATTGACTGATTGATCCATCCATCTCGGAGTAATCGGTGAACATACATAAAATGTCGGATCAAAAATATCTTTCGTCTGAATATTCACAAATCTCCGTCTGAGATTTTTGACCGTTTATTTTGAAAGTGGTGTAACTGTGGTTGTTTTAGGCGTATTTTACTAAACTGATGTATACTTACGGGCTGCAAATGGACTTACACCACTTTCAAAATTAAACAATTGTAAAAATCGTTTATTTCAATTTTGAAAAATCAAATATCACTTAAAATATACTTCATATTCATCCAATTTTATTTTCAAATAATGACACGACATAAAATAGAAGTGGTATTTTTAATTTTAGACGCTAATTTACATTGTTAAAATTATAAGATATTGATAGTATTTACTTATACTCTGCATGTGGTAGCGTTTCGAAATATGCATGGTGCACCGGAAGTATATAAGGTAATAACTGCTTGATGTCTTTATATTTTTCATAAGTAATAGGCCTGGCATCTTCGTACAAAGGCGCCAGGGCGATTTTTTCAAATTTTAGCGGTTTTTTTTCTGTTTAAATTCATGGGCTTTATTTCTGTGTGAATTTATTTAAAATTAAATAAAATTAATATTTTCAATTGTCATAAAATAATATTGATTTACCATTTGTTCTTATCTATATCACTATCCGATGTTAATATGAAGTTATCCATTTTAGGAAAACATTGAATAAGAAACTTAACTAGTAACTCTTGACACGTAATATGACACGTAATATAAAACAAATGGAAAATAACAGGCTACTGATCTGGTCGGCAACCATCTGCTAAGCCACCTACCTCTATCAATTGGACTTACACCACTTTCATAATCGATAATTATGCAATTTCATTTACCGACCAATTTTAAATTGTACAAAACATGGGAATTTTTTAAGAAATTAAACACGGACTAGTTATACATAAAAAATTTACATTAAATTAAGCATGAATTACGTGGTATCTCATTTTTTTCAAAAATGGAGTTACACCACTTTCAAAATGAACGGTCCAAATATCTGAAAGCCGCAATCAAAAACGTCGCGTCGTTTTTCTTGTACAACGAAAAGTAACGGAGATATATAGGTGTTCTGTTTCTTCGGGCTCACCCTGTACATTCGTGTGGTTCTGCGAGAATCGGGACATTCGCGAAAATGTGCAATACATATTTAGCAGTAGGTGCGAGTGGAAAAATAGATCCAGCGAACCTTGAGTGAATTTTGGCTTGTGCTCTGAAAAGATCCAGATCAAGTCGGCTCGATCTCCCATCTTGGTCGTCTTCCTCGACGCAATGCATTCGATACGGTGCTTTTACATTCAATTCGAGGACTTTCACTGCAGCAATAAGTAATAATAAAAGCTGATAGTTGATTCAGCAGTTGCAACGGGATACGCCAATTAAGGGGGCCGGCACGGCCGTGTAAGAGTGTGCGGGGACATGCACACATCTCTAAATTCGCATATACGTATATGCAATTACAAGGTTTACGCGAGTCGAAAATCACGCTTCAACATTGCAATGAGGAGTTCAGAAGTAGTCAATTGTGATTCCTAAAAGTCTGATACATGGTGCTACGCTCCCCAAAATGCATATTTTTACGTTATAGAGGAATAATTTGTAATATTCGGCAGACACCGCCTGTCACAAATAATAATACAGCACCTCGAAGTTTTGAAATTTTGCACTGGTATAGGCACCACTGTCTCGTGCCTAATGTATCGATAATACAGTGTCCATCGTCCATGAAAATACTAAAATTATTGATCGCAAACACTGGTACGCGAAGTGGCTATCTTCTGACGGGTGCCTAGTGACAGGCCAACGCCAGTGGTGTTGGACAGGCAGTATCTGCCGAATATTACAAATTATTCCTCTATAACGTAAAAATATGCATTTTGGGGAGCGTAGCACCATGTATCAGACTTTTAGGAATCACAATTGACTACTTCTGAACCCCTCATTGCAATGTTGAAGCGTGATTTTCGATCCGCGTAAACCTTGTAATTGCATATACGTATATGCGAATTTAGCGATGTGTGCATGTCCCCGCACACTCTTGCACGGCCGCGCCGGTCCCCTTAATATTCGCTGGTGGATTCGTTCCGTCTGATGTCTGCATTGCTACTGGGAATAATGCGATAGAAAAATGTCGCGCAGAAACGGAAGCGGATAATCGAATCAATACTGTTTCTATTAATATGATATGCCTATCAGCTAAGTGCACGGAAGCTGTCAATGAATTTTGACGTTCGACTAATAGATAGTGACTGTCGACGGAAACTGGCGAGGGAAATAGCGGATCCTGAATAATTGTATATGCGGTAGAAGAGTGTGTGTAGTCGTCGTTCGAAACAGTAGATTCTCTGTTCCGTGCACATTTTACCATTGCCTTTGACATGGATATGTTTCGAAAGAACTATACTGTCTATTATAATGTGCTGTGCATCACCGGACTCTGGCCCTACGACCAAACTTTGTTAGCGAAGGTCCAGCGAGTCGGATATGTTCTGCTTACCCTCTGCTGCATCGGAATCCAGGTGATGAAGGCTCGAATCCTGCTGGAATGTTGTTGTAATCGAATCATTAAACATTCTCGTCCTGGTCAAGACACCGGCATATTTCGAGAAGAGGCGATCTATAATGATAAAACGAGAAGTGGCCACGCGACATGAAAGCTTTCACTGTTTTCTTGAAGTCTGGTGTATTGTTATGCAATACAGTCAAACTCTGTTTTTTTGCGGTCTTTTTTTATGCGATTTTTTTGTCCAATTTGTTTTGTGCGATTTTTTATTATGCGGTATATGAATATCTGCGGTATATGATTTTTTATTATGCGGTATATGAATATCTGCGGTATATGATTTCAAATTCTGAGTATAAAAGTGTTGACCTTCATATGTCCTAAACCTAATAGTTAACGACATATTATCGAAACAATTTTCTTTCTTCTTCGGATGCATACGAATACATATGTTCACGAGTACATAAAAGAAATGAGGAGAAGTTGATTTCTCGACGGTTGGAAATCTGAATATCTTCTTAAGTATCGAAAGAGTACGATCCGGCAAATTAAAGAATTTTGAAAGTAGTCCTTCATAAAATATTTTCATCCGAGGAATTCTATCTATATAAGAATGGTTGTTTCTGCAAAGATTCGAAACCCTTAAAGCCATGAACAATGTTTTCAGGTGTCGACGCTGAAATGGGTAGATATCTCGCTGTATAATTTGCTTCAGGTGTTATCATTCGCATTTCCAATGCTCTTGTTCTTTTTACGATACGTTGGATTCATCGTCAATTTTCCAGTAGTAAGTTTCAAAAGCATATAATCCCCGTTGCGTTAAATACAGCCACAGTGGGCTATTTGGCCCAAAAAGTCGGCAAAAAGTAGATTTAAACATTTTCCGTATGTCGTAAAATTTTTCCCGAGCCCATAAATAACGCTAAAATAGATTTCTCCGATTTTTCAGGCCACATACCCCGCTGTGATGCAGTTGCGATTGTGTAAAAAGAGCATTTGTAGCAACTATCCTATCAAATATTTCTGCAATGCAAATTAACCGTTTTTCCTTGCATCTTTCTGCAGATTAGAGAAGTTTTTGATAATATTGAAAATGATTGCGTCTCGATGAACAATCCTATCGAAGCGAAAATGATAATAAATCAGATAATAGAGGCCAAACGCGTGATCATGGCATTACTAGGTAAATCTGTTTGACGGAATCTAATTGCTCCGCGAATTAATAGAAAATAATTGTTCGGTGCTGGAATAAGTTTCTGCCGTCCGTTTGGTAAATAAAAATGTGCTTTGTTCGAATAGAAAAATCGACGAAATTTTTTTTCAAAATATTTCATATATGTATTATAAAAACCCTGAAACGGTCGTGTACAAAAGACACTTGAAAAATAATATTAATCCTTTTTGTAGGCCTATCGTGCGCAGGCATATGCTTGGCAATTTTAGTGTTACTGGTTCCCGCATTACTTCAATCATCGTTTCAGATACGTTTTTTGAATATATTAGGATTTTTCTATCCTGAGAGAAGTCAGGAGACTGATCTCGTTTGCTGTCACCTTTTCATCGTAACCACGTTTGGTTTATTAACGGTAACGTCTACGGAATCAGCGCTCGCTGTATTTTCATCCTATTTGTGTGGATTATTTCAGATCGCTAGGTATGTAAAGTCACTCGTTCAAACGATGTGTTAAAAATGTTCGTCCACAAATTTTTCGGTATTAGATCCGTTTTCATAGAAACTCTCGCTCGTGATTTCCGGATAGAAAATTTCTGACGAAAGTCGATTGTGTTTCCTACAATTTTGATTTCGCACGAAGAACTGCAGTCTAGTCGGAATTAAATCGTTGAAAGTTTAGCATATTTACATCTGCAACCGTGCGAATTGATTGTTAAAATGTTACTGAAAGTTTTATTATTTTATTATTTAATTACTTCAATTTCTCTAGTTATCGGATAGAAACTGCTGTCAACACGATGGCGCAGTCGGAAAATCAGAACAGGTTAATCGACATACGATCAGGTGTGAAATTACATCAGCGTGCTGTCGAGTCGGTACCTTTATACAGATATTAGAGAATTAGAGCAACGTTATCGATATTTCAATATACATTCATTATGTGTTATTTTACCTTTTATATCTCCATTGTCGTGAACATGCTGGAATATTATGAAATTTGCGAAGGAAGGCTCTCATCAAATCTCACGGACAACATGATGTTGTCGTATTTAGTGGCGATCGTAGCAGTCGTCATCTCGTTTGCTGTAAATCTATATCGTGTAAGCATTGTTCGTATGAAGTGCGTAGAAATGAAATTGAGAATTATCTATATGGATTAATACTAATAGGAACATAACAGTATGTACTATTTTTGACACGTAACAGTTTTACCTGGCGGTTTTGGAGTTGGAAAAAGTGGACAGGCTCATCGTTAGTCTGCAAATCTTTCTGGTACACGTGCTGATTATGTTCCTAAATAATTACAGCGGTCAGAAGCTGATGTCTGCCAGCGTCGAAGTATTCCACAAAACGTAAGTCCAAGCTTTAGTATAAATATGCATTTCCATCGTGAACGAGAACGAAAGCGTAGTACAGTAAATTCTCTATAAACGCAAAAAGACTGTACACGATAAACGCAAAGAAAGTATCCTCTCCACTGTAGTAATCTGATCTCAGCTCTGGTACATCGGTGTGAACCACTACTAAAGGTCGTCGCTCACTAGAACGCCCCGGCGCCCACCCGGCACCGCGCGGCCTCAGCTGTTTTGGATTTCTTCTATGTATTTTAAATGGATGTGGCACATTCATTTAAAATACATAGAAGAAATCCAAAACAGCTGAGGCCGCGCGGTGCCGGGTGGGCGCCGGGGCGTTCTAGTGAGCGACGACCTTAATCCGACGCGGAGAGTTACAATCAGGGGTTGAAAACAGTTATGATATCGATTCCGGTTCTTGAAACAGTTATGAGAACCGAAAAAATGTTATAACAGTTATGAGAATATCGGTTCTGGCTTATATCGGTTACGGTTACGGTTCCTGTGAACCGATATTATAACGGTTCTATAACTGTTATTTTTCGGTTATGGATTTCGGTTTCGGTTCCGGTTCTTCAGACTTCAGAACCTATAATATCCCGTATCGGTCTCACATCGGTTTTGCAGTTCTGCAACTGATATTTTTTGGTTCTGTATTCTATATCGGCTATAGTTCGATTCTGTGTATGGTATATGTATAATAAGTAATACGTATTGGTGGCTTACCGCATAAATCTTGTACGTCCTCATTTAGCCCTAGTTCAGGCACGGCGGAAACCGCGCGATTTTTGTTTTTTAGACCCCCTTCCGCCGTGTCCGATAGTGTTTCCGAAAAAGATGCACTAAACTAAACTAATACATTCGGGGACATATAATCTATAAAAATATTGTTTTATATCCATTTGTAACGTAGATATGTCTGTGACATCTATACAGTATAAAAAACAGTCAAGAATTATTTATTGCATATAAAAATTAAAATTTTACAAAAATTGGACATACCAAATTTATATATTAGTATGACATCGATACATTACTATGTTTGATTCGGATCCTGATTGATTACACGGTTCAACAAATTTTCACCTTTTTTTTGTATTTCGATTCCCACTATGCGATTCTTATAGAGTTTTCCGCGCTGATTCTGAAACTGTACTTAATTTTTCTCCTAGACGTACAGTTTTTGAGAAAATTGAGTTTTTGAAAAAGACATATTTTTCAACTTTGAACAAATATTGTGATGTTATTATAAAAGATATTGAATTGTTCTTTACAGCAAAAGATTCTGTAGACTTTCTCGAATACAGTGATATCCAATATTAATACATTATGATTCTTTAAACATGTTTAAACAACCATTGAAGACGGAGAGACACCACTTTTGCATCAATTTTTGAGGATATTTTTCAATTTATCTTAAAAAATAAGGGTCCAGCGGAAAATCGAACTATACCACGCGATAGAGCAGACTTTTACCTTGAGAAACCACCCTTTCAAGTTTGAGTGGTCGACGTTTTTTTCGAACCAGAAAGCAAACTATCTTCGCCCGACATGAGTTGCCGCCAGTGGCGCTCGGGACGGGATACGGCGCGGTGCACTATGGTCTGGAAACCCGTTTTTCGTGGCCAAAAGTCAATTTTTCAAGATAAAGATTTTCAAAAATACTTTTTTGAAATAGAGTAATAGCCATCCAAAGCTTCCAAATCCAAATTATTAATCCTTTCCGATTATTCATTGCTGAGATATAACGTTTTGAAGACAAACTTCGTAAAATTCAGATTAAAAGAAACGTTTAAAATAGTCATCATAGACTATCAAAATACAAGTTTAAATGATAATTTCGTATGTGTCTTCAGGTATATTTTAGGTGTGTAATACTGTTGTTAGCATCTTTTTATCCATAAACAAATAGTGACAAGTTTAAACAATATAAACTTTGAGAAAGGTTTTAGAAAAACGGCACAAATCGGCATAAAGGGAACCTTTTGAATACGAATTCGTAGACATTTCTGAATATAGTGTATAAAGTTTCAGTTACCCGTTTCTGCCCGTTTTAGTTGTACAACGTTTTTAATAAATAGTAACCGGGATTTTCAGGCGCTCCGAACGTGTTCGCTTGCAGCTGCTTGACAAACTTTGAGAACGGTTTTACGAAAACGGCACAAATCGGCATAAATGGAACCTTTTGCATATGAAATTGTAGACATTTCTGATTTTTTTAAGTAGCTCGCATTTTTCCGAACAAGTAGCTCGGATTTGTACCACGAATCGTGACCAATAGAAATTACTCTGCTATTAGCACTCCGATCGAAAATATT
Organism: Lasioglossum pauxillum; assembly: GCA_933228785.1. Classification (NCBI taxonomy): domain Eukaryota; kingdom Metazoa; phylum Arthropoda; class Insecta; order Hymenoptera; family Halictidae; genus Lasioglossum; species Lasioglossum pauxillum. Next base: position 35,343,378 of record OW121704.1, read on the forward strand.
TTTATCAGATATAGCATGGTTTCAAGAGAGATTTCGCGTGATTATAGCAAATTTTTTGTCAACTCTTTTTTTCATGATTTTTCAAGATCTATTTTTACGCCTATTTGTTAGAGAATTTCAAGGCGAATTCGGTAAGTATCATAACATAAGAATATTGCAAAAATTGTTTTTTGAATTTTTGTACAGAAAGTTTGCTATAATCGTGTGAAAGTTCTTTTGAAACCATGTTATATGCGATAGAAACATTTTTTATCGGACTGCTAATAACAGAGTAATCTCTACTGCTTACAATTCGTGGTTCACCCTGTATATACAGTTATTATATGTAGTTTTTCATCGTTACCCGTTACTGCACAACCATTTTGCGGCATAACAATGCAGAACAATTGCCACGGGTGGGTTTGGCTTGTTTTATATTTTGTTTAGCCTCATCTCCGTTCGATTGTTTACCGATCGTCTTTTTTATAGTTTATGCATATTTATAAATAATGCATATATATGATGTACATGAATACATTAGTGATTTTATTTATGTATTTATCTTATTTGTGCTAGTATTATTACTTATGTTATTCCTGCGGCAAAATAGTACTGTTAACACGATTTTTAAGGCATTTCCTACGTTCTGCCAAAAAAATGTTTCCAACAAAAGTTGATCAGTATTTACATATCTATAAATTTCAATATACAAAATTTTTAAAAAAATTTTTTGTTTAGAAAAATGGGAATCACGTCCATTTTTTAAATGTTACCATATATTTCTGACTTTATAATATTATTGCTGGTGTCGAAACGAATTCAACGACCTAGCATACTATAACCTTCAACTTTAAATAACGCTAAAATACTTTTGGCCACGAAAAACGGGTTTCCAGACCATAGTGCGGCGTAGCGACGGGATACGGAGCGGCGAACGACCGTTCTAGTGGTGATCGCCACTGGCGGCAACTCATGTCGGGCGAAGATATTTTGCTTCTCGTTCGAAAAAACGTCGACGTTTCAAACTTCAAAGGGGGGGTTTCTCAAGATAAAAGTCTGTTCTACCGCGTGCTATAGTTCGATTTTCCGCTGGACCCTTATTTTTTTTGAGATAATTTGAAAAATATCCTCAAAAATTGATGCCAAAGAGGGGTCTCTCCGTCTTCAATGGTTTTTTAAACATGTTTAAAGAATCATAATGTATTAATATTGGATATCACTGTATTCGGGAAAGTCTATAGAATCTTTTGCTGTAAAGAACAATTCAATATCTTTTATAATAACATCACAATATTTTTTCAAAGTTGAAAAATATGTCTTTTCAAAAACTGTACTTCTAGGAGAAAAATTAAGGACAGATTGTGGTGCTCTTAACAAGTTTATTTTAGAAAAACGTCCGTACACTTCAAGCGTTCTTCTCAATCTCTCTCTGTACTCGTACAATTGCCGATGTAAGGCGTACACAATTCGTTAGGTGTCGCCAATAGTCGTTATGCGACACCTGCCGCGATTCCCATTCTGCTCCTTCTCACTCACTCTCTCTCAGTCACTCTCTCTCACTCGCTCATACGGCATACGGCTACACGGTGACCATAAGATTCAGAATCAGCGCGGAAGACTCTATAAGAATCGCATAGTGGGAATCGAAATACAAAAAAAAAAGTTGAAATTTGTTGAACCATGTAATCAATCAGGATCCGAATCAAACATAGTAATGTATCGATGTCATACTAATACATAAATATGGTATGTCCAATTTTTGTAAAATTTTAATTTTTATGTGCAATAAATAATTCTTGACTGTTTTTTATGCTGTATAGATATCACAGACATATCTACGTTACAAATGTATATATGTAAAACAATATTTTTTTATAGGTTATATGTGGTATTGTGGGCCAAAAGTGGAAACATAAGACTACGCGCAGGTAGCAACCGGCAACGAACGCAATATTAAATACTTTGTTGCGTCACGCCGCGCCGGATTCCGCCGGCCCGCGCTAGCGGGCTGCAGACAGTTTGCTAGCGGGTCAAATGCGGCCCGCGGGCCTGCGGGTTGCTCATCACTGGACTTTAGAGCATCTTTTTCGGGATCACTAAGGGCTCGTTCAGACACGGCGGAGTCCGCGCGTTTTCGACCGCGCGGACCTTATTTACATTAGCGTCTATGTATACGTTCACACGTACAGTGAGTCACAAAATTATTCGCTCACTCGATAATGCGGCAAAGATATACGAAATAATCAGACAACGCAGGGTATTTTTCAATTTTTTATTTGGATATACATCGTTCAAAGTTTAATTCAACAGAATCGTAAAACAAAATTGCGAAATTTTCATTTAATATTAGAGAAATATGAGTTTAAAGAAATCTTGACGGTTTTTCACGCCACAAAATTATTCGCTCATTTTAGATTAACTATTATTATAACAATATTAATATTTGGTGGGATATCCTTTTTGTCTTATGACTTATGCGAGACGTTTGGGCATTGATTCTATTAATGTTTCCAAATATTTTTTGTCTATTTTTGGCCATTCCTCCTGTAATCTGCTTTGTAACTCTTTTTTATTCGTAATTGAATGTTTACGAATTTTTGTGTCCAGCATGTTCCATACCATCTCGATAGGATTCAAGTCGGGAGATTGAGGCGGGGTTTGCATTATTTTGGGACAGTTATACAGTAACCATTCCTGTACCAATCTCGATTTATGTTTGGGATCGTTGTCCTGGTAGAAGTGAAACACTTCTGAAATCCCCATTACTTCCGCGCTTGGCTTCAAATTTTTTTTAGGATATCCATGTACATTATTTTATCCATGGTAGCCTCAATCATCTGCAATTTCCCAACACCGTGATAACTAATGCAACCCCAAACCATCACATGACCACGCTTGACTGTGCTACACAGGTTTTTGGGATCCATCTCCGCGTTTGATTTTCGCCAAACTTTTTGATGACCGTCAGAGCCCCAAATATTAAATTTACTCTCGTCGCAAAATATTACATTGTTCCAAAATTCAGGGGGCTTTGTGATGTATTTTTTTGCGAATTCTACCCTTTTCTTCCTATTAATTTCGCTTACGTAAGGCTTTCTTCTTGCTACGCGGCCGTTGTACCCGTTCTTTCGCAACACTCTTCGTACTGTTTCATCGGAAACTTCTTTTTCACTAAAATTTTTCAAACTTGTATTGATTTTGGGAGCACTTATTTTCGGATTTCCTTTAACTTCTCTCACAACAAAACGCTCTTCCGAGATATTCAATATCTTTTTCCTACCACGGCCAGCTTTGTTTACTATTCGTCCTTCTTCTTCGTACCGTTTTATAATATAACGTACTGTTGAATAACTTCTACAAACGATATTTCCAATTTCTCTGATGGATTTTCCACTTTCCCAATGAAAAATTATAACTTCCCTAATCTCTAGACTAGTTTCTTTACTTTTTCTACCCATTGTAACGAATTCTTGAAAATCAAAGAAATAGATGAAAATAGATCCTTACTGAGCGAATGTTTACGTTATACTGACTCTCTTTAGCAACTATCAGAAACAAATGCCTCTCAGAGTTTGTAAATTGCATTTGTTTCAGTGGATTTCGTGGCGTGAGCGAATAATTTTGTGGCGTGAAAAACGGTCAAGATTTCTTAAAACTCATATTTCTCTAATAATAAATGAAAATTTCGCAATTTTCTTTTACGATTCTGTTGAATTAAACTTTGAGCTATGTATATCCAAATAAAAAATTGAAAAATACCCTGCGTTGTCTGATTATTTCGTATATCTTTGCCGCATTACCGAGTGAGCGAATAATTTTGTGACTCACTGTATCAGCGCGGTCGAGCAATCAAAAACAAAAATTGCGCGGTTTTTGCCGTGTCTGAACTAGGGCTGAATGAAGACGTACAACATTTATGCGGTAAGCCACTAATACGTATCACTTATTATACATATTATTACATATACCATACATAAAACCGAACTATAGCCGATACAGAACCAAAAAATATCAGTTGCAGAACTGCAAAACCGATATGAGACTGATACGGGACATATTATAGGTTCGGACGATTCGGAAGTCTGAAGGACCGGAACCGAAACCGAAATCTAGAACCGAAAAATAACAGTTATAGAACAGTTATAATATCGGTTCTCAGGAATCGTAATCGTAACCGATATAAGCCAGAACCGATAGTCTCATAACTGTTATAACATTTTTTCGGTTCTTCATAACTGTTTCAGTCAGAACCGATATACAGTAAATCTTCAATCGGAGTCCTGGGTCGCCTATCTAACCGTAGTCCAGTGCCTACTCACTCCACTGCCGGCCAACGCTGCGCCGCGCCGTAGGGCGGCGATGGTTGATCTCGGCTCGGGTATATCGGTGTGAACACCACACATTGACTCGACTGAATCGAAATCTCAAACTTCTTAATTTTAATGATCGGTTTATGGGACTTTAACTAGCTTATTCCTGGCGTTTCGCTGATTAATATGGTACCAAGAACGATATAATTGGGCCAATATTTAGTGGTTTAATCGACGATGAAAGTTTCGAACGCAACGAAGAAGAGCGTATTGGAAAGAAAGAGACAAGAACAGTAGCTGCCGCCGGCACAGTTCAAAGGCCCGCGTTGTCGCTGTTCTTCGTTGCGTTCGAAACTTTCATTGTCGATTAAACTACTAAATATTGGCCCAATTATATCGTATTTGGTATCATTTTGCATTAGAAAAATGCCACGAATATGTTGGTGAAAGTTTCATAATGATATCATAGAAAATAAAGAAGCTAAGATTTTGGTGTTTCATTGTGATGACGCACGGGCCTTTAAACTGTGCCGGCGACAGCGACATGCTTCGGCCACGCGATCCTATTTCATTCTGTCCTTCTCTATGTTCGGCTCGTCGTTTGAAGTCTCGGCGCGGTCGACGGAGTCATAAAAAAATAGCCTCTCTACGCTACCCAAGTCCGTGCAACACACGGGTGTTGGGACTCCGATCGAAAAATTACTATATAACTGTTTCAAACATTTTCAGAACTGTTTCAACCCCTGGTTGCAATCGTCGGCACAGTTCAATGGCCCGTGCGCTCTCACAATGTAACACCAGTATTAAATCTTTTTTATTGTTTCTTATTTTTTTTATGAAACTTTTACCAATATATTTGTGGCATTTTTCTGATTAAAATAAGTCCAAACACGATATAATTTCAATTGTATTTAGTGGTTTAATTGACGACGAACGTTTCGGGCACAAGGAAGGACAGCGTGTGGGAAAGAAAGAGACGCGGAGAGTCGCACAATCGCTTCGGCCGTGTGCGGGGTCTCTTTTTACACGCCCTGTCGTTCCCTACGTTCGGCTCGGCCTTTGAAGCTCAAAAAAATAGTGTCCCGTCTGCGATAGATGCAAACAAATCCCCCGAGGCTTTTGCGTTTAGAGAGGATTTACTGTAATGGGATGAAGTTGCTTTACACACATTCGATCGACTTGGCCATGAATTACATTGGAAATGTTATTTTTGGGAATAATGAATTCACGATATTCAATTCGACAGATACAATTCACTGTGGTACTGCATACCTCCCAAGTCGCAGAAAATGTTGTTATTCGTATTGATGAAAAGTATAACCGAAGTGCAATTTAATCTCGCCGGTTTGTTCACTCCGTGTTTTGAGGGCTTCACTATGGTAATTAATTACACTTATCAATAGACTGCGGGTTTCACGCGTCCACAGCGTAACTGAGAAGTCGTTAGAACAATTTAAGAAATATCGTTATGCTATTTTCGTTTTGTTTAAAACAAACTCTTGATTGCTTTAGAAAATTTGTACATATTCTGCTGAAAGAACCGCAGTCTATAACGATAGTCTTCATTCCGAGATTCAACAAAGTTTCTTTTTCAGATGATGAGCTCGTCTTTTTCGTACTTCACTGCTCTTCTGTCGTTCTAATGACGAAGTTTCACGGGTCATACCCATACCCAGTACACATTCTCTGTATATGTTTATATGAATGTATGCCATGTGAATGAATATACTTGATTGTTATGAATACTTCGAGATCGAAAAGATTACTGGCGACAGCAGCGAATTGTAACAGGAGTCAAAGAAGCCGTGAAAGCATGTGGTCCGAGTAACGTTATGTTAAACCAGTGCTTCCGAAACTTTTTTACTCACGGCGCGCTTTACAGTAAATGAAAAAATTGCGGCGCCCCTATTATACAGGGTGTCCCAAAATTCGTGAACTTCCCGAAAGGGGGTGGTTCCTGAGACCATTTCAAGCGACATTTTCCTTTGCAAAAATATTACCCGCGGCTTTATTTAGGAGTTATTAACGAAAAACACGGACCAATCAGAGCGCGACCTAGACGCGAGTTGGCCCAGTCGGCCAATAGACAGTTGGCGCACCGAGCCGACTGGGCCAACTCGCGTCTAGGTCGCGCTCTGATAGGTCCGTGTTTTTCGTTAATACAGTAAATGCTCGTTCGTTGTGAAAAATCGTCTATGCGGTCGTTGCGACGTGCCTACCCACTCCACTGCCTGTCAACGCGAATCGGCCGAGTCGCTCCGCACGGTGGCAACGATTGATGTCGGCTCGGGTATATCGGTGTGAACATCACAACATTGACTCGAGTGAATCGAGTACTCAAACTTCCTAATTTCAATTAGGCTTTTATGGGACTTTCACTAACTTATTTCTGGCATTTTTCTGATTAAAATGATACCAAACATGATAATGTAATTTCAACTTTATTTAATGGTTTCATTGACGGTTACGAAGTACTGTAGGACATGGAAGGGGATAGCAAGTGAAAAGAAAGAGAAACTGTAATGTTTAAAATACCAATTCGATGCTAATAACATATTTTCAAGGTGTTAAGTTGTTTATTTAAACACATGCTATATATAGTATGTGTTAAATGTATGATAAATTATTAATTATGCTTCACATGTAGAGTAAATATGGGACAAATTATATCGTGTTTGGTATCATTTTAATCAGAAAAATGCCGGAAATGAATTAGTGAAAGTCTCATAAGCCTAATAGAAGATTAACAATTCCATCATTGCCATTACATACCTTGTGAGAACTCGCGGGCCTTTAAACTGTGCCGGCGACGGCGGCACGCTTCGGTCACGCGATCCGTATTTCACTCTGTCCTTCTATATGTTCGGCTCTCTATTGAAGTCTCGCTCGGCGCGCTCGGCGTGTGTCTAGACGCAGTCATAAATTAAAAATAGCTTCTCTCTTCGCTCGTTGTGAACTCAACCCCCTGGCCTTTTCACAACGAACGAGCATTTACTGTAACTCCTAAACAAAGTCGCGGATAACATTTTTGCAAAGGAAAATGTCGCTTGAAATGGTGTCACGGACCACCCCCTTTCGGGAAGTTCATGAATTTTGGGACACCCTGTATAGGTACAATGCATATATGGACCGATTATTTTGAAAGTGGTGAAAGCCAATTTTTTGTTGTTTCGAGGTAATTAAAGATTAGCATATTAGACAATTCAAAAATATAAATTAATTTTGTCAAGTCTGGCAATGTTTCTACTAATTTATCAATATGTAATTTGATTATATACATTTTTTTCGAGGCGAGTTAAATTAAAATAATATGTACTTACGGGCAGTAAATGGACTTACTTCATTTTAATAATTAGTCAATTGTAAAAATCATTAAATTTCAATTAAGAAAAATTAAATATCACTTAAAATATATTTTCTATTAATCCAACTTTGTTTATAAATAATAACAAGAAATGAAATAGGAGTAGTATTTTTTATTTTGAATGGCTAAATTGAATAATTAACATAAGATATTGCTATTATTTATTATACTCTTTATGTAGCAGTGTTTTGAAATATTCATGATGCGCAGGAGGTATACATATAACAAGGTAATAGCTTTATATTTTTCGTATGTAATAGTTCTGGCATCTTTTTCAATTTCAAGTCAAATCAATTCGGATCAAATCAGTTTCTTTTATTGGCCAACTTTAAATTCAACAAAGCATTGGCATTTTTGAAGATATTAAATATTTACTTTACATTTTTGATACAATTTTAATTATTTCGCGGCGCACGATTTGGGAAGCACTGCATTAAACGATAGCGTACGCACCTGAAAGATTATTGTGTCGTGATGGTGCACCTCGGCCGTTCTTCAAGGTTGTATTTTATTCTTGTATTTTTCGAGATATACGCAGATTTTTCAATCTCAGGGGGAGAATGTATCTCGTGTCGCGTCTACGTCGCAACTGGGGATTATTTACGGGAGAAAATCGTCACGCAACACAATAATTCATATGTATTTTATTGAGAATGTTTTGAAATACATATTCTGGCTGCGAGGCCAGAATATATTCTCGTAGGCCGCCGCGATTAAATAATTCCGAGCGCTGTACTAATAGCCGTAGTATGTATGTAATAGTCGTAGGGTAGTCGACGGAAATGGCCGAGGGAAACAAAGTATTATGCATAATATATGCCACCGAGGTGGAGACGAACAATACTCCCGATATTCCGTACATACACACAACATCATCGACACCGAGATGGACACGTTCAGGCAGAACTACAGCACTTATTATAACGTGTTGAACTTCACCGGTCTGTGGCCGTACAATCACTCTCTGGTGGCGAAGGTGCAGAGAATCGTTTTCGTTGTTGTTATTTTGTGCTGCATAGTGATCCAGGTGACGAGGATTCGTCCGGCTTCTTGAAAAAACATTCAATTCGTTCGTTCCATTCGAAGATATCTATTGGGTTGGCAAAAATGTAACTTCGGTATTTCAAGGTGAAATAAAACCCAATTTTTTTATTTAAGCAATGAACTGTAATCAATAAGATACATATCTTAAATTTTCTCCGATGATCTTCCGCCGTCTTTCTGGTAGCTTCATTATCGGCAAGCAACTGATCCAAGTGTGATTTCAGGTCATCATTATCTCGCCAACCCGATAAGTAATTCGTACTGCGAAAATGGAGAACGCAACTTAATATTCTTACAGTTCTCGCGAAGTGTGCGAATTGTTTACAATATCCTCCGATATCTCTTCGACTCGTAAATGAACACGTTTTTCAGATATCGACGCTACGAATGGTAGAAATTTCGGTCTACAATTGCGTGATGGTACTGTCCTACGGATTGCCAATGTTATTGTTCTTTTTACGATACGTTGGATTCGTCGTGAATTTCCCAGTAGTAAGTTCAACGTCGTGTTTCGGTTGTATCGGATGGATCGGTTTCGTTTAATCCCTCTTTTTCTTCCGTGTGGCCGTAGATTAGGAGCGTGTTCGAAAATATCGAAAGAGATTGCGCGACGCTGAAGAACCCCGTCGAGGCGGGGATGCTGATGAATCAGATCGCGGAGACTCGGCGCGTGATCGCGGCGCTAGTAGGTGATTCATCAATTGATTTTTAATTAAGTGGCCCAAACGTTTCCACTCCACCCCCCTCCCCCACTCTCTAAAATATTTATTCAGCTTCGGCAGAGATCTGACAAATCTTTTCTGAATGAACGTGCTTCTGCGTAGCTAAATATTGAATGACCTTGAACGACCTGGGAAGAAATACGCTAGGCTAAATAAAAGCATACAGTTCTGTACTCATGAAAACAGAGGTCGCCATGGAAAATCTCGGAAGCACGACCGCTAAAATAATTAAATTGTTGGTTTCAGGCCTGATGTGCTTAGGAGTACTGATCTTATTCTCTGCGTTACTAGTTCCGACGATAATGGAATCACAGCTACAGATTTATTATCTGAACGTCTTCGGATTTTTCTATCATGAGAGAAGCCACGAAACCGATATTGTTTGTTGCCAAATTGTATATGTATCCACGATCGGTCTACTATCGATAGCATGTACAGAAGCGTCCCTCGCTGTCTTTTCCTCTTATCTCTGTGGACTATTCGAGATCGCTAGGTACGTTCGGAACGTTGTGTTAACGTATTCGTGTGTCTCTATCAATTTCCCCGTAATGCATTCGTTTTTATTGGAGATGCCTATTTCACGTGTATGTAGAGAACCAGAACCACGATCTCTCGTTTTTAAATAGTGGTCCTATTTTCAAACAAATTCTGAGCATACATTCCCCCCCCCCCCCAATTTCGATTCGTAAATTTCTATAAAAATTAGAATAAAGTTTTATTATCGGCGACGATGCGCGAGGAGAGGCGAAGTGACCGTTTCAGATAATGCATCTTTCATTCCTGTAGTTACCGCATACAAACGGCTGTCAACACGATGGCGAGCTCGGAAAAATCGGACATGCTGATCGATATACGATCAGCTGTGGAAATACATCGGCGCGCTGTTGAGTTGGTACCTTCATTCGAATATTAAAGCAACGCCATTGATGTACAGGAAAGTGAGTTGACCGTCGCGATTTCTGGGGGACATGCGGACCAGTTGCAAAGTTTTCGACATTATAAAGTTAATCGTGGAGATTGGAAAAATTATTTTCATAATAGCCCAAGGCTTTCTGAATAAAACACGGAAACGTTCCCCGAAAATTTTCCCGAGAGAAAAATTCGCAAGCGAGGCCCGTTTTCTCGAAAGCGGGCAAAACTTGCAAACTTGGTATAGAATGATTCTATAACTTATTTCGGGGAAACTGTGTCAAATTAATTGCGAGGATTAATTTCCCCAGAAATTGCGATGGTCAACTTCCCCAGGCCGCTGTACACTCACTGTTCACTCGTTCTTATTGTTACTCTTTTAATGCCTTTTCCTCATCTTGCATTATCTGGAAACATAATGCGAACATTGTGGATTCACGAACGAAGGCTCTCGTCAGATCTCACGAGCAATATGATGTTGTCTTATTTGGTGGCGATCGTGGCAGTTGTCGCATCGTTCGCAGTCAATTTATACCGTGTAAGCAATTCCAATATAAAATGTTCATTTGGCTCTGTGAATGGGAACATGATAAAGATGGCTTTCGACAGCTTCTGCTCGCGATATCCGAGTTGAACAAACCTGAAAACCTTGTGATTACCGTGATGATCGTACTGGTGCACGTGATAATCATGCTCTTGAATAATTATAGCGGGCAGAAACTAATGACGATCAGCGTCGACGTTTTCCACGATACGTAAGTCCACTTTTTTTCTATTGGGCACATATGGCGAAGTTTTGAAACCATGCTATTCAATCCAACAGATACAATTCATTGTGGTATTGTCTACCAGCGAAGTCGCAGAAAATGTTGCTGTTCATACTGATGAAAAGTGCAACGGAAGTGCAATTTAATCTCGCCGGTTTGTTCGTTCCGTGTTACCAAGGCTTCACAACGGTAATTAATCATTATTTTCGATTTCTCAACAAGATTGAAAGAGAATACAGGGAGGCCCGTTTAAGTTCGAACATCTATATATCTCGGTTATTATTAGTTGTACAAAAAATCTCCACACAATAAAGTTGTACTGTTTCAAGGGGCGAATTTGATGATGGTACAAATTTTTTCTTAAGATCATTTTTTTATTAGATTTCAAGGTCATTGATATTTTTTTTAAATGGAATGAGGTATTTTTTAATACATCAATCGATTCAGCTGGATATTTGTTATAAAAAAGTACTAACCCATGTATGTCGAAAAGTTAGTAGTTCACGTGATATTTCGATTTAAATAACTCTAAAATACCATTACTGTCGTGCTAAGATGTTACACAAGTAAGTAAACACTAACGTCTTACAAGGAGAGGGCGCGGTCGATGGGTCACCGATTTTCCTGAAACTTGCAGTATTTGAAGATGTCGTCTCCATATGTAATTTCGCAAAGCTATAGCGCGCACTACTCAAGATTTTCCGAGAAAATTGCATTTGAAAGTCGTTTCACTCGGGTATAAAGAGTTTGCGTTAAAGAGTCAACAAGAAGATGAATGGCCGAGGGCGCAGCGGGAAGGTACTGTGAATCAGTAGGTTATTGGTTCGAACCCCGCTATCGACATTTTTTTTTTCTTGAAACAGATATCTACTTCGATTTTAATAAGCCTAAAATCTATTATTTTAAAGTTATTTTTATTTTTTAAGTAGAAAATACATATTTTTTATTTGTGGGAAATGGGGAAATAAAATAAATCGAACATAAAAATAATACGAAATGTTACTTTAATAGAACTTACTGTATTATTGCACATGCTCTTTATTAATTACATGCTAGTGTATGTGTGTGACACGAGCTAGGGTGATATTGATCGTAAAAACATGGAAAACAATAATTTTGGCGGCATCTAGCACACACTATAAACGCCGCGTTCGTACATGCACACGCTTTTTTGAGGACTTCTATTGGGAAGCATACCTCGTTCACATTCATAAATATGTCTCTACTATCACAGAGTTTGGACGCAAACCACGCATATTGTAACATTTTTAAAAATATCGGAGAAGATAGCTGATGATGTACAATGGATTGGATTTTTATGCAATCCTCTCTTGAATTTATTTCACGTTTTTGTTGAATTAAATGTGAACAATTTTGCAGTCGCTTTATTAAATTTTTAACTTGTCTGTAGAAGTAGACGTCGCATGGCTGCACCAAAGGAGTGCATTTCGGAGGTATAACTTTCACGGTGCACGTTGGCATACCCTCGTCATCTATGAATACCTCGTCGTACATTGCCGGATTAGTTTGTCCTCCCCACGAATCTATTAAAAGTAGGAACTTTTCTTTGTGTACATATGGCTTTAAACAATTGTTTAAAAAGTCTTGGTACAACGCAGTTGTGAGTTTTCCCGATTTGGAACATTTAACAACAACGTTCTTGTATTTGGCCGAATACTCGTCTACCAACTTGCGAACCCTTGGTCCAAATGTTCCTGATACCTCTTGCAGGCATACAAAAACAGTCGGTAATAGTTTTCCCGACAAAGTGACAGCGTACTGGGCTGTATAAGAATGGGTTACCTTATTCATGTTTTGCCTTTGGACGGTGACCACTTTCGATCCTTGGTGGGCAAGCGTTCTGTCGTAGGTCGATTGATACTGACAGCCCGTTTGGTCCGTGTTAATAACAAAATCCGAATTGAAATTCGGTATCAGAGCACGAGCTTGTATACGAAAATTTTCGGCTGCAGCCAACGTTTCCTCTACTGTTATGTTTTCAGCTTCCGAAACATACTTCGTAATTTTCCGTTGGCGTATTCCATGCTTCCGTTTGAATTCTTTCACCCAGGTCTCTGATGCTTTAAATTCAAAATCACGGAACTGGCTTGCAGCAGATAGAGCCCACTGCTGCAGGTTACGTGTTGTAACTTGCTGACAATTTTTCCGAGCTTCCTGGAAACGGTCATTTGTCCAGGAATCGATGGTAGCATATTTGTCAAACACAGTTCCACCACTTTTGACTTGTTCTTCCCACTTTGCCAAAAAATCCATCCGTTTCAAGCGGGAGCAGCCTTTCTTATGCAGGGTCTTCAGCGTCCAAGTTGGATGGCTTTTTGCAATGTTCACCACTTTAACTTTATATTCTAGTGGAATGTATTCACTTTTACTCATCTTCTCCTCTGGTTGGTAACCTTCAGATGAACTGGACCCAACTTCTTCATACGAACTTTCCTCGACAGGTTCATCATTCATAAAAAGTTCATCGCAAACGATGAAATTCCTCTCGTTCAACATTTCCATTGTCCGGTGATAAATTTCTTCTCCCATGAGAATGGCCTCCTCATTAATCACTGTTGATGCCTGTGATGCAATCATGTCATTATTAGCTAGGAGCTCTTCGTAATAAACCACGGCATCTTTCAACCGCAACTTTGCAATATCATTGCGCACACTTTCTTCAAGACACGCCGATGTTTGTGCTGTCGAAGGGCCTTGCTCGTCTACAAATTCCACGTCCGACATTATCGAAAAAAACGAAAATCTCAAAAACCAAAATAGCGGAAAAAGAACGTCCTGGGAGGTAACGTGTTTGTTCGCCAGTCGTTGTAAAAAAACTGAGGCCCTCGACGCATTCGGAGGGCTATTTATGTGATTCTTGAAAAGGGCCAAATTTTCCAGGGATGGAAGAGGTATGAAGGTTTGCCGGAAAAAACAGCTCATCGCGAAAATGTCCAACGAAAAGTTTCTTGGTCCTGCAAGGCCGGCTATCAGGTATGTACGTATACCTGATTATGAGGTAGTAGGAAAGTGTCGGCCCAGGCGAATCTGGTTACCAGATGTGACCATCATAAACAACCCATCATAAACAACCCATCATAAACGACCCATCATAAACAAGCTCATACTGGAACCAGGTAAAGTCACTAAAAAACCCCTTTAATAGAATGGAGAATAGAATTTCCCCGGACCTGGTAGCGACGACGACAAAAATTAGCGATGCTGTTCACCATCAGCTGTCTTCTCCGATATTTTTAAAAATGTTACAATATGCGTGGTTTGCGTCCAAACTCTGTGATAGTAGAGACATATTTATGAATGTGAACGAGGTATGCTTCCCAATAGAAGTCCTCAAAAAAGCGTGTGCATGTACGAACGCGGCGTTTATAGTGTGTGCTAGATGCCGCCAAAATTATTGTTTTCCATGTTTTTACGATCAATATCACCCTAGCTCGTGTCACACACATACACTAACATGTAATTAATAAAGAGCATGTGCAATAATACAGTAAGTTCTATTAAAGTAACATTTCGTATTATTTTTATGTTCGATTTATTTTATTTCCCCATTTCCCACAAATAAAAAATATGTATTTTCTACTTAAAAAATAAAAATAACTTTAAAATAATAGATTTTAGGCTTATTAAAATCGAAGTAGATATCTGTTTCAAGAAAAAAAAAATGTCGATAGCGGGGTTCGAACCAATAACCTACTGATTCACAGTACCTTCCCGCTGCGCCCTCGGCCATTCATCTTCTTGTTGACTCTTTAACGCAAACTCTTTATACCCGAGTGAAACGACTTTCAAATGCAATTTTCTCGGAAAATCTTGAGTAGTGCGCGCTATAGCTTTGCGAAATTACATATGGAGACGACATCTTCAAATACTGCAAGTTTCAGGAAAATCGGTGACCCATCGACCGCGCCCTCTCCTTGTTAGTACGACAGTAATGGTATTTTAGAGTTATTTAAATTGAAATATCTCCTGAACTACTAACTTTTCGACATACATAGGTTAGTACTTTTTCATAACGAATGTCCAGCTGCATCGATTGATGTATTAAAAAATTCCTCATTCCATTTAAAAAAATATCAATGACCTTGAAATCTTGTAAAAAAATGACTTGGAGAAACAATTTTTACCATCATCAAATTCGTCCCTTGAAACAGTACAACTTTATTGTGTGGAGATTTTTTGTACGACTAATAATAACCGAGATATATAGGTGTTTGTACTTAAACGGACCTCCCTGTATACGTCAGGCATGGTCAATTCGTAGCTCGATCGGCACTCTCAAGGAATACCCGTGGAATACCCCCACTTCTCCCGGCCGCGCTTCACGGTCTCCGTGGCAGGCAGGGTTGCCATATTCAGCGGCCCCCAAGCCCAGTGATGTGATCTTGGCCCACCGAAACTCGCGCATGCGCGGCCAAGACAGTAGCGTATCTACAATGACGCAGTCGAGCGGCCAGGGCCCTGACGCCTTGAGGCAGTTATTCTGGTGGGAATGTACCAGTGTTATTTCCTTGTTTTATTATGTATTCTTTTGCGTAGTTATTGCAGTGCTCTTTCCCTATCCCATCCTCAAAATAAAGAATAAGTTTCAATTATAAAATTCTGCGTGATGCTCAAGCTACCCGATTTCATCGAAATAGTTACGTTACTGAGGCTGAAATTGCCGCGCATGCGCGAGTTACGGTGGGTCAGATCACATCACTGCCCAAGCCCCTTACGTCTCCGTCCCTCGCCAAGATGCTCCGTCAAGCCTGCATCGCTTCCCCCACTCTTACCACTACCACTGCCGCGTACCGCGTGGAGCCGACTCGGTAGCATGCTTCACGCGATACGCGGCAGTGGTAGTGGTAAGAGTGGGGGAAGCAAGGCAGGCTTGACGGAGCATCTCGGCGAGGGACGGAGACGTAAGGGGCCTGGGGGCCGCTGAATATGGCAACCCTGGTGGCAGCCGTAGTGCTCGGAGCAACTAAGCTCGAAGAAGTGGGGGTATTCCTTGAGAATGCCTCCGATCGAGCTACGAATTGGCCATGCCTGATATACGTATACGGTAAATCCTCATTTACTGTCCAACAGCCGTGTTCTGCACGAAGAGTGATCGTATAGCAGAGCTGGGGAAAATAGTATTTGAAATAGTAAATAGTAAATAATCCCATTTATTTTACAGTATCTGTACAAGTTTGAAAATAAAATATTGTATGTGATGCAGTAATTTTTGAAAATAAAATATTTTATTTGTTGCAGTAATTTTTGAAAATAGTATTTTATTTTAAGAATATTGAAAGTATTTGGACTTTGTCTCTATGTTCAATTTCAATTTTAAATATTATAATACTATCGAGTTTAAAATCTCGATTTCGTGATTTATTCGATTTTTCTGAACACGCAAGCGACTATATAATTGCTACTCTTAGCCATCCAAAATGGAAATTACGATGAATTCCGAAAGACTTAAATGAAGAGAAACGTACTTTTATCAAAGAAACCGTATTAAATGCTTCGAAACAGATAGCAAATCCAGATTCAAAGTCACGTCCTCAATTACTTTCACAAAACAAAGAAGAAGACGACTTTTTTTCCTTCATGGAAAAAGAAACAAATGATATCAGTCATACAAACATTACAGAATTAGAATTATATAAATATTTGAGCGATACTGATACACGAATTGACAGTATTGCAAAGTACAAATATATGAAAAAATTATTTTTAAAGTACAACACAGCTATTCCGTCCTCTGCCCCAGTTGAGAGACTTTTTAGCTTTGCTGTACTGATTCCGTGTCCTCGAAGGAGCACCCTAACAGATTCTAATTTGGAACGCTGCACCTTGTTGTATGCTAATAGCAGCAGTCAAACAAAAAAATAAAATGAAAATGTGGCAAATGATATAGTTTCTTATAGTAAGTACCATTTCTTCTTTAAATGATTGCTAAAATAAGAAATATTAAATAAGTAATGCGATTTCTGAGAGTATTAGGTATAACGACGCAAAAAATAAAATATTCTATTTTGTGTTTCAGATTATTAAAATAGAAATATTTTACTTTGTGTTTCAGATGATTGAAATAGAAATATTTTATTTTGTGGATGAAATTGTTAAAATAGAAATATTTTATTTTGAGGTTCAGACTGTTCTAATAAAATACTATTTTCTTTAAGCAAAATCAAATCTAAAATATTAAGTAGTATTTAAAATTTTTTTTTCGCCAAGTAATGTCCACCTCTGTCGTATGGGGACACTATTTTTTTATGACTGTGTCTACGTAGAGATGGACAGAATGAAATACGGATCGCGTGGACGAAGCATTTCGCCGTCGCCGACACAATGTAAGGACAATCAAAAATGCTTTATTTTTCATTACATATTTTTTTATGGGGCTTTTACTAATTTATTTCTTGAATTTTTCTGATTAAAATGAGACCAAACACGATATACATAATTTCAATTGTATTTAGTGGTTTAATCGACGATGAAAGTTTCGGTCGCAAGGAAGGACAGCGTATGGGAAATTCTCTGAATTGAAGTTCAAAATTCAGAAAACCAGCGCGCCCAAGACACCGTTCACGCGACAGAACAAAACGGTGTTTCACCCTTCCCCCCACCGCATAACTTCATTTAACAACGAAAATTTAATAACTTCATTATTAAAAAGAAAATGTAATTATAAAAAGAGAAAAACCATACATAACGGTCATTACATAGGAGTTGAAAAATTCCTCGTTGTCAAATTATGGACGTATATGAATATGAATCTGGTAAAATCTAATAACGAAATAACCCACAAAGGATGAGCAACCATGTTTTTGAGGTTAGGTTAGATTTGAAGCAAGTTACACATTTCTAAAGTTTGAAAAGGACAGTAATTATCAAAGAAATTACTCTACTAAAAAAAATAATGGATGGTGATATAATATACATAATACTAACGTTCCTTTATGTACTCCATAGCTCGAGAAAGGTTTTATTAGTCAACGTTTAAGAGAACACTACTAGAAGTAAATATTTCACTAATGCTCTGATACTGACTGGGAGGATTAGCAGGCGCATCATTGTTTACTTCAAACCAGCTCAAAGTCCCTTTAGCCAATTATTTGTTGTTTCGAGCACTCAAACATATAATTAAACGTTACACAAACGTTGGTGGGCAAAGTCCAATTTTCATTTTGAGGTTTTTGAATAGCGATCGGCCGCACAGTGCGGCGACTGTCCGCGTCAGTGCTTCGATTGAGCTCAACTTTTCTCGCGCATGCGTGAGAAAACAGTAACGTATCTACTATTGGGTAGCAGAGCGGCCAGAGCCCTGAGGCTGTTATATTGGCGGGAATGTACCGAAATAATCTTACCGCACAGAAAGACTCCAGGACGTGTCCTACGAGTTACAAAATATACACAAATACACCTGGTATACATTCATTTTTTAGAATCAAATCATATAAATTTTTAAAGTTCTACGGGGTGCTGAAGGAACCCCATTTTATCGAGAAGCTCACGTTACTGAGGCTGGAATCGCCACGCATGCGCGAGAAAAGTTGGGCTCAATCGAAGCACCGGTCCGCGTCTCTTCTTCGTTGCGTTCAAAATTTTCATTGTTTGATAAAACCACTAAATACCGTTGAAATTATATCGTGTTTTGTGTCATTTTAATCAGAAAAGTGCCAGAAATAAGTTAGTGAATGTCCCATAAGAAAATAATGAAAAATAAAGGAGTTTTCGTACATTCGATTTATTCGACTCAATGTGGTGGTGTTCACACCGATATATCCGAGCCGAGCAGTGTTCCGATTGAACCCACCGTTTTTCGCGCATGCGCGGCAATTTCAGCCTCAGTAACGTAATCGTTTCGATGAAATCGGGTAGCTTGAGCAACCCGCAGACTTTTAAAAAATTATTAGTCTATGCATATGAAATATTGATCGTACCGCGTCACGTCTCTCGTCCATCAGTCGTCCAACCAATAACACTGGTATATTCCCGCCAATATAACTGCCTCAAGGCGTCAGGGCCCTGGTCGCACTGCTGCGTCATTGTAGATACGCTACTGTCCTGGCCGCGCATGCGCGGAAAACGGTGGGTTCAATCGGAACACTGGAGCCGAGATCAATCATCGCCGCCCTGCAGTGGAGTGGGTAGGCACAGGACAGCGTTCGCACAGGCGACCCTGGACAGTAAATGAAGATTCACTGTATATGTTTATCTGTTTTCTGCATTTCACAATAGATTTACAAAGGGCCTAGCCGATTAAGATGGTCAAAACTGCCCTTAGAGCTTTTTCAATGGCTATTGAACCATTCGAAAGCTGACCAAGAAAAACCCCTCTGAGTAAAATTTCAGCCCCCTAGCTTGCCCGTGAGGGTAGTTACAGGGTAAAATAGATTTTGCGCTTTTCGGCGCATTTTCCGGTCTTAAATGCGTTCTAAAATTCTGAAAAAAATGTGACACATTCCGGATCCTAATGCGCATTTTTGAGAATTTTTTCAGATTTTTTTGTTGCAAACTGTGGTCGTAAAAAATGAAAAACCTCAAAAAAATCGGAAAAATATTTTTTTCTCGAAAATATGAAAACATGCCATTTTACTGTTTGGTTCCCTGATAAAGTACTATAACAGGCAATGTCATCAATTTTTTTAAGATTTTTTATTCGGCTGCATCATTGTCAAAAACAATAAAAACCGAATTTTTTCGACGTTTTTGCTGTGAGAAGGGAAGTTACACTTGTTGGCTTTACCGTGGGTGTATATTAAGTAATTTTTAGCGTTATTACACTGAAACAAGCAATTATTTTACATAAAAAATGTGATTTGAGAGAAAGAAAAAATTGTATTCTGTGCAATATATACCTAAATGTTCGCAACGATTACAACATCGCCGGTTGGCACAGCGGTTAAGGCGTCGGACTACGGAGCGGATACTCTGGGGTTCGAATCCTGTCGATAGCAGTTTTTTTCCATACGTCAAACTTTATTTTTTCAATTTCTTATTATGTATATGATTTATTCATATGAGTTTAACAATATTCTTTTAATGTTTAAAAAATATTTAAGTAACATTTTTAAGCAAAATACGTACAAAAATAGTTTTGGAGTATCTATTATTTTCTCGATTCTCTAATTGTATATGTTCATCATGGCGGTCCCGTTTAACATTTTTTACATTGAAAATCATGAATCTAGTTTCTAGGCTTTTCGGAATTGGTAAAAACGGGTAAACTAGAAAGAAGTATATATAGCAGATGGTCTTCTGAGTTGTCATTGTTAGTCCATTAGCTGCTGTTTTGCGTGACCTGTTAATTACAGAATTATTTATGTATCATAAAAGTAAATACTTGTATGTAGTTGATAGATGTGTGCCAACCGTAACCGTACTATTGGGTGTTGTTCACACTTAGCAGCTATTATTTATTACTTATCTCATGCTCGATACCTCCATACTATTATACGGCCAGCTGAAATACTTAGCACCATTTTTAATCAAACTGGAGTTACGCATATCATTATTGAGGACAGTGATAAAGATTAAAAACCAGAACGCATTATTTTCGGGTTAACTCATCAACGAAACTAGATTCAATAGACAATAGAAACTAGATTCATGATTTTTAATGTAAAAAATGTTAAACGGGACCGCCATGATGAACATATACAATTAGAGAATCGAGAAAATAATAGATACTCCAAAACTATTTTTGTACGTATTTTGCTTAAAAATGTTACTTAAATATTTTTTAAACATTAAAAGAATATTGTTAAACTCATATGAATAAATCATATACATAATAAGAAATTGAAAAAATAAAGTTTGACGTATGGAAAAAAACTGCTATCGACAGGATTCGAACCCCAGAGTATCCGCTCCGTAGTCCGACGCCTTAACCGCTGTGCCAACCGGCGATGTTGTAATCGTTGCGAACATTTAGGTATATATTGCACAGAATACAATTTTTTCTTTCTCTCAAATCACATTTTTTATGTAAAATAATTGCTTGTTTCAGTGTAATAACGCTAAAAATTACTTAATATACACCCACGGTAAAGCCAACAAGTGTAACTTCCCTTCTCACAGCAAAAACGTCGAAAAAATTCGGTTTTTATTGTTTTTGACAATGATGCAGCCGAATAAAAAATCTTAAAAAAATTGATGACATTGCCTGTTATAGTACTTTATCAGGGAACCAAACAGTAAAATGGCATGTTTTCATATTTTCGAGAAAAAAATATTTTTCCGATTTTTTTGAGGTTTTTCATTTTTTACGACCACAGTTTGCAACAAAAAAATCTGAAAAAATTCTCAAAAATGCGCATTAGGATCCGGAATGTGTCACATTTTTTTCAGAATTTTAGAACGCATTTAAGACCGGAAAATGCGCCGAAAAGCGCAAAATCTATTTTACCCTGTAACTACCCTCACGGGCAAGCTAGGGGGCTGAAATTTTACTCAGAGGGGTTTTTCTTGGTCAGCTTTCGAATGGTTCAATAGCCATTGAAAAAGCTCTAAGGGCAGTTTTGACCATCTTAATCGGCTAGGCCCTTTGTACTACGCAGACTATAACGGTTGTGTTCATTCTGAAATTCAACGAGCTTCTTTTGCAGATGATGAGCTCGTCTTTCTCTTATTTTACCGTCCTCTTGTCGGTTTAATAACAACTTTGGACTATTGTCCTGTGACCTTTCGTCCAGGCCAGGAGGCAGAAAAATAAAGTCTTACAAGAACTGTAAAACTAAGAGGTTTAATTTTTAATCAATAAGTTACGTGTAATTGTCAATTTCGAGATGCCTTTCAAGCGTCGGAGCTAGCTTTCTCATTTTCGCAATTGTTACTACATCGTCCTCTCTGAAACTCCGTTCAAGAATTTCGGAGCTGCTGCGATTTTTGAAATCGTGTTGAAATTACTCAATATTTAAATTGCTGTAACATTGAAATTATTGACGCACTTTTAACGAACCTTCGATTGACGGGGAGCCCGAAGCCTGCGCTTGAAAACGGTTTCTGCTGCATCACAATCCGATGATTGGTTCCCGGGACTTCGTCCTGTAAAGACGACTAGTATTTTCTCTACAGTTCCAACCAATTGTAATTTTGGAAAAAGTGCAAATCGTACAGACCACTATTAAAAAGGTTATCGCTGTTTTCATAGCGTCCGAATATGAATGTTAGTCACTGTAGAAGCGAATTCGCATGATCGTCCAATTCCTGTCGCGTCTCCATTGTCACTCGGGAAATTCTACGGTAGAAAACAGTTACTCTGGGAATAAAGTATAGAGTGCGGTAACAAATATACTTTGTATTGTAAATGTTCTGAATCGATTCTAGAAACGTTCAATTAGGGCGAATTATAGTGCGGTTCTAGAGACCTGGGAGTCGACGGAAATTGACAACGGAAACCGGGATGGTTGAATAAAATATGTTGCCGAGGTGTAGTCGGACGATGATTCCGATTTCTCCATACATAGAGACGCCACCATCGACACAGAAATGGACATCTTCCGACAGAAGTACAGTATTTATTACAACGTGTTGTACATTACAGGTCTCTGGCCGTACAACCAATCTACACCGTCGAAAATTCTGCGAATGGTCTTTCCTCTTCTCACTCTGTGCTGTATAGCGATTCAGGTGATATTGGAAATCAAAATTCTCGAAATAACCTGTTCACTGAAAATAGTGGATTTGTCGTGCGAAAAAGAAAATTGCAAGTGATTATGCAAAGTTTACCGTTAAGTGTACCGTGTCAATTTCATCATCCTTTTAGTCATTCGAAGTATCTCGAAATATTTTACAGGTGTCGACGCTAAGGCTGATCGAAATGTCTCTGTACAACATACTCATGCTGTTATCGTACTGCTTTCCGATGTTGTTGTTCTTTCTACGATACGTCGGCTTCGTTGTTAACTTTCCAGTAGTAAGTTGGACAATCTCGTTCTCGAGTGCGATAGTATTATATTAACCTCTTGCTCTACGATTTATTTCACGGTTTCGGTGACTAGAACTTTTTTTGTAGCTCGTAATTTCCTAAAAAAGGAAAAAAATTATATCTATTGTATGCCTATACGCATGGTCTGTGTTGGATTATTAGCAATAATAATGCTCCAAATGAGAAACACTGCATTTCTCTGACGTAAAATCTGTGGTTGTCAGGAAAAGACGCCGCACGTCACAATTTCAAAAAATTTGAGCTTATGCATCAATTGTGCTTTACAGTATGGGATTTACATCTTTATCAGAAAAAATATCACGGAAATAAATTCGAAAGGCTCAAGAAAATGCAATTTAACCGATGTCCTGTGTCAAAGCATTAGTGACCAAAACTTTAATCGACAATAACTCGAAAGTGAAAGTATGTTGCATGCGGCGTTCTTCCTGACGACCACAGAAATAACAGACCAGATGTCATCAGACCCATAGGCCTGGTATATCTCGTACCCACGGTGTATTATAGAGGTGTTACGACTAAGCACCTCTGTAAGGTTGACGTTTTGTGATAGATAGAGGTTAGTTCGCCGCCAGATGGAATACTAGTCAACATCACGATTTTCATGTACAGGGTGCAATAAAATTTAGTGTCATGGTTTTGGTTGATGGTTGTACACCTTCGGATCGGTGGAGATTTGTTAAAAGAAATTGCCGCAAAATTGACTTTGACCTTGAGATTCAAGGTTAAATTTTTTTATGATTACATCGCATTCTACTCACCATGGAGACCAAACTTGTCAGAGGAACCATAGGTCGCAACTCAACCGTTCTCTTATAAAAGAATGTTAAATGTTTTAACGTTGTCTTCCGTTCCTTGAATTGAGAACCATCATGGTTTATGGCTGTTAACAGCCGTCCTTGAACAGCGGCTTCGATTTGGCCACCATTATTTTGTAAACGGAACGGATGTAAACAAACAGAGCCGCGTAAACCCAAAAGAGGATGAGCACGAGCAAGTGCAATTATGCAGGGTGTCCCAAAATTCCTTCAACAGACGGAAATGGGAGGTTCCTGAGATCATTTGAAGCAATATTTTCCTTGACAAAAATGTTATCCGCGGCTTTGTTTAGGAGTTATTAACGAAAAACACAGACCAATCAGAGCGCGACCTAGACGCGAGTTGGCACAGTAGTCACGGCGCGCCAACTGTCTATTGGTCGACTGTGTCAACTCGCGTCTAGGTCGCGCTTTGATTGGTCCGTGTTTTTCGTTAATAACTCCTAAACAAAGCCGCGGATAACATTTTTGCAAAGGAAAATATTGCTTCAAATGATCTCAGGAACCTCCCATTTCCGGCTGTTGAAGGAATTTTGGGACACCTTGTATGCCTGTCTTTCCTCCAATGAATACGAGGTCGGCCTGCCCTCCAATGTCCAGGAGTAATAGCAAATTCAAAATCTTGAAAAAGTTGGTCCAATCTTTGAAAATACCTTCTGTCCGGCACATTCTTAGTATTTCCTTGTCCGGTATTAATTAAATATTCACGATATACAGGGTGAATTCGATAAAGCAGGACACCTAAATATCTCCGTTACTTTTCGTTGTACAAAAAAACTTCGTAGGACAAAGTTACACTGTTTGAAGGGCTACATATAACGGTGTAAGGGAAAAAAAAATTTCAAGGTCATTTTTATGAGATTTCAAGGTTATCGATATTTTTTTAAATGGAATGAGGAATTTTTTAATACATCAATCGATGCAGCTGGACATTCGTTATAAAAAAGTACGAACCTATGTATGTCGAAAAGTTAGTAGTTCACGTGATATTTCGATTTAAATAACTCTAAAATACCATTACTGTCGTGCTAAGATGTTACACAAGTAAGTAAACACTAACGCCTTAGTACGACAGTAATGGTATTTTAGAGTTATTTAAATTGAAATATCTCCTGAACTACTAACTTTTCGACATACATAGGTTAGTACTTTTTCATAACGAATGTCCAGCTGCATCGATTGATGTATTAAAAAATTCCTCATTCCATTTAAAAAAATATCGATAACCTTGAAATCTCATAAAAATGACCTTGAAATTTTTTTTCCCTTACACCGTTATGTGTGGCCCTTCAAACAGTGTAACTTTGTCCTACGAAGTTTTTTTGTACAACGAAAAGTAACGGAGATATTTAGGTGTCCTGCTTTATCGAATTCACCCTGTATATTGCGAACTAAGGTGTAATTTCCAAATGCTTCAACAATAGCATGAAACATCTGACGCACGTTATACGTTATAACTGACGTCTAACACTCACTACACCAAAGACCAGAAAAGACTGTGATTATTGGCAGTGGTCATCTGAAAGTTGTGATGTTTACTGTCCTCTATTTGTTTACATTCGTTCCGTTTACAAAATAATGGCCAAATCGAAGCCGCTGTTCAAGGACGACTGTTAACAGCTATAAACCATGATGCTTTTCAACTCAAGGAACGGAAGACGACGTTAAAACATTTAACATTCTTTTATAAGAGAACGGTTGAGTTGCGACCTATGGTTCCTCTGACAAGTTTGGTCCCCATGGTGAGTAGAATGCGACACAAGCATAACAAAATTTACCTTGCATTTCAAGGTCAACGTCAATTTCGCGGTAATTTCTTGTAACAAATCTCCACCGATCCGAAAATGTACAACCATCTGTTAAAACAATGACACTAAAATTTGTTATACCCTGTACGTGTGAGAATGAGATTCTGTGTAGTAGTGTGTCCATGTAGCCCGTGCTAAGGTGTGTACAGTCAGCGGCAATAATAAGAGGACACCCTCAAAAATCGCGTAACTTTTTGGAAATTGGTCCAACGGACTTGAATTTTTTTAAGATGTTAGACCGGCTAGTTCGCTAGAGAATAAGTAAACAAAAATTTATTACGATTGCAATTGGTAGGAATTATACAAACATAATAAATATAATAAATATAATAAATATAATAAATATAATAAATATAATAAATATAATAAATATAATAAATATATATAAATATATAAATATAAGTAAACAACAATTTATTACGATTGCAATTGGTAGGAATTATACAAAATTTTAAAAAATGATGGTTTGTCCACTTTTTTATCTAGGTCTGTAACGATAATTTAGAAAATGCGTTTTATAGGTTTCGGTAACTTGTATGCATACTGAAAATTTCATCGAAATCGGTCAACATTGCAACGAGCTACATACGTTTAAAGATGAGGGCTTAAGGGTGAAAGTCGCAGATTTTCAGATTTTCATTATATCGTGTTTGGTCTTATTTTAATCAGAAAAATGCCAGAAATGATTTAGATTACTATTAAGATTACTACTATTAGTATTGGTTCACACCGATACGCTGCGGCCACGCGAAATTTCGGGTACCCGCACACCCCTACCTGCAACATTCTTTTTCTTCACTTCGAGCTCGCTAGCCGAACTGTCAAGACGTCCTTCCGCGCCGTTCAATAAAACATATTTTGAAAAGATTTCTCCAGCGTATTCAGTTACATAGAAACCCATTTCCCAACATTCTTTCATAACTATACATTAACAAAACCAAAATAGAATTTCATCGCGGTGTAAAGGAAATTAATAACATAGATATTTATTAGATTCAGGTCAGAATCTTCATCGCGGTATTGTTGGGCAAGGGGTTAAAACTATCTGCTCTCGTTTTGTTTGCCATCAGATACGATGTCTTTACGAGAATATCGTGAAGGATTACACGACCTTGAGCAATCCCGTCGAATCGGAGATGCTGACGAAACAGATCGTAGAAACTGGCCGCGTAGTTCTGTTGCTGTTAGGTAAAATAATCTATTGGTCGTATACAGCGAGAGTCAAAAGTGAGTATACACCTTGAGAACACGGCATTTATTTAACAATTATTAGATATATGTTACACTAATGGAAAAGTTATTCGGAAAACATAAAGTGTAGATTGATGGGAATTAAATGTAGAAAACGTAATTCAATCTAATAAATAATATTTGAGATACAACATAAAATAGTTGAGGATTTGTAAAAATACGAATCAAAAGTGAGTATACATACACAGTTGTGTATACTAAATTTATTAACTGAATTAGTTAATTCAGAATGATTTATAAAACCACTTTACTGGACTATCTTTCATAACAGACTATCTATTTTTGCTCCGTATATTCACTTTTGACGCGTTCATAAGAAACCTTCTTCAGATAGGCATTTGTTTACAAAACATTGGTAACGTAATTCACTAAGATGCGTGTTCATACACGGTTGTGACACTAGAAATACCGTGTACTACGACATCACTAGGTTGGTTTTTGCTAAATATGCTGTAAATATAACGTACCATCTCATATCTATGGGGTGTGTACTCACTTTTGACTCTCACTGTAATTCAGACGTAGAATTGTTCGTGCAGGTGTAAGATTTGTTTAAACGACGGCTATTCGGATTTGCAGCCCTGTCGCTCGGAGTAGTGCTGTTCGTAGTAGCAACGTTACTGGTACCGACACTACTGCATTCGAAGTATCAGACTCACTATCTGAGAATCTTCGGATTCTTTTACAATGAGACAGGTCTGCAGACCGATTTGGTTTGCTACCAGCTCGCATTGGTAAGCACGATTGGTGTAATTGCGTTAGCAGGTACGGAAGCGACACTCGCTGTCTTTTCCTTCTACTTGTGTGGATTGTTTGAGATCGCCAGGTACGTTTCAAATAATTCTTTTCCGAAATTTTCACATTCGACCGTATATAAGAAACAATCGCCTACGTTGAGAACCACTGACAGTGACACTCGAAACTATTGGGTTGGCAAGAAAGTAATTTCGGTATTTTAAGCTGAAATAGAGCCGGATTTTTTAATTCGATCAATTACCTTCAATGAATAAGATATCTTCCCTTTTAATCGATGATCTTTCGCCGCGAAGAACAAATAAGAGAATATTTTATTGATGAAAGTTCATCGCTTGTATAAACAAATTCGGTTCCATTTCACCTTAAAATACTGAAATTACTTTCTTGCCAACCGTATAAGTGACCGATCTGTATTGCATTATACGTTTCGACTGCTCCAGTTACCGAATAGAAACCGCTGTCAAAGAGATGTCACTCTCGACTACGCAGACAACGTTGAACATTAGTTCGGCTGTGAAAATACACCAGCGAGCCATTAAGTTGGTACCTCGTAACAATAATATCGGTATCTCGCAGTCGTCAGATTCAGACTTTTCCCCCACTCTACCCTTCCCCTTCCCCGCAAGCTCCTCCAGCGGTTCCCCTTCTACGGGAAAACTCCTCCTACGCTTCCTTTCCGAGGGGAATATCTAATCCTCCACGTGAGTAATCCAGTAGAGAGGGGGTAACTGTATACTCCTGAGTTCGATAACCCTGATCTGGCGACTCCGGTCCCGCTGTATAATAATATTTCGTTGTCATTCTGTCCCGTATTCGTTTCATCATTTCTCGATCGTGGCCACGCTGGATAAACAAAGGCTGGCAGCGGATCTCACGAGGAACATGATGGTGTCGTATTTAGTGGCGATCGTGGCGGTAATCGTCTCGTTCGCTGTAAATTTATACCGTGTAAGCATTATCGGGACTCGGGTGCAATTGGAAGATCGCGACCATTTTTAAATATTGTTTATGATTTGTGACAGCTTTTCCTAGCAATGATGCAGTTGGACGAATTAGATAACGCGGTGATCAGCTTCCAGTTCGTTCTAGTCCATGTGATAATCATGTTCTCGAACAATTACAGCGGGCAGAAGCTGATGAGCACCAGTGGCCAGGTCTTCCATGGGACGTAAGTCCATTTGAGAATTATTTCTACATTCTACAGGGTGGTCCGAAAATCGATGGACCATTTCGAAAATTTTTCATTTTCTGAAGATCCGCATGTACTTACCAACGAATTAAGATGGTACAGCGGTTTCTGGGCCACTCTGTGGGTCCAGATAGGCCCAGCCTTCGCTTTCGGTAAACGGTTCTGTAAGTACAGGATAACAAGATGACTCTAATGAAACAGATACAACTCGTTGTGGTACTGTATACCGCCGAAGTCGCAGAAATTGTTGCTATTCATACTGATGAAAAGTGCACCGGAAGTGCAGTTCAATCTCTCCGGTTTATTCGTTCCGTGCTACCAAGGCTTTACCGCGGTAATTAATTAATTAATCTAGATCACGCTAGTCTTCGATCACACTCATTGGTCATTCGTTTCAGATGATGAGCTCATCCTTCTCGTATTTTACTGTCCTCTATTCGGTCCAGTAAAATATTCCAAACTGTTGGCCGAGATAGTAGCAAAGGACTCGGTAGCGTAACCTCCAAAATGTCCTTCCGAAGAAGCCTATCGAAAGTCTTCAGTCGTTAGTAACTCCAACTATACATACCGTTATGTATGTCAGATTTTCTATTTTCGATTTCCGAATAGTATCAGGTAATGATAATAATTCAAGCAGCTTTCAGATTTCCAGTTTGATAGTCAATGATCATTCAACGTCTTCTAACACTAAACCTACCGACCAATAAAAGCGATTAAAATGTTCTACCTTACAAATATGACAAGCCTCTATTTATTTAGATTTTGTGCAATTTTTATTAGAATATGTGCTTGGATAAAGAAGTTTATCCAATTAATTTCCATGTAAGCAACTTCATAATTTCAATAATCCTAAGACGAGATATATAAAACCGGTCATTTGACCGGCAATGGTAGGTTTAGTGCTAACATCTGCGATGGAGACGTGAACACGAGCATGCAACAGTGCCACAGAAATGCGACGATTAGCGTAAGACGTTGGGTGTGTATAGAAATATCATGATATTTTTATTCGGTGTTACTGCTCGTTATTTATTCTTAAAACAACCCCTGTTATGATTTGCGACGCTGTCGATCATTTTTTTAAAAAAACTTGGAAAAAGCCGAGCATATTATTCAGAAGGTGTTGATTCAGAAGGTAAATAGAGGAGAACATATGAACGAGAGAGAGAGAATACGTATTGTGAATATATGCAAATATGTATATAACACATGCGATTAATAAATAAATAAGTTTGTACCGTCAACGAAGTAATGATTATTCACCACAATGTATGTGCATTGTACAATCGTGGGAAAGAAGATGCGTTACGAATTCATAAAGCACAGGTTGATTATCGCGAAAATTAATTACAAGTTCGTAATTCTCAAGTTGGTGAACGGCCAGTCGACAGTATCGACTGTTTAGGTAGGGAGGTCCGACTAGTGCGATGTCTAATTCCGATTGACGTAAAGGGTTGAGTCGCGAATGAAAGGAAAGTAGCAATTACACTTGGCAGACACTCTTACCGGAAGCTTCCTGAATAAAATATGGGAGCGTGCTGCAAGTTGCAAGGTGGCGGAAATTTTACATGTATCAATCGCACACCCACCCTCGGCGACGATGGAGGCGTTTCGAAAAAACTACAGTGTCTACTATTCTGTTCTGTGCTTCACAGGGCTCTGGCCCTACGAGGAATCCACCGCGTCTAAGATTAAAAGAACCGTTGTTTCCCTGATTATGCTCTGCTGCATAGCGGTTCAGGTGACCAACATTTCATTTACTATACATAACTCTACCTCGTTATTTCTTTCAGTCACAGGACTAATCTCACTTTGAATCATATTGTTACGACATTGGGAAATATTCGGGGAAACCGTGACAATTTGGAAGGAAACATTTTTATAATTTTTTTGGAAATTTAATGTAACGGCACTTGGACTCACTCAAATAATTCGAATATTTAAATAATTTATATCGTAACTGTGATCTATTCTACAAGAAGGGATGAAAACGTTTTCCAGGTGTTCTCCATAAAGTATGTTGAAATGACGTTGCACAATTTGCTCACGATGTTATCCTATACCGGTCCGATGCTGTTGTTCTTTTTACGATACGTTGGATTTATCGTGAATTTTCCACTAGTAAGTACGAAAACACGTGGCTATTAAATAACCAATTAAGAGGAATGATTCGTGTTACAGCAGGACAGATTCGATGACATTATCGCTGCTCTTGAATTGATTATAGAATCTTTTCTGCACATAGAATTAAAATATCTTCAATGCCTCTTACTTGAGTTGCTTCTTTCTAATATTTTATAGTTCACAAAAAGTAATACGATCCCGGTTATTTCTTCGTGTCGCTGCAGATGAAGTCTTTCTTAGAGAACATGCAGCATGATTGCGACGTGCTGGTGACTCCGAGTGAGGTGAAGATTTTGTACAAATATATCGACAAGTCAAGACTCATAGTTTACATGTTTCTGGGTAAGAATGGTGAATATTTATGAAAAATAATCTCGTCGTTAGATGTTCTTTGCTTCAGTTTCTTGGAATCGGCGCAGACAATTTCTATTTTGCGTGAAGACCCACTGAAAATCGTCGAACGACAAATGGGAAATTAACTTAAGGCGGTAGACTCGTTTCCAGAATTGCAAGAGTGCAATTTATGCTTTTCTATTAAATATAGCTGGGTTCTTGTTTCTTTTGCACAGCAGTGTAGCTATGAAAATAGCTCCATGCGCAGTTGTATGCTTCCGAATAATGCAAATTACGCCCCGTAAACGAAAAAACTGGATTTTTGAGGGCGATAGCTGCCTAGATCGATCTTTTCTCTAACGTTTCTGACTACTGAAAATCCCAGTTTTTGTATTATCGAGAAATGAGAACGCGTATCCCGCACCCTCGCAATCCAGGAAAAACGAGTGTACTCCCTTAACAATTGTATTTAATTTCTGTAGGCATGTCATTCGTTGGAATATTAACCGTGCTAGTGCTGTTACTGATACCCACATTACTGCATTTCAAATATCAACTGCGCTTCATTCAGTTATTGGGATTCTTTTACACTGAGCATGATACCAGGAGTGACTTAATCTGTCTACATATCTCCGTAACGACCGTGCTTGGTATATTGTCAGTGTCGTGTACGGAAGCGTCGTTCGCTGTCATCTCGTTCTATCTGTCTGGATTGTTCGAAATCGTTGGGTATGTTCAAAAGAACAGGCATCGTTTGTACAAATACATTCGTGAATTTAATCTGATCAATATATCAGATGATTGCATAATTTGATGATTGCATTCGTGCCCGATTTGAAAATAAAATTGAATGGTTAAATTTGAAAGAATACAGCTTTATTAATCAATTATAGTATAGTCACCATTCTTTTCTAATTGTAGAAATTCTACGATTAGAAAAGAATGATGACTATATAATTTTTTGTACACTTCGCCGTGCAGTACGGTTTGCGATATCTATGAAAATCGGACACGAACTTATGCAATCATCTATAATATTTTTCTTCGTCCAGTTATCGAATACGAAGTACAGTTGATAAGGCAGCAAATTTGCCGTCAACTGACCTTATAGACATCGGCCCTGCTGTGGACATGCACCAGAGAGCTCACAAGTCGGTACCTTTATGCACACGTGACTGTAACCATTCATTCGTGTATTATATTTTTGCTTTATTATGTGTACTATGTATCTGATGTTATGGATTTGTAACAAAAGGCTCGTAATTTCCTTCGGAAAAAATGTACTTATTTCATACATGCTGGCAATTTTAACGGTTGTGGGCTCGTTCGCTGTCAATTTATACCGCGTGAGTATTATTTCTATACTTGTAGAAATATGATCGTTAAACTTTCGCTGAGGGGACCAACAATTTTCTTCTTTTCCCAATGTACTATTATACAGTTCGACGGAAGGATGATCATACTTTATATTCTAGCGCTAGGAATCCAAGTTCTAACCGATAGGTACTCGAAACTTGGATTGCTCGAACTTGAATTTGAAGTTATATTATTTATTCGTCGAATTAAACAATATTAAGTTCGGAAAAGTTGAAAATTTTTTATCCCCCGAGTGAATGTTCATTGCATTTCGTATGCAACAACCTGGTGAAAAAACCGTCGAGAAATAACGAGATGGATTTTTAATATTATAAGGTTTTTCTATCGATCACGGAGAGATACAGCTGGGATGAGATGGCTATTCCTATTCTAGTGACAGTAATCCATCTGCTGATCATATTTCTGAATAATTATAGCGGCCAGTCGGTGATAGACAGTACTTCTCAAATTTTTATTGAATCGTAAGTCTGAGATTCTATTAAATAGAAAAATATCTTGTCGATCTAAGAAAATCTAGGTAAAACTGGATCGAATTGTTTTTTATTTTCTACGTACTGCGTAAAAATAATACTAAAAACATTAAATTTTCTTCGTGCAATTATGAGTAATTCTATGACAAGCCACTACAGTAAAATCGCGATATTTGTCAGTGATCGCGTACACGGTAATTGTCAGGAGCCCACTCACTCCACTACCGGCCAACGCCGCACAGTGGAACTTTTCGTCCAAATCGGAGACAAAGTCAAAGAACTTTCGATAGAAATGAGGTAGAGCGATGAAATTTGTTTTAAATTAAAGCTGAAACTTGGCAGAATATGGGAAAATAGGAAGATTATGGTACGAACGTTTTATAACCTTGAGAAAATTCGTTAAACAATTCGTTCACAAAAATCGATTTCTTGTAAAATCCTGAAGTCGTAGACAAATTTTGAGACCAGATTTGAATTCAGCATGAAAAAATCTACAGGAAATGATGTATGGCATGTTACAGAAAAATTTTTTGTCTACCCGTGGTATTGCAAAAACCACAATTTTCCTGACATTGTGCAAGTTTGACGATTTTTTTAAAGGTTAAAAAATGTTCGTACCATAATTTCACTATTTTTCCCATATTCTGTGAAGTCTCAGATGTAATTAAAAAAAATTTCAGCTCTATCTCATTTCTATCGGAAGTTCTTTGATTTTGTCTCCGAAATGGACGAAAAGTTCCACTGTGCGCCGCAGGCCGGCTATGATTGATCTCACCTAGGGTGTATTGGTGTGCACTACTACTAATCCAATTACAAAAAGTGACAAAATTTCTTTATTTTTCGGTATTTTTTAATGGGATTTTCACCAACTCATTTCCGGTATTTTTCTGATGAAAATAACACCAAACACGATACAATTTCAACTGTATTTAGTGGTTTCACCGACGATGAATGTTTCGGGCGCAACGATGAACAGCGGATGGGAAGGAAAGAGACGCGGACAGTCCCCGCGCCGCGCCGTCGCCGGCACAGTTCAAAGGCTCGCGTGTTCGATGTCCTTCCTTACGCCCGAAACTTCCGTCGTCGATGAAACTACTAAATACAGTTGAAATTATATCATATTTGGTGTTATTTTAATCACAAAAATGCCAAAAATAAGTTGGTGGAAGTTCCATAAAAAAATAATGAAAAATGAAGAAGTTTTGTTCAGGGTGTACAGAAGAAATTTATGTCCCGGCCATCATTGGATGATTCTACTCCCTCGATTTGGGTGAAACTGGACTGAGGAAGTTGCCGGAAAATTGACCTTGAATTTAAAGGTCAACAGGTCAACCATTTCTTTTATAATTGCATCATATTTTACTCGTCGCGAGTGTCAAAAGTACAAATGGAACCATGGGTCGCATCACACCCGCGACGAGTAAAATACGTTGCAATTAAAAAAAAATTGTTGACCATTAGACCTTAAAATTCAAGGTCAAGGTAAATTTTGCAGGACCTTCCTTAGTTCAATTTCAACCAAATCGAGGGTGTAGAATCAGCCTTTGATGCTCGCGACATATAATTTCTTTACATCCTGTAAATTCGATTACGTCGATTAGTGGTTCACACCGATACGCTTCGGCCGCGCGATACGTATTTACATGCTGTCCTTCTCTACGTTCGGCTTTTCGTTTATACTCTCTGCCGGTTGGCGCGGTAGACGCAGTCATAAAAAAATAATATCTGTATGCGATAGTTGTCCATGCAGAACACAGGCTGTCTGACAAGAATCGCGACTTTACTGTATCTACATCAGAATCGTATGTACGTATATGATAAGAAAATAACAATAGGACCGTATTCGATTGAAACAGATACAATTCAGTGTGGTACCTGATACCACCGAAGTCACAAAAAATGTTGCTGTTCGTGTTAATGTACAGTTCGAAGGCAGTGAAGATTAATCTCGTTGGTTTGTTCATTCCGGGCTACGAAGGTTTCTCAATGGTAATCGAACATATTTTTCTTTGTCGTGTTTTTAATATTCATCAATCAGACAGCGGTAATTTTTGTTGCAGATGATGAGCTCGTCTTTCTCGTATTTTACTGTTCTCTTGTCGGTTTAATAACAAATTTGGACTACTGACCTTTGACCTTTCGTACAGGCCAGGAGGCAGAAAAATAAATCCCTAGAATAACAGTAAAACTAAGAGGTTTAATTTTTAATCAATAAGTTACGTGTAATTGTAAACTTCAATATGCCTTTTAAGCGTTGTAGCTAGCTTTCTCATTTTCGCAATTTTTACTACATCGTCACCTCCAAAACACTGTTCAAGAATTTCGTGTTGAAATTAGTCAATATATAAATTGCTGTCACATTGAAATCATTGATGCACTTTTAACGAATCTTCGATTAACGGGGAGCCCGAAGCTTGCGCTTGTAAACGGTTTCTGCTGCATCACAGCTGCATCACAATCCGATGATTGCTTCCCGGGATATCGCCTTGTAAAGACGAATAGTATTTTCTATACAATTCCGACCAATTGCAATTTTTGAAAAAGTTCAAATCATACAGACAGAAAAGTTATCGCTTTTTTATTGCAACTGAATATGAATGTTGTCGTATACAGTCAGCTGGCATTTTCTCGAGACCAGCGATATAGTCAACGGACTATAGTAGCGGTGCGCTCGACTCGCCTCTATCTGAAACGGAGGTACAGCTTGTCAAATCTAGCTGTGCGGCTGAATGTCCCCCGCAAGAGAAAATCTTTGTATTTGTTTGCCCATTCCTATGTTTTGGTCAGCCGCACAGTTTTCAGGGGCTTATTTTAAAGGGGAAACTTCAAGGAGTGTTACCATATTTTTTTCAAAATTTATATCACTGAGCCCCATCATCGAAAAAAACGTAGAACAAGAATTTGTTTAAATTTTTCGACATTATAAAGTTGATTGTCGTGGTTGAAAAATTATTATGTAATAGCCCAGTCCTTCTCGAATAAAACAAAAAAAATGTAGCTCAATCGAACAAATAGTTCCTGAGATAAATATTCGTAAGTGAGGCACGTTTTCGCCGAAATGGGCAAAAATTGAACTTTGAGGGCCTGCCATTTCTAAAAAAATTCGAAACCGGCAAATGATGACTTAACCCCCCTCCCCCTAATTTCACATGGACTACAATATATTTCATTTAAAACAAAATCGACGATGGTGCATGCAAAAAGTGATCGATTTGGCATGGAATGACCCCAAAGCGTCCCTACTCCGACTACCAAAATGCATCACGCACTCATCAATAGAAATCATTTAGTCACCTCATACATTTTTACGATAGCCAATAAGAAAAGATCCGTGCTGGCCTTGTACACGACGCGACACCGAAAACCAGATCTCGAAAATCGCTCGAACCGAGAACAGCTGAACCTTTACCTCGAATCTCGCCTTTATTTGTACCTCGTTATGTTTAACGTATACAGTGGGTGTACAAAGTATTCGTACACATTTAAAAACTAATAACTTTTTTATAATTGTACCAAACGACCTGATTTTTTGTAATCAATTAGAAGTATTGGTTTACGAAATGACATGCAAAAAAGATTTTCCAAAAATTATAATTTACAAGGTTACATGCAAAAATAAAAAAGGCATTTTTCTTAACTTTTTTATTTGGGTCCTTAATGAAAATTTAAAATATATGTTTAGTAGATCTATGTTTGTTATACATCTGCTGAAAATTTCATCGAAATCGATTAACATACACACGAGCTACAAGCGGTTAAAAATTGTGAAAATCGTAGTTTTACACGACTTTTGATCAGTTTCTGCTGAAAATCCACAGAATTGTACATCTTTCAATGCGTTTCGTTTTTTTCTGCGTCAACCGATTTCGATTAAATTTTCAGAATCTGTATAACTACAGTAATTCTTCGATCGGAGCAGTGTGGCCAGACGAGTCCGACCTTGGAACTCGCGAGGGGAATACAGTACCCCTTCTCTGATGACCAGCAATATGCGCAAGCGCGACGGGGATCGAGTAAGGCGCATGGGAGACACGTTGCGCAAGCGCGACGGGGACGCAACAATGACAGATGACATATTACAAGTTTTAGGTTATTGCCGCGTATCGAACCTATTTATTTATATACTTAATGAAATGAATCATATATATTATATTCACACACACAATATTTTTAGTTCTACAATTTGTGTCATCTTCCCAATACTAAACTTTTTAAGATATGCATTGAAAAACGTAGTTTCGAAACTTGCTATGTCCAAGTGTTAAAATAGATTATGATTTATTTTTAGGACCTTTATGATTTTACTGGAATGTAACTCAGTAGTACAGATTTCAACATTTTTTTCAACATACATATACATAATAAGCATACTTCACTTCACAACTGAAACTCCCACATGTTACAATTCATTTTATTTATAATAAAGAATGTTGATAATATCTAGAACGATTCATATGATTCATTTCATTAAGTATATAAATAAATAGGTTCGATACGCGGCAATAACCTAAAACTTGCAATATGTCATCTGTCATTGTTGCGTCCCCGTCGCGCTTGCGCAACGTGTCTCTCATGCGCCTTACTCGATCCCCGTCGCGCTTGCGCATATTGCTGGTCATCAGAGAAGGGGTACTGTATTCCCCTCGCGAGTTCCAAGGTCGGACTCGTCTGGCCACACTGGATCGGAGTCCCAACACCCGTGTTTTGAACGGACGTGGGTAGTGTAGGGTGGCTATATTTTTATGACTGGGTCTACCGAGCCGAGACTTCAAACGACGAGCCGAACATAGAGAAGGACATAATGAAATAGGATCGCGTGGCCGAAGCGTGTCGCCGTCGCCGGCACAGTTTAAAGGCCCGTGCGTCATCACAATGAAACACCAAAATCTTAGC
Organism: Lasioglossum pauxillum; assembly: GCA_933228785.1. Taxonomy (NCBI): domain Eukaryota; kingdom Metazoa; phylum Arthropoda; class Insecta; order Hymenoptera; family Halictidae; genus Lasioglossum; species Lasioglossum pauxillum. The sequence goes on from OW121704.1 coordinate 35,381,436, forward strand.
TTCTTTATTTTCTATGATATCACGATGGGACTTTAACTAGCTTATTCCTGGCGTTTCACTGATTACAATGATACCAAAAACGATATAATTGGGCCAATATTTAGTGGTTTAATCGACGATGAAAGTTTCGAACGCAACGAAGAACATCGACAATGCGGGCCTTTGAACTGTGCCGGCGGCGGCTACTGTTCGTGTCTCTTTCTCTTCAATACGCTCTTCTTCGTTGCGTTCGAAACTTTCATCGTCGATTAAACCACTAAATATTGACCCAATTATATCGTTTTTGGTACCATTTTAATAAGAGAAACGCCAGGAATAAGCTGGTTAAAGTCCCATAAACCGATCATTAAAATTAAGAAGTTTGAGACTTCGATTCAGTCGAGTCAATGTGTGGTGTTCACACCGATATACCCGAGCCGAGATCAATCATCGCCTTACGGCGCGGCGCACAGTGGGCCAGATCGGCGCGCTAGCTGTGCACGCGTATTTCACCATTATTTCAAAACATAAAGACCACATTAAATATATCGTCGTATTCGTCTTGGCATCAGCTATAATATTATTTAATAAAAAATATATAGTTATAAATAAATAATGAAGGTAAACACAATTTTTTATTAAAAAAAATAAATTATTGAAATTTTTTGTATTGAGATTTGTAGAAGACTGAGTACTGATTACTTTTTGTAGGAAACATTTTTTTGTTACACCACCGGAAATGTCTGTAAACTCGTGTGAATAATGAATAATATTTAAAAACTGGCTATTCAGGCATTCAAACAAGAGTAATTCATAATTATTGAATGAATGAAGTTTATTATATTTAATGAAACAACAAAAATGTGTTATTACTGTCTTATTTAAAGAATTACAAAAATTCAAACAAGATTAAGTATTATATTTTACAAAGTTACTGACTATATTCGATTGATCATACGGATTTCCTGCTTATAACTCTGTTTATCTGCGAATAAACAAAAATCTATACTATAATTCCTCTTAATAAAGGTAAAATACAGGTCTTTAATATGGAAAAACTGCTCTGATGCTATGCTACGATGCTGTTACTATAATCTCTCAAATACAAATGATTCAACTGTGAGCTAGTAATAAGTTCGAATGTTTATCAATGGTCGTATAATCTAAAAAATTCATAAGATAGGTCGGGTTAGGTCTTTACACTCTTAAGAGCTGCTGAGTGGTTGTCAATGCGTCTCGCGCAACGCGATTCGCCGCGGAATTGCGTGACACGCGACGCTTTAAACCATCATACTTTCCAAGCTTGGGTCGATTTGGGTGTGAAATTTGCAGGATTTTTTAGAGGAGACGTTGCTGAAAATGTTCCACTTTGTTAGAGCACGACACTATATAACACTTTTAACTTATCCCTTGTCAAAGGTGAAAAACTTTGACGGTATTCCTTAGTTGACTAAGTATTTTTTTTTATACCAAATTATGAACATTCATGTTTAGTTCCTGGTGCGTTCTCAACATAGATATACATTCTCCATACAAAAAAAAAATTGGGCACTTAATCTTTAGTAGGTTTTCCAGGACATCGTTATGAAGAAAATGAATTTTTTCGGTGATAAATCATATCTGAAAAAGTTTGATCTTTGAACGCTTATTGTAACGAGAGTTTTTAATAATTTTAATTAATATTATCGTTTTTGAATGTAATGGACATTTAAGAAACATTGTACATTCGTTAAAAATCGATATGAGGACTTCGATTTTTTAACTCATGAACAGCTAGCGCGTCGATCTGGCCCACTGTGCGGCGCAGCGTTGGCCGGCAGTGGAGTGAGTAGGCACTAGGCACTGGACTTCGATTAGATTTGCGACCCAGGACTCCGATTGAAGAATTACTGTAACTGTAAGGAATATCGAAATTGCGAACGTCGAGAACGGGCTGCGTGCGGCTCGACAGCGCGACGCGTACCCTTCAGGTAAAAACCCACTGCACATTTGGGGGTGCAGGTAGCGAACATGCTGGCAACAAGGTGTCCTTAACCCCTTAACCTACAACTACGAGCTATGCCCGTAGTAGATGATCGGGCCAAACGTGAATATTACGGGCATAGCCCCTAGTAGATGATCGGGCTAAACGTGAATATTACGGGCAATGCCCGTAGTAGATGATCGGGCCAAACGTGAATATTACGGGATATGCCCGTAGTAGATGATCGGGCCAAACGTGAATATTACGGGCATAGCCCGTAGTAGATGATGTGGGTAGTGTGATGATGATGTCTAGGGTTGTATGATGATAAGGGATGTAATAATTGTGGTAGATGCAAGTACTACAAAAATCTTATTTATACAAAAATCAGTAATACAAAATTAATAATCGGCAATGGTGTGATATAATTCAAAACATTCTGGTAGATGTAAGGGAACCTTGCATTTCTTACACTCCCACATTGTTTCTCTACGATTTTTATTTTTCTGGCAAACTTTACAAGGTTTGGACGGTCTTAATTTTGATGCTTTCCAGTAATGAGAAAATACATGAAGGGATATAAAAAAATATTTTTTTATCTATTCGATATTGGCCTTTTTAATTCTTACATTTTATGGAAGAAAATAAATAACGAGAAGAAACAATGTTTCGTTGACTATAGAATCAACATAGCCGAATTGCTATTAGCGAATATGCCAAAACCGAGTTATAAGGAACGAGGACAATTATCTTCCGGAGATATGCCAGAGAGACTGCACGAGCAGCATTGGGCTCATTTTCCCATACACATCGACCCAACTGCATCAAAATTAAGACCGTCCAAACCTTGTAAAGTTTGATAGAAAAATAAAAAACGTAGAGAAACAACGTGGGAGTGTAAGAAATGCCAGGTTCTCTTACATCTACCAGAATGTTTTGAATTATACCACACCATTGCCGATTATTAATTTTGTATTACTGATTTTTGTATAAATAAAATTTTTGTAGTACTTGCATCTACCACAATTATTAAATACATCCCTTATCATCATACAACCCTAGACATCATCATCACACTACCCACATCATCTACTACGGGCTATGCCCGTAATATTCACGTTTGGCCCGATCATCTACTACGGGCATTGACCGTAATATTCACGTTTAGCCCGATCATCTACTAGGGGCTATGCCCGTAATATTTACGATTGGCCCGATCATCGTACGATTGTGGCCCGAAGATTTCGAATCTAAATCGTAGGTTAAGGGGTTAAGACTAGAGTTTACCTGAGCGGTCACTCTTCCAGTGACGCTCGGAGTGTCAAGATTGAGAGAACCTTTTTAATAAAGGTCGTCGCTCACTAGAACGCACCGGCGCCCACCCGGCACCGCGCGGCCTCAGCTGTTTTGGATTTCTTCTATGTATTTTAAATGGGTGTGCGCACATCTATTTAAAATACATAGAAGAAATCCAAAACAGCTGAGGCCGCGCGGTGCCGGTTGGGCGTCGGTGCGTTCTAGTGAGCGACGACCTTTAATCGCACCTTTGCGGACGGCTTCACCGTCAACGGTCGTATTCATTTATCGCCCACACCTTCATAGTATTAAGTAATAGTCTAGTAGGCTATTATCTTACATAACATAGATCTACTAAACATATATTTTAAATTTTCATTAAGGAACCAAATAAAAAAGTTTAAAAAGATGCCTTATTTATTTTTGCATTTAACATTGTAAATTATAATTTTTGGAAAATCTTTTTTGCATATCATTTCGTAAAACAATGCTTCTAATTGATTATAAAAAGTCAGATCGTTTGGTAAAATTATAAAAAAGCTATTAGTTTTTGAAAAGTGTACGAATACTTTGTACACCCACTGTATATGTGTATTAAAGTGTGTTAACTTACAAAGTCGAATTTATTTCAACTGGTCGTTGTTACTTCTGTAACATCGTCAAAGCCACGAGTATCGTCGCGAGCTAGCAAACTTCGGCATACGGACTTGCGGTATTCGGACGCTTCACTTCCGAAGAATCCTAGCGAGAGTCTTCAGTCGTTAGTAACTCCAACTATACATACTCTTATGTTTGTCAGATTTTCTAATTTCCATTTCCTAACAGCATCGAGTAATAATAATAATTCAAGCAGCTTTCAGATATCCAATATAATAGTCAATGATCTTTCAACATCTTCTATATCTGCGAAGGCGACGTCAATTCGAGCATGCAACAGAAATGCGACAATTAGTGTAAGACGTTGGTTGTGTATAGAAATATCATAATATTTTCATTCCGTGTTACTGCTCCTTATTTATTCTTAAAACAACACCTGTTATGGTTTGCGACGCTCTCTATCAATTTAATAAAAAAAGTGAAGAGTCGAGCATATTATTTAGAAGGTATTGATTCAGAAGGTAAATAGAGAAAGGTAAATGAACGAATAAGTATTGTGAATATATGCAAACATGTATATGTATAACACACGCGATTAATAAATAAATAAGTTTGTACCGTGAAAGAAGATGCGTTACGAATTCATAAGGCACAGGTTGATTATCGCGAAAATTAATACAAGTTCGTAATTCTCAAGTTGGTGAACGGCCAGTCGACAGCATCGACTGTTTAGGTAGGGAGGTCCGACTAGTGCGATGTCTAATTCCGACTGACGTAAAGGGTTGAGTCGCGAATGAAAGGAAAGTAGCAATTACACTTGGCAGACACTCTTACCGGAAGCTTCCTGAATAAGATATGGGAGCGTGCTGCGAGTTGCAAGGTGGCGGAAATTTTACATGTATCAATCGCACACCCACCCTCGGCGACGATGGAGGCGTTTCGAAAAAACTACAGTGTCTACTATTCTGTTCTGTGCTTCACAGGGCTCTGGCCCTACGAGGAATCCACCGCGTCTAAGATTAAAAGAACCGTTGTTCCCCTGATTACGCTCTGCTGCATAGCGGTTCAGGTGACCAACATTTCATTTACTATACATAACTCTACCTCGTTATTTCTTTCAGTCACAGGACTAATTTCACTTTGAATCATATTGTTGCGACATTGGGAAATATTCGCGGAAACTGTGAATTTGCCAGAAGCTCTCGTTACTCGTTGTTTATTTATAGACTGCGGACCTTTATGCAAAATAAAAAATGTTCACATTGATTGCAGGACACACGAGTCAAATATAAATTGTATTCTTCTTTTAATCATCCTATTAAGCTGAAAATAATACATTGATGTCCTTAAATATTTTTAATATATCTACTGCTTTAAATTGTGGCCATTTTTATCATAAATGCATAAAATCCGCAGTCTATTTATTTATAATCGTTTTTATCATCAGGGACAATTTATGTGGGAACATTTTTATAATTTTTTTGTTTAAGTATACTATAACGACACTTGCACTCGCTCAAATAATTCGAATATTTAAATAATTTATACCGTAACTGTGATCTACATTTCAAGAAGGGATGAAAACGTTTTCCAGGTGTTCTCTATAAAGTATGTAGAAATGACGTTGCACAATTTGCTCACGATGTTATCCTATACCGGTCCGATGCTGTTGTTCTTTTTACGATACGTTGGATTTATCGTGAATTTTCCAGTAGTAAGTACGAAAACACGTGACTATTAAATAACCAATTAAGAGGAATGATTCGTGTTACAGCTGGACAGGTTCGATGTCATTATCGCTGCTATTGAATTGATTATAGAATCTTTTCTGCACATACAATTAAAATATCACCAATGCCTCTTACTTGCGTTGCTTCTTTCTAATATTTTATAGTTCACAAAAACTAATACGATCTCGGTTATTTCTTCGTGTGGCTGCAGATAAAGTCTTTCTTAGAGAACATGCAACATGATTGCGATGTGCTGGTGAATCCGGATGAGATGAAGATTCTGTTCAAATATATCGACAAGTCAAGACTCATAGTTTACATGTTTCTGGGTAAGAGTGGTGAATATTTATGAAAAATAATCTCGTCGTTAGATGTTCTTTGCTCCAGTTTCTTTGATTCGGTGCAGACAATTTCTATTCTGCGTGAAGACCCACTGAAAATCATCGAAAGACAAATTGGAAATTAACTTAAGTCGGTAGACTCGTTTCCAGAATTGCAAGGGTGCAATTTAAGTTTGTCTATTATATATGACCGGATTCTTCTTTCTTTTGTACAGCAGTGTAGCTATGAAAATAGCTGCATGCGCAGTTGTATGCTTCCGAATAATGCAAATTACGCCCCGTAAACGGAAAAACTGGATTTTTGAGGGCGATAGCTGCCTAGATCGATCTTTTCTCTAACGTTTTTGACTACTGAAAATCCCAGTTTTTGTATTATCGAGAAATGAGAACGCGTATCCCGCACCCTCGCAATCCAGGAAAAACGAGTGTACTCCCTTAACAATTGTATTTAATTTCCGTAGGAATGTCGTTCATTGGAATATTAGCCGTGCTAGTGCTCTTACTGATACCAACATTACTGCATTTCAAATATCAGCTGCGCATCATTCAGTTATTGGGATTCTTTTACACTGTTCATGATACCAGGAGTGACTTAGTCTGTCTACATATATCCTTAACGACCATGCTTGGTTTATTGTCAGTGTCGTGTACGGAAGCGTCGCTCGCTGTCTTTTCGTTCTATCTGTCTGGATTGTTCGAAATCGTTGGGTATGTTCAAAACAACATGCATAGGTTGTTCAAATAAATTCGTAAATTTAATCTGAGGAATATATCAGATGATTGCATAAGTTCGTACCCGATTTGAAAATAAAATTCAATGGTTAAATTTTGAAGAATGCAGCTTTATTAATCAATTATAGTATAGTCACCATTCTTTTCCAATTGTAGAAATTCTTCAATTGGCACGAATTTATGCAATAATCTATTATTTGTCTTCGTCCAGTTATCGAATACGAAATACAGTTGACAAGGCAGCAAGGTTGGCGTCAACGGACCTTATCGACATTGGCTCTGCTGTGGACATGCACCAGAGAGCCCACGAGTCGGTACCTTTATGCACACGTGACTGTAACCATTTATTCGTATATTATATTGTTGATTTATTACGTGTACTATGTATCTGACGTTACCAATTTATAACAAAAGGCTCGTCATTGCCCTCGGGAAAAATGTACTTATTTCGTACATGCTGGCAATTTTAACGGTTGTGGGCTCGTTCGCTGTCAATTTATACCGCGTGAGTATTATTTCTATACTCGAAGAATTATTTCGTGAAACTTTCGCTGAGGGGACCAACAATTTTCTACTTTTCTCAATGTACTATTATACAGTTCGACGAACGAATGATAAAACATTATATTCTAGCGCTAGGAATCCAAGTCCTAACCGACGGGTACTTGAAACTTGGATTCCTTGAACTAGAATTTGAAGTTTTATTATTTATTCGTCGAATTGAGCAATATTACGTTTGGAAAAGTTGGAAAGTTTTGGTCGCCCGAGTGAAAGTTGATTGCATTTCGTATGCAACAACCTAATAAAAAACCGTCGAGAAATAACGAGATGGATTTTTAATAATACCAGGTTTTTCTATCGATCATGGAGAATTACAGCTGGGAAGAGATCGCTGTTCCTATTCTAGTGACACTAATCCATCTGCTGATCATGTTTCTGAACAATTTTAGCGGCCAGTCGGTGATAGACACTAGTGCCCAAATTTTTATTGAATCGTAAGTCTGAGATTCTATTAAATAGAAATGTATCTTGTCGATCTAAGAAAATCCAGGTAAAACTGCATCGATTTGTATTTTATTTTCTACGGACTGCGTAAAAATAATAGTAAACTGATTAAATTTTCTTCGTACAATTATGAGTAATTCTATGATAAGCCACTACAGTAAAATCGCGATATTTGTGAGTGGTCGCCAACACGGTAGTTGTCAGGAGCCGGCCCACTCCACTATCGGTCAACGCCGATCATCGCAGGGCGGCGATGATTGATCTCAGCTCGAGTGTATTGGTGTGCACTACTACTAATCCAATGACAAAAAGTGACAGAATTTCTTTATTTTTCGGTATTTTTTAATGGGATTTTCACCAACTCATTTCTGGCATTTTTCTGATGAAAATAACACCAAACACGATATAATTTCAACTGTATTTATGGTTCCACCGACGATGAATGTTTCGGGCGCAACGTAGAACAGCGGATGGGAAGGAAACAGACGCGGACAGTTCAAAGGCCCGTGTGTTCGATGTCCTTCCTTGCGCCCGAAACTTTCATCGTCGATGAAACCAGAAAATACAGTTGAAATTATATCGTGTTTGATGTTATTTAAATCACAAAAATGCCAAAAATAAGTTGGTGGAAGTTCCATAAAAAAATAATGAAAAATGAAGAAGTTTTGTTCAGGGTGTACAGAAGAAATTTATGTCCCGGCCATCATTGGATGATTCTACTCCCTCGATTTGGGTGAAACTGGACTAAGGAAGTTGCCGGAAAATTGACCTTGAATTTAAAGGTCAACAGGTCAACCATTTCTTTTATAATTGCATCATATTTTACTCGTCGCGAGTGTCAAAAGTACAAATGGAACCATGGGTCGCATCACACCCGCGACGAGTAAAATACGTTGCAATTAAAAAAAAATTGTTGACCATTAGACCTTAAAATTCAAGGTCAAGGTAAATTTTGCAGGACCTTCCTTAGTTCAATTTCAACCAAATCGAGGGTGTAGAATCAGCCTTTGATGCTCGCGACATATAATTTCTTTACATCCTGTAAATTCGATTACGTCGATTAGTGGTTCACACCGATACGCTTCGGCCGCGCGATACGTATTTACATGCTGTCCTTCTCTACGTTCGGCTTTTCGTTTATACTCTCGGCCGGTCGGCGCGGTAGACGCAGTCATAACAAAATAATCTCTGTATGCGATAGTTGTCCATGCAGATCACAGGCTATCTGACAAGAATCGCGACTTTACTGTATCTTCTGTTAAGAGCTGACAAGAAGGTCCCTGGCAGGAATGCGGTGACGTAGGCAAGAATGTGCGCCCGAGTGGTTGACTTGGAGGGGACGCGCCTAGGCTCACACGCAGTTTCGGCTAGAGCGTTCTATTGGCCGACGCAATCACCCCCACTACTCGAGCGATTCGAGGAACCTCAGCGGCGTAGGCGTCTCTCTCTCTCTCTCGCTCTGTCTCTCTCTCTCGCTCTCTAATGTAAAAAGCTAAAAAAAACTATAAGAAAAGTTATTACGATGGGATTCGAACCCGGGCCCACGGCGTAGCAGTTCAGCTCGCTGCCGCTACGCCACACCATTACTTGGAAACAGAGTGAACTATGTAAACTGACATGTTACGTCCACAAAACTTTAATTTGCAAATATTTCTAAAATTACTGAGTAGTTGCCCCTATAATGGGGTATATTCGTAATCAGGGGAACGAGATCTATAACTCTGTAAAGTCTCAACTAAATCTGTGACGCGAAGGCTTTGCATTCTCCGTGTGAGCATAGTCACTTTTCATGACTGCAATAGGATCCTCGTGTTCACGGAATTGAATATTGGCTGTAAGTCGTGAAACACCGTAACCCTCCGTAAATACGGGAATCCTGCTAGTATGCGTCGTGTGACGTATGCAGCCGAAACGGCGCGGCGTGGTCACGCGGCGAGTACGGGAGCGTCAGAGGTGGGGGTAGGCGGCGGTAGCTGGAGACCCCTTTTGCCTCTGTGCCCCCCGGGAGACCTTCTTGTCAGCTCTCAACAGTACATCAGAATCGTATGTACATATATGATAAGAAAATAACAATAGAACCGTATTCGATTGAAACAGATACAATTCAGTGTGGTACCTGATACCACCGAAGTCACAAAAAATGTTGCTGCTCGTGTTAGTGTACAGTTTGAAGGCAGTGAAGATTAATCTCGCTGGTTTGTTCATTCCGTGCTACGAAGGTTTCTCGATGGTAAATAAACATATTTTTCTTTGTCGTGTTTTTAATACTCTTCAGTCAGACAGCGGTAATTTTTGTTGCAGATGATGAGCTCGTCTTTCTCGTATTTTACCGTTCTCTTGTCGGTTTAATAACAAATTTGGACTACTTTCCTGTGACCTTTCGTACAGGCCAGGAGGCAGGAAAATAAATCCCTAGAATAACAGTAAAACTAATAGGTTTAATTTTTTGTCAATTAGTTACGTGTAATTGGAAACTTCAAGATGCCTTTTAGCATTGAAGCTACTAGCTTTCTTATTTTCGCAATTCTTACTACATCGTCACCTCCAAAACACCGTTCAAGAATTTCAAAGGTGATGCGATTTTTGAAATCGTGTTGAAATTAGTCAATATTTAAATTGCTGTAACTTTGAAATTATTGACGCACTTTTAACGAACCTTCGATTGACGGGGAGCCCGAATCCTGCACTTGAAAACGGTTTTTGCTACATCACATTCCGATGATTGGTTCCCGGAATATCGCCATGTAAAGACGAATAGTATTTTCTCTATAATTCCGATCAATTGCAGTTTTTGAAAAAGTTCAAATTATTATTAAAAAACATTATTTAAAAAGTTATCGCTTTTTTTATTGGAACCGAATATGAATGTTAGTCACTATAGATTCGAATTAGCATGAGCATCCAATTCCTGCCGCGGCTCCATTGTCTATGGCAGACCTGGCCGACGCTGGCTCGAAAACACATGTTTCTCTCCGATGACCAGTCCAGTCCAGTGTCGCCAGACTGACGAAATCGAGGGGAATACAGGACCCGCTCTTTGATGGCCAGTCCAGTCTACGGCACGGGCACCGTGGTCTACAGTCTTACAATTAGTGGGGGTCATTGGAGTGTGCGCATGGTGCTGGAATGGGATAGTGGAAGAGGAATGTGATTTTATCGCTACGATACTTACTTCTTAAAAGTTATTTGTCCGTACAAAAAGCCTTGAGTTTTTAAAATTAATCTCATCAAAAATTACATCACGAGCCATCATGAATTTTCCTGTATTCACGTTTAGCCGATAAATATGCCTTTTAACGATTTTTTATCGAATTTACTTTCTTTATTTTTGTCATACACGTAAACGGTGCTACCAAAAATTTTTAAACGTTTTAATTTTGGTTTTTTACTATGCCATAAGTTCAAAAGGAGTTTTATTCTCCGCCATGGCTTTACTTGGAGTTATATTAATTCAGTGGGCTGCTGTTAATATTGCCTCTCCCCCTAAAACTCTTCATTTAAATCAACACCATGGATCATCGCGCGAGCTTTTTCTAATAGAGTTCTATTCATTGAACTGTCAAATGATATTGAATACCCTTTTGTACGCAAAAGGCTTTGAATTCATTAGACAAGTATTCTGTCCCATTATCGCAATTCAAATTTGCGATTGTTAAATTGAAGTGTGATTCAGTTTTAGCTACAAAGTCTTGAAAAACTGTGAACACTTCAGATTTAAACGTGATAAGATAAACGGACCGTGTAATGTGTAATTTCGTCAATGAAAGTAACAATACAACTTTTATTATCGATTGTTTTTTGTTTAATTAGTCCACATACGTCCGAGTGGAGAGTAAACAGAGGTCTTGTAATATGACTTCTGCCCTTTCCTTTTGAGAAAGGCAGACGCGCTTGTTTCCCGTATATACAAGCTTCCTCAAAAAGATCCATTTCATTAACCAAGTGATCTGTGACACCTGAATCCAATATAAAGTCTATTTCTGCAGAATGATTTGATCTTTTATTATTTTTGACTTGAACTCCTGTCATAAACGCGAAGCATTCACATTCACCTTGCATTTGAACAGTTTGAATTGTTCGCGGCCGCTTTTCAGCTGTAGAATTTCTTTTGTAGTAGTGGCAGTCTTTCTTTTCGTGATTTCTTCTGCCACAATAATCACATTTTTTATAATAGTTTCTGCTAAATCCTTTATCTAAAAAAAAAAACGATTGTGTGGATAATTTTCTTTTCTTTTAAAATTTGTTTTAAATTTTTTATCTTCCTTTATCATCTCATTACCTCTTTTTGTTACTATGTGCAATACTTTCGCACTTGTTTCACTTTTCTCGTTTCGTAATTTTACTTCATAATCTAGCAATTTAATTTTTACAAATGCGGGGCTCAAATTTTCATCTGATTGACTTTGGATTGCGGTGACGAGAGGATCATATGAATTTGGCGATGTTAATAATAATCTTGCTACTTTACTCATCTCAGACAGTGTTTCTCCGATTGATTATAGTTCCACTATGATTTCATCGAAAAGTATGAAATGTTTTGAAAGTGGTGTGTCTTCTTTAAATTTGAAACATAATCATTTCTCCTCGACAGCAAGTTGAGTTATCAACCTTTTTCTTTGGTATATCGCATCCAATTTTTTAATTACATCTTTAGCCGTATCTGTCTTCGTTGCAAAACATAACATTGAATCTGTTAAATATTCAATAATTATTCCCGTAGCGATTCTCCCGCGTCGCATCCAATCTTTATTCGAATTATCTGGGATATGATCAGTGTCAAAAACTTTCCCTATACTTTTCCCCATCGAAGTTCTGACGTTTCGCTTTATCTTCTTCGTGTCTGAATCCATGTATCCAAGGATTCGTGAATCCAAGTTCGCCGCGAGGTTAGGTTAGGTTGCATCAGCCATTTGAATACCTCCTATTGCATCAGCCAATTTCATACCTATTGCATCAGCCAATTTCATTAGGCATGTTCAATGTTCTTACAGAGGGTGTCCTTCTCAAATGAGATCAGCAGGATATCTCGGAAGACGTCGTTATAAAAAAAGTGTTCCTACAAAAGTTGTTTGGTATAACGGGCTACATTACGTAGTATTAACTGTTTTCTTATGGGTAGAGTGGTGGAGGATATTTCAAGGTCACCTTGATTCATTTTAATGGAATGTCCTATTTTTTTATACCACAGATCGATAGAGTATCAAATTCTGAGTATAAAAGTGTTGACCTTCATATGTCCTAAACCTAATAGTTAACGAGATACTATCGAAACAATTTTCTTTCTTCTTTGGATACATACGAATACATACGTTCACGAGTACATAAAAGAAATGAGGAAAAGTTGATTTCTCGAAAGTTCGAAATCTGAATGTCTTCTTAAGTATCGAAAGAGTACGATCCGGCATATTAAAGAATTTTGAATGTAGTCCTTTATAAAACATTTTCATCCGAGGAATTCGACATAAGAATGGTTGCTTCTGCAAAGATTCGAAACCCTTAAAGCCATGAAAATAATGTTTTCAGGTGTCGACGCTGAAATGGGTAGATATCTCGCTGTATAATTTGCTTCAGCTGTTATCATTCGCATTTCCAATGCTCTTGTTCTTTTTACGATACGTTGGATTCATCGTCAATTTTCCAGTAGTAAGTTTCAAAAGCATATAATCCCCGTTGCGTTAAATACAGCCACAGTGGGCTATTTGGCCCAAAAAGTCGGCAAAAAGTAGATTTAAACATTTTCCGTATTTCGTAAAATTTTTGCCGAGCCCATAAATAACGCTAAAATAGATTTCTCCGATTTTTCAGGCCACATACCCCGCTGTGATGCAGTTGCGATTGTGTAAAAAGAGCATTTGTAGCAACTATCCTATCAAATATTTCTGCAATGCAAATTAACCGTTTTTCCTTGCATCTTTCTGCAGATTAGAGAAGTTTTTGATAATATTGAAAATGATTGCGTCTCGATGAACAATCCTATCGAAGCGAAAATGATAATAAATCAGATAATAGAGGCCAAACGTGTGATCATGGCATTACTAGGTAAATCTGTTTGACGGAATCTAATTGCTCCGCGAATTAATAGAAAATAATTGTTCGTTGCTGGAATAAGTTTCTGCCGTCCGTTTGGTAAATAAAAATGTGCTTTGTTCGAATAGAAAAATCGACGAAATTTTTTTTCAAAATATTTCATATATGTATTATAAAAACCCTGAAACGGTCGTGTACAAAAGACACTTGAAAAATAATATTAATCCTTTTTGTAGGCCTATCGTGCGCAGGCATATGCTTGGCAACTTCATCGTTACTGATTCCCGCATTACTTCAATCATCGTTCCAGATACGTTTTTCAAATATGTTAGGATTTTTCTATCCTGAGAGAAGTCAGGAGACTGATCTCGTTGGCTGTCACCTTTTCATCGTAACCACGTTTGGTTTATTAACGATAACGTCTACGGAATCAGCGCTCGCTGTATTTTCATCCTATTTGTGCGGATTATTTCAGATCGCTAGGTATGTAAAGTCACTCGTTCGAACGATGTGTTCAAAATGTTCAAAATTCGAGAATTTCAATATACATTCATTATGTGTTATTTTACCTTTTATATCTCCATCGTCGTAAACATACTGGAATATTATGAAATTGCGAAGGAAGGCTCGCATCAAATCTCACGCCCAACATGATGTTGTCGTATTTAATGGCGATCTTAGCAGTCACCCTAGTAGCACAAAATATTGTATACACATTCATATGATATTAAAAAGAGATTCAATCTGTTTTTAATATTCAAATATACATACAATATTTATTTTACATTAATAGCAAATATTTTTTTTTAAATATAAAATGAATCTTTATTTCATATTAGAAATAGAATATTTTTTCCTAATATACAGACAATATTTATTTGATATTATGAAAAAATATTTTTTTCTAAATATAAAATAAATCTTTATTTCATATTAGAAATAGAATATTTTTTCCTAATATACAGATAATATTTATTTCATATTATGAAAAAAATATTTTTCCTCGTTATGAAATGAATCCTTATGTAATATTAGAAATAGAATTTTTTTTCTAATATGCAGGAAATATTTTATGTTTAACGTTTAACGTGGAAAAATATTTGTTCCAGAATATGCTGGAAGACATACACACCATTCATATTACGAATGAAATATTGATTTCAAATATAATATAAATTATTATAAATCTTTATTTAATATTGGAAGGAAAATGTTTACTTTTAATGTAGATACTTCGTATTCGTATGTGTCACTTAATCGACATACATTTATATTATAATAACATTAATTAAGTAATGTTCTTATTATGTGCGACAAAATTGTTGCACGAAAAATAATCATAGCTCCTACGTCTTACGCAATGTGATTGAACTGTAAGATTAAAAAGTTCGTAACAATCGTGGATATAGGAATTAGCAACAGACTCCCTATAGCATTCCTGGAACCTATTCGAGATCTTTTTCGGCTTTGTCTAAACATACAGAGTCTGGAGATTAGACTCACAGCGCTAAAAAATACAGGGTGTCTCACGCAATTGTTTCAGTCCATAACTCCATTATTAATGCATTTACGAAAAAATATCAAAAGAGGAAAATAAATGGTTCGAAGAGCGTAGGCCCTTCGATTTTTTTAGGTGCAACTGTGCTTGTGCAATTAACAATTGCATCATTTCTTTAAATAGAAGTGCATATTTTCTTGTAGCACTAATCGATTCCTCTGTTTGTTCTACGTAAAAAATTATTAAGGTACCATAGCAAAAAAACTAGTAGTGAGGAATCAGTGATACTTAGAGTCAGAGGAATCGATTAATGCAACAAAAAATATGCATTTCTATATATAATTTTTTCGGTGATAAATCGTATCTGAAAAAGTTTGATCCTTAAACGCTTATTGTAACGACAGTTTTTAATAACTTTAATTAATATTATCGTTTTCCAATGTAATGCACATTTACGAAACATTGTAGATTCGTTAAAAATCGAAATGAGGACTTTGATTTTTTAGCTCATGAACAGCCGCTAGCCGTCGATCTGACCCACTGTGCGGCGCGGCGCGGCGCGGCAAGAGTTGGCTGACAAGGGATGGACCCCAAGTGTCCACCTTCGATTGTTATGGTTTGCGACGCTGTCGATCAATTTAATAAAAAAATTTGAAAAGAGCCGAGCATATTATTTAGAAGGTGTTGATTCAGAAGGTAAATAGAGGAGAACATATGAACGAGAGAGAGAGAATACGTATTGTGAATATATGCAAATATGTATATAACATACGCGATTAATAAATAAATAAGTTTGTACCGTCAACGAAGTAATGATTATTCACCACAATGTGTGTGCATTGTACAATCGTGGGAAAGAAGATGCGTTACGAATTCATAAGGCACAGGTTGATTATCGCGAAAATTAATTACAAGTTCGTAATTCTCAAGTTGGTGAACGGCCAGTCGACAGTATCGACTGTTTAGGTAGGGAGGTCCGACTAGTGCGATGTCTAATTCCGACTGACGTAAAGGGTTGAGTCGCGAATGAAAGGAAGGTAGCAATTACACTTGGTAGACACTCTTACCGGAAGCTTCCTGAATAAAATATGGGAGCGTGCTGCAAGTTGCAAGGTGGCGGAAATTTTACATGTATCAATCGCACACCCACCCTCGGCGACGATGGAGGCGTTTCGAAAAAACTACAGTGTCTACTATTCTGTTCTGTGCTTCACAGGGCTCTGGCCCTACGATGAATCCACTCTGTCTAAGATTAAAAGAACCGTTTTTCCCCTGGTTACGCTCTGCTGCATAGCGGTTCAGGTGACCAACATTTCATTTACTATACATAACTCTACCTCGTTATTTCTTTCAGTCACAGGACTAATTTCACTTTGAATCATATTGTTGCGACATTGGGAAATATTCGCGGAAACTGTGAATTGTCAGAAGCTCTCGTTACTCGTTGTTTATTTATAGACTGCGGATCTTTATGCAAAATAAAAAATGTTCGCACTGATTGGAGGACACACGAGCCAAATATAAATTGTATTCTCCTTTTAATCATCCTATTAAGCTGAAAATAATATATTGATGTCCATAAATATTTTTAATATATCCACTGCTTTAAATTCTACTTGTCCATTTTTGACATAAATGCATAAAATCCGCAGTCTATTTATTTATAATCGTTTTTATCATCAGGGACAATTTATGTGGGAACATTTTTATAATTTTTTTGTTTAAGTATACTATAACGACACTTGCACTCGCTCAAATAATTCGAATATTTAAATAATTTATACCGTAACTGTGATCTACATTTCAAGAAGGGATGAAAACGTTTTCCAGGTGTTCTCTATAAAGTATGTAGAATTGACGCTGCCCAATTTCCTCGTGATGTTATCGTATACTGGACCGATGCTGTTGTTCTTTTTACGATACGTTGGTTTTACCGTGAATTTTCCAGTAGTAAGTACGAAAACACGTGGCTATTAAATAACCAATTAAGAGGAATGATTCGTGTTACAGCTGGACAGGTTCGATGTCATTATCGCTGCTATTGAATTGATTATAGAATCTTTTCTGTGCATACAATTAAAATATCTTCAATGCCTCTTACTTGAGTTGCTTCTTTCTAATATTTTATAGTTCACAAAAACTAATACGATCTCGGTTATTTCTTCGTGTGGCTGCAGATAAAGTCTTTCTTAGAGAACATGCAACATGATTGCGATGTGCTGGTGAATCCGGATGAGGTGAAGATTCTGTTCAAATATATCGACAAGTCAAGACTCATAGTTTACATGTTTCTGGGTAAGAACGGTGAATATTTATTAAAAAGAATCTCGTCGATAGATGTTCTTTGCTTCAGTTTCTTGGAATCGGTGCAGAAAATTTCTATTCTGCGTGAAGACCCGCAGAAAATCGTCGAAAGACAAATGGGAAAATTAGCTTAAGGCGGTTGACTCGTTTCCAGAATTGCAAGGGTGCAATTTAAGTTTGTCTATTATATATAACCGGATTCTTCTTTCTTTTGTACAGCAGTGTAGCTATGAAAATAGCTGCATGCGCAGTTGTATGCTTCCGAATAATGCAAATTACGCTACGTAAACGGAAAAACTGGATTTTTAAGGGCGATGGGCTACCTAGATCGATCATTTCTCTATCGTTTTTGACTACTGAAAACCCTAGTTTTTGTATTATTGAGAAATGAGAACGCGTATCCCGCACCCTCACAATCCAGGAAAAACGGGTGTACTCCCTTAACAATTGTATTTAATTTCTGTAGGAATGTCGTTCGTTGGAATATTAGCCGTGCTAGTGCTGTTACTGATACCCACATTACTGCATTTCAAATATCAACTGCGCTTCATTCAGTTATTGGGATTCTTTTACACTGAGCATGATACCAGGAGTGACTTAATCTGTCTACATATCTCCGTAACGACCGTGCTTGGTATATTGTCAGTGTCGTGTACTGAAGCGTCGCTCGCTGTCATCTCGTTCTACCTGTCTGGACTGTTCGAAATCGTTGGGTATGTTCAAAACAACATGCATAGGTCGTTCAAATTCATTCGTGAATTTAATCTGATGAATATATCAGATGATTGTATAAGTTCGTGCCCGATTTGAAAATAAAATTCAATGGGTAATTTTGAAAGAATACAGCATTATTAATCAATTATGTAGAATCTCTACAATTGGAAAAGAATGGTGACTATAATTTTTTTTACAATCCGCCGTGCAGTATGGTAGCGATATCTATGAAAATCGGGTACGAACTTATGCAATAATCTAATATTTTTCTTCGTCCAGTTATCGAATACGAAATACAGTTGACGAGGCAGCAAGATTGGCGTCAACGAACCCTATCGAGATCGGCCCTGCTGTGGACATGCACCGGAGAGCTAATGAGTCGGTACCTTTATGCACACGTGACTGTAACCGTTTATTCGTATATTATATTGTTGCTTTATTACGTGTACTATGTATCTGACGTTATGGATATGTAACAAAAGGCTCGCCATTGCCTTCGAAAAAAATGTACTTATTTCATACATGCTGGCAATTTTAGCGGTTGTGGGCTCGTTCGCTGTGAATTTATACCGCGTGAGTATTATTTCTATACTCATAGAAATATTTCCTTACACTTTCGCTGAGGGGACCAACAATTTTCTACTTTTCCCAATATACTATTATACAGTTCGACGGAAGAATGATCATACTTTATATTCTAGCGCTAGGAATCCAAGTCCTAACCGATAGGTACTCGAAACTTGGATTGCTCGAACTAGAATTTGAAGTTTTATTATTTATTCGTCGAATTGAACAATATTACGTCCGGAAAAGTTGAAAATTTTTGATCCCCCGAGTGAAAGTTCATTGCATTTCGTATGCAACAACCTGATAAAAAAACCGTCGAGAAATAACGAGATGGATTTTTAATAATACCAGGTTTTTCTGTCGATCATGGAGAATTACAACCCGGTAGAGATTTTTGTTCCTATTCTAGTGACAC
Source organism: Lasioglossum pauxillum (assembly GCA_933228785.1). NCBI lineage: Eukaryota > Metazoa > Arthropoda > Insecta > Hymenoptera > Halictidae > Lasioglossum > Lasioglossum pauxillum. Next base: position 35,400,604 of record OW121704.1, read on the forward strand.
TAATCCATCTGCTAGTCATGCTGCTGAACAATTATAGCGGCCAGTCTGTGATAGACACTAGTTCCCAAATTTTTATTGAATCGTAAGTCTGAGATTCTATTAAATAGAAATGTATCTTGTCGATCTAAGAAAATCCAGGTAAAACTGCATCGAATTGTTTCCTATTTTCTACGAACTGCGTAAAAATAATAGTAAACTGATTAAATTTTCTTCGTACAATTATGAGTAATTCTATGACAAGCCACTACAGTAAAATTGCGATATTTGTCAGCGACCGCGTACGCGGTCAAAGCGTATGTGCGGAAAAAGAAGAATCTTCATCTTCGTTCGAGACAAACGTTGTCTACATTTCGGTAGTGATCATACAGTAAATCTTCTATAGTCGCAAAAAGGTCGTACACGATGAATACAAATAAAAAAATATCCCCTCCACTGTAGTAATCTGATCTCAGTTCGGGTATATGGGTGTGAACCACTACTAATCCAATGACAAAACTTCTTTAGTTTTCATTATTTTTTTAAGGGACTTTCACCAACTTATTTCTGGCATTCTTCTTATTAGGATAACACCAAACCCGATATAATTTCAACTGTATTGTGTGGTTTCATTGGTGAGGAAAGTTTCATTGAAAGAAAGACACGCGGACAGTCGCCGTCGCCGGCCAGGTTCAAAGCAGTGTGGCCAGATTGAGGTTGAAACCAGTGATGCCATATGGAGCTCCAAACGGAGCTCCGGTACTCTCCTCCTTACCCCTTCCACTATTCCATTCCAGCACCGTGCGCAGGCGCACACTCCACGGTCCCCATCGCGCACGTGCAACGTGTCTCCCATTTGCTCACATATATCAGTGCATTTGCTCCACTCATTCCCCGTCATCAGAGAGGGGGTACATCATTTCACCGTGACTCCCCGCATCTGGCATCACTGGTTGAAACGAACCTCATTCCCTCTCCAGGCTCTCCACCTTTATCCCTTTTCACTATCCTATTCCACTGTTCAGTCCCTAACGCGCATGCGCAACGTGTCTGCCATTCGCCTCGCTCTATTCTAAGTAGTCGCGCAGTCGCACAACGTGTCACATATTAAGGAGAAGTGCCTTATGCCTGGACAGCATGTTCTTCTATTTTAAATTTTATCACTTTAAATAAACAAAAACAATTTCTTAAGAGTTTTATCATACAGTTCAGAGTTTGTACAGTAATTTAAAATTAAAAAATCATTGTTTAGTTTAATATCTTAATTGTATTAACAAGAATAATTCAAATCTATAATTGGACATATTGAATCCAATCTAAGCTAGTACCTGGACAGAAGTAAAGCCTATATCGGGACAAATTCAATTTACGAGTTGATCGAGCGAATATAACCTAAAACGTTGGTTGGTGGCGCTGTTGCGCATGACGAATACAAGATGCTTTGCGTAATATGTAATATTCTTATCATAGATTATAGTATTGTATTATTTAACCAAATATATATTTATTTTCATTTACTGTTTTAATAAAACTTGTCATAATACAACTTTTAAGGTTAGGTAGTAATACTGATAGATTTAAGATGTAAACATAAAGTATTATTAACGTCACAACCGGAATACATTTTCTACATACGTTATTCAAGCTAATGGAAGACTAATTATACGTACATGTAGTTAAATAATTTGCAAACAATGCATTGATTTTATTCACAAACACGTGTCCGGTTTCAGGCGTAAGCACATTGCGTATAAGCTTAGAGTGGGACAGCAACTGTCATCGCGTCCCAGTATGGAGTACTTATATTTGAAAACAGTCCTAATCTTGGACATCTAATATTTTTATTAATAATTATTATTTACGTTAAGTTTGATTGCCAATTTATTTTAAAATATCAATATTATTATGCGTGATAATTATTTTTTGTCTGAAGGCTTAAATTGTATCTTTTTTTCTAACAATAGTTCGAACTATAAATGCACATGATTCGCATGTAAATAGACTGTTTTGTGTACTGTTTTCAGATGAACTTTGAATTCATTTTTAAATTTCAATTGATGTCTTAATGAAATAATATTCACACCTACTTGTAGCTAAGGCCTCAGAATATATAATATAATTATTTAATCTCTCAATTACTGATTTTACTGTGAAATTCAATTGTCCAGATTTAGGTATCACTTTTGGACTGTCCAGACTTAGGGCACTTCACCTTACTCTGGTCATCAGAGAGGGTACTTGTATTCTCGTCGATTCCTTTTCGATTACCCCTGTCTGGTAACACTGGTTCAAAGGCCCGCGTGTTCGCTGTCCTTCCTTGCGCCCGAAACTTTCATCGTCGATGAAACCACTAAATACAGTTAAAAATTATATCGTATTTGGTGTTATTTTAATCAGAAAAATGCCAGAAATAAATAGTCCTCTACGTTCGCTTTTCGTTTGTACTCTCGGTGGATCGGCGCGGTAGACGCAGTCATAAAGAAGTAATGTCGGTGTGCGATAGTTGTCCGTGCAGAACACAGGCTGTCTGACAAGAATCGTGACTTTACTGTATTTAAATCAGAATCGTATGTACATATATGATAAGAAAATAACAATAAGATCGCATTCGATTGAAACAGATACAATTCAGTGTGGTACCTGGTACCACCGAAGTCACAAAAAATGTTGCTGCTGGTGTTAGTAAAAAGTATGAATGCAACGAAGATTAACATCGCTGGGTTGTTCGTTCCGTGCTACGAAGGTTTCGCAACGGTAATTGAACATATTTTTCTTTGTCGTGTTTTTAATACTCTTCAGTCAGACAGCGGTAATTTTTGTTGCAGATGATGAGCTCGTCTTTCTCGTATTTTACCGTTCTGTATTCAGTGTAGCAGAGTGTTTTGCACTAACGGTTAAGCCAAATGTTAGAAGTGGTATACTACACGATATTCGATAAGAAATCTTGAAAATACTAATTTTATGTCATGAAATGGTTACATAATAGAAGGTGTTGAAAAGTAACTGCGTTCCGTGTTAGTATTCACATCGTCCCTTGATTGCCATAATTCACTATAGCGCGTGTGATTTGTTTAGAGTTTAGGGGCTCCTAAAGGCTGGAACCTTCGAGCATTCGAAACAATGATAATAATCAACGTACAAATGGAACAATGAAAAAATTCAGAGACCTGATAAATTTAACGATTGTTTCGTTGAAAAATAAAAGTAGCGAACGTTATTTGTGTTACGAGCATCTAGTAATATAATAATTAAATATCACCTATCCCGTCTGTTTCATTTAGCTCTCAAGCCGCAATTTTTATCCTGATTTATAATTCTCAACTCTTTAGAAATTAATTAATTAATTATAATCGAAATTAATTAGTCGATTTTTAAACACTAAGAGGAATTCTTATGATAACTGTAATAGTAAATTAATTTAAAATTTGAATCGATACGGATCTCAAGTTTGAATTAATTTTTAAATATCAAGAGGGACTCTGTTCATTGTGATCTCAAGAATCTCGACAGGAAGAGGCGGTGTTTTCTGATTGTTACGCGAAGAAAAACGATGGAAAGTGGCAATTAGAATTAATTACCCACGATTTGTATGAACGAACCAGTTGTGGCGGACAGGCATCGACCCTTCGTAATAATCTTAACCCTCAGCAATCGAGTAGAGACTCTGAGGCGTCACTAAAAATTGATTTGAATTTGAAGAGATATTGGGTATGGGAATAAGTTTCCGCCCTTTTGGAGATGTCGTTGTATTTAAGTACCGATCGCGTATTTGATGGAACCATAGTTGGGCAAAATGTAATTTCAATTACAATTACAATTACTTACCAATTACTGCAATTTGGAATTGCAGAAATACAATTACAATTACATGTAATTGTAATTGTAATTGCAATTACTTGACGAATCAGTGTAATTGTAATTGTAATTGCAATTACTTGACGAATCAGTGTAATTGTAATTGTGGTCCGCAATTACAATTACTGGTAGAGCCAAAGTAATTGCAATTACTATTACAATTACATGTAATTGTAATTGAAGATGTAATTAATTACTCATGTAATTAATTCCTGCCCAACTCTGGATGGAACGTAGTACATGCTTTTGAAAGGTCTATGTCTATGTCTAAGCTTCAAAACGCAGTTAGTGGTAATTGTTTCGAGCGTGAACGCAGTCAATTTTTCGCGTGAAAAACGTCGACTTTTATTCCAAGTACAGTAAACGCTCGTTCGTTGTGAAAAATCGTCTATGCGGTCGTTGCGACGTGCCTACCCACTCCACTGCCTGTCAACGCTGAGTCGGCCGAGTCGCTCCGCACGGCGGCAACGATTGATGTCGGCTCGGGTATATCGGTGTGAACACCACAACATTGACTCGAGTGAATCGAGTACTCAAACTTCTTAATTTCAATTAGGCTTTTATGGGACTTTCACTAACTTATTTCTGGCATTTTTCTGATTAAAATGATACCAAACACGATAATGTAATTTCAACTTTATTTAATGGTTTCATTGACGGTTATGGAGTACTGTAGAATATGGAAGAGGATAACAAGTGAAAAGAAAGAGAAACTGTAATGTTTAAAATACCAATTCGATGCTAAGAACATATTTTCAAGATGTTAAGTTGTTTATTTAAACATATGCTATATATACTATGTGTTAAATGTATGATAAATTATTAATTATGCTTCACATGTAGAGTAAATATGGGACAAATTATATCGTGTTTGGTATCATTTTAATCAGAAAAATGTCAGAAATGAATTAGTGAAAGTCTCATAAGCCTAATGGAAAATGAACAATTCCATCATTGCCATTACATACATGTCCTTCTTACTGTCCTTCTTTATGTTCGGCTCTCTATTGAAGTCTCGCTCGGCGCGCTCGGCACGATATCTAGACGCAGTCATAAATAAAAAATAGCTTCACTATTCGCTCGTTGCGACCTCAACTCTCAATCCTTTTCACAACGAACGAGCATTTACTGGTGCAGCATTTGGGGAAAGTCATGTTGCATTATTTTGTTTAAAAGAAAGGTGTTATATATTTACTATACTATATTTATTATATATTTACGGGGACGATGCTCCTTTAAAAAGGAAGGAAGTGAGGGCAAAGATTGCGATGGTGTGCCAAAAAATTCGAAGATACAGATTTCCCAGCATTACTTGATGGAAATCCACGTCGAACACTTGCAGAACTGTCAATTGAGTTAAACGTCAATCGATCTACTGTTGGAAAACGTTTTCACGGTATGGGAATTGTTTATATGATTCTTTTCAACAAAAAGGGGCGGAAACTTATTCCCATACCCAATATTTTTTCAAAAATTGCTATTGATCGGGAAGTTGCATTTTACAACTTTTTAATGCGGGCCTATGAAGATATGTTTAATTTCCCAGTTAAAATAGCTCCGAGTGCGAAGGGTTAATAAAATCGTTCCAGTCCTCCTATAGAAATGAATTAGTTCACGTGAATTCTTGTACCACTGCACAGTGTGTCGAGTATATGGGAATTCGGGAAAAAAGTCATAACTCTTAAACTATGCAATTTTCGAGTAAGGTACCTTAATACTTTTTGAAATAAAACGCAAAGAATATTTAAACAATTTTGAAACTAAATATATAATTTATAAGAATAAAATTGATCACATATGTAAGTACTTATCAAATGGCATGCGTCTAAAAATAATTGCAACAAATTTCTTCGAAAAACTACGCAGAAAGCCGCCGAGCGCGAGCGTCTTAATATGGTTTTTTATTATTTTCTCCGCTTGAGCAAATGTGAGTAGATTTAAACTAACGCGAAATTAAAGTTTAATATGCCACAAATAACTGTACAAAAATTCACGGGGTTACCTCGGGGTACTTTTTTGAAAACTCTAATCAAAGTAGATAAATGTTAAACATAAAAAATTAGGACAAATTGCGATTATTTAAAAAAAAAATTTTGGGAGATTGAATGTCTAATAATGCTAAACACGCCCTGTAAAAATCAAATTAAAAAACCAAATAGCTTGCGAGGGACGCATGTTTTAAAAAATGCACGGAATTTGACAGTGAAGAACAAATTGATTTATTCAGTTAAAATTTAAGGCAGTTTTAGAAACTACGTTTTGTTACGAACATTTTAGGATACATAAATTTGCCGATCTTATACTTTGATTTTCGGACTTTTTTCCATTGGACGACACACTGTGCACTGTGACAAAGTACTGTTTCCAAAACATATTTTCTATTACGGATTACCAGACAGGAACATCCCAGTCCGTGAGACGTCTAACAGAAACTGAGACAGTCGACAGGATGAGGTAATGTTGGCTGATTTTTTCGAAACAATATACTAAAGGGATCAATGTAGCACGAACGGAAGGTGGCAATTTGAATTATTACATCGTATTTTATAAGGAGACCGCTGGCGGAAATTGACGATGGAAACTTCTTGAATAATATATGGTGGCGAGCTGTGGTTGAACGATGCTTCAGTATGCATTTTCATACAAACATTCGACAGCCGCGGAGAACATGCAAGTGTTCCGGAGATACTATACCGTCTACTACTGCGCGCTATGCTTCACTGGTCTGTGGCCGTACAATGAGTCGATTCTATCAAAGATCCACAGAATTGGCGTGTCTCTACTCACATTCTGCTGCATTGTGGTACAGGTGACGAACATTTCTCGCAATTCACAACTTGAACTCGTTATTTCTCAGGACTACTTCACTTTGCACATTTTCAAGCTCTCGCTCACTGTATATTTATAATCCGATGGACAAGTTATGCAGGCCGCGTCTCTCTCTCTCTCTCCAAGTAGAATTAGACAGCGACAGTGTGCATTAAAATTTGTACAATTTTTCTTTTTAATATACTGTAGCTACACTTCCATGTTATTTTATATTCGTTCAAATAATGCTTCTCGCGTTCATATCATACTTTTGATCGATGTCATTATCATGATAACCAGGCTGCGGATCATTGTACAAAATAAAAATTTTGGGGCTGAAATAAAAATACAATTCTTTTTTCTTAATATATGTTCAATAGATTGAAAATAATCTAACGTAACATTTCTTTTAAAATTTGATATAATACCTCGTACAATATTTAAATGTGTAGCAATCGGTTAGATATCAAGATATTACAAAATCAACATATTCTGCAACGATTGTGAGCAGTAGTTGTTAAATAAAAATTCACGTCGTCCCTTAATCGATTGTTCACATTCAAAACATCGTAAACAATATTCTTGGATTCTTCTAATCTTTCACTGTTTTATATTTCGCCCAGCCAATGTCTTCATAAACGCATAAAAATCCGCAGTCTACTAATGATAATGATTCGAAGCTTTTATTAGAGAAGAAGTGAAATATTTTTCAGGTAACCTCTATAGCGCGTGTAGAGAAAACGTTGCGCAATTTGCTTACGATGTTGTCGTACACCTGTCCGATGATGTTGTTCCTCGTCCGATATATCGGTATGCTCGTCAATTTCCCAGTAGTAAGTACGAGAACCATCGTTTCGGTTGTTGATCGAATGATGAATTTAGAGGCTAATTAATCGAGATGGCTGCAGGTGAAGTCTTTCATGCGAAACATGCAGAACGATTGCGACATGTTGGATAATCCGATCGAGGCACAGATATTGGTAAAACATATCGAGAAGGGGAGACGCATAATTTTCATATTTCTCGGTAAGAATATTCGACAGCGAGCCCTGCTCGAACTAATCGTTAGACTGCGGATGTTTATGGAATTTTTCATTTTCACAGTGGAAACAAATAAAATGTTATTTTCAGTGGTAGTAGCCTTTATATCGGGTTGGAAAGAAAGTTCGTAGTGTTTTCAAATTAAGAATCGAAGGATAAAATTAAGATATTTGTTCATGTGTTTATTCAATAATACGAGAAGTCACCTCGTAAATGGCCGAAAGTAATACGACAGAATAGAAAATATTGGATAAATCTACGAATAAATATTTGAATTTTAGCTTCCAATTTTAATTTACAAACGCTACGAACTGCCGTTCCAACCAAATAGATCTGAAATAAATGAAAATCGTATCAAATTCTGTGGAATTTATAAATGCATAAAAATCCGCAGTGTACTAATTAATCATTTGAGGTATATCTAATATCTACATTCTAGGTATGGCAACGACCGGAGTATGTTTTTTGCTGATACTAGTGTTCGTAACTTTCGTAGCAGAATCGAAAGATATGTCAAGTTACGTCAATATGGTCGGATTCTTTTACTCTAAGAATGACGCTAACATAACCTTTCTATACGTACACATCGCCGTAACGCTGTGTATGGGTTTACTAATTCTTGCGTGCACGGAAGGGTTGTTCTCTGTCCTTTCGCACTATCTGTGCGGACTGTTCGAAATTGTTGGGTACGTTCAGAATCACTAGACTACGGATGTTTATGCATTTTCCAATTTTTCTAGACAAATTTTAAGAAATTCGAATCAAATAAAATCTTATTTTTATTGTGAATAGCCTTTGTAGATCTAAAACGAATGAAAATTCTACAAAATTCCACCGAATTTTATATTCCAGCCATAAATGCATGAAGATCCGCAGTCTAGTAATAACCATACATTAGCTGGACAAGTTCATTCGTGGATTTATTGGTCACTTGAACAATTCGGATACATCACTATACCATACGTTGTGCAAAAGAGATTTCTTCAAAAAATTCCAATCGCTCGGAAATGTACAGAAAATACGAAAATTTCCATTTTACGACTTCTAACGACAAATACCCTTACATTAATATAATTTTCCTCGTCTAGTTATCGAATACGAAGCACCGTTGACAACGCAGCTGTGTTGACTTCAACGGATCCCATAAACCTTGGCCCGGCCGTCGACATGCACCAGAGAGCTCACGAGTCGGTACATTTATACACACGTTACGGCAGGCATGCGAAACTGCAGCGCTCGGATTTACTTACTCGCGTCGGCCGAGTTTCGAAGGCTACGCCCCCTCGACATCGGTGCGTCTCGCTTCCCGTGGCGGCCATAGCTCTCATAGGCGCCACGAATAGCGAGTATGGAACGCGCCTGAGGTGCTCCGAACTAGGATTGCCACGGGGAGCGAGACGCGTGGCCAGGTCGAGGGGGCGTTGCCTTTGAAATTCGTTCGTCGCGAGTAACATCGGCTCGTGAACCGGTTTGCGAGCTGACACCAGTAATGCCAGACGGGTCACCTTTCCTCGCGCATGCGCGGCGATTTCAGCCTCAGTAAAGTACGCTTCTCGAGGAAATGTGGCACCTTGAGCGCCATGCAAAATACGTGTTGATATAAAAAATAGTGTTAAATGCCTACTCCATGTTTGGTTCTTTGATTTTTGCACTCCTAGGTCGTCCGTTTGGACTACTGTGCGTCCCGTCAATTATACCGGTACATCCCCGCCGATATACAGTGGGTGTACAAAGTATTCGTACACCTTTTAAAAATTAATAACTTTTTTATAATTGTACCAAACGACCTGATTTTTTATAATCAATTAGAAGCATTAGTTTACAAACTGATATGCAAAAAAGATTTTCCAAAAATTACAATTTACAAGGTTGCAGGCAAAAATAAAAAAGGCATTTTTTAAAACTTTTTTATTTGGACCCTTAATGAAAATTTAAAACATATGTTTTCTAGATCCATGTTCTTTATACGCATGTTGGAAATTTCATCGAAATCGATTGACGCAGGAAAAAACAACAGGCGTCGAAAGATGTACGATTCTGTGGATTTTAAGCAGAAACTGATCAAAAGTCGTGGAAAACGACGATTTTTACCATTTTTAACAGCTTGTAGCTCGTGTGTATGTTAATCGATATCAACGAAATTTTCAACATGTGTACGACTAACATAGATTTACAAAACATACATTTTAAATTTTTATTAAGGACCCAAATAAAAAAGTTTAAAAACATGCCTTTTTTGTTTTTGCATTTAACCTTGTAAATTATAATTTTTGGAAAATCTTCTTTGTATATCATTTCGTAAACCAATGCTTCTAATTGATTATAAAAAATCAGGTTGTTTGGTACCACTATAAAAATGTTATTAGTTTTTAAAAAGTGTACGAATATTTTGTACACCCACTGTAGCTGCTTCAGGGCTCTGCTACATCATCGCCTCATCATAGATACGTTACTGTTTTGGACGCACATGCGCGAGAAATGGTTACCCGGCTGGCATCACTGGCTGGCACACGCACTGTCGTCAGATGAGAGCCAAACGGCTCTCACACATTCTCCTCTTTTTCCCCTTCCACAATCCCATTCCAGCACCATGCGCACACTCCAACGTCCCCCACTAAGACCGTAGACCACGGTGCTCGTGCCGTAGACTGGTCTGGTCATCAGAGAGGGAGTACATCATCTCACCGTGATTCCCCTCATCTGGCGACACTGTCGCCAGATCGAAGAAATCGAGGGAAATACAGTTTACCCCCTCTCTGATAACCACACCAGTCTACGGCAGTGGTGCCAGAATCGTGGGATGTGGTATTTTACCCCTCCGCTGGTTCAGCCGACTCGGCGCCCCACTCTGACGTATCATCGGCTCCTTACGTTGCTTTTACCACGCACGCGCTACACACAAGCATACCTCTAGTCTGTCCGTGTGAGCTGCCTATTCGACTCGATGCGTATTGGTACGCAGTAGTACTGGCATCACTCATCTACGGCAATGTGGCCATATTGAGGTTGAAACGAACCTCATTCCCTCTCCAGGATCTCCACCTTTATCCCCTTCCACTATCCTATTCCATCGTTCAGTCCCTATCGCGCACGCAGTGATGGGATCGTTTGCGCTTTTCGCGCGCATGCGCGAGTTTCGTCAGGGCCGTCTCTACGTCTACGTCCGAAAATGGGGAACTATTGGGGGGAAAGTAGTGAGAGACTATATGGCGAGACATTAGCAGGGCGACTAAGGTACCCGATCTTCGTACTTGACTGAGGCCGTGTGAGGCTAGAATCGACGCGCATGCGCGTGAAAAGCGCCAACACTACCACCACTGCGCGCACGCGCAACGTGTCTCCCATTCGCCTCACTCTGCCTCACTGTATTCTCGTCGCGCAACGTGTCACATATTACTCTGGTCATCAGAGAGGGGGTACTTGTATTCCCGTCGATTCCTTTTCGATTACCCCTGTTTGGACACACTGGTCTACGGTCTTAGTGGGGGATGTTGGAGTATGCTCATGGTGCTGGAATGAGATAGTGGAAGGGGAAAAGGAGGAGAGGAAAAACCAACCAGTTTTGGTCGTTTTTGGCGACACTGGGCACACGTAGGGTGGGGAGAACTGCAACAGGAGCCGCTCACGAGCCGCTCTTGGAGCTACCGGTTGTGCATGCCTGCGTTACTGTTACATTTTTCTCCGTGTATTATATTAACGTCTCATTGCGCGTATTATGCACCTCACACCTTTGGATGATGAACGTACGTTAACAAAAACAGGCTCTCCGATGCTCTAGGGAAAGATATGCTCATGTCATATCTCATAACAATCATAACAGCTGTCGTTTCGTTCGCCGTCAATCTATACCGTGTAAGTGAGAATTGGGAATAATTACATTTCTGTATTGTAAAGAGATCTAACAGATTTTAATGTACAACAGGCTTTCTTATCGATCGTGCAAGTGGACGTTACAGACGCGGAAGAAATCTTCCTCTGTATCGTGGTGACATCCATGCACGTATTAATCATGTTTCTGAACAATTATAGCGGCCAGGCTGTGCTCAACACTAGTTCTCAAATTTTCTACGACACGTAAGTCTGAAAGGCTATAGCCGGGTTTGATAGTGAAATTCGTCCCCGGCGGGATTATAATCGTGCTTGGACCATTCGATAGCCTACCCAAAAAGACCCCTCTCTGCCAAGTTTCAGCCCCCTATCTCATCTGTAAGGGTAGTTATTCAGAAAAAACGAAAAACCAGTTTTTGGCCCATTTTCCCTATTTATTGACAATTAAAAATTCTGAAAAAAATCTGACACATTTCGGATACCGAGCCACATATTAGGTATCATTTCCAGATTTTTCCGCTGCAAGCTCTGCTTGTAAAAAATGAAAAACACGAAAAAAATCGAAAAAATACAGGTTTTATATATAAATCTAAAAGGTGCTACTCGCATTATGCTCAATTTTTAGTACTCCAAGAATATTTTTCCGAAAAAATATTTTAAGATAGTCTAAATATAGTTCAAATAAGTTTTTTACAATGGTTAAACAATAATCATATGGTTAGGAAGCGTAAAAACATCTGATTAACTTAGAAAAAAAAATTGACCTGATCGGGACTCGTACCCGGTCCAAAAAGTCTTCAGCGGTTCCGCAGACGGAGACCATAGCCGCTGCACCAACCGGCGCTGTTGAAATTCTCTTCGAAATATTCGAATATATAGTATTAGTGTACATAGTATTATTTTCGTATTTCGTATTAGGCAAGTTTTAAAGTCTGGGGGATGTTTTTCTGAACGTAGGAACGTTTAATATCACATAATATATTTTTATGATTCAGAAAATATAAGTATAACTTAGGAAAAATGCCGAAAAAAGCGGTTTTTATTTTTTTTAACTATGACGCACCACTCACAAAAATCTGAAAAAAATTGAGCATAATACTTACGGTAATACCTCATTGCTAAATTAAATCTGGAGTAGCACCTTTTAGATTTCTATATAAAACCTGCATTTTTTCGATTTTTTTCGTGTTTTTCATTTTTTACAAGCAGAGCTTGCAGCGGAAAAATCTGGAAATGATACCTAATATGTGGCTCGGTATCCGAAATGTGTCAGATTTTTTTCAGAATTTTTAATTGTCAATAAATAGGGAAAATGGGCCAAAAACTGGTTTTTCGTTTTTTCTCAATAACTACCCTTACAGATGAGATAGGGGGCTGAAACTTAGCAGAGAGGGGTCTTCTTGGGTAGGCTATCGAATGGTCCAAGCACGATTAAAATCCCGCCGGGGGCGAATTTCACTATCAAACCCGGCTATAGCCTTTCCGAGTACAGTGCAGCCTTGATCTAAGAAGAAACCTGCGGTGATTTTCTTAGATCGAGGCTTGAAGATCGACAACAAGAGAATAACAAAATGGCGTTATTGAACGAAACAGATACAATTCCGCGTGGTATCGTATACCATCGAGCTCGCAAAAAATGTTGCTGCTCGTGTTGCTGAATAGTTTGAATGGAGTGCAGATTAGTTTTGCCGGTTTGTTCATTCCGAGTTACGAGGGCTTGTCAACGGTAATCCGACAGATTTCCATCGATCTTGCAATCAATCGATCTTCCGAGTTAGAACACGAGTACATTTCTGTTTCAGATGTTGAGCTCATCTTTTTCCTATTTTACTGTTCTGTATTCGTTCCAGTAGAGCATTTCAGAAATAAAGACAGTTACGTTAGTAGACGTCGTAGAGGATCAGCATTACGTCCAGTATTACAAGTAACATACAGCACGATTCAAAATCGATGTCCGATTAATCGTGTCGCAATTGTAGACATTACCTGTAGAATAGTTTGCTCGCTTTCAAAGGTAGTTCTGAATGGACGTGTAAATTAATTGAATGTTCCTCGTGTTATTTTTTTTTATAAAGTAACAAAAATAAGAATTTGAGTATCAAGCTTACAGATTTTTCGTTTCAGCATGAACTGCAGTCATGCGACCGTTTAAACGTAATCGGTCGACAGAGTGTGGAAGATGAAACGCATTGGCAAGCACTTGGACAATATTAATTGTAAAACAATGTTTAATCGAAGATCGTTGGAGACATGCATGATTATAGAATACACAACTGAGTAGCATCTACTCTGTTTTATTCACCCACCAAGGAGAGATCACTGTACTGTTTAAATCAGGCAGTTCCAACCTATTCCCCTCCGAGAACTGCAAGGACCCCACCATCGAACCTCTTCCCACTACTACGTACAGCCGTAGAGTTAATGAGTTGGGCCCACTGATGCCAGAATCGTGGTACAGTAATTCTTCAATCGGTGTCCAACAGTCACGTTCTGCACGGTGGTGTAGTAGACGCTATCTTTTTATGGCTGCGTTTACCGCGCCGAGACTTCAATCGACGAGCCGAACGTAGAGAAGGACAGAATGAAATAGGATCGCGTGGCCGAAGCGTGTCGCTGACACAGTTTAAAGGTCCGTGCATTATCACAATGTAACACCAATATTTAATCTTCTTTATTTTTCATTATTTTTTTATGAAACTTTCACCAACATATTCGTGGCATTTTTCTAATGCAAAATGATACCAAACACGATATAATTTCAACTGTATTTCGTGGTTTAATCGACGCTGAAAGTTTCGAACGCAACGAAGAAGAGTGTATTGGAAAGAAAGAGACGAGGACAGTCGCCGTCACCGGCACAGTTCAAAGGCCCGTGCGTCATCACAACGTAACACCAATATTTAATCTTCTTTATTTTTCATTATTTTTTTATGGAACTTTCACCAACATATTCGTGGCATTTTTCTAATGCAAAATGATACCAAACACGATATAATTTCAACTGTATTTCGTGGTTTAATCGACGCTGAAAGTTTCGAACGCAACGAAGAAGAGTGTATTGGAAAGAAAGAGACGAGGACAGTCGCCGTCGCCGGCACAGTTCAAAGGCCCGCCTTGTCGCTGTTCTTCGTTGCGTTCGAAACTTTCACCGTCGATTAAACCACTAGATACGGTTGAAATTATATCGGGTTTGGTGCCATTTTAATCAGAGAAATGTCAGAAATAAGTTAGTGATAGTCCCATAAACTAGAGGGCTATTGTTGCTCGCTCGCTTCGCTCGCTCGCGAGTAGGGTTGTTTTTACTCGCTCGCTTCGCGAGCTCGCGGGTAGGACTGCTCTTGCGAGAGGGTTAGTGATACGCATGGCTTATAGTAGAGCTTACTGATATGAATGTTTTTTATTTGGTGTGTGACTCTCCAAGAGTCACACAAAGAACTTCCCGATTCGTTACTCCTTCGCCAACATCGTTTTTTTTTTGTACTTTCATCGATATTCTCCCAAAATGTATTCTTGGGAGTAGAGATGATAAATTCACTGTTGCATTGGAATAACTTTCGATTATTCCAAGCGGTAACATTAGCATCAGTGAAAAAAAATTTTTTTTTTAATCTAAAAAAAAAATTAAGAAAAAAATTTTTGTTTATGTCATTGCGTTTGGTTCTTTGGTGGAAAACATTCATCCTCCCTTATAAATTGCATTGTAGAATCAACTCTTTTCGAAAAAAAACTAAAAATCTAAAAAACTACTTGACCAATATGGACCAAAATCTAATCAGCTCTAAGTTACGACGGGGCACATCGATTGCATCATTCATCATCCTGATCGCGTTGTTACTTTTTCTGAAAACGTTAACGAAAAATTTGATACCATACAAACGGACATACGCACACACACACACACACACACACACACACACACACACACACACACACACACACACACACACACACACACACACACACACACACACACACACACACATACAAACATTTTGATAAAAATAGTCTAAAATGACTCCAATGACCATGAAACGTGAAGATCTGCTAAAAAATCGATTTTCGATTTTCGGGGTAATTACAGTAACTTCCCTATGAATCGGGAAGTTAAAAAATAATGAAAATTAAGGTGTTTGAAAATTCAATGCATTCGAGTCGATGTTGTGGTGTTCACACCGATATACCCGAGCCGAGATCAATCATCGCCGCCCTGCGGCGCGGCACAGCGCGGCGTTGGTCGGCAGTGGAGTGAGTAGGCACTGGACTTTGGTTGAACAGGCGACCCAGGACCCAAGAATATATATATATATTAACCTCTACTATGTGATATGGCACGCTGGTGCGTGTAGCGCGCGAGCACGTTGGGAAAGGAAAGTAAGGGCAACAGTAGGGTTGTGGGGGTATGGTATAGTACCACGGTACCACGATTCTGGCATCACTGAGTTGGGTGGCAGTGGTAGCAGTGTGGTGCGGGAGGGAACAGGGACGAAGTTGGACGGTTACAATGTATGCGTGTGCGGAGCTTCTCACTACTATACATATGACGATGAAGTCTAAGAGTGGGGGAAGAACCGAAGCGGGGAAGGTGCCTCGAATAGCTCCGGAGCAACTTGTTGGAACTGCCTGGTTTAAATCAATATTACCGAGCGACTTTATTTATTTAAAGCTGTTGAAAACGGAAATTTTTACCTTGCTCCAGAAAGAATTTTTACAATATTTTGATTTTAATTAAGGATTAGTTCACTAGCAACGACGTCAATTTTAAACCTTCGCACTCGAATGGCGACTCTGAGGCGCCAGTAAAAATTGCAATATCATTGTTCAAAACAAGTTTAATGTTATCAAATTCGTCTTTATCCTATAAGTCGTAAAAAGCTCAACTGTTGTATGAGAAAAAATATTACATAGAATAAAAATTGAAAGAAACGTCTTGATTTTCGAATGAAAATTATTTCGAGTACAAGGGGTTAACAAATAAAATACAAATTTTTGAATAAGTCGGCGGGTCAGTGAAAAATTCGACGCTTTTACAACGCTGTGCCGCGTTGAGAATGACGTCACTTTACGAAATAAATTTGGGAAAACATTGCGAATTTATTACAAGTAAGTGGTATTACTAACTTGAGGATTGTTTCGTTCGTCTTCCTCTCGCAGCTTCGTAATTCTCATTAAATTGTGTGTTCTGATAATTCCGATAATTCTGTTTTGCGATAATTCCACGTTCTCCATATGTAAAATCGCACAGAGATTAGTGTCCGTCCGCAGAGCGTTGCGATTCGACGAATGTCTGCCTCGGGAATGAGAATTTTCAAACGTGTTAATTATATCGATTTCGAACGGAAGTCGGATATCAGCGAACGCTATAGACGTATTTCTTTCGTGAAGAAACGCGAGAATGACATTGTGGGAGGAAGTAGTATATTGTTGATGCATAATTGAAGTGTTGAGGGAGAATACGAACGATTTTACATCGAGACATTGTTCAGTATTCAGCGAGATGGACACGATTCGGAAAAACTGTCGTATTTATTATAGCATGTTGTATTACGCCGGACTCTGGCCGTACGACCACTCTATTCGAGCGAGAGTCCAGAGAGTTGTCTTCAACGTGCTCCTAATCAGCTGTATAGTGCTTCAGGTGATACCAATTCGACTAGCAGTGGTTTATTGCTGGTCATAAATCTATTGAAATTTTCCCGGAGATCTTCAGTTATTCTTTCTCACAGTTTCAATTATTTTTTGGTTCTTCTTATTCGTCTCTGTGCGCAGTTGCATATGAGAACGTCTCGGCAATTGGTGTGCAAAAGATTTTCCCGAGTGTCACATAGACGGGTCCTTTGAATCAGCTTCATATTAAATGGACTTCCGATTTATTCTCTTTTTTTTAAAATTAAATCTTCCGCAGGTTCTCACGTTAAAAAACGTAGAACGTTCAATGAAAAATGTAGTCACAATGTTGTCGTACACCTTTCTGATGCTGGTTTACTTTCTACGATATTCTGGCTTCATCGCCAATTTTGACCTAGTAAGTACGAAACCACGCGATCATAAATTGTAAATGTAATAATAATCACTAGACTGCGGATGTTTATGGAATTTTCAATTTTTCTAGACGAATTTTAAGAATGCGGAATAATAAAATAGAATCTTGTTTTCTGTGGTAGTAGCGTTTTTAGATCTGAAATAAATTCAAATCGTACTAGATTCTGTCATATTTTATATCCTAGCATTTTTTGAAAATTTTCGACAGCCATAATTGCATAAAGATCCGCAGTCTGATAATCACGATCTCACGATTTTCTTTCGTCCAGCTGAAATCTTTCCTGGAAGATATAGACAGGGACTACAAGAGGCTGAAGAACGAAACGGAAATAGAAATACTCTCGAAGCAGATCCAAAATTCGAACCGGCTCAGTTTCGTAGTTTGCGGTAAGGATTTATGGATTTATTGTTTCTTCGGACATTCACAACTTCGACTTGTCCCTCGAATAAATATTGGGGTCGAAACACAGTATCGAATTTCAATATTTTGTGGAATTCCGAATTTTAGGACAAGTGGTAATAGTGTTCCTCGTCTACATTGTGTTCCTACTGATTCCCACGTTACTGCAGTCGAGCTATTATCAGCTGCATTACCTCCATTTCATCGGATACTTTTACAACGAGCATAGCAGAACGAATGATCTAGTATGCCTGCAGATTGTACTGTCGGGCTTGATAGGAATATTAGCAATAGCGTCTACAGAAGCGACGTTCGGTGTCTACGGCTTCTACTTGTCTGCGTTATTCCAAATCGTCAGGTACGTTCGCAAGTGTTGACGAATCCGAGGAATTGATACACTCGTTTGTACCCGTGTCTGTCCAACTCGCGAGCCACATTCGTTCCCCCACTTTTTTCTTCCGCCAAGGTGAGCGGTGACGTTCCCCCACTACTCGATGGCGGTCGAGGTCGTACCGCAGGAATTAAGTAGTGGGGAGCGGACTGATCGATGGTGGGGGCCGCGGTGGCTCGCGACGAAGAAGCTGGACAGGCCTGATGCATGCCGTCATCGAGTATGACAATATTTCTTCGTCCAGTTATAGAATACGAAAAGCAGTCGATGAGTCAGCTATGTTGATCTCGCCAGGCTCCATAGATCTCCGTTCTGCCGTGATCATGCATCAGAGAGCTTTTAAGTATGGAGATTTTCAGTATGGAGATATTACTGCTCCGATATTCTTCTTTTATCACTAGACTGCGGATGTTTATGCAAAAAATGCTAGGATATGAAATACGACAGAATTTAGTACGATTTTAATGTACAGAAGTCTACAAAAACTGCAAATTGCACGAACAATCGCCGTCTGTTTATTGCACATGTCTTGCGAATGTTTCCGATCGTGATAACGATATTGTATACATTTTTAACGAAAGGCGTGCAGATTCCGTGGGCACCGATATGATGATTTCCTCTTTGTCGACAATCCTGGCGGCCGTCTTGTCATTCTCAGCGAATTTATATCATGTACGTATCTGTAGAATTCCGGGGGAGGAATATGATTGAAATTTTGATGTACAACAGGCGTTCCTGTCGATCACAGAGGAGAGTCCGCTCGATGAGGTGATTCTGACGGTCGTAATGGTGATAGGGCACGTGCTGATCATATTCGTAGATAATTATTCGGGCCAGACTCTAATGAATAATAGTAACGAGGTTTTCAAGGAAACGTAAGTCCCCGTCTCTCTTCTGATTAGTTCCGAGTAGTTGAGAAGTTATAATACTATTTTAAATGAGTGAGATAGATATTATACAAATTGAAAGGTCAATATAGAAATTATGGTACACTCTGTACGCAATACGGAAACGTATGTCGTAAGAGAAATAATACAATGAAGTTGTTGAATGAAACAGACATAATTCGTTGTGGTACTGTGTACCGCTCGAGTCCCAAAAAATGTTGCTATTCATATTGATGAAAAGCTCGACCGAGGTACAGTTCAACCTGGCTGGTTTGTTCGTCCCATGTTACGAGGGCTTCGCCACGGTAAATTATTTATCTCCTGCATTTGTTATCAACAATTCTAACCTGCAAAGATCTAGCAACTGTCCGCAAACTTTTCTTCCAGATGATGAGCTCGTCCTTCTCTTATTTCACTGTTCTGTATTCGGTCTAGTAGAACAATTATGGTTCCCATAGTAGTCGTCATAGAAGCCGAGCCATTCAGACGAGTCGGACGTTGCAAACAGTATACAGACATTGAACTTCGACTAGGCGTGTCGCGGTTTGACACGTTGGATACGCTTCGCGGGAGTTATCATGTTTTCCAAGGTAAACAGCAGGAGTTTGCGGGTACCCGAGCCTCGGGTCAAGTCGGGCACCCGAAGTTGTTGTCAGTTCATCAATTGCTGAAGTTGGGTACCCGAAATGGCAGTCGGGTCGGGTCGCGTCGGGGTCCCGAAAGTTTGCAATATTCGGGTACCCGAAGTTAAAGTTGGGGCAATCTGCACGTGTTTGCAGGAAAAAGCTGGCCGAAAGTCGATTTCAAAAATTTTGCGCAAGCTGTACAAATTTTGTTGTTCGAGATAGTTGAATGTCTAAGGAACAATGTATCAGCATTCTTTTTTAATTTTAAAATTCATGAAACATATCTCATCGAGAGTTAAGAGATTTTATAGCACATTTTTCGCTCTTATCCATTCCCTTTATTACTGATTATCAGGTATTTTAGGGAAATCGTGTAAATGTTTTCGCTGTAAAAATATTTCTGTTACGTATGTACAGCATTTTCGAACAGGTTTCAGTTCTTCATTATCCAAATTAGTATAGTTATTAATATTTGAAAATAACCAATAATTTGGAAACATTATTTTCGCCTACAATACTTCGTTAACGGTTTTGTTATACTTCCCGATGAGTCCCGATGTTCTTTCTCGTCTCGTTACAGTTGGTAAAGGTTTCTGATCACAGTCCAAAAAGAATTGGTTCCGGATTCGTCCGGTTTGAAATTTTATAGCTAATTTAAGGAAGAATGACACTCTAGAGTACAGTACAGACCACAGTGGAGTATTTGACCAAAAAATTACAATAAAATAATATAAATAAAAATATATTTATATAAAATTATAAATTTGTCTGCAAAGTTTCCATCCTACGTATTTTCTTTTAATTGCAGAATATAATGGCATTATTTCAATCGCAAGTTCTTCCAGCCTAATACAAACAAATAAAACATTTTCGTGTAAAAAAATGTTTGGGACAAAAGTTAAACAGTGTTCAAACATCTACAAACTGCGATACATAGAATTTCGAAAATATTGTTTTTACGACAAATAATCAAGGTCATTTTGATTTTTTAAATGTTAAAATGTATTTTTTATCTCGTA
This sequence comes from Lasioglossum pauxillum, assembly GCA_933228785.1. Taxonomy (NCBI): domain Eukaryota; kingdom Metazoa; phylum Arthropoda; class Insecta; order Hymenoptera; family Halictidae; genus Lasioglossum; species Lasioglossum pauxillum. The sequence goes on from OW121704.1 coordinate 35,421,474, forward strand.
ATATTGTAGTTGATCTTAAGACGAATTCAACGATATATAATATTATGACCTTCAGATCATATATAACGCTGTAGGATCATTCACTGCTTGCTTAAAGTTGAGCAATCTGCAGTGTTTTGACAGGTAAGAGCGCCGCCATATTGGTTTGTAGTGACGACCGCTAACCTAGCCGCCCCCCCTCTGATCTAAGCCCAACCAACTCAGTACAGTAAATTCTCTATAAACGCGAACGCCTCGGGGGGATTTCTTCGCATTTTTCGATCGTGGTCCTACGTTTTTCGAGCTTCAAAGGCCGAGCCGAACGTAGAGAAGGACAGCGCGTGTAAAGCGAGACCACGCGCGGGCCTTTGAATTGTGCCGGCGACTCCGACTCTCCGCGTCTCTTTCTTTTCTATACGCGCTATCCTTCCTTGCGCCCGAAACGTTCATCGTCATTTAAACCACTACAGTTTAAATACCATCGAAGGAAAACTATCGAATTGAAGCGTTTACATCCGTCAGGAAAAGACACACTTTTTGTAGTTTTTGAACTGTTTTAAGTAATATACTTAAGATTTATTTAAGATTTATTTAATTTTGTTTCTTATCAAAAAATTTTAATGGAGCGAGCGACGCGCGTGACTTGACACGGTGTTCGGTTTTGCGACATGATCGGTCGTAGTTCATCACGTCTTTATATTTGCGAAATCGAACGTTACTGCCGGGAAACCGGACGACGCACGACCACTGTACTCTTATGTTCTAAAGTTACTTCATATGTATATACCGCCAATTAAACCACTAAATTCAGTTTAAATTAGGTCGTGTTTGGTATCATTTTAATCAGAAAAATGCCAGAAATAAGGTAGTGAATGTCCCATAACAGTATCATGGAAAATAAGGAAGATAGACTGTTGGTGTAACGTTATGATGTCTCACGGGCCTTTGAACTGTGCCGGCGCGCTGCGACTCTGCGTCTCTTTTTTTTACATGCGCTATCCTTCCTTGCGCCCGAAACTTTCATTGTCAATTAAACCACCAAATTCAGTTCAAATTAGATCGTGTTTGGTATCATTGTAATCAGAAAAATGCCAGAAATAAGGTAGTGAAAGTCCCATAACAGTATCATGGAAAATAAAGAAGATAGACTGTTGATGTAACGTTATGATGACTCACGGGCGTTTGAACTGTGCCGACGACTGCGACTCTCCGCGTCGCGTTAGTAGTGGTTCACACCGATATACCGAGCCGAGATCTGTGTGCTAAGTTGGAGGGGATATTTCTTTCGCGTTTATCGTGAAGAGATTTTCGCGTTTATAGAGAATTTACTGTATTCGGGTAGCGAATGTTGCAAACTTTCGGGACCCCGACTCAACCCGACCCGACTACCACTTCGGGTGCCCGGACTTTATAAACCCGAACAAATTTCCCGACCCGACCCGAACCCGAAATTTTGGGTACTCGCACACCCCTAGTAAACAGTTAAGAACGACGCTGTTTCTCGAATTTTTATGTACCCACAATTTGTTAAGTACACTTTTTATGCAGCCGTTTATTGCGCCTCGTATATGCGACTATCGTCAAGTAGCAAATGCACCAGAGGGTCGGACCTGAAGCTGAAGCGTCATGGTAACCTGGAACAAACAGGAATTGTCCAGGATACGATTCAGCAAGTAACAATTCGTGAGAATGATTGTAGGGCATAGAAATGTGTGTATAAGAGGGAATAAAAGTTGACATTTCCATTGTATCATACTTTTTCGTTGTTCTTAACAAACTTCCATCATTGTTGCACCGGCGAACGAGCACAGATCTTTTGACACATCTTAGAATTAAACGAACTGTTGAGAGAATCTTATTGATCCTTCAGTTGTTTCACGTCTTCGTCACCGAGTAGTTGACTTTACGTTCTCACGTCGTTATGGTTGTGTTCATTTACTTGAACAGCTCGACAATGTCTACGTAGACGTCGGGAATTGTCACCGAGAAATTTCCACAAAAGAGGAAACAATGAAAGAAAACGAAGGGAATATCGTCGTCGCTCGTATTTCAGATTAAAATCCAATTTTAATATTACTGCGGCTGCTGATGTAATTAATCGATCCCGAAGAACGGAAGACAACCATTACAACGAGGTACAACCGTTGAAATTTTCAACGGACACAGAGTAGCATGAATAAAATATGGCGCCGAGCTGTGAACGGACGACACTTGAAATCTTCTATGCAGACATTCTTCGTCATCACACGAAATGGACGTGTTTCAAAAGAACTATAATACTTATTACCTCATGTTACGCTTCACAGGACTCTGGCCCTATGACGAGTCCATCTTTCCAAAGATTCAGAGAACCGTTTTCTCGATATTCACAGTCTGCTGTATACTACTTCAGGTGGTCAATATATTTATCGTGTAATTAAACGTTCTTTCGTTTCTGTGGCAAAAGCATCAAGCATGATTAAATCCAGCGTCATTATATTCGTAGAATATAACGGAGGCTTGTGTCGAGTTTTAATTGGACCTCGTTGTGCACCGTGTTCAGTGCGAGACAGTGAGATTTTTTGTGGAGAAGAGTGTGTGTGAGAGAGAGAACGGGAAAACAATTTCGGATAATTATTTACAAAAGCACTGCGTACTCTGATTTTGATCAAATTTAAATATGTTATGCAGCAACACATTCTAAACAACTTTTTCCTTTTCCAATATAGGGGAGTCGCTTTTAGTTTTTGAGATATTTGCAAAAAACTGTCGCGAATACTCTATTGAATTTTTCGTATTCTTGCACGCTCCGCAGCAACGTAAGCCTGTTCCGGTGCGCCGTTTGTTTACATTTTGACGCTGTAGAGATGAGGGAGAAACCAGGGAGGCGGAAAGGGCCGGCCTGACACCACACACACCCACTCAGTGTTTCACACGCACCCAGTGTTTCTAAATTATACTCTAGATTCTTACGTATTTTGATGTGCTGATTACGAATACAATAGTGAAAATTGGTGCAAATGTTAACTTCATAACGGAAACCTTCTTTTGAGAAACACTGGATGCATGTGAAACACTGTATTAGGACTGGGTTAGAACTGGATTACGACTGAGTTAGGATGTATGCTGTATTGGTCTCAGTTGATTTAATATTGTATAATGTGAGAACCTTTTTAGAAACACTGGGTCCGTGTTAAGCACTGGGTGGGTGCGTGTGTGGTATTGTTGCTTCTCATCTCCACAATGTGTTTACAAACAAAAAATAAACAAATGGGTGCGTGAACAGGCTTACGTTGCTGCGGAGCGTGCAAGAATACGAAAAATTCAATAGAGTATTCGCGACAGTTTTTTGCAAATATCTCCAAAACTAAAAGCGACCCCCCTATATTGGAAAAGGAAAAAGTTGTTCAAAATGTCAAAATCTATAACATATTTAAATTTGATCAAAATCGGAGTACGCAGTGCTTTTGTAAATAATTACCCAATTTCGATTGTCGGCTTCGTTTCTTTCGCGGAATTAAAATTTTCAAGCATTATATTTCTTCTAGGTGAGCACAATACGACAGGTAGAAATGTCGTTGAACAATATCCTCACATTATTATCGTACACTTGCCCCATGTTATTGTACTGGTTACGGTACCTTGGCTTTGCCACCGTTTTTCCACTAGTGAGTACGAAAAATCGACTCCGTCGATTCGGCCCCACTAAATGGAGAATTTAATCGCACAATCGTTGTAGCCTGTAAATTACAAATCTAACTGTCGCAGGTGAAGACTATTGTGCAGAGCATACAGGACAATTGTATCGCGATTCAGAACCCGGTGGAGGCGAAGATACTAGCCAAATATATTGAGAAAACGAGGCGCATCATTTTCATGTTTCTTGGTAAGAATTCAAGAGTATTTCTCGACCATTCGATTTTTACGAAATACTCGATTCTGATAGCACTTTCAATTCTTCCGAAGGCTAAACTTCCGAAGATGTCCATGCTCAGAATTGAATAAAATTTTTAGAATAGGTTCCGTTTTGACTAAAATGATCTCGATCCATTCCGATAGACCTAACCCAGCTCTAACACGGTCTATCCCTACAAAAAATGTTTGTCGGTAAGGTAGAGAGCAACATTGAAATGGTAAACATTTTTTTTCCAGTCGCCAAAAATCCTTCTGACAATCATCATTTTAGGTAAAATGGAATCTATTTCCAAAATTTCATCCAATTCTGAGCATGGACGTCTTCGGAAGTTCAGCCCCTTCGAACACGCAGTTGAGAGAAACAATGCCAGGAATACGCTTTCGTAATAATCGTATAAATTGATTTTGCTTCTTCTTGGCTACATGAGGCACGATTTCGAATTATAGGTTTGTCAATTGTGGGAATGTCTTTCATAGCGCTTAGGGTACTAACCCCGACTATACGCCGATCAAAATATCAATTATATTCCCTTCGATTCTACGGATTCTTTTACTCCGAGCAAAGCAAGCTGGCTGACTGGGCGAGTCTACATGTGACACTGACAAGCGCAATTGGTTTATTAACAATTGCGTGCACGGAAGGTTTCCTCGCGGTGTTTTCATTATATTTGTGCGGTCTGTTCGAAATTGTCGGGTACGTCCAAAGGAATTAGAGAAGTATGCATGCAAATAATGACCGCAACACGATATCCAGTTCTGTTATACTTCCACTAGTAGTTTATTACTTTGGTGCCTGCTTCTTAGTTGTTACAGGTCATGCTTCATGAACGAAATTAAACACAGTAACAATAACAGTAATAAAAATAATGAGGAACATCAAGTTTTTAATATACCACTTCATAGAATCCTTCTGCTCGGAAGTACATTATACAGGGTGTCCCAAAAATTTTGTACTTCCTTGAGATGATTCCTGAGATCATCCGGAGTAACTTTTTCCTTTGCGGAAATCTTCTCCGAGGCTTCGTTTAGGAGTTATTCACGAAAAACACGGACCAATTAAAGCGCGACTGGGCGTTGGCCGGGGCGGAGACTGTTCGTAGTAGCCGCGTTGTGATTGGTCCGTGTTTTTCGTTGATAACTTCTTAACGAGACCTCGGAGAAGATTTTCGCAAAGGAGAAAGTTACTTCAAATGACTTCAGGAATCAGCGCCTTCAAGTGCAACATTTTTGGGACAGTCTTTTATGAATCACGTGGATTTAATGATACAAAATCCATTAAACACTAATGTACGGAGCTGGTAACCATCTGTCGTAAAGTTTAAGCGGCTCAACTGATAGAGGTACAAGTGTCTGGAGCTCCTAACGTCTTGCTTATCGAATGTCGAGTAGTTTCTGCAGTTAGAGTTGCCGACGGACATATATATCGTTGTACAGTAAATCCTCTATAGTCGCAAAAGCCTCGAGGAGGTTTGTTTGCAAAGTTCGTTGACCGATACCATTTTTTTGAGCTTCAAAGACCGAGCTGAACGTAGAAAAGGACAGCTATGTAAAGAGAGACCGCGCGCGGAACTTTCATCGTCGATTAAACCACTAAATACGGTTGAAATCATATCGTGTTTGGTCTTATTTTAATAAGAAAAATGCCACAAATATATTGGTGAAAGTTTCATAAAAAAATAAGTAATAATCAAAAAATTGTTATATTGGTATTACATTGTGAGGACGCGCGGGCTTTGGACTGTGCCGGCGACTGCGACTCTCCGCGTCGCATTAGGGTGCGTTTATACCGAGGTGCACACGGGACTTTTCCCGTGTGGTTGAAGCACGCGGGATCGAAATCGGGTCATAAACGAGCGTGTTGACGGGCCCGCTGTGCCTCCGCTGTGCGTGGCACAAAAACAAGGTCTCTACGGCTTCACGGTTCGTTTAGGTAAACTAACTATAGCTTTCCTTTAAGGCGGTGGGATATCTTCGGATTGTAAGTAGCAAATAACTAGAATCTTACTAGAAAAATTGGATTTGCGAATTTTCGCTTTATGTCCGTATACGAGCAAACACACCATCTAAAAATTTCATACGGCACACAGTGAGCAATTTGGACGAAATCTGTGTCAAAATGAAAGAACTTCCTCCTTATTTTTGCTATATTCTGCAAAGTTTCAGCTTTAATTTGAAAAAAATTTCATCGCTCTATATCTCATTTCTAATAGAAAGTTCTTTGATTTTGGCACAGATTTCGTCCAAATTGCCCACTGCGCGGCAGACATGAGATGTGAAACACTCCAGTAACCACAAACAGCTGTTAGGTTTGAATTGTTTGTTATTTCGGGTCCATAAGATTGCTGAATATTCTTTAGGGCAGCGTTTGTCCTAAAATTGCAACTTTCACATTGGGAAAAAACAGAACGCGGGGAAGGAGTACGCGAGATGTCGTTTATTTTACCTAAATTGTTGTTGGGGTGTCGTACACTCCGAGTGTGCAGTGCACAGGTTAATACCGTCCATAGTAACAATCCGAAGATATCCCACCGCCTTAAAGGAAAACTATCGGTAGTTTACCTAAACGAACCGTGAAGCCGTAGAGACCTTTTTTTGTGCCACGCACAGCGAGGGCACAGCGGGCCCGTCAACACGCTCGAAATTTATGACCCGATTTCGAGCCCGCGTGCTTCAACCCGCAGGAAAAGTCCCGCGTGCACCTCGGTATAAACGCACCCTTAGTGGTGACTCACGCACCGATATTCCCGAGCCGAGATCAGATTACTACAGTGGAGGGGATTTATTTTGCATTGATCGTGTACGACCTTTTTGCGACTATAGAGGATATACTGTATTTTCTCCGGCACCTCTGGAAATATTCCATGTGCTCTGTAAACTGTGGTGCCCAAGGTGGTTCGTAACCCAACTTATAAAAACTGTAGGTCCCGTCGCTAATGACCATAGCAGTTGATGCGACGTTAAATAAATAATGATGATGATGATGTATGTTCTCGGTCCAGTTATCGGATGCGACAGACAGTCAACAACGCGGCTAAGTTGATCGGATCGAAGGAGATAGACATCGGCCCCGCGATGGAGGTGCACCAAACAGCTTTTAAGTTTGTACTTTTACGTAGATATTACCGCAGCATTGTTTATCGCATATGAAATGATTGTATTTATGAACTTCTGACCAAAGACTCGCTCAATCCGCGGAGAAGGCCATGATGCTCTCGTACTTGTTAGCGATCGTGGTGGTTATTGTCTCGTTTGCTGTGAACTTGTATCGCGTGAGTATCGCCAGCAATTCAAGTCGAACGGAATCCCGTACAATTCTCGCTTCAGGCTTCTCTGTTGATGTTGGAGATGAACCAACTGGATGAAACGATCATGTCTTTCCTGGTGGTCCTGACGCATCTCGTTGTCATGTTCCTAAATAATTACAGCGGCCAGCAGCTCGCCAACATTAGCGTCAACGTCTTCAATGAAACGTGCGTCTAGATCTCCATTAGATAGATGTTTCCCATTGAAATCGAATGATCAGAAAATAACGAAACAGATACAACTCGATGTGGTACTGCATACCACCGAGATCCCAGAAACTGTTACTGCTCGTATTGATGAAAACCGCGAACGAACTGAAGTTCAATCTTGCTGGGTTGTTCAGTCCGTGTTACGAGGGCTTTACGATGGTAATTATTAAGTTTATATTAGGTTGGAACGAAAGTTTTTTCGTTGCGTGTTTTAAATAAAAATATAGAGATAAAATTAAGGTATTTATTCACAGGTTTATTGAATAACATGATAAGTCGCCTAAAAAAATGGCGAAGAGTAGTAGAAGAGAATGGAAAATATGTTATTGAACAAATCTATGTATAAATATCCTAATTTTATCTTTGAGTTTTAACACTGAACCTACCGAGTCCTAAAAGTAACTGGAACATGCTCCCTTATAAAAATGGCAAGATTAATTTAATTTAGACTTTGTGCGGCTCCTATTGTAATACAGTAAATCCTCTATGGACGCGACAGCTCGGGGGGATTTGGTCGCATCTATCGTATAGGGTGGCTATTTTTTATCTCCAAAAGCCGACCTGAATATAGGGAAGGACAGCACGTGTAAAGAGAGACCACGCACGGGCCTTTGAACAGTGCCGGCGACGGCAACTGTTCGCGTCTCTTTCTTTTCTATACGCTGTCCTGAAATTATATCTTGTTTGGTATCATTTTGCATTGGAAAAATGCCACGATATGTTGGTGAAGGTTCCATAAAAAAATAATGAAAAATAAAGATGATTAAATATTGGTGTTACATTGTGATGACGCACGGGCGTTTGAACTGTGCCGGCGACTGCGACTCTCCGCGTCGCGTTAGTAGTGTTTCATACCGATATACCGAGCCGAGATCAGATTACTAAGTTGGGTGGGATATTCTTGGTCGCATCTATCGTATAGAAATTATTGCGTCTATAGACGATGTTAAAATTGAGATGGAATTTTAAATAATTATATAAATTAGAAAATTTATATTAAATTTATGAGGAAAGTTTGTACGTGCTCTATTAAAGACATCTTTGGCGACTGTAAAGATGTGTTGTTGGAAACGAAAAGGAAGGGAGCGTTTCGTCCTAGGCCCGCTAGAGCACTCATCGGTAAGGCTATCTAGCGGGCCCTACCTTAGACGCTGGGATATTGGAAGGCGGTTGAGGACGGCATTGTATACAGTAAAAGCTCCTTCGTTGTCCAAAGGCCGGGGGTTTGAGCGGCAACGATCGTGCCCGGACACTATTTTTGATTTATGACTGCGTCTAGATATCGCGCCGAGCGAGACTTCAGTAGAGAGCCGAACATAGAGAAGGACAGAATGATATACGGACGCGTGACCGAAGCGTGTCGCCGTCGCACAGTGTGTCGAGTATACGGGAATTCGGGAAAAAAGTCATAACTCTTAAACTATGCAATTTTCGAGTAAAGTACCTTAATACTTTTTGAAATAAAATGCAAAGACGAATCGATTGGTATAAAAAAATTTTTTTTTAAATTGTGATGACCTTGTTTCTTATGTCTTTTATTGCATAAAAAGCAGTTTACAATTTTAACGAAAATTTAAAAAAAAGTACTATACTGTATACATTACTTATTTAAATCTTCACAAGGAGGAATTAAAACTTAGGAATCCTTAAGAGAATTCCTTTATTTTACCTAGAAATAAATAAAATGAATAAATTAATTAATTAATCAATTAACATAGATAATATGTTATTAAATAATATGTGTACGTACTATACTACTTCAGCTTCACTATCATCAGAACAAGTGTCTGGGTTGGAATTTGATAAGTGGGATGTTTCATTTAATAATAAATAGTCTTTTATATCTGCGAAATCCTTTTTTTCTTTTTTCGTATGTTTTTTTTATAATAGGCAATAATTGGATCCGACTCCAGTAGAAGATGATTTAATAGGTCTTTATGTGAATTTTCTCTTGATGTCTTGCGGGTATTATGTTCCCGATAATATTTTATATTTTTATGTTGAGCCTCTAGAGCTTCTTCGGATAACATTTGTATATATTTATGCACTTAAGATCGACCGTCATATCAAGTCTAATGTGCTTTAAATTAATATAATACAAAATCTCAAAGGAACCTTTTGGTACTTTCTTTAATACTGAATTGAAAGATTGTAAATATTTAAACAATTTTGAAACTAAATATATAATTTATAAGAATAAAATTGATCACATATGTAAGTACTTATCAAATAGCATGCTTCTAAAAGAATTGCAACAAATTTCTTCGAAAGACTACGCAGAAAGCCGCCGAGCGCGAGCGTCTTAATATGGTTTTTTATTATTTTCTCCGCTTGAGCAAATGTGAGCAGATTTTAACCAACGCAAAATTAAAGTTTAATATGCCACCAATTACTGTACAAAAATTCACGGGGTTACATCAGGGTACTTTTTTGAAAACTCTAATCAAAGTTGGTAAATGTTAAACATAAAAAATTAAGACAAATTGCGATTATTTAAAAAAAAAATTTGGGAGATTGAATGTCTAATAATGCTAAACACACCCTGTAAAAATCAAATTAAAAAACCAAATAGCTTGCGAGGGACGCATGTTTTAAAAAATGCACGGAATTTGACAGTGAAGTTTCAGCCTCAATTTTCTCAACAAATTGATTTATTCAGTTAAAATTGAAGGCAGTTTTAGAAACTACGATTACTACTGATTAAAATGATACCAAACACGATAGAATTTGTCCCATATTTACTCTACGCGTGATGCATAATTTATAATTTATCATATATTTAACACATGCTATATATAGCATATGTTTAAATAAACAACTTAACATCTCGAAAATATGTTCTCAAAGAATTAGACTTGAATTTTGAAAATTAACGGAGTTACAGCACGTAGGAGCACAGCGCGACCTGCGCTGTAGGCACGATCGTTGTCCAGCGCCTATGTTTTGACATGAATTTGACCTCTTCGTACAAGACGACGGCTAGTTTTGCATTTTTATTAATTCATTTTCGATTCAATTAGACTTTATTGAAACGACTACTTAAATTTTGAACGACTAATTATACATATCTACATATATACAATCGAAAAAGAATAAGAAAAATAATCACTAGAAACTTATTAATAAAAGTGTTAGCATCGCATTGGTATTTGAAACATTACAGTTTTTCTTTTTTTCACTCGCTATCCTTTTCCATGTCCTACAGTACTCCATAACCGTCAATGAAACCACTAAATAAAGTTGAAATTATACCGTGTTTGGTATCATTTTAATCAGAAAAATGCCAGAAATAAGTTAGTGAAAGTCCCATAAAAAATAATGCAAATTAAGAAGTTGGAGTATTCGATTCACTCGAGTCAATGTTGTGGTGTTCACACTGATATACCCGAGCCGACATCATTCGTCGCCGCCCTGCGGAACGACTCGGCGTTGACAGGCAGTGGAGTGGGTTGGCACTGGACAACGATCGTGCCCACGATTCAGGACAACGAAGGAGCTTTTACTGTATAGGGATTGATGACGGATCAAGTAGTAGCAAGAAAGGTCTTTGACTATCTGTCAATCTCGCCAGACATCTATACAATAGTTTCTTATCAATTAATTGTTACTATTTCAATAAGTGTAAAATAAAACATCTGGAACCAGTCATTTTGACCAGTGGTGGTAGGTTTAGTGTTAATTTAAAAACGCTACGAACTTTCGTTCCAACCCAATACTTAGCGACACTCCTCAGTGGACTAGTTTCAGGCTGAACAAGTGTCTGTTTCAGATGATGAGCTCGTCCTTCTCGTACTTCACTGTTCTTTATTCTGTCTAAAGGACAGTAAGTCCACGACTTACGCGGTTCATTCGTTCCAGCGCTTTCTGTGTCGAATAATGCCTTAATACGATCTGCTTTGTATTCAATATGTACCATATGTATGTACTGATTTGAGAGGAAAATTCAAATAAACCAACCACGTTCATGGAGAATTTATCACTCATTAATAGCCGATACAGAGAGGAAAGCAATGTTCGCCTTCTAGGAGCTTCGTCTGTAATGTATTACGTTCGTTCAGGTCTAAGTATCCGCGTAAGTCGAGGACTTACTGTACAGCACAATCAGTAAAACCGTGGGTCACGTAATTTTTCGTAAGAGCCAACTTCGAGTGACTTCACTTCACAAACTAGGAAATTTCTACAATGTCCACGCGGACATTGAGAATTCTCAGTGAAGAGTGCAATTCTACTAATTCTCTACGCAAAGAAGAAGAAACAGAGGAGAACGAAGGAAATATCGTCGTCGCTCGTCTTTCCAGAATATAAAGATTAAAATTCAATTTTAATATTTCTGCGGCTGCTGATGTAATGAATCGATTCCGAAGAACGGAAGACAACAATTTCAACGAAGTACAGTCTTCCCCTATGGACAAGCCAGCCGACGGAAATTTCCAACGGAAACAGAGTAGCATGAATAAAATATGGTGCCGAGCTGTGAACGGACGACACTTGAAATCTTCTATGCAGACATTCTTCGCCATCACACGAAATGGACGTGTTTCAAAAGAACTATAATACTTATTACCTCGTGCTACGTTTAACTGGACTCTGGCCCTTCGACGAGTCCATCTTTCCAAAGATTCAGAGAATCGTCTTCTCGATATTCACGCTCTGCTGTATACTGATACAGGTGATCGATATATTTATCGTATAATTAAACGTTCTTTTATTTCCTGTGGCCGGGTGGTTTCGTTTCATTATCTTCGTAGAACATATCGGAGGCTTGTGTCGAGTTTTAATTGGACATTTTTCTATTTTTACTTGTGTTCGTGGTGTGCCGTGTTCATTGCGAGGCAACAATGCCCCTAAAATGATTATTAGGTCCTCGGTTTTAACAAAATATGCTGCGTCAATTTCGATCGACTTTTTAATTTCTCTCGCTCCTTTTTCTCACGTTCGACACGAACGGGAAATGTTACTGAAAAATGGAACGCTATTCTCTCCAGATGAGTACGCTACATCATGTAAAAATGACGTTGGGCAATATACTCACGATGTTATCGTATACCTGTCCGATGTTATTGTACCTTTTACGGTACCTCGGTTTCGCCGCCAATTTCGCATTAGTAAGTACAGAGTCTCGCTTGCGCAAATGAATTTGTCGCTTGCCGATCACAAGCCTGATTATCACGATGTGGCTGTAGGTGAAAAATTTCCTGCAAGACCTACAGAATGACTGTACCGCGATTCAGAGCCCAGTCGAGCGGAAGATATTAACGAAACATATGGAGAAAACGAGGCGCATTTTTCTGCTCTTTCTTGGTGAGAATAATAATTAACACTAAATCTACCAAGTGTTAAAGGTACTGGCAAATATTGCCTTATAAAAATGGCAAATCTACATTTGTGGAGATTGTCTACAGGGTGCCCAAAATTCCTTCAACAGCCGGAAATGGGAGGATCCTGAGATCATTCGAAGCAACATTTTCCTTTGCAAAAATGTTATCCGCGGCTTTGTTTAGGAGTTATTAACGAAAAACACGGACCAATCAAAGCGCGACCTAGACGCGAGTTGACACAGTCGACCAATAGACAGTTGGCGCGCCGGGCCGACTGTGCAAACTCGCGTCTAGGTCGCGCTCTGATTGGTCCCTGTTTTTCGTTAATAACTCCTAAACAAAGCCGCGGATAACATTTTTGCAAAGGAAAATGTTGCTTCGAATGATCTCAGGAACCTCCCATTTTCGGCTGTTGAAGGAATTTTGGGACACCCTGTATAATTTTCAATAGAATGGATGCTTGGACAGGAGAAATCATTCCATTATTTCCCGTAAATGAATTTTCATAATTTCAATAAGTGGAAAATATAAAACCGGTCATTTGCCCGTGGTAGGTTTAGTGTTAACACATATCACGAAGCAATTGAAGTTTGACCAGCTACATCATTCAATCGGAATACACGTGTCCTTTTTAACTGAAGGATAATCACGGATTCCAGGTGTGTCAATGTTGGGCATCGTCTTTGTGAGTGTTATTATAGTTATTCCCACGATACTGCGCTCAAAATACCAACTGTACTCCCTTCGATCCTTCGGATTCTTCTACTCTGAGCGAAGCAGACAGACCGACTGGGCGAGCATACATCTGACAGGGACGACCGTAATCGGTTTATTAACGGTTGCGTGCACGGAAGGATCGCTGGCAGTGTTTTCATTGTACCTATGCGGATTGTTCGAAATTGTTGGGTACGGTATAAAATTCTATCGATCGATTGGACGACTTATCGATATATTAGGTTCGCAAGAAAGTAATTTCGGTACTTCAAGTTGAAATAAAACCGAATTTCTTTATTCAAAATATGAACTTTAATCAATAATATATTTTCTTATTTATTCTTTTTGGCAAAAGATCATCGAACAAAACGGGAATATATATCTTATCCATTAAAGTACATTGCTCGAATAAAAAAAGTCGGTCTCTGTCTCACCTTAGAATACCGAAATTACTTTCTTGCCAACCCATTGCTTCTCTTGGTCCAGTTATCGATTGCGAGGAGCGATCGACAACGCTCACTTGATCACCTCAAAGGAGATAGACATCGGCCCCGCGATGGAGATGCACCAAAGAGCTTTGAAGTTGGTACCTTTATTATCATTACTGCAGCATTGTTAATCGTCTATCAAATCACTGTTTTATTTCGTGTGCTATTCATCTCGCGCCCGTGAACGTGAACTCCTGACCAAAGACTCGCTCAATCTGTAGGGAACAGCATGCTGGTCTCGTATTTATTAGCGATCATGGTGGTTATTGTCTCGTTCTCCGTGAATATGTATCGTGTGAGTATCGCCAGCGATTCAAGTAACGGGGGGAACTCTGTACAATTCTCGCTTTGCGACAGGCGTCTCTGTTGATGCTGGAGAGGACGCAACTGGATGAGACAATGTTTGTGATCCTGGTAGTCCTGACGCATCTCGTTGTGATGTTCCTAAATAATTACAGCGGCCAGCAGCTCGCTAATATTAGCGTAAACGTCTTCAACGAAACGTAAGTCCAGATCTCTATTAGACATTCTCGTACAACAGAGTCGGTCAAACTGCCGCTTGAAACTTTTATCATTTTTCTCCGGCTAAACTTCCGAAGACGTCCATACTCAGAATTGAATAAAATCTTGAGAATAGGTTCCTTCTCGACTAAAATGATGATTGTCAGAAGGACTTTTGGCGACTCAAAAAAATTCTTTACCATTTTAATGTCTCTCTCTACCTTACCGACAAAGTCGTAGGCGGTCCACACGGTTACCAAACTTTTTTTTTCAAAAAATGTCCCACGATTTATTATTAAACTAACTCCACTTCCAGATTAACAACAACATCAGTCATCTAACCAAACCTAGTAGTAGTAGTAGTAGTAGTCGTGTTATTGCCGGGGAGCGGCGGGTCGGCCGCCCCTCGCTTCCTTAGGGCACACCGGATTTTTCATCACCAGTATCACAATTGGCGCTGCCGGCACTCGGCCCTTTTGCGGGTTGCATTTATCCACGTTTTCCAGCCGTTCCCTCTGTTTTATTCGACCCGGGCCATTTTCAGGGTCGTCGACTTACTAGACGGGTCGGTAATCATTGATGAGACGGGCCATGCTACCTAATTTTTGTCAGTTTTTGAGCTGTTTTACGGCTCGGTATGAACGTCGGGCCCCCTCACCTTCAGACCTGCAGGCTGTCTCGCCTGCCCTTTCAGACTCCTCCCACTTCACCATATTTTCATGTCGAATGTGTCAAGTGTTTGAAGCCCGTCCCTATTCTGTTTCCGGATAGTCCAGAAACCTGCCCACACCCTCCCCTAGGGCTAGACCCTCCGCCTGTGCTATGAGTCTAGTGGGAGTACAAATGCAAAGGACCGCGTATTATTTCACCATTGGGAAGAAGTTACTGCTACGTCGGATCCAATCCGACTTCATCGAAATCTCGGCTGGACCGAGATATCAATTCCGTTCGGTCTTCACCTGCCGACCTACTTCGCGATGGGGTTGAGAAGGAAGGGTTCACCAACTTCACCGAAATCTGTCTCCTGAGAGATTTTGATATCAGGTTCATCGGGATCTTCTTTCTTGGGTGGGCTTGACACATCCTAGAAAATATGGCTGATTGTTCGGATGTGACCACCATCCTCGGTTCTGGTCGGTGTTCAGCTATTAGCTCCGTCCACCCGGCCTTTCCCTTAAAGGTTTCTAATTGATGTGCCGTTTTGCGTTTTTGATTCCGTTTTTTGGTAGGGCCCATGCCCAGTTTCCTCAGTAGTACCATTTGTTCGCTGACCACCCCCTTCCTTGCTCTATCCCCCAAACAGAGGAGATAGAGCCGGCGGGTACCCTTATGATGCGGGATGGCCATCTTGGGCTCCCAACAGTTCACCGATTCCCTGGATAAAGGGGAAATCGTTGCCATTATTGGTTGCCCCATGACCCCTAGCCAAACCTAACTCAGACTAATGTCAATTCGTCCAGACCTAACCCAGACCTTTTTTTGTTTAAGGGCGGTGGGGAAATGCCATTTCGCACATCCCCCGAAGATGGAGGTTGGGGGGTAGGTGTGGGGTTTTTTTTAAGTTTAAGGAACGTTAGGAAAAAATGCATTAACGCCCTAACATCCCTCCTAAAGATGAGGATCGGTGGGAAAGTGTAGTAAAAAATTTTTTTTCGAGTCGCCGAAAATCCTTTCGACAATCATCATTTTAGTCGAAAAGGAACCTTTTCCCAAAATTTTATCCAATTCTCGGCATGGACGTCTTCGTAAGTTCAGCCCGAAATTCTTTTCTGATTGTGGAAAAAAAAGAATGATGACTATATAATTGATTAATATGATATTCTTGAAAATGTAGCAATTGAATTTTATTTTCAAATCGAGCACGAACTTATGACACAATATTACGTTGAGGTTTGAGGTTCGAAAAAATTAGCTCGAAGGTCTGCGGTCCACGAAAATAATGAAATTGTTGAACTAAACAGATACAACTCGATGTGGTACACCATGCCCCCGAAGTCGCAGAAACTATTGTTGCTCGTATTGATGAAGAGCGCGACTGAAGTGCAATTTAACCTAGCCGGTCTGTTCAAGCCGTGCTACCAAGGATTCACAACGGTAATTGAATCGAGTTCGTTCTCTTCGTTCGACAAGTCTCGGACTGGACGAACGTCTGTTTCAGATGATGAGCTCGTCGTTTTCGTACTTCACTGTTCTCTATTCGGTCTAGCTGAATATTTAGAAACGATGATCTTGTTAGTAGTCGCCAGCGAGGATTAGCATTCAAAGACTTCAAGTGTAACGTATTTGGAAATCTGTAGACAGAACTGTTGCGTCATTCTCGAAGGTAATGTGTAATTTCTTTCTTCAGTAATTTATATGATCACTAGGCCTTCAATTACTCGAACTCCACTTTCCACGTAACCGGATACGTGTGTGGAACTTTACATCACTCCAACATAAAGAAATGTTTATTCAATGACATAACTACTTTAACGCTAAATAAATATTCGCTGGTGCGGTCGACACCTTTGTTTGCGCTTGAAACACTAAATTTCAGGTTTTTAGATTGTAAAACGTTAAAGTGCCGATTGTTTAATCTTCAAACCGGCGTTCCTTTGATCGAAATTTCAAATCGGAGATCAAGAATAGTCCGCCGTTGCTAGATTCGACGAATGGAGCGGTTAATTAGCGCGTTCGAACCCGATGACGCAACCGTTGCGTCATCTGCCATATAGCGGCCGAAAGTACGATGACATAACTATGCCATAAGGCCTCGGGAACGAATATTGAATCATTATTGCAATTAAATAGCAAAAGAAATTGCGTAGATACAACTCTGTAAAGTCCTGGTCTAGAAAAAGGGAACTGCACGATCTAAGAAAAACAAGTATCCTCATTACCGCGGACCTGAAGGTTTTTCTTAGATCGAGGCTTCACTGTAGTTGCATTTACATGTACATGAACACGAACATGATTGTGTAGTAAGGAGTCGTTGTTGTTTACAGCCACAAGATGAGAAATATTATATGTTCATCAAACGGCACACAGCGAGGACTCAATCTTCCGAGGAACAATGATACACGTACAATAAACTTTGCGGATCGATTTATAACGATGTCGCGAGATCGGGAGTGTTTGTAGAGATGATAAAGCAGAACGCCATATGACTAACTTGTGTGAAATTTATCATACTGCATCCTTATCCAATAGACGCAAACCCAAAAGACTGTACAAATGATTTCGATAAGTTGCAAATATGATAATTGTATTCTCAAAATCGTCTAATATTTCTTGCCTACTGATCCACTGTTTGAAACATCATTTTGAGAACAAAATGTGAACGTACCTGTCGTGTTGCAGGGGCGAATCCCGATCTAGAATGATTTTGTAGAATGCCATGCTCGTCTTGCAGAGCCAAAGCACGTCTGCCTTGACTTCGCCGGCTCTATAAATTGCACAGTAACATATTCTACACTTTTTCCTTCAGCGGGACGAGAGGAAATAAAGCAATTGTCATTGAAACATCTCTCATTCTCATTTAATTGATTGTATGTCTTCCGGCGGAAGTTACCCATGAATTCTGTAGAGGCGACAGAACAATCAATATAAAAGCGAGATGGAATGAATAATATACATTGCCGAGGTGTTGTCGAACGTTTTCGCGTGGCATACACTCTGCGCGCAGTCATTGTAGACCTGCGATCGAGAAAAATGGCCGTGATCGAGAAAGAGTACAAGACCTATTGCTTCTTGCTTCGACTGATGGCCCTGTGGCCATTCGAGAACTCTCCAGGCGCGAAAATTCGGAGAATATTGGTGCCTATGATTCCATTGACCAGCATTATCATTCAGGTACTTAACTGCAGTATTCTTAGGGGTTGTGTACTCTGTTTTATTTTCACGAATTTTTTTTAGCGGAACTGTCGAATATTTTTTCTTTAATTTTTGCGCACGTATTCGTGGGTATTCGAAGTACACGTGTCATTTTTTTCCCAAGTAGAAACAGTGAAAATTACACGAGATATGAATTTTTGTACAGTTACCGAGCAACTTCTTTTCAGATCTCACTGATCCCCTCGGAGGTCACGTTCAAGAATATACTTATGGTACTGACGTTCGGTTTACCAATGTTCTTGTTCTTCTGCCGATACATCGGCATAATCTATACGTTTCCAACTGTAAGTGAAAAACGAGGAAGTCGCTTATGAATCACGCTCGCAAGATCTTATGGTGTGTTACGTGGTTGTGTGACTTCTGTGTGACTTCAGATCAGATTTATTTTCGAAAATTTGCAATCCGACTACAATATGCTGCAAAATCCGATCGAAGTGGAGATATTGTTGAAACGCGCATATAGTTCGAGACGCGTCGTCCACGCGTTTGTGTGTAAGAATCATTGTTTCAATGACAATCTAATGTTAAATTGTATGACTATTACTATTACCGTCGAGACGCACCGCGTCTTCGAAATTTCGCATTTCCCTCGACTGACTATACAGGACGATTCCAGACGTGATTTTAAGCATAATTTTCCTTTGCCGTTTCGCGCTAAGGCGTTTCGTTCTCGAGTTATCAACGAAAGAATCGCGGCAGCCCGCGCGGAGCGTAGCGTCAGCGCCGCGCTGTCGTCGAGTCATGAACAATAGAAATTAATTTTAGCATTGATTAATTTCTTGCTTGACGCACAGCGACTGTCGTGAATTTCAGGTATTGCAATCGGAGCGACCGTGTACGGACACGTTATCATTTGCGGTCCCATACTACTCGATTTTCTGAAGCCCCTGAACGAGACCAGACCCCACGTGTTACACTCGTTCGGATTTTTCGTTCAGGAAAGACTGTCCGTCTATTTGGTGTCGTTGTCCTTGTTAGCGACGATCATAGCAGGAACTTTAACCATAATCTGCTCAGAGTCAACGCTTTTCGTCATCAGCCAGTACTGCTGCGGATTGTTCGAGATCGCTAAGTATGATCACGATCGATCAATCATTCAGAATGATTAAAAATATTTCCAGACTCGTATTCGCGATTGATCATATTTCTGGTAAGGTTTATTGACAGCACTCTCGATCTCCCAGTTATCGATTTCGAAGTCTGATCGACGCATCGGCTTACGAGAGGGACGAGGCGAGGCAAAGATACCTGATGAAGGGGAACGTGCGCCATGCTGTCGATATTCACACGAAAGCGATCGAGTCGGTACTTTGGTTTAAATTTCGAGGAAACTTTCATTTCAATTGCTAAACGTACTCTGTTCCCCGCTGCGTGATCTCGCCCTAATGGAATCGTTGCGACCATGCGAACGCAGTTTCGTCAGGATGTTCGGCTACGACGCGAGAATACCTTACCTGATCGCGATCGTCGTCGTGGTGGTGTCCATGTCCTTGAACCTGTTCCGTGTGAGTATCGTCGACCGTGTCGACTTCAATCAATTTCCTATAAGAATTAACTTGAATTAATTTATCACAAGAATTCCTGTTCATTCGTAAAAATGAATTTCAACTTGAACTTCCCCGCAATGAGAATTGTTTTGTACAAAAATTTCCAGTTATTCACGTTTTTATACTGCATAAAACTTTGGAGTTTTTTGTGTACGTTCCTTAACACTAGATTTACGGGACCCGTCGAAATGACGGGTTTGAAAGTTGTAAAGATAGTTCCTTGAGGAATGGTTGACCAAGTATATTTCTTTGGTTATAAATATAGGATTGGAGCGAAAGTTTGTATCGTTTGTAAATTAAAATTGAAAGCTAAAATTCAGATATTTATTCATGGATTTATTCAATAACATATTCTCCATTCTATTCTGTTACTTTTTACCATTTTCGACGTAGCTTCTCGTGTTATTGAATAAACATATGAATAAATACCTTAATTTCATCATCGATTCTTAATTTTAAAACGCTACGAACATGCTTTCCAACCCAATATCATTGGAAAGATGGCCAAAAATTTGGATAGACACATACTTGTTATCTTCATAAAATAATGTGAAATAGTTATTCCTAGAGCTCGGTAAACCTAGTGTTAATAATAATCACTCGATTGCTAATCAGGTGTTTGAACTATTCGATCTTCGTGGAAATTGGGAGATTACATTTTGCACGTGTGACAAAGTCTATTTTAGCGATCCTTGAAATGGACGACCCGAAGGAATTGTGCATCTCATTCTTTTTTGGGATATTTCATATCGTGGCAGTGTTCATGGGTAACTATATCGGGCAGGAAGTGATCGACTACAGCGTCGCTATCTCTTACGCTACGTGAGTCCACGTTTACCTTGAATATCGATCAAACGAACAGTGATAAACTTCTAAACAAACGCAGATACGATTCGCTGTGGTACTCCAGTCCAGTGAAGATGCAGAAAATTGTATTGTTGATCATGCAGAGATCCAATTTGGGGACCATGTTGGACTTCTCCGGTTTGTTCATTCCGTCCAACAAAGGTTTCGCATCGGTACACGCGTGCTTTATTCTAAAAATGTTATAATAATACTTTACTTGTTGAATTATCTCCATCAGTGTGAATATTACGACATTATGGTTCGATTTCAGATGATGAGTTCGTCCTTTTCTTATTTCACTACGATCTGCTCGCTCAAAGGGAACCCAGCGCAACCATGATCGCAGCAGTAACATAGTACAACTTAAGTGCTACATAGAGTAGAAAATTGGTATACGGAGTATATGTAGTTCTGCATACTTGTAGATCAGAGTAGGAAGATAGGAACGTCTTTATTTTCACGAAGCCATATTTATGTAACAGGTAAATTTTCTCCGAAGAAAAAGCACTTCCTTTCACGAAGTTTGTTAGACACTTTTTACATACTCGAAGAGGTGGATCTATAAAAACGAGCACTATCAAGTACATACGTACATACTTATGTGTTGAACCGTTGCTCAGTTAGATTCACAAACTATCGAAGCGCACGGCAATTTGAAACTGAACGGAGGATTACGTCCGACTTCCTCGCGCATTCTTTTCACAAAATCGGAGAACACCGCAAGGGGAAAACACTATAATTTAGCTGTCCGTTTCCGAGGTCCGAATGGAACAATGCGCGTGTCGTGGCACGCGAGAAATTTTTAAGGACAATTTCAGTGACGCCGTGAATCCCACAGGTGAGCATGATCCACTGAATAAAGTATGAATGCAAGCACTCGCCAGGCCGTTCCTTCAGTCCCCATCCTGCAGATGCGATTCGTCAGCCGCGGCAACATGGAAGTCTTTCGCGAAACTTCCTACAATCTGAGCCGCAAACTTTTAATACTGACCGGACTGTGGCCCTTCACCGGTCGCGTACTCAATCTCGCGGTCAGAGTCGCGTGGTGTTGCTTTATAATCTCCTTCGAGGTTCTCCAGGTGAGAATCTCTGGTTTGAGCAGTCGGTTATAGATCTACACTGAGAGTCAAGAATGAGTATACACTCCATACATATGAGATACAGCAAATTTCGTAAAAACCAAAGTTGTGATGTAGTAGTACGTGGTATTTCTAGTGTCAAAATCGTATATAAACACTCATCTTAGTGAATTACGTTTCCAATGTTTTATTAACAAATACCTATCGGAGACAGGTTTCTTACGAACGCGGCAAAAGTGAATAAACACAGCAAGAGTAATCTGTTATGGAAGATAGTCCAGTGAAGTGGTTTTCTAGAAGCAGTAATTTCTGAATGAGCGTGAACTCGTGTAAATTCCTTTGTAGTTCTTAGAGCATAAATAGAATTATGAGTGAAAAACGTATAGAAACTTCAGAAGATATAAGGAAACTTATTGTTAGATTAAGAAACGAAGGAAAATCATTTCGAGAAATAGAGAAAATAGTAAATAGTCATTGTCGTGGAACTGTAAAAAAAATCATAGACACGTATAAAGATACGAAAAGTGTATATAAACTTTCCTCGTTTCGATCGTCCGAGAAGGTTAAATTGAAGTAGAAAACCGATTAATTACACGAATAGTGAAAAAGATCCCACTACGAGTGCAGTTTCATTAGTTCAAGAAATATCTGAAATACAAAAAATCTACAAGTGCAGGTACATTTCGTAGATCATTAAATTCTCAAGGTGTGCATGGGCGTGTACCACGCAACAAACCAGTGATAAGTGCAAAGAATCGCGTTTTGCGATTGCAATTCGCAGAAAAATTCATAAACAAACCACTCGAATTTTGGAACACCGTATTATTCACTGATGAAAGTAAATTCAAAATTTTTGGAAGAAAAAGACAACCAAAAATTTGGAGGCAAAAAGATGCGGAATTAGAAACGAAAAATCTTGTTAGTACAGTCAAACACAGCGGTGGAAATATTATGGTTCGGGGTAGTATGGCAGCTTCTGGAGTCGGGAATTAGGTTCTATTAACAATGTGATGGATATATTTCAGTATCTAAACGGTTTAAGAACATCTTTAGCTGCAAGTGTTAGTAGACTTCAGTTGCCAGATTAGTGAATCATTCAGCAAGATCGAGATCCTAAACATACAGCAAAGATTGTTAAGGTTTGGTTGCAACAAAATGCTCTAAATCAACTGAATTCTCCACCGCAATCCCCAGATTTTAACGTAATAGAGAATTTGTGGGAAATATTAGACTTGAACTTACGCAAACTAAAAATTACGAACAAGGGAAACCTTAAAATCGGTCTACTATAAACATGGAATGATATTTCTGTTTCAACAACACGTAAGCTGGTTGAATCCATGCCCAAACGATTAAAGCTAATGATGGACCAAAAAAGTATTACATCTACGTAACTTTATTAATAAATGAACATAAACCGTTCTTAATTAGTTGTGTATACTCACTATTGATTCATATTTTTACAAATCCTCAACTATGTTATGTTGTATCTCAAATATTATTTATTAGATTGAATTACGTTTTCTACATTTAATTACCATCAATCTACACGTTATGTTTTTCAAATAGCTTTTCCATGAATGTAACACATATCTAATAATTGCTAAATAAATGCCGCGTGCCCGAGGTGTATACTCACTTTTGGCTCTCACTGTATATGATCTCGTGTCAACTTTCTTTCAGCTTATACTACTGAACAATCATGATATCACGTTCATTCGCCTGGTCTACTTCGTCTCATTCTCCTGCACCGTTACGATACTCCTCATAAAGTATTTCATCGTGATGTTTCTTCAAGACTCAGTGAGTTTGTACAGTCAACCAAAATATTTCTGATCATCCATTATTTGAATTTTTGTGAATTATTTTAGTTGAAAAAATCGCTAGAGAACCTAGCTCGATGGCACAGCTCGACCGAGAAAACGGAACTTCGGATTTTCGAAAAATTCGGCAACGAGCAGAAGCGTACAGCCATCATTTTCTTAAGTAATATGCCAAGAGAAAAACATTTGTAAACGTATGATTTGATTTTTAAAAAATGGAGAAAAAACTGGGAAGCTTTGTCAAGCAATTTTTTATTTTTTTAGACTGATTTTAAGATAGTGGGGACAAATAAAATCTTATTTTCAGTGGTAGTATGAAATTTCGTGGAATTATATATCAGTCTAATTATGACGTAATAATGACGCAGTCTAATTACTACGTTTCAGGTGCCGGAACCGTGTCACTGGTTATTTGTCAATTAACTTTACTGTCGCCGTTATTTTTGAACATAGTGGCGCCGTTGAACAATTCTCGTCCCGTACGTTTCATACTGGTTATACAGTTCGAACAAGGAGACGACTACTTCGTTGTAATATACGTCTATTTCTTTATTGCCTGTGTGACCTTGATATTGATCGTAGCAACAACCGACTGCATAATGAGCATAATGATGCATTACCATTTAGCAGTTTTTGAGACAATCAGGTACACAAGGATGAAAGTATTTGAAAGAGCTGAAAAAATTGGTAGTTGCAATAAATGTCTTCTTGTACAGTTACCGAACAAACGTAGCGATCAACGAGTGGCTCAACCCGAAGAACATAACTTTCGAGAAAGACCATCGTCTCTATCAGAGAATTTGCGAAGTGATAGACCTCTATCAGGACATTCAGAGGTACTGCGACTGTTGAACGATATTCGCACATCGTGATCGAAGAATAACGCAGTTTTTACTGTTAAAGCGACTTTGAATGTATCATGACGATTATAACGATGCCGTATTTCATTATTGTTCTGCTGTTGACTTTCTCTTTGTGCATTTATGTGTTCCTAGTAAGTACATCAAACAATTATACCGATCTTCTCAACTTTTTACGAGACTTCAAGATTATGAATATTTTTTTACAGAACACCCTGTATGTTGTCTTCGATATTCTTGTAGAGCGTACAAAGACGAATCCAACGAGTACAAACACCATACCATTACGATCATTCAATCTCGAGATATTTGTGTCTGAATGAGTAATTCTGGATTAGGTTTGTTCCTTTCAAAAGCGAATATCTCGAGATATAATGATCGTAATGGTATGGTGTTTGTACTCGTTGGATTCGTCTTTTTGTTCCCCACAAGAATATCGAGAAGAACATGTAGGGTGTCCTATAAAAATAGTTACAAATTACAAAACTTTTTGTATGGCAGTCTGTCGAGCTTCTCCACACAACTACACATTTCTATATGACCGTTGTAAATGCATCGATATGTGTAATCCAACTTGCCT
Organism: Lasioglossum pauxillum; assembly: GCA_933228785.1. NCBI lineage: Eukaryota > Metazoa > Arthropoda > Insecta > Hymenoptera > Halictidae > Lasioglossum > Lasioglossum pauxillum. The sequence goes on from OW121704.1 coordinate 35,446,488, forward strand.
ACGCCTATCGAGAGAACGACATATGTCAGATCTACATTGACAATTCCGTGAACGTGTACCACGAAATGTAAGTAGATTTTCTAGTCCGATAATTTGGAAATCTTCTGAAATATTTCTCGTCAACTCAGATGTCAAACTCCATGGTATTCGTTGCCACTCAAGGTCCAAAAATTGTTTCTTCATATATTACAAAGAACGTCGAAGGGCTGTGTTCCAGTTATAGGTGGCATTTTTGTTCCATCGAGAAAGGGTTTTACTTGGGTAATTTGAATAATGATTTTCAATTCTGTTTTTCAATCAGCCTGAAAGTTTGAACATTTCACACTAATTTCAGATGCTCAACACAGCATGCTCGTATTTTACCATGATGTATTCGCTCCGGTATAAATCTTGATCCTGAAATATTGAAAAATGGCCAATGTTTAGAAACAAATTGCTTGTCGAAGAGAGACCTGTAAAAATAATAATGACTTAGTTAGTTTCCTGATGGCACTGTCACTGGCTTATGAAAATAAACGGAATGTGTATGCAGTATGCACCAAACATATGTCCTCTTATTCCATTAAAATTGTTGAAATATTATTTTTTGTTTCGTCACTCTGAAATGAAATCCTTTATAATACGTTCAGTCTCGTGTAGATTTCGAATGTTCTGTAAACTCTTTCGGAACCAGTTTGACCGTAGATGTTACCAAAATTACCCACACAATTCGTTCGCAGCGATTTCAATAGAAAATCACAGTGGACGTTGCATGCATCCATCTGCAACAAGCTATCAAACTTTGTACGTATATCTACAGAAATATTTTACCCTCTGTATTATGCAGTAACATTATCGTTTGAATGCATCTCGAATTCTTCATCCTTTACTGAACTAATTCAGTTTTACATCCAGCAAATGCTATTTACGAACGTAACATCCCATCGCGGGCAGGAGCAATGTAAATACACAGTACAAAGGACAATTTCTTTATTGTGCGCAACAGATTTCACTATACATGCACATGGTGGTCCACCTAAATGTACTACGAGTGTTTATGGAATTTTCAATTTTTACAGACGTCGTTTAAGAAAGCGGGAACAAATGGAATCTTATTTTCAGTGGCAGTAGCATGTGTTAGTAGTGTGCGTTAGGGGTTGAGGGTAAAGACCTTCGCCCTCCACCTGTTCATTGTGTCAGAAGGACGTATCGATTGTCCTCTGACACGGTTCTCCGGTAACACGTTTCCCCATTCTTCAATGGAACGTTGCTACTCCCCTCTCGAGGTATTATTTCTCGAAAAAATGTCGATACTCAAATCGTGATAATTTTAACAGTAAACCTACCGACCATCAAAAAAGTGACTGATGTTTATAGTATTATAAAAATAACAAGATTAAATGTTTGTCTAAGCTTCAAAACGCTTCAAAAAGTATCCGAAATTGGTTCGATTAATGGATTAGATCGAAACAACCAGATTTTTTTCTTTGAGGAATTCGATTTCACCTGACCGGTGAAAGAAGATTGTAGATGCCGATGGAGCATACTTTGAATGAATTTACTTTCCATTAGTATTTCTGAATAAAGAGCTTCTTTTCAACGATAAAGGGCGGAAACTTATTCCCATACCCAATATACGGGGTGTCTCAGCTGAAGGAGGCCACCTAAATATCTCCTTTATTTTGAATGGCACAAAAAATATATTTACGGCATAATTTAAATGGTATCGAAGAAGGAATATCGTAAAAGAACAATTTCTTTTTGTCCGGTTATTTTTTCGTAGTTTTTTCAAGGTTATCGTTATTTTTTATCGGGAAAACTTTTTCTTTTTTATTCCATCTTGTTAGTGACTTAAACACACTCAAATGTATTTTTTCAGTCGCTGTAAGATATAGTAAAAAAAAGTTTTCGCGATAAAAAAAAATAACGATGACATTGTAAAAACTATGAAAAAATAACCGGACAAAAGAAATTGTTCTTCTATGATATTCCTCCTTCGATACCATTTAAATTATGCCGTAAATATTTTTTGTGTCATTCAAAATAAAGAAAACATTCAGGTGGCCTTCTTCAGCTGGGAAATATGTTCAATAAATTCCCATGAAAACACAATATCAATAATTGTCCATTAAAAAAACCGGAGTGGGTCATTTGACCCCTCGCAGTAGGTTTAGTGTTAAAGCCTCTGTTTGCAACGTGGTGTTCATTTTCCTCCAAGATAATTTGACACGATCAGGGAAATTGATGACCCATTTCTCCCCCCCCCCCCAGAAAATGCTGTAAGTTCGTCAGCAAAAATTTTCAAATTTCCCGACAAACGAATCTTCGAATTATAAAACTAGAAAAATTAACAAAATTATCGCTGAACTGCGGATCTTTATGCATTTGCGAAGAAATTTTTCGAGTTTTTCAATACGAATAAAGGATTTCGATATTCGATTGCTCGTAGCATGAGGGGAGTTCAAGAGCCAGAGTGTAAGGACTGCTTTTTGTACGGTCATCATTAATGCACCCCGTTTTTTACCCTTGCGTCGGAAAAATCCCGGTGGTCGGTCGTTTTCAAAATTATAGCTTATGTCAATCATTCCACGGCGACTGTCCCCTCCATCGCGCTGTCAATTCGAGAAAGGGGGTGAGACCGCTCGTATAAAAACATCGGCGAATCGATCGCGTTCCAGTCACGTTCCCGACGTCGTGTCACGATGATAGTCGTCGACGTAGCTCTTGCCGATGACTTCGGTACTGTTTGGAGCATCTTCTTGTCTCTCGTGATGCTGGCCAACTCATCGCACTGTTCTACAACCGAACATGAAGTGACTGCGTTCGATATAGCGTGCTCGACAGTGTCTTCATTCCGCTCGGAAGGGTCCTCGACATTTTTACTCGATCATCCTCTTCAAGTACAATAACGCAGATCTGCAACATTGGATCGAATTAAACATTTAGTGATTTCATTGCGAACTGTGCTACTAAAGTGTCGAATGCGGCTTTTGTGTTCAAGATATTTAGTTATGAATATACTGTGGGAAAGTGACTGTAGCAAGTTATGTACACACTGTTTATTGACGGATATTATACAAGAGACGATACGATATACTGGTTTACACGTATTTAATTACAATGACGACTATTTTATGACGACTATCGACTGATAATTTTAACGATTACGACCTATTCTATAATAATTGACTCGACTGTGTTGCAATTCGACTCGACTTTTCGACTATCCCGCTCGCCGCTCGCTTGCCCTGTTTCATACTGTGTCCTTTCTTTGCCTGTTCGCCCTAGTCGCGTATCGTCCTCGCGTTTTTCTCCGCGATCGGCGAGCATTACCGTTGTTGTGCGTTGTTTTGGTCGCCCGTACAGCTGACTCGCGTGACACCCCGCGAAGGTGCTATACGGGGCAATGCCCGCTACGAACATCTATCCCACAATACTGCGGATTTTACGCGTTTATAACAAAGAGGGGTACGTACAATTTAAAAACAGTGGACATATTTAAAAGATTTAACGCCACCAGTGTATTAGTTTCACCTTTTCTTTTCTTTTTGTTAAGAAACCCCACATGGGATTATTAGCACATGATTGTGCGTGCAATACAACTCTAAAGGTGCAAACAGTGAGTCTTAAGAAATTTATGTGCATAAAGTAAGGGGCAAAGAGAGGGTCCGCACAAAAAGGCATCTATTGTATAGGGTGGAAAGTAACCCTTGTTGCAAAGTTCGTGAACCAGAGCATCTCTATTATTATCGTTTCTCTTTTCTTTCAGGGGCCAATTTTATTGGTCTCTTTTTAGCGCATTAGCAAGCCGGGAGTTGGATCACATGTGACCCGTTTTTCACATACTACAAGGTGAACCTTCTCCGGTCCTCCGCCACACCTGTTCTTTGCTATTAACACATGATTAACCCTAGCACTCCTTCACGCGGACTCCCAACGGGGGGCTCCCCTAGCCCATACTCTTCTTTACTCATTTCTCCTAAGAACAAATTATTTAAAACAAAAGGTTGGTAATATTTAAGCGTGTGATACTTTATGAACATTCTATATCGTATTTAGGTGTTTATGTACACAATAGAATAATATGAGATAGCGTATACATCAATACAGTCACCGAAATTTCTATAAAGTCGCTGTGTTCTGTAGTGAATTCTTATAATTATGCCATACCAATGAAAAATTTGTATTTGGTAGCATTACGGGATTCCATAAAGAAAGCATACGCACCAATTTCGAAACATAAATATAACATTTATTCATAAAAGAAAACAAAAATATCATTTTACACAGAACAAACTGCGAAATTTCTATAATGTCAGTTTCGTTTTACACGGATAAAGTTGAAATTAACAATTGTTTTTTTATTATTTCTATTTTAATATGTAGTGTAACCTCCATTTTTCTGAATTATATTAAAAATACGATTGGATATTGACCAAACTAACTTTTGTAGCGTTTCTGTTCTAACAGACGCCCATGCTTCATTCACCGAATCCCTTTGTTCGCTAATGGAGTTGTATTGTTTGCAGTTTTTATAAACTTGTTACGCGATTATACCCCAAACATTTTCAATAGGGTTTATATCGGGGGAACAAGCAGGCCATGGCAAAACATTGATATTTCTTTTAAGAAGCCACTGCTTTGTGTGCTTCGACGCGTGTACTGCAGCATTACCATGCTGATAAATAAAATTATTAAAATCGTGTCTAACACATCTGTATAATTTTCCGAATTCATTTTGTGATTTATGTAACACAGAGTTCTTTTGTCGGCTTTAAACGCAGCCCATATCATTAGGGAACCACCGCCAAAGTTACGACTCATTGTTACACTTTTCTCATTTCTCAGATCGTGCCAATAATATTTACAGCCATCAGGCCCATCCAAATTAAATTATTTCTCATCTGAAAAAATGACAGACTCCCACTCTTTCGTCCAGGACATGTGTACCCGTGCGAAATCAAGACGGGCCTGTTTATGCACTTCTTTAAGGCCTGGTTAACGTTGCATTTTTGTCCACGCAAATTGCCCAGAAGAATTTAAAAGTTGTTGCACACGTTTTGTTGTTACTGGTAGCTGCAATTCAGCTCGAAATTGTGCTGCATTTTTCCTTTCCTTAGCCGCAGACCTCATTAATAACGAATGTTGTCTCTTTCACAATTTTTTATTACCACCTTTAAAATGATTTTTTCCGTAATTTTCACGTAAATTGATGTAATTATTAATCACACTGTGTGACCGATTAATTTTCTTAGCAATTGCGCGATTAGAGAAGCCTATATCTTTATAAGCATCGATTGATGCTTTTTCTTCACTTGTTAGTACTTTTCCTCTCGGCATTCTAATACACGTGAATCAAATTATGATAAATGAGTTCTAAAACTAATACTTTTAGAATATTTGCAATTTTCCGTAGTTCTCTGCTCAGAATACAGAGAAACACTAAGTGACTTTATAGAAACTTCGCACTTGTGTTCTGCACCACACAGAAAAAAATTAAAACGAACGTACATAGTAAACATAGCGGTCTAGAGGGGACAATCCCTCTATCCGAGTGTCTACAAGGCACAAGACCAGATACGATAAATGAACAAAAAGGGTGATATTTTAAAAATATCTATGAAAATGAAGATGACTTTATAGAAATTTCGGCCACTGTACTACTCTGAGCTCGATTCTTCAGATGACAAACATGAATGACAGGATACAACATTTATAGAATGCTTTCTGCATACACGATTTTTACGATCATAGCATTTTTGTTTGGATTACCATATACTATTATATTTGATCCTTAGTTCTGGGATTATTTGTTATTTTTTGGAGATGAGAGGAGCGTTCGGGTCCACTCGCGTCAGTGTTTTTCTTTTCTATGCACTGTAATCTTTTTTCTATAGCAGGCAGAACCTTCTGGATATTAAACTATAATGTATAAACGACAATGAATAATTTTTACAGAACTTTTCATCCAAGAAAAATAGTCCTAATTTCAATTTTTCCAACCTGTGGGCTCGAGGAGCCCCTTTCATAGGAGTGCTAGAGTTAATAAGATAATTAAAAGAACAAAGAAATTTTTCTTTGACTCCTCTGTCTTGCAATTAATGCAAACAATTTTTATTTTGCTTAAAGATCCACAGTCTAGTTATGAATTTCAGTAGACAGCGGATCTTTGTGCAAAATAAAAATTTTCCACCTGAATCGCAACAAACCGGAGTGACGTAGAAATTAATTCTCTCTCTGAATATGTTCAACAGGTAGAAAATGATATGAAAGTGTCTCTTTGAATTCGTTGAATGTTTTTAAATCACACCTACTCCAAGGATCGTCGAAAAAGTGCGCCATTACGCGAGAGAATTACAGTCAAACCTGTTTTTGTGCGGTAGATAGGGACCGCTGAAAAAAACCGCACAAAAAAATATACACAAACTTTATAAATAGCTGTACCAAATAATTTTTCACAACATATTAAAGAAAATTTTGTTTTATGCGGTGGAGAGGGACCGCATAAAAAACGTCTCACTTAGAAAATATGTCGAAGCTTTACGAAATAGCAAGAAAGTGCTTTCCAAACAAAATAAATAATTAAATTACACATGGAAACATTTAAAAAAATGTTAATTTCTCATTTTAAACATGGAGAAATTTTCGAAATCTACATAATTCAATGCATGTACAGGATGTCCTGCTAAAATGAGGTCAGCAGGATATCTCGGAAGACGTTGTCGTTATCAAAAAAGTGTTCCTACAAAAGTTGTTTTGGTATGACGGGCTACATTACGTAGAATTATTTTCTTGTGGGTGGAGTGGTGGAGGACATTTCTAGGTCACCTTGATTTTTTTAAACGGAATGTCCTAGGGTCATTCCATGCCGAATCGACCACTTTTTGCAGGCACTATCGCCGATTTTGTTCTAAATGAAATATGTTGTAGTCCATGTGAAATTAGGGGGGGTTTAAGTCATCATTTTGCCGGTTTCGAATTTTTTTAGAAATGGCAGGCCTTCAAATGTTTCAATTTTTGCCCATTTCGGCGAAAACGGGCCTCACTTACGAATTTTTATCTCAAGAACCGTTTGTCCGATTGAGCTAATTTTTTTTGGTTTATTCGGAAAGGATTGGGCTATTACAAAATAATTTTTTCAACCTCGAAAATCAACTTTATAATGTCGAAAAATTTAAACAAATTCTTCTTTTGCGTTTTTTTTAATGATGGGGCTCAGTGATTTAAATTTTGAAAAAATATGGTAATATTCCTTGAAGTTTCCCCTTTAAAATGAGCCCTTGAAAAAGATGGTATCATTAAAATTGGCGTCACAATGAGCTGGTAAAGGACGCCGTGTACCCCCGTTTCAGGTAGAGGTGGGTCGAGCGCACCGCTGTGTGGTCCGTTGTCTATACTAGGGGTAAACTTAACGATTATGGAAAAAAATATAAGAAAAACTATTTCATTACTTGCAATGCGCCCTAGCATACAAAGACCATTAGATAATGAAATTCTCACCCCTAAAAATTTATTTGAATGGGCAGAAACATCTTTTTCAAATATAATATTTAATTACGTCACCCTAGATGAACATAACAAACATGCTGATTGTTTACAAGCTCGTTTGCAACAACATTACCGATTACAGGCACTAGAAGCTTTCATAGCTTTACACCATTATCGAATAAAAAACTGCTATGCAAAACCTGCTCGTGCGATGATGATGGCTCTGTTTTTAGTGTAATAGAATAGTTTCTCCTATATTTTTTTCCATAATCCTTAAGTCCACCCCACGCAATGGTCCTATCCATACTTCTTACCATAAACCCTCCTTATCCCTCCCCGATGGAAGAAAACCACCACCTTCTCGTGATTTCCATTGAGCAACGACACCTTTTTGTGGAACAGATATGATTCCTATAAAAACTAATATCTATAAAAGAAGTCATGATTAAAAAGGTGTTGTTGTCCAAGAGTGGGTACTAATATTGTTCTCCAGGTATAAATAGAGTTATTACAGTGTGCTGGTATTTTCTCGAGACCAGCGGTATAGACAACGGACCACACAGCGGTGCGCTCGACCCACCTCTACCTGAAACGGGGGTACACGGCGTCCTTTACCAGCTCATTGTGACGCCAATTTTAATGATACCATCTTTTTCAAGGGCTCATTTTAAAGGGGAAACTTCAAGGAATATTACCATATTTTTTTCAAAATTTAAATCACTGAGCCCCATCATTAAAAAAAACGCAAAAGAAGAATTTGTTTAAATTTTTCGACATTATAAAGTTGATTTTCGAGGTTGAAAAAATTATTTTGTAATAGCCCAATCCTTTCCGAATAAAACAAAAAAAATTTAGCTCAATCGGACAAACGGTTCTTGAGATAAAAATTCGTAAGTGAGGCCCGTTTTCGCCGAAATGGGCAAAAATTGAAACATTTGAAGGCCTGCCATTTCTAAAAAAATTCGAAACCGGCAAAATGATGACTTAAACCCCCCCTAATTTCACATGGACTACTATATATTTCATTTAGAACAAAATCGGCGATGGTGCCTGCAAAAAGTGATCGATTCGGCATGGAATGACCCCCTATTTTTATACCACAGATCGATAGAGTATCAAATTACGAGTACAAAAGTATTGACCTTCATATTATAGCGTTGAAGCACGGATGTATGCGTGCATTGTATGTATGCGTGTTGATAGGCAACCCTATATATCATTAAATTTATAGAATAGAGAATCGCAAAGAACAGAAGAATTGTAAAATTACAATCGCCAACGAATTGTAAAAAGAAGGCAGATCGAAACGAGCGCCCGCGAGAAACACGTCTGTCAACGATTGGGGTTATCCGTGCGTCTTACGGTTTTTTATAAATAAATACGGCTTATTCCTTTCAATATGTCCTAAACCTAATAGTTAACGAGATATTATCGAAACAATTTTCTTTCTTCTTCGGATAATATCTCGTTAACTATTAGGTTTAGGACATATGAAGGTCAACACTTCTATACTCATAATTTGATGCTCTATCGATTTATGGTATAAAAAATCGGGCATTCCATTTAAAAAAATCAAGGTGACCTTGGTATGTCCTCCACCACTCCACCTACAATAAAACAATTAATACTACGTAATGTAGCCCGTCATACCAAACAACTTTTGTAGGAACACTTTTTTGATAACGACAACGGCTTCCGAGATATGCTGCTGATCTGATCTGATATTCATATACCGCATAAAAAGAAATCGCATAAAAAAAGACCGCACAAAAACAGGTTTGACTGTACTAGTGAGTTTCGAAGACGTCAGGTAATTAGGGTAAATAAGTGGACGGTGCAAAATTGTTTAAAAAATTGTCTCCTCTATTAATGTCGTTAAATCTGCGAACGATGAATACAATTTTAATTTTGCACGAAGATCCGCAGTCTAAATACAAGTAATATAAAAATGATTTACCAGCACGACCAAGGACCACTGTCGCTGAATGCAACGATCAAGAAAACACGATCTCAGAGTACTGCAACCACCGAAACAAGACTGACACTGTTGTCATATCCGCGAAATCCGCGTAGCGTCCGTGAACATTAAAAATTCATGGATAGGGGTCGCAAGGCACAATAGAAAGCAAAAGCCACAAAGTTGCGAAATGTCGGTAGAACCGACCATTTCCGGTTCGAACAAAAAACCGGTATTAAAGTCGGAATTGAACGATTCCCAAGAAATTCGACCGTTCGATACGTCACCGTTTACCCGCAATTTCTTCGGAATTCCCGCGGGAAAGTTGGGGAGAAACATTTTTCGAGAAAGTCGAAGGGATCGTCGAGTGTCTCGACGCAGACGTGTGCGACCCTCCGGACGAACATGAACTTCTCCGGCTATCGTTACTATAAGCTCAATTATGGGATTCTGAAGTTCCTGCGACTATGGAACACGGAGCCAAAGGCGCCGGAAGTACTTCTCAGGCTCGTTCTGCTTTATTTCTTTCTCATGGGCAGCGTTGTTCAGGTAAACGTTGTTCTTTGTACGTGGAATTATTAACCCTTTGCACTCGGTTGTCCCCTCTGAGGCACCAGTAAAAATTGCTACACCATTAATCAAAGTATTGTCTACATTATTAAATAATATCGGTATCTAATCAATTACTAAACATTTAGGTATTGTATGAGGTGTATTATACCAATTTCATATCCATAAAATTCCAAAAATCATAGGGAATGGAAATATTCTAGATCGGAAGAAATGTTTAATTTTCCAGGTAAAATAGCTTCGAGTGCAAAGGGTTAAATTAGGTGGAGTCATTGTTGTTTGCGGAAATGATTCGTAGCAAGGAATAAATGCATTTTAGGTGGCTGCTCTGTGCATGAACGAATACAGCGTAACAGAGATGTGTAGAATAGTGATATTCATTCACTGCTCTTACTCGTTCTTCAACAAATATCTAATGTTGTATATTCACATTAAAAAAGTAAGTTGACGAGAACCGCTGGCTGTTATCGTTAGACTGCCGATCTTTATGGAAAATTAAAATTGTTTGCGTCGACGTTGCGAGACGTACGAACCAAATAGCTACTTTGTTTCTCTCTCTAGTGGTTTTATATCCACAAAATTACAAAAATCATGTACAATGGAATTATTCTAGGTCGAAGGAAATGTTTAATTTCCAAGTTAAAATAGCTCCGACTGCGAAGGAGTTGTAAGGCATACCATGTAGCTACTTATAAATTCATTTAATCGTGCCATTGTTCGAAATTACACTCACTCGTTGTTTCCATAAACGCGTAAAATCTGCAGTCTAGTTACAATATCATGTATGCATACATCTTATTCAGCGATTAGTCTTGATCGTGAGAATTGCTCGCGTCAGGTGAAGTTCTTGTTCGCGCGCGTCGAACAGGACTGGAACCGGTTGGATAACATGGATGAGTACGACATACTGAAGAGGTATACCGAGAGTAGCAAACTCGTCCGAACGATTTTCATACGTAAGGAGAAGAGAACCTTTTTCAAACAATTTTCAACGAAATATAGATAGGGGTTTCAACGAAATAGAAATGGCCAAACAAGTTCGGCTATTTTGATTAACACTGAACCTACCACGGTCAAATGACCGGTTTCATGTTTCCCAATTATCGAAATTATAAAAGTCCATTTATGGAAATTAATGGACAAAATTACAGACGATCTCTATGAATTTAGCGTTGCCATTTTTATAAGGCGATATTTACCAGATACTTTGAATGCTTGGTAGGTTTAGTGTTAAACCATAAAAAATTATAGTATTCGCAGTACCAGGGTCAATAGTTACGGTGATGTACGGGTACGCACCTATAGTCCTCGACTTCCTGATGCCTCTGAACGAATCTCGCCCCAGACGATTTTTGTTCGCACTCGAGTTCTTCGTGATCGATCCGATCGAACACTTCGTGTCGATCAATACCATTCTCGCTATCGTTATCTTCTTGGGAGTCGCGACGATGACCATTATCGACGGGTCTGTCGTCATGTTCATCATGCACAACTGCGCCATGTTCAAAATCGCTGGGTAAGGTTCTGAAACATTAATTGAACGATTTCAATTATTCATTAATTAATATTAATAACTCGTAGCCATCGTCTGCAACGTGCGATCAACGCTAAGGAGACACTTTCAATTCTTACGAAACTAGTCGAGGCAACAATGATTCATCAAGGAGCCATCGAGTCAGTATACTAACTGGACCAGCGTCGCCAGATTCAGACTCGTACCCCCTCTATACCTTCCTCACGTTTCCGCCACGTCGAAACAACCGAAGTTTTTTCCTCTCCTCCTTTACCCCTTCCACTATCCCATTCTAGCACTATGAGCACACTTCAACGTCCCCCACTAAGACTGTAGACCACGGTGTCCGTGCCGTAGACGGTTATCAGAGAGGGGGTAAACTGTATTCCCCTCGATTTCCATGTTCTGGCGGCACTGGGTGTTGCCCTTTTTTTTGGTTTTAGGGCGGTGGGGAAATACTGTTACGTACACCCCGCCCCCTTAGATGAAGATTGGGAGGGAGTAGTGTGGGCAGCGGTAGTGGTAAGAGTGGGGGAAGCGAGGCTGGCTTGACGGAGCATCTAGGCGAGGGACGGAGACGTAAGGGGCCTGGGGGCCGCTGAATATGGCAACCCTGCTCGAGGGGAATACAAGGTACCCCCTCTCTGATGACCAGAATAGATGTAATATGTGACACGTTGCGCGTGCGCGGCGCAATACTCTACTCTACTCTGGTCATCAGAGAGGGGGTACATCATCTCACCGTGACTCCCCTCATCTGGCGACACTGCTGCGGCCCGCCGGAATCCGGCGCGGCGCGACGCAACAAAGTATTTAATATTGCGTTCGTTGCCGGTTGCGGCCCGCGCATAGTCTTATGTTTCCACTTTTGGCCCAGAATACGCCGCGGCAGTGTGGCCAGATTGAGGTTGAAACGAACCTCATTCCCTCTCCAGGCTCTCCACCTTTATCCCCTTCCACTATCCTATTCCACCTTTCAGTCCCTATCGCGCACGCGCAACATGTCTCCCATTCGCCTCACTCTATTCTCGTCGCGCAACGTGTCACACGTGACTCGGGTCATTAGAGAGGGGGTACTTGTATTCCCCTCGATTCCTTTTCGATTACCCCTGATCTGGTAACGCTGCGCCGCGGATTGCTCACCACCAGTGATGCCAGTTCCGTGGCACTGTGGTACTAAACCATACCCCCACCATAGCCTACTATTAGCCCTTCCTTTTCAACGCGCCCGCGCGCTACACTCACCAGCGTACCTCTACTGTATCATACACGGTACGCTGGTGAGTGTAGCGCGCGGGCACGTTGGGAAGGAACGTAGGGGCAATAGTAGGATATGGTGGGGGTATGGTTTAGTACCACAGTACCACAGACCCTTCTATCCTCCATACCCAATACTAACACTACCCGGGTCCCGCTATTCGTATTACTCCCGTGGTGTTGCTTGACGCGTCTATCGGGTCTCCCTTTCTCACTACGGACATATCCTACTCCTTAAACACTGGGTGTTCCCCTCGATTCGACTCAGTTGCCCTAATCTGACGAGTCTGAACTGCGAATTTGTTTGTTAACACTAACCCTACCACCACCGGTCAAAATAACCGGTTCCAGATTTTTTGTTTTACAATTATTGAAATAATAGAAATAATCTCATAGGAAATGATTGTATACAATATCTTTAGTAGAGCACCCATTGCAATAGGAGCCGCGCAAAGTCTAAATAAAATCAATCTTGTCATTTTTTTAAGGGAACATGTTCCACTTACTTTTAAGACTCGGTAGGTGTAGTGTTAATAATTGAAATTATTGGGTTGGAACGAAAGTTCGTAGCGTTTTTAAATTAAAACTCAAAGATAAAATTAGGATATTTATACATACATAGAGTTGTTCAATAACATATTTTCCATTCTCTTCTATTACTTTTTGTCATTCTTTGGGTGACCTATCATGTTATTCAATAAACCTATGAATAAATATCTTAATTTCATCTTTGAATTATGATTTAGAAACGCTGCGTACCTTCGTTCCGACCTAATAGTTGAACATATATATCCTATAAATTCTCAATACAGTAAATCCTCTATAGACGCGACAGCCTCGGGGGATGTGGTCGCATCTATCGTATAGGGTAACCATTTTTTATCGCCAAAGGCCGAGCCGAACATAGAGAAGGACAGCGCGTGTAAATAGTGACCACGCGCGGGTTCCCCTTGGGCGGTCGATCGCGCTACAAAGAAATTAAGGTATGTATTAGGGTATTTAAAGCGGTAGGATAATCACGTGACAAATCTAGCAAATAAATAGAATCTAACTAGATTTTGGATCGAAAAATGGGTTTACAGATCGCGGCTTTTTGTCCTTATTTCAGCAGATTTTGGACTGGATGAGGGCTCATTCTAAAGAGGAAGATTAGATGCAGCACGCTCTGGTCATGAGGTTAACGAGATTATGTTTATATCTAATAATATGAGTGTCCAAAGTAGGGGAAAAACTGAGAAAATATCCGCAGATTCTAATGTATTTTTCTGTCTCTACAAGCTTTTTTGACTAATGCGATTCCTCTTTAGAATGAGCCCTCACCCAGCCCAAAATCTGCTCAAATAAGGACAAAAAGCCGCGGTCCACAAGCCATGTTTCGACCCAAAATCTAGTTAGATTCTAGTTATTTCTAGTTATTTGCTAGTTACTTAAGTCAGGATCCTACCCCCTTAAATTGGGGGTTTTATGATACTTGATGTATCATTCTGAGGTATGGAATAGCATTAGTACAATACAATAATTTCCCGCTTAGCATCGTCGTTTACTCTGTACTAAGTTAGGGGGCGCGAGCATATTCTTGGTCGCATCTATCGTATAGAAATTGTTGCGCCTATAGAAGATTTACTGTAAATACAATATAATTCTTTAAATTCGCTGTTCAACAACATTCAAGTGGAATTTTATATTTTATAATTTGGTCGTAATTAATTCTCTAAACAATCAAATTAGGTTCGCCGACGTACAACGAGAAATTTACTCGATATCCTACTTCGGCTTCCTCGTGCTCGGCTCGACGTCTATAACCATGACTCTGTACACTGTGAGTAACGTCGATTTTCGATCATTCTAATTTTCGATCAATTATTAGTGTTCAGAAACGCCAGTCGCTTCTCAGCCAGTTTCCGACTGCTCCGCCTCCCTTCGCGGCCGCGCGTCTCGCTCTCCGCAATGGCCCTAATCCTCGTGGCAGTTCAGGCGCGTACCTAACCCTGGGAACTAGGCATGTGCGGGCCGCCCCATATTCGGGTTCGGGTCGGGTCGCAGAAAGTCGGGCGGGCTCGATTCGGTTGCGCGATACTTCATGACACAACGGGCTGTCTGAGAGTGACTCGACTTCGTCGAGTGGGTTCGGAAAGAATCGGACAAGTTCGGGCGAGCGATACTCAGATCGCGATAACTCGCTCGCCTGAACTTATCCGATTCTTTCCGAACCCACCCGACGAAGTCGAGTCACTCTCAGGCAGCCCGAAACTCCCGGGTAGCCCGAAACTCCCGGGTAGCCCGAAACTCGCGCATCCAAATCGAGCCCGCCCAGCTCACTTCGACCCGGCCCGACGATTCGGACTCTCGAAAATCGGGCGGCCCGCGTATCCCTACTGGGAACCTATTGATACGGGTGTCGCTCTAATGCGCCACGCGCAATTCATACGGTCTGGGTTAGGTATTGTCCGTCCACCGAGAGTTGGCACAGAGAAACTCGTAGGTACCACGTGATGCTCCTACTGCGCGCTACAAGTCTTCCGCGATTGGCCGAATCGTTTGACGAAGACAGCAAACGAGCGTATTGAGTGTGACTGCAACAGAGCGATGTGGCGACCAGAGTCGCCAGAAAGTGCCCAAACCAGCACTCGAGGGGAATACAAGGCACCCCCTCCCTGATGACCAGAGTAGAGTAATAGTGGCACGTTGCGCCGTCCACACGCAACGTCACCGTGACTCCCTTCATCTGGCAACACTGATGGCTACGCTGAGCTCCATGTCTAGTGTTCCCGTCCGAAACCGAAGCGTAAGAGACGTCAGAGTGGGATCCGCAGCCTGGTGTCAAGAGTGAGGACTCGCCGTTCCCCTGCACCCCACTGACGAGATTCTGTGCCAACTCTCGGCGGACAGACAATACGCCAAAAGATATCCAGATGAATATCTCTTTCCTCTCCTCCTTTTATCCGTCCACTATCCTATTCCAGCACCATGCGCACACTCCAACGTCCCCCAGTAAGACCGTAGACCACGGTGCCCATGCCGTAGACTGGTCTGGTTATCAGAGGGGGGTAAACTGAATTCCCCTCGATTCCCTCGATCTGGCGACACTGAATACGCGCCTGAGCTGTCAGCGAGTAAGAAACTGGCTGAAAAGCGACTGCCGTTGCCGACCACTGAGTTATTACAATAATTAGGATGTATGTGTAACAAATGTTAACCATTATAGTTCAGCATGTTATGTTTGTCCAGCTCTCTAACGCTGTGCAAGTGACGCAAGCTACTCGTGACCTAACAGAGGCAGTTTATTTCTTGATCTTTCAATTCAGCTATCTATTCTTGTGCAACTACGCGTCGCAATTGTTGATAAACCATAGCTCCAACGTTTTCGGAATAATGTGCGTATGAATATTTACAATTTTGTACTGTCCGTCCAACAAGAGTTGGCACAGAGGAACTCGTAGGTACCACGTGGTATCCCTACTCCGCGCTACACGCCCTCCGCGATTGGCAGAATCGCTTGACGGAGACAGCAAACCAGCGTCTTGAGTGCAATAGAGCGATGTGGTGACGCCGAGTTCCTATGACGACGGTTCCCGTCAGAACCTAAGCGCAAGAGTGGGGTCCGCAGCCGAGCGTCAGGAGCAGGGTTGTCAGGTGCCAGTGTCGCCAGATCGCCAGCAATCGAGGGGAATCAAGTACCCCCTCTGTGATGACCAGTCCTGTCTACGGCACGGGCACCGTGGTCTACGGCAGGCTCATGAGCCGGGTCGGAGCTGTGACCTAGCTCGGACGTATGGAAGGGGAACCCACTAATTGTAAACATGACTTGTAAACACAGCGCGTGAGAAGACGCTTAGTGGGTTCCCCTTCCATATGTCCGAGCTAGGTCACGGCTCTGAGAGCGCACGGGAGCCGTTTCTGAGCACAAGAGCCGCTCTGAGAGCTAAGATCTGTGCATGCCTGGTCTACGGTCTTAGTGGTGGACGTTGGAGTGTGCGAATGGTGCTGGAATGGGATAGTGGAAGGAGAAAACGAGGGAAACTGGCGACACTGCCATATGCGAGTCTCGCCAGGCCCCTTACCCTTCCGCCCCTCGCTCAGCTTGTCTGCTGAGTCCGCCCCACTCTTCCCACTAACACTGACACGTACTACGTGGACCAAGCTAAGTTAGCGGTACGCGTCAGTGTTAGTGGGAAGAGTGGAGCGGACCCAGCAGACAAGCTGGGCGACTGGCGGAAGGGTAAGGGGCCTGGCGAGACTAGAATATGGTAACCCTGATCAGGAGCAGTGTCGCCAGATGAGGGGAGTCACGGTGAGATGATGTACCCCCTCTCTGATGGCCTGAGTAGAGTAATAGTGGCACGTTGCGCCGCGCACGCGCGACGTGTCACATATTACATCTACTCTGGTCATCAGAGAGGGGGTACCTTGTATTCCCCTCGAGTGCTGGTTTGGTCACTTTCTGGCGACACTGGTCAGGAGTGGAATCTCACAGATCCCCCTGCACCCCACTAGCAAAATCTGTGCCAACTCTCGTTGGACGGACAGTACAGTGGCTGCTCGATAAGCGCAAGACTCGGGGCTCCGAGGCGGACCGTACACTTATCGAACGGCCAATCACGTTCGAATGAAATGAAATGGCATAAATTTCACAAAATGTAATGTACAAATTATCGAGTATTAAGTCCAGTGAATTTTGTAGATACGACACGGAGTGGTACTCGATCCCAGTACCGGTGCAGAAATTAATAATCTTAATTATGAAAAGAAGCATACAACCTTGCATACTCACGCTTGGAAAAATATATCCGCCTTCGTGCGAAGGTTTTGCGATGGTAAAGTTGAACAATGTGCTCCATGGTCAATATAGATTATTCTTTGAGATTAACTTCTGCTTCTTTTTTAGATATGCAACATGTCGATGTCGTACTTCATGTTCTTGTGCTCGATGCAACGATCTGAAACGTAGTATAATGATATTTGGAAATTGTAGACTTCAGATTGCAAATATACGCGCACGTAAAGCATCCATCGTAACGCTATTCATTTCTACCGATTTTTAGTCAACGTATTCGTAAAGGTGGGATCTCCTTTGCGCGTGCGGACGCAGCGTTTTGTTATCCATACTCCATTCGTCGGAGCTCTCTGCTGTGCCTCCGCACGCACAAGTTTGCGTTCCTATGATGCGATTTGCTTTGTCTTTTGTTGTTTTTCACTTGCGAAGAAAACGGAAGAGCATCGCCCAAACTCGAACACGCGCGTCGATCGATTTACGATAAGGGTGGCCAACCTGTGGCGCATTCGCCAAACGTGGCGCATTGGATGATTACAAGTGGCGCATTGCATCTTTGCGCCTACTTATTCTTTTGAAGTAGGCGTCATAATTAAATCCATCATCGTGTTCTCGACACCTGACAAGAGAAGGACCCCAAGTGTCCGACTTCGATTTTGATAATCTTTTGTGAGACGATGGTATATGGACCTTTAATGATGTCTGCAAAATATTAGGTGTAGCTACTCAATAGTTTTAAAGATATGGCTAATGGAACTTCGAAAACTTAAGCTGCAAATCATGGTATACATATCAACAAGGTATGAAAGTTTAATTGTTTATATCTTTAAAACTATTGAGTAGCTACACCTAATATTTTGCAGACATCATTAGGAATCCATATACCATCGTCTCACAAAAAATTATCAAAATCGAAGTCGGTCGCTTGGGGTCCTTTTCAACCCCAACAATGAACATAAGAAGGTAGAAAAAGTGCTTCAGTTGTACGGCGCATCTGAACTCGTATGCGAACAAAATTGGCGCATGGTATATAAAAGATTGGCCACCCTTGATTTACGATATGTGTTCGACGCACACGTTTGCGTTTGTATTTTCGCTTCGAGACCTCTGAATGTTGCGCCAGACACAAACGCAAGCGTTTCTTGACCCACTGCTTCAGAATACTTTTCGGACTACTGTTTTGGACTTTGTTCAAATTTGGACATGTTGTAGTCTTTTTTTAATTTTTCGAAATCTTAGAAATTATTGATTTTATAGACGTGTAAAATAAAGCGTCAACAGTTTTTCCATTAAATTATAAAAGGTGAACTAGCAAACCGAGGAACATGAGTTTTTAGAAGCTTATAGCGAAAACAAAGAGTATCTACTAAAAAAATTTATTCATTTCTACTCAATAATTTATCCTTCATATTGTGAATATTTCAAGAAATACAGATAAATTTATAACCAGACATCGGTGATTTAAATTATCTGAAAAACTACTAAATAAGTAACAAATGAACAATTTTAAATTTTATTTTAAGACAACAAAATTTAAAGAATTAATTAAAAAATGATTACAAGAAATATATATTTATTGCGATAATTATTAGTAGATAAGAATCATTTTTTAATGAATTTTAGTGGAAATTCATCCCGATATCTCTTACGTTGAAGGGTTACAATGAAATGTTACGATCCAGCCCACTGTGTTCTTCGGCTGTCCGAAACTGTACATCGCGGTGCAGCGTTCACTTTAAATAATTTTAATTTCGTCAATTTTCAGATGCCCATCTTGTTAAAAAGTGGTCCGTAAAGGGGACACTTGGCGCTATATCGCCATTTTTTTCAATTTTTAAAAAGTATCCCTTCATGAAAACGGCATTTGTTTAAAGCAATTGCTAAATAAATGGTGAAAGAAACATTTTCTTCAAATAACAACATTTTAAATATTAAATATTAAAACAATATTAAATATTTTATTGTGTCGCCAGCTTCAATTCCATTCTGTGTTTACGCTACGGTCTCTTAGTGCATTTTCAACGCATATTATTGCTTTAAGATCCAGATACGGCTGGAAGGTGTCATCGGATTTTGAGTTTGGTGGCTTTAAATTTAAATTCGCTTGTAGTTCATCCGCCACGTCCTTGCGTAACTGTCATCGCAAATTACTATATTTTAAAGAATGCTCACTTCCATAATGTCCCTCTTATTATTAATATTTTAATGTTTAACCCTATCGGTCACGAATTTATTTATTCCTGGAAAAGAAATCATGGCTTTGCTAAGCAGTTCTTTGAATTACATTATGATTTTTCGTTATGTCCTTATATGAGGACGCCATGACCGGAAGGGTTAATGTTTTTAATGTTATTTAATGTTAATATTCCTTCAACGCAGACATTTTTCACTGCATATCAAACAAACAGCACTTTCATTTATACAACTAACAAAATATTCGTATGTCCAACTATTGATAAACTGCCGATGCTCGTCTTCAATTCTGCGTTTTTGAGAATCCGAGCTGATGACAAAATACGAAAATAATCGATCGTTATACGAGTAGTGTGTTTTCTGGCGCAGTTCGGCGAAAACTGTCGAATACTAGAAGAAATAGCTGTCAGGTAACAACAATATATTGAAAATTGTGGACGAAATACGGCTCGCGGGCCGCGAGTGTCTCATCACTGTTTCAGGATATTTCTCGAAAGGGTGGACACAATTCTGATGAAGTATGACGAATGGAGTATAAAAGGCGTTGCGACAACAAAACGATCTCACCTTAAGGCACGGACTTAGGCGCAGACACGATTACGCGCCACAAGCGCGGAAGCTCGCGTCACTTGTTGCTCGTCGGAATGTCCACAGCGGAGTGTAGGTCTTCGATTTTCCGATTATAGTAAACGGTGGGGGTGAAGGGCTGCACGCATTAGGTATCGATAACGGTGAGAAAAGGCACTCGGTGTACCGTGGACAATGTTCGCATCGAACTTCATATATCGGCATAGTGATTCAACAAAATCGAGGGTTTCGCCGTGAGGGAAACAATGCAGAATCCCGAACCGATCGATGAACCGCAACCTGTAATCATAGCACTCGATGGGCGACTATTTCGATATTGTCCTTTCCCTCGACGTGTCCCGCGATATTTCGGTTCGTTATTTATTTAAAGAACCGCGACGAAAAAATTTTACGCCCGGAGGGAAGCAACAATGCGAAAACGAAGGTCGTCAGACAATTTTCTGGAATTCTCAAGTTAGACGGTGTCAGGCTTTCGCAGTGCAATGGACGAATTATTAAGCGAACAGCATAAGCTGATCAAATTTCTGCTGTCGGCCGTCGGACTGTGGCCGTACGAGCGAACATACTTCGTTTATGTGAAAAGAGTGGCGTACGCGTTGCTGGTATTGTCGGGGTTCGTGTTCCAGGTATTGTTCTTCTAATTATATTAGGTGTGCAAATAAGTTCTTTCCCCGATTTTTCTAAATTTAAGATTGTATTACATAAATCAGGTACAAGATTACGTCTCGAAGTAATCATCCACATTCTCTATAACCTTTTCCCACCTGGTGGGTGAATTATACAGGGTCAGTCCGAAGAGATGGAACAACTAAATATCTCCGTTACTTTTCGTTGTACAAAAGAACTTCTTAGGACAAAGTTACACTGTTTGAAGGGCCACGTGTAACGGTATAAGGGAAAAAATTGTCAAGGTCTTTGTTAACGTAATGTTGTAGCTGACAAAATAACGAATTCATCCATGTAACACAATATGACCTACAAATGACCTTCAACCCAGAAAGATGGAATAAATAAAATTCAACGTGTAAGAGTCATTTGCTTTATTTCTGCTACGCAAAATGTTCAAAAATATTCCCTTGAGCTGCTATACATTCATTTAGCCGTGAAGTTACAGAACTTACTGCTATCTAACTCATTTCTGAGGGAATCGACGCACAAGCCCTGACGATTCTTTCTTTCATGTCGTCCACAGTGGTTGGTGGTTCATAATAAACATCGTCTATCAGTTTTCCCCGTAGATAGAAATCAAGGGGTGTAAGATCTGGTGAGCGAGCTGGCCATAATACGGGTCCGTTACGTCCGATCCAACGATTTGGAAACTTGTTATTCAAGAATTGTGTCACGACACGGGAAAAATGGGCTGGACATCCGCCATGTTGATACCCCACATCTTCACGAATGTCCAAGGGTGTATTTTCCAGGAGAATTGGTAACGATTCTCGTAAAAATGCAATGTATTTTTCTGCATTTAATGTTCCGGTGATAAAGTGAGGCCCAATTATTTCGTTATCTAAAATTCCGCACCAAACATTGACGGACCATGGTCTTTGTTTGTCGACTGTCCGTAGCCACCGCGGATTTTCAGATGACCAATAATGCATGTTTTTTAAATTTATCTGCCCGTGATTCGTAAACGAAGCTTCATCGGTAAATAATGCTTTATTAAAAAATGCTCTATCGTTTATCAATTGTCTCAATCCCAACTGGCAAAAGTTTACATGATTTACAAAGTCTCTACCATGAAGTTCTTGGTGAATTGATAAGTGAAAGGGCTGAAATTTTTGTTCATGGAGTATTTGCACAACACATTTTTGACTAATGCCACTTTCACGTGCGATTTGTCTCGTACTAGCATGAGGGTTTGTATCCACTGCTGCCAGAACATTAATTGCTTCATATTCCTTACAGTCCTCACCTTTGTACATTTTTTATTTTCAACACTACCAGTTTCACGGAATTTATTTATCAAATTGGAGTGAACGGAAACTGATGGACAATTACGATGAGGAAATCGACCCTTGTACAACCGCCTCTTTCTCTTAAACACTGTCGACTTTGTCCATAAATGATAATCATGCCAATCTTATCTTCCTTCGAGTAATGCATGGTGGAACGTTCATCGATAAACTGATAGATTAGAAATCTCAGAAACAGCAGAAATCTGATAGCAGGAAGGTCTTCAGAGAAATTAGTAGTTGATAAACACGATTCTGTACGAACGCATAGGTGAAGGTATGTCATAAATGTCTTCCTGTCAACACCGAATCTGTTATTATGTTGTGTATTGCGATACATTTGAATGTATAGCAGCTCAAGGGAATATTTTTGAACATTTTGCGTAGCAGAAATAAAGCAAATGAATTTTACACGTTGAATTTTATTTATTCCATTTTTCTGGGTTGAAGGTCATTTGTGGGTCATATTGTGTTACATGGATGATTTCGTTATTTTGTCAGTTACAACATTACGTTAACGAAGATATATCATTCCATTAAAAAAAAAACATCGTTGACCTTTAAATCTCATACAAAAATTACCTTGACAATTTTTTCCCTTACACCGTTACATGTGGCCCTTTAAACAGTGTAACTTTGTCCTTAGAAGTTTTTTTTTACAACGAAAAGTAACGGAGATATTTAGGTGTTCTGTTTCTTCGGACTCACCCTGTATATTCCATCCTTGAAGAATGACGGCTGTTGCTGGTTTTGAAATCATCCATACATTTTCGGATATCTTCTTCTGAGCTGAAGTGCTCCCCCCAACAAGTGGTGTTGCAGACTCCGAAAAAGATGATAGTCTGACGGCATGTGGCAGTACCTCCCGCGTTCCTTTTGCAACGTGTGGCCGAGCATTGTCGTGCTTCAAAATCACGTGTCTCGTTCCTTGTCCAGTAAACGGTTGTTTCTGCTCCAGCTGGTCGTATAAATTCATTAATTGATTTTGATAATTTGCGGCAGTTATTGTCCTTCCAGGTGGAAGCAGTTCGTAATGGATGATTCCTCGGAAATCCCGCCACATAAGACAGCAAAACTTTTTTACAATGCAAGTTCGGTTTTGCCACTGACGTAGACGGTTCCCCGGGATTAACCCATGATTTCCGTCGTTCAGGATTGTCATGTAAGACCCATTTTTCATCGCCGGTAACAATTTCGTGCAGAAAACGTTTCCTTTCATGCCGTGAAAGCAAGGCAGCAGAAATCTCGAGTCTGTTTTTCTTATTCATTTCTAATTCATGTGGGACCCATTGCCCTAACTTCTGAATCTTACCCACTTGTTTCAGTCGGATAGATACTGTCTGTCTGATGACTCCCAATCTTTCTGCCAGTTCTTCTTGCGTCTGGTTCGGATTTTCGTTGAGCAATTCCTCTAACTCGCCTTCATCGAACTTTCTCGGTGTACCTGAATGATATCGTAGTCTTCCAAATTAAAATTTCTGTCTTTAAATCTTTGGTACCACTTTCTGCGTGTTCTGTAAGATACGGAGTTCTTTCCCTGTGCCGCACAAACCATTTCAGTAGCTTCGACAGCTGATTTCCTAAGCTGGAATGCAAAGAGTAAGCAGTGACGCAAATGGTGCTTTTCGCTTTCAGATGGCGCCGCAATCGGGAAGTAATTCGAATTCATATTATGATTGTAGAAAAAAAGGGGAAGGACCTTATTTGCACACATAATACATTGTCTGTATTGAAAAATTTTCAATATAGGCCCATATGAAAAAGTTGTAAAATGCGACTTTTAGTATTTCCGACCAATTGGAACGTTTGAAAAAATTTCGTTTCTAAGAATGCTTAAATCTTATAGTCTTATAGGGGTTCTTACACTTATGTAGTCCGAGGCCCCCCCTCTTGAACAATATTTTTTTTACGAACCCCATCCCGACCCTAGGAATTTTTCTTCTTCATGTAGGATTTTTATTAAATGAGTTATTTGAAAAAAAACGAAAAGTTGGGGGATGTAAAGTCAATGTCGAAATTGTTTCGCGGACCCCCAGGGCGGTCGTTTTCTTGAGAGCGTCCAAATATCAATGGAACTCGCTGAAAATTCATTTTGTTTGTAAAGATTGGAGCTTTCCATTTAAAACGAGTCCAAACTCATTGCTGCACTATCTTTTTCCGCGTTAGCGTTCGAGTATACTTCCCGGATACAATCTGCAGTCCAATTATACTATATTAATAAAGTCACTCGTCATCCTGTCCAGCACTGCACTCGAATTTGTTTAATGCGTGGCTTGTAAACGTTTGCATTGTTGCTTTCAGCTGGCAGCGTTTCTGCACGAGGCAGTGTACACTCAGAACACAATCGTCACGTTTGTGACGAATGTAACAGCAATCGTTATAGTTATATATAGACATACTTCTTGCCTGTATAGGATTGAGTTCGTAAGTGGAAGTAATCTGCAAATAATTATTATAATCATTATCTTAATTAATTAATGATTCCCTTAGCTAAGGGAGTTGTGCGATACAATCACACACCACAGAACGTCAATTACCGACGAGAACGAGCGCAGAATTATATTTACACATATCGCCGAAGTGAATGCTAAGAATCGTAGTTTTGCAAGTAAGAATTCCTGTTTGTTTATTTGTCAGTTCCCTGTGCATTATAATTGATTCTGGATGAATCGATCGATTAATTTAATTAATTTAATTGAACGTGCACTGTTGCAGTCATCTTTTATTTATCAGTGTGCAGCTACGTGCTCTACGATTTATTGACGAACGATTACAACAATTTCAAGGATGGTCTCGACATAAATATGAAGATGTATTATTTCACTGATAATCCGAAATTCTCTTACGTCCTGCACTTACATTCGACTCTGTTAATGCTGCTCGGGGTGACGGGCTTGGTCGGGCCTGAACTGGCAACAGTTACATTTGCTCATCATGCGTGTACGTTGTTTCGGATTGTCCGGTAAGAACAATTACTGGAATTCTAATATGTAATGGAAGCCTCACATCAATAATCAGCTGTTCCGTATAATTAGTTACCGTGTGAAAACGGCGTTCGTCGAATCATCCGGAATGTCTGATTTCGAGAAAGATCAATTAGCAATGGACAAACTGATCAGTGCCACGAAGCTGCACAAAGTGACGATAAAGTTCGTATCATTAAGGGATTAGGACACAGTAATATTTTGAATATCGAAGATTTCTTTTTTGTAGAAAAATTACATTCGTAAATTTTAAACGCGTTTTTCTGAGAGTTGGGTTTTTCAAAACGGTGTACAAGATACAGCAAATCCTCTATAAACGCAAAGAGGCTGTACACGATAAATGCAAAGAAATACCGCCTCCACTGTAGCATGTAATCTGATCTCGGCTCGGGTACATCGGTGTGAACCACTACTAATGCGACGCGGAGAGTCGCAGACGCCGGCACAGTTCAAAGGCCCGTGCGTCCTCACAATGTAATACCAATATAACAATTTTTTTATTATTACGTATTTTTTTATGAAACTTTCGCGAATATGTTTGTTAGGCATTTTTCTGATTAAAATAAGACCAAACACGATATCATTTCAACTGTATTTAGTTGTTTAATTGACGATAAACGTTTCGGACGCAAGGAAGGACAGCGTATAGGAGAGCAAAAGACGCGAAGAGTCACAGTCGCTTCGGCCGAGCGCGGTTTCTGTTTACACGCGCTGAATCAGCGCCGCTGACCTTCTCTTCGTTCGACTCGGCCTATAAAACCCAAAAAAATAGTGTCTTGTCTACGATAAATGCAAACGATTCCTCCAAAGCTTTATAGAGGATTTATTGTATCTCGAGTTCTACCTTAGCAATTACATTAAAATTTGACAGTTATCTTCATTATAATATTTATTATACATTGACGATCGATATTTTCTCATTTCCCCATTATTTTGTTCGATATAAATAAAAAATTAACAAATTTTCTACCGAAATTCAGTCATTAACTTTAAAATATCTGCCATTTTGTTAATTTTCACAATAATTGGAATGTGGGATCGTCAATGCCACAGAATGTATCACAGTTTATGATTAGACTGCGGATCTTTTTTTTTATGCAAAATAAAAATGTTCTGCATTGATTGTGGGCAGCAGGAGTAATATAAAAGTTGATTTCATCCCTCAATGATTTTGTTATGTTAAAAACAACGTTACAACATTCTTTAATGTGTCTAATCAGCCAATTTCTTCATAAATGCATAAAGATCCGTTCTAGTTCGATTTGTAGGAATCCTGTACACCAGTTGGCTATCTGGAAGAAAAGATATTCCGAGCAAAGACGACGAAAGGCATAAGAACAAAATATTTTTCAAATATTACAACCATTTTTTTACAGTTCATATTATAGTAAACTGAAATGCAAAATCTTATATTAATCGATCATTCACTTTCTCTGTACTGTTGTTTAAAAATCTTATATTTTCCCGACTTGTTACTGTCTCCTAACCCCTTACCTGTCGTTCATGTCGAGTATAGTCGTCGCGGAAAGACAGAATTTGCATTTTCTTTTTCAAGGTACGCCGGACAATTGTCGAAGTGTCTGTCCAATTCGTATTTCTTGTTGATGGTTCTGGGAGTCATGTCTTTCAGCTTGAATCTCCTGCGTGTAAGTATGGCGATGCTTTCTGGAAATGCTGAAAAATGCTGACAAATGTTGGAAAATGTTGAAATGGCCACATTTCGCACGAAATGCCTCGATTTTAATCCAGAATCTAACACCTTCGTGAAACACGCAGATGTCTCAGTCGCTGCAGCAACAAGGGGAACTGAAAGAGTTGATAGTCCAATTAATGTTGATATGCGCGCATATAATGTGCCTGTGTCTGATAAACTATATTTGACAAATAGTCATGGACAGTAGTGCTGAGCTGTTCACGGAACTGTAAGTAACGCCAATTAAGGTAATTAGAGGGAAGATGGATTCTCTATAAAATACAGGGTGAGTCCAGTGTTCCCAGACAAGTTCCCAGTAAAGTATGCTTCTCGAGGAAATGTGGCACCTTGAGAGCCATGCAGAATTTTAAGAAATTGATATGATCTCCATGGAGCCTACTACATGTTTGGTTCTTTGACTTTTGCACTCCTAAGTCGTCCATTTGGACCACTGTGCGTCCCGTCATTTATACCGATACATTCCCGCCGATATACACTGACTCCCAAAAATATTCGGACACTAGCTATAACTAACTTTATGATTTGATAATTCGATTGTTGATAAAGCAATCGCCCTGGGAATTGTTTCTAGCAATAAAACATTTATTAATGTTGATAAACATATATGCTTTATTTGAAAAATATACATACGTTCCATAATAAAAATTATTAAACGAAATAATGGACCATTTGTGGCTCACAAAAATATTCGGACACGTATTATATTTCTCTGCCAATCGCTTTCTGGGAACGCGATATTCCAAGAACGCGAAAACGTTTATTTACAAACAGAATCTCGTGGACCATTAGATGTCCATGCCACCTCACTACTGTCGGTAGTGAACGTGAATTCGTTCAAAATGGGTCGCAAAGGAAAGAATACGAGTTTCGATGTGCGACAGCTTGTAATTTTTCATCGAGAAAAAGGAAAAACCTATCGCGAAATTAGTGCAATGCTTCGTATAAGTAAGAGTACTGTTGCAGATATCAGTCGACGATTTTATATTGAGAATCGCATTGATTCTATTCCGCAAACTGGAAGACCAAGTCTCTTATATACGAGGGAGAAAAGCAAAATTATTCGGAAAGTGAAAAAAAATCCGCGCTTAAGTGTTCCAAAACTAGTTAGTGAGCTATTAGGAGAAAGCTCCAAAAATGTGTCAGCCGAAACAGTTCGGAGAACACTGAGGCAAGCTGGTTACAATGGAAGAGTGGCTAGAAAGAAAC
This sequence comes from Lasioglossum pauxillum, assembly GCA_933228785.1. Classification (NCBI taxonomy): domain Eukaryota; kingdom Metazoa; phylum Arthropoda; class Insecta; order Hymenoptera; family Halictidae; genus Lasioglossum; species Lasioglossum pauxillum. Next base: position 35,474,663 of record OW121704.1, read on the forward strand.
CATTTATCAACGAAAAGAATAGGAATAAACGAAAAACCTTTGCAAGTGAACTAATTTCTAAGGATGAGACATGGCAGAAGGATGTCATATTTGCTGATGAAAGCAAATTCAATCTGTACAATTCCGACGGAAGAACTATGGTGTGGCGGAAAGCGAATAAAGAGTTTAATTTTGAAAATACAAGAGATACAGTGAAACACGGTGGAGGCAGCGTAATGATCTGGGGTTGCATTTCGTCATATGGAGTCGGTAACCTAGTGTTTATTGACGGTATCATGGACAAAAATCATTATTTGAATATACTCAAAAATAATTTAGTTCAAACTGCTGAAAAAATGGCGCTTAATAATAAGTTTAAGTTTTACCAAGACAACGACCTCAAGCACAAGTCACGTATTGTGCAAGAATTTTTATTATACCGCTGCCCCAAAATTTTTCATTCGCCGCCCCAATCACTGGACCTTATTCCTATCGAGAATTTATGGGATGAATTAGATAGAAAAATTCGAAAAACCCCAATTACATCGATGGCCGAATTAAAACAAAGACTTGCAACTGAGTGGTCGAATATAACTGTTGATTATTTGTAAAAAATTACAAATAATATGCCAAACAGGTTAAGACATATTCTTAAACAAAATGGTTATCCCACGAAATATTAAACAAATTTTGTAATGCTAAATTACATTATATAAACAGAAAAATTAATACGTGTCCGAATATTTTTGTGAGCCACAAATGGTCCATTATTTCGTTTAATAATTTTTATTATGAAACGAATGTATATTTTTCAAATAAAACATATATATTTATCAACACTAATAAATGTTTTATTGCTAGAAACAATTCCCAGGGCGATTGCTTTATCAACAATCGAATTATCAAATCATAAAGTTAGTTATACCTAGTGTCCGAATATTTTTGGGAGTCACTGTAGCTGCCTGAGGGCTCTGCTACATCATCGCCTCATCATAGATACGTTACTGTTTTGGACGCGCATGCGCAAAAAGAGGTGACCCGTGCGGGAACACTGCGTGAGTCACGTAAGACGGAGGCCTGCGCCTCCCGCTCGTCTTGCTCCCCGTGACGGCCCTAGTGCTAAGGCCCATACGGTATGAAATGCGCGTGGCGCCCTCCGTGGTAATGTGGAAACCTATTGATACCGGTGTCGTCCTAGGGCAGTCACGGGAAGCGCAGGCCCCCAAATCGGACTGAACGGTGCTGTCGTTGCCGACCACTGACCTAAGACAAGCCACCTGAATAACATTCTTTAAGATAGGAAGAAATGCTGCAGATAAAAGTTGTTTGGTTTCTACTGGCCCATTACGTGGTCCACATAATTTTTTATCAAGTGGAGGTGCTTTGTAGATTAGAAGCTCAACTTAGATTTTCTTTAATGGAACCACACATTTTTAAACTCCTACGATTGTAGTCCTTTTCGAGAAAATTTCAACGATACAGTCATTCAAGGTGATTCAAGGTCGTCACTTTAAAATTGATGAAAAACAGAAATTTATCGTAAATGCTTATGAAATGGAATATTCTCAGCTTTATTAATGAAATCAAGCTGTTGCAATGCGGAATGTAAACGAAGTGCTTAAATCCTAAACCATTTCCTACAACACATGCTCAAAGTGATGACCAACGATTTTTAAATGTATTGTTCAAAATATTAGTAACCCTCTGCGCAGAATGTGCCGGGCAACCGTCGTGTTGGTACCACAAAAACTGGCGCACGTTTAATGGAACATCTTCTAATAAATTAGGTAGTACATCCATCAAAAATTTGGCATACTTTGTTTGATTTGAAGAGTCCCCTTGCCTTCATGACTTCTCAACCGGAGGGTACCCCTGAGCAAATGTAAACATAAACAAACTTTGCCGAAACGATTAAGACTAAATTTCTGTAACTTGAAACTGATGAGAATATTCCATTTCGTAAGCATTTACGATAAATTTCTGTTTTTCATCAATTTTAAAGTCCTTGAATGACTATATCGTTGAAATTGTCTCGAAAAGGGCTACAATCGTAGGAGTTCAGAAACATGTCGTTCCGTTTTAAACAATGAGTTGTCCTCCTAATTTCCTAAGCACCTCCAGTTGATAAAAAGTTATGTGGACCACCGTAATGGGCCCCTAGAAAACTAGAAACCAAACAACTTCCGTCTGAAGTATTTCTTCCTATCTGAAAAAATGTAAAAGTTAATCAGGTGGCTTGTCTGAGGCGACTCACCCTGTATGTAAAAGTGTAAAAAAATGTCTTTACATTGTGTACAGTGTGCAAATGTTCTCACATTGCACGGTTTACAATAGAGCACAACGAATATACTTTTCAGATGCACCTGTCGGTGGTACACGGTGTCGGTGCGAACGCAAAAATTGTTACCGTTCTTCATACATCATTCGACGAAGACATACACCTTCCTAATTGGTGGTCTCTTCGTACCGAGTTTCGAAGGATTCGGGAGGGTAACGAAATATTGTTAGTCTATAATTTTAATTCAACGAATTGAAATTATCTTGTTCCACGAATTGTTTCTTCTTTGCAGCTTCTGAAGATGTCCTTCTCCTATTTCACAGTGATGTATTCTGCACCGGTGTGACTCGTTGCAATTACCTAGAAGTCCGATGACTAGACAGCGGATTTGATGCGTTTATGGCAAAAAATGTCTAGCTGTAGGAAAACAATAAAAGAGAACACTACTAAAAATAATATTGGGAAAAAAAATAAATGTCTATTTCACTCCAGTTTGTTGCGATTCGGATATACGTAGAATGTTTATTTTGCGTAAAGATCCACTGTCTACTAATTTAAAATTCACCCGTGTGTGTGTACTCGCGTCAATGTGGTAATATTACATAATATTAACGAAAAAAATTATTGTTGTGCGAAGGAATGCCTTGAGAATTGTGGATTACACTTTTTAAAAACTACTTTTATACTGGCTGCAATTTAATATATCTTATTGTCAGTGTGTATGCAAATATAATTTATTTACATATACCAAAATTGAAGATGTGAATCGATTGAAATTTGAACACTCAATTTGGTTTCGACTTCTCGCAATCGATCCACAGTCTATTAATACTCATGGAGCGGCTCGATCTGCCTAAGCAATAACCAAACGCTGCCTCTGAACGAACATTAACATTTTAATACAACAATACACGTGTTAATAATTAACCTAAAGACCACCGGAGCGTTCACGGCGGGGATTAGGCGAAGGAGCTTACCTGGCCCGATCCAGTGGCCAAGTCCCTTCTTTCCGGACCCCAGAGGTAGCCTAAGTAGACAGACGCGTAAGTAGCTGCAAGTTCACTGGGAGCAAGATTGTTGCACGGTGGAAGGACGCCGGAAGAATGAAACTCGTAGAGGTCGATCGGGTCGCTTGTCGCCTTGCTGGACTTCATTTTTCCCGGAAGGTATTCCCGACAATGGGAACCGGCAGGCGGTGCGCCATAAAACCCACGACGTTCAAATTCAAGAGGGAGAGCACCCTTCCTCTGGAAAAAAAAGAAATAACAGTGGGGTTCACCTCCGGCGCGCAATTTACCGGTATTTAGAGGCAACAATTTCTATTTGCAAGCTCCGCGAAGTCGCGATCCGATCGATAGTCAAGCGAACCCATAATCATCGCGCTCGACTCTGACCGATTCCTGACATTGTCGCCCCTTCCTTTGTGCGGCGATGTTTTCCGTCATTATTTATTAACGTGACACGGAAGGGTGAACGAAGAGGGTGAACGAAGGGTGAAACATGATTTTCGAGGCTAGCTCAGACGCGACCCAGCGTTGGCGCAGTGATGGACAGTCTCGATGATCATCACTACACCGTGAACAGATTTCTCTTGACGTGCGTCGGACTCTGGCCGTACGAGCGAACATGGTTCACTTACGCGAAGAGAGTGTGTTACCTGTTGATCGTGGTGTCCGCGATTATGGTTCAGGTACTGTCGATGGTGATCACTAGACTGCGGATCTTTATGCATTTACGCGGAAATTATTGTGGAAAAAGGATTCGAGAAATTCCAGAATACCGCAATGCTTTTTTGAATGCAACAAAGTCAGTAAGGGATGAAATCAATTTTTAGTTTATTCCTGCTTCCCCTAATCAGTGCAGGATATTTTTATTTTGCATAAAGACCCGCAGTCTAGTAATCACGCAGACTCCAGGAGAAAATGATGCAGAGGAATTTCGTTGGTTCCAGGTAAGGGCGGTATTGTTTTTCGACGTGATCAGTACCAACATCATTTTTGACGCGGTGACCAACATCACCTTCACCCTGATAATACTCTTGAAACACCTGCTCTATCTGTGTAACCTGAAGGCTGTAAGTTCAGGCTGCACCAGGTAAATATTGACAACGTATTTCTAGGGCAACGCGACCCCTGTTGTCAATATTTACCAGCAGCAACTAACAGTTATAACTAGACTGCGGATCTTTATGCATTTATGGCTTATGAGAATTTGGAAAAAATGCTAGAATATAAAACTCGATAGAATTCAGTACTATTTTTATTTGTTTTCAAAATAGGATTTTATGTGTCTGTAAAAATTGGAATTTTCATAAACATCCGCAGTCTGGTTACAACAGACTGCGGTCCTTTCGGCGAAATAAAATACTCGCGAATCGAAGAGGGTGTCCGCCATTTTCTAGGTGAAGGAACTGCTAGAGATGATACGCGCAGATTGGAGACGAATAAACGATCCGTACGAGATGAGAATCTTGCTGAAGAACGCCGACGACGGGAAATTCATGGGGACGATTCTGGCGGGTAACTATTACATTGTTACTCGAAGATCAATTGTTAATGTACAGAAACATTTTCCACGCTTGCAGCCGGAATTCACGTGATGATCATGAGCTACGTAGTCTTCATAACCACGATACACGGTGTGTCCAATTCCACAGCTTCTGCGGATGACTACATGGTGTACTCGCGTCTGAAATTGATGTACACGAAGAACGACGAGAAATATTATTTGGTTTCACTGATGCACACGTACGTTGTCGTTCTCATCGGATTGATGGCTTTGGGCGGGACAGAGGCGACGACGGTTCTATGCGGCCATCATGGTTTCGGGATGCTGCAAATATTGCGGTAGTTCCTAAAAGTTTCTTCGAATTCAAAAATTCTTGAACTTTCTCTAACTCGTTGCGTCCGTTTCTTAACATTTTAAAAGAAAGCATAGAAATTTTCTTTTACATTACGATTGTAATTGAAAGTATTAGATGACGTTATTCAGGGTGACTTGTTAGTTCATAATGAACATTGCTGTCACTGTTGAAGGTTCCATTAAAAAGTATTGGGTTGGAAAGAAAGTTCGTAGTGTTTCCAAATTAAGAATCGAAGATAAAATTAAGGTGTTTATTCATGTGTTTATTCAATAACACGAGAAGTCACCTCGAAAATGGCCGAACGTAACAGAACAGAATAGATAATATGTTATTGAATAAATATCTGAATTTTAGCTTTCAATTTTAATTTACCAACGCTACGAACTTTCTTCCAACACAACATTTATCCATAAACCATAGATTTTTCAAAATAATGCACTGATCGCCGGTCGGTAATGTGTTAACAGCCACCGCATACGAAAGGCTTTCAACGACGACGAAATGGACGTTACCGCTCCGAAGAAGGATAGAGCGACTATCGCAAAGATAATTGACGTCGCGATAGTCCACATGCGTAGTCTTCGGTTAGTATCCGTGAATGTTGCTCCGAGGGCTGAGTTTGCAAATTGTGTATTGTTCCTTTGTTTAACGGTACAAAGGTTTAAACAGCTGGTGAGCGACTCGATTCTGACGGGCTATTTCTTTCTACTTGTGCTGGCGATGGCCTCTCTGAGCTTAAACCTCCTGCGTGTGAGTTTACACGTTCTAACGCTGGGATCTGGGAAGAAGAGACCCGAGACTTGCCTCCCATTCTACCCTTCCCCTTCCACGACGCTATAACGCGTTACCGGTCCGTGGCAGAGGCGTGGGGATGCTCGACGCCGGAGAGTGGGGGACTGGGTCCAGTGTCGCCAGATCGAGGAAATCGAGGGAAATACCGTTTATCCCCTCTCTGATGTCCAGATTAATACCAGTCTACGGTCTTAGTGGGGTATGTTGGACCAGTTATGGTCGATACTGGCGGCACTGACTGGGCCTGATCCGAGTCTCCTCTTTCCGTACCGCAGTGGAGTACACCGATGAATTTTGGGTGAAAATCATAGAACTTACGATAGAAATGGGATAGCGAGCGATGATTTTTTTAAACTAAAGCTGAAATATTGCAGAATACGGGAAAAATATCCCGAGATGAAGAATTCCCAGCATTTCTATCGAAAGTTCTTTGATTTTGACAGAAAATTCATCGGTTTACCCCACTGTGCGACGCTTGCGCTCGCTGTTGAATAAGAAGAACCTACTGAATGTTGTTTCCGGGATCGCACAGTTCTCCTACGCCATGTTGCGATTTCGGAAATTGTCGCAAATTTTTCCCATAGCGGCCGTCATCGTCGGACACTTCTTGTACATCGGTCTGACGAACCATTTAGGGCAGACGGTCATCAACAACGGCGCCGAATTCTTTTCTGACACGTAAGTCGAACCCACGTGGGGGTTCTATTATTTTCGATGGAGAATTGGATATGGAATTCTGCGATAAATGAGCGATTTTTATTCCGTTTCTGCGCAGATACGCTGGCACGTGGTACAGAGCGACTGTGCCAGCACAGAAATTATTGTTGTTCGTTATGTGTCACAGTAGGAAAGATATCGTGTACGTGTTCGGCGGGATCTTCCGTCCATCTTACGAAGGATTCACCGCGGTACATACAACATTTCACAATATTTATTCGTCGATGTTCATCGCAAATTGAACAGCTGTTCAGGTCTCCTCGCATCCTCTTTTGCAGATGACCAAATTAGCAGTGTCTTACTTGATGGTCATGTATTCTCTGGAAATATGAGTGTATAAGAATTCTGAGGAATTCTTTTAGAGGATAATAATGATTAGCGCGTACTTTCTGGTATGTATGCTCTTACATACAGAATGTATAAATTATCAGAATTAAGAAATATTGAGAATGTATTGGGTTGGCAAGAAAGTAATTTCGGTATTTTAAAGTGAAATGAAACCCAATTTTTTTATTCAAGCTATAAACTTTCACTAATGATGATGACCTGGCATCGCAGTTGGATCAGTTTCTGGTCGATGAGGACCAGAAGTTTTATGAGCGCAGAATTGTGAAGTTAACGGAAAGATGACAAAAGATCAACGAACAAAAAAATTGGGTTTTTATTGCACCTTAAAATACCGAAATTACTTTCTTGCCAACCCAATAGGTTTAGTGTTAAAATACTTGTCACTTGTCTCTTCACCTGAGCAATCATTTCTGACGTGATTTCCGTTTCCCAAGGCGTCGAACCTGTATTTTGTTTAAAAATTGTGTTTCTCTGCATCTTGTGATATTTAATAAACGTATTGTCGTTCTTCTGTTTACAGGTGAGTACCTTACGTTTTCTATGAGAAGCATAAGCGGACCGACCATAAGCGGACTATCTCCGACGCCTGATTGTATGTATCGTAATTACAGAAATGCATGATTGTCAGCAATTATCAGCCGAATTAAATATTCGCTAAATCAAACGTTTGTTACCGACACGGTTTTAATAAAACGAATATCATCACCGGAGTAATATTACGTGTAACATGGTTTTCTCAACAATGAATTCAAACTGTTCTCGTATGAATCGACTGTTTTGATACGAAAGGATTTCTTTAATTTTCATATTTACATGTAAACATACACACACGAGCAAGATTTCTATGCGCGTCTCTCGTCAGTTCTTTCATTACTTTGAAACATCATTGTTTCTTCTTTAGTTCTTCAATGCTTAAATCGTTTACGTAACATGCTATACCAGTTCTTTTGAAAACATGTAGAATAATGGAAAAATAAATTGTCTACGTCAGCTAGCTTTCTCTACATTCGTTTGAAACCATGGTAAATGTATGCACATCTGTAGGATAGAACATGGACCCATTCCGATATCGATAAAAATAATTACAGCAGAAATATCTCCACTGGTTAGCATAACAGCGGTTCGAAATTATTACATCATTTAAATCTCCGCGCAATGCGTTGTACGCATGAACTACGGGAAATCCTGTAACCAATTATTGCGCAATTTGACATGCAATGAAACAATAAAATAATATTTAGAATCGTGAAGAGAACACTTACTAACGGGTTTACTACTTGGCCCAATATCGATGAATTACGAAAATATTAGATTCTCACTGAAGAGATGTCATCATCATAAAATAAGACACTGTGGTCTTCACCAGCTGGAAAGCAGGGTTCAATGAGACGAAATACAGTCACACAAAAGCGTCGTGGTGACATTTATGTGAAAAAAATATTTTATATTTTCTCATTGGTAACTGACTTTTTTTGTAGGACACCCTATATAGTATCTTCGATATTCCCGTAGAGCATGAAAAGGCGAGTCCAACGAGTACCATGACCATTACATTGCGATCATTAGATATCGAGATATTCTTGTTTGAACGGGACAAGTCTAATCCAGAATTAATTTTTCAGACACAAATATCTCGAAGTTGAATGATCGTAATGGTATAGTCATGGTACTCGTTGGACTCGTCTTTTCATGCTCTACAAGACTATCGTAGAAAAAATATCTCTTGTGGATCATTATTGATTACAAACCGCTGAGAAGCCTTCGATCGACGCAGTGTAAAACCCGTAAAAGTCGAATACTATCGGATCACTGCACCTTGTCAAGATAATTAGTAGATTCTTCTGAATGGAGACTGATCTGTTGTACCACGGAGTGGAGTAACTGTAAAATAAATGAAATCGATCTGAGACAACCGGTCCCACCGCCATTCATTTTCAATAATATCACGAAATTGTTCGAACTTACATGATTGTGGGCAAATCATCCGCATAGTCCACGACCTTTTGCATCACATAATTCAGATAGAACATGTACGTCAGCTCGGAAATAGACAAGAATGAGGCCAGCAACATTTCATCCACATTATGAGTGACACTTAAAGCGGTGGAGAGCTGAAACATGCGTATATTTCGAGAGATTCATCGTAATAACGTTTCTATCGTAATCGATGAAGGGACAGGTCGACATACACGGAAGAAATTGATTGCCAATGAGAAGACAGCGATCACGATAAGCACGGCGTACGACAATGTGAATTTACTTTTCAGGTACGTCAGGAAGCTTTAAGAACAAACAAGACCACGAGTGAACATTAATAACACCGAAAATCGAACGATTCCGTTGAACCTGTGCTAAAGGAGTCTCATTCGATCATAGAGATTTATTTTTCACAGGTTGGCGTAAAAATTTCAATCAAATTTCTCATGCATACACACAACGAAAGTTCTAATGTTCGACTCGCTCTGCACAGACTCAAATGTTTCTGGCAGGAGACGTTTTAATTAGCATTTCTTTGCGAGTGTAATACGATTTGGCGAATACTAACGCTTTTGCCTCGATGTGGTACGTAACCGCGGTTGCCAGACACTTCTTTCTGTAAACCTCCATAACCTCCTGCGAGATATAGGACGGTCTCTCGGAAACCCCTTTCTTGATGTGGTAGCTGGAAATCGTAGCACGCAGTGTTCAGGATTTCGATTATCGTAAAGTAATGTACAGTGAAACGATTTAATATTCGGACGCTCTAAGAGAGACAATAACTTGTTTAATATTGTACTACGATTTGGACTTGTTTCGGGAAGTTAGAGCAATTAATTTACTGCATAATGTGAAAAGAAATTTTATCAAAAATTGCAATTGATCGGAATTGTAGAAAAAGATACTTTTGCATTTGCAAAAGTTGCATTTTACAACATTTTTATGTGGGTCTATATAGAAAATGCAGAGAATATGTTTTGTAGGTCTGTGTCAAATACAAATATATATTCTGAAAATTATGTCACGATCGGTCGACGTTGCAATCAGCTACAAACGTTTAAAGATGGTAAAAATAGCTGATTTTCACAATTTTCGGCTTCTAACTGCAATAAATCTAAAAAATCTTATATCTTTCAATACCAGTCGTTTTTTCTCGCATCAACCGATTTCGATGAAACTTTTACAGTGCGTAATTGACACGAGATCTGCAAAACGTATTTTTCAAATTTTCAGCAGAGGCTCACATAAAAAAGTTGTAAAATGCAACTTTCAGTATTTTTTTTACAATTCCGATCAATTGCAATTTTTTAAAAAATTTCTTTTCACATCCTAGTAATAGTAAAATAATTGCTCTAGTTTCTCAAAAAAGTTCAAATCGTATAGTACAATATTAGAAAAGTTATTGTCTTTTTTTATAGAGTCCGAATATTAATTCGTTTCACTGTACAAGAAATCCGTAGATTCTCAGGCCTTAATATTAGGTATAGAAAAGTACGGACTGCATCGAGTAGAGCAGTCTTCTTTTACCTCGCGAGTTCGAGCAAGCTGATACTGTGCTGAAGCCACATAATATACAAGGTCTCCGTAGCTACGAATGCAGTTCCACCGAAGAAGATCGTTAAATTTGTATGGATTAGTTTAAGGAAGAAATATTTCTCCTCGTCGATCAAATAATCCGTCATAACTGGGAAAGGATCAGTTAGATTCGAGTTCGGGGGTGCTGCTACGACTATAAAATAGGATGAAGTGCGGAACACCACCAGGAGTAGTGCTGACGGATAAATAAATACTGCAACATACACATGACCGTCACATAAAATATTGGGTTTTGTCGAGCATTTGCTTATGCCAGAGCTCGGAATTACTTACTCGCGACGCGACGGCCGATTTTCGAAGGCCACGCCCCCTCGACCCAGCCGCGCTTCCCGCTTTCCGTGGCGGTCCTAGTTCTCAAGTCAGTTCAGACGCTGTTCGTGACGTCTAGGAGCAGTGTCGCCAGATCGAGAATATCGAGGGGAATACAATTTACCCCCTTTCTCATGACCAGAGTAATATGTGTGAGTGGGATTGAGTGGGGTGAATGGGAGAAACGCTGCGCGTGCTCCTCGGGATGGAGTGTGTTCATGGCGGTGGAATGGGATAGTGGAAGGAGAAAAGGAGGAGATGTAAAAACGACCAGCCTTGGTTGTTTCTGGCGATACTGTCTAGGAGAACTAGGGACAGTGTTGGGCAATAAATAAATTTATTTAAATAAATAATCATTTAAATAAAAATTTAAATAACAAGTTATTTCTTATTTGGATGTTCCAATAAAACGGAAAAATAATTATTTATTATTTGAGCAAGTCTAAATAGAATTATTTATAATAATAAAGTTAATTGTTATTTGCAAATACAATTTCAATTATTATTTGTATTGACAAGTAATATATTAAATTGTATTTTTTTACCATTGGCGGTATACCTGTGTTGCGTTCTCGAAAAGAACAATGTCTTTGTACTCGGTCTTCGGAAATAAATAAATGTTTATTCAACTATGTACAAAGCGGTTGCCTGCAGAGCTATCCTTGGGCAACTAATTCCAGGAGCTAATGACTGGTTCACACGTACAAGTGATACAATACTTTTTACTGCTTGTCTCCGACACGTTGAGACGTGCAGTTCGCGAGAACGAAAACGATTTCTCGTAAATCAGTCTTCTCTGATATTTAACGGTGTCTCTATACAACGAGAGACTCGAAACTTGGTCGTTGCAAGCGTATACTTGTCCGAAATGTTAGTGCTCGCTCGGCTCGATCAGAACTATGACTGCTGCCCCGAGGTCCGCGTTTTCCTCCCATTTTTGGGGGAAAAAACACCCTATTGGTTCGTCGGCCTGAGGGAGGAGGGTCTTCTTCTCCGGTGGAGGTGGAGACCCCCGCCTCAAGCTGATGTCGGAAAATCCCGGAGAATCGCGCGTTTGGTGGGACCTCGGAACAGCGCGCATATCTTTCGACCTAAGTGGCCTGTGTTTAGAAGGCCCAAGTGGCCCGCGCGTGAATTATTGCCCTCTTGGCCTGAGTCCGTTGACGGAGACCAAGGGGGTGCGAAAAAACTGGCCTGAGTGGCTCGAGGGTAAGGCGTAATGTTCGTTGCCTTGGCCGTCGCGTATAACGGACAAAGGCCCGTTGTCGTTCTAATCCGGGACCCTCGCGTACCTCGCGGACGGTACACGTAGCGAAGGCCGCGCTGATTCACTTATGGCCACTTTCCGATGCCGTTAGCTCGAATCCTCGAGTGCACGCGTTGCACACTTCGAGGACTAGCATTCTTCTAGGTAACGAAGGACGGTAAAAATCGGAAAAGTGGCATTCGGACGAATAACAATGCGCTCGAAGGTTGCGCTCCTCGCAGCTGTAAAGCAGCTGATTGTCTCGTACGGTAATTTAGGATTTAACGGTAAAACTCGAAACTTGACATGGACCGGGTAGGAGCATTTCGTTGCCACGGGTGGCCGATAATTTACAGCGAGACGTATCAGCAAATCCGAAGCGGAGGGCCCGTAACAATTCGAAATTTAACGCGGAATCGTACAACCTGAAAAGGTTGCTATAGCAGATAAAAACGCCTACGTGTTCATTATACTATATGTGTACAGAATACAAGAAATAAGAGAAGACCAAAAACTATTTATTTGATTTCCACCTCAATCCAAATAATAAATAATCTTTTATTTGCAAATAAGAATTAATAAATAGATCACTTTTGGAATTATTTAAATTACTTTTATTTGAATAGAAAGTTTAGTTATTATATGCAATTAAAATCACACGTTTATTTATTATTTAAAATCAAATTTGCCCAACAGAGTGACTAGGGACGCCACGGAAAGGGAGACACGCGGCTGGGTCGAGGAGACGTAGTTTTCGAAACTCGGCCGTCGCGAATAAGTAATTCCGACCCCTGGCTTATGCAATATACAGGGTGGTCTTTTTATCTGAAGACATTGAAATATCTCGAGAACTATGTATCGGATCAAAACAAGTGGGCAATGAAAGTTGTTCGTCGCGAAGGGGGACATCCAATGATACCAAACTGGACCCCCCACCGCCACCCCCTGGGGGTGGCAAATTTTACCTAGGAGTTTTGGCATTTTGGTTCACAGATGGCGCTGTAATGGACAAAAATCAAAATGGAAAAAGTCATTGAAAATGGGGCATATCTCGAGAAATACACATCAGATCAGAAAAATAAAAGTAGACGTATTTGATATTTTTAAGAATGCTATTCAATAACACCATAATTGACCCCCCACCCCCACTTCCTGAGGGTGGGAGAGGGAACTATTTCAATATCTTCAATGGGAAACCCTTTTTTATAGCAAATCTTGGTTCTCCATTGATTTGATATTATTGGTGTAATTTCTTTCACAGATGTCGCTGCAATCGAAAGTAGTTGGAAAAATTCATTGGTTTGTTTATCAATCCTCAGGAAGTAGGGATGGGGGGTCAATTATGGTGTTATTGAATAGCATTCTTAAAAATATCAAATACGTCTACTTTTATTTTTCTGATCTGCTGTGTATTTCTCGAGATATGCCCAATTTTCAATGACTTTTTCCATTTTGATTTTTGTCCATTACAGCGCCATCTGTGAAGCAAAATGCAAAAACTCCTAGGTAAAATTTGTGTATTTTTTTCTGGAGAATCCAAATCTGCAATGAAAAATGGGGGTTCCCATTTAAGTTTTTTATCTTCTCCCACCCCCACCCCCAGGGGGTGGCGGTGGGGGGTCCAGTTTGGTATCATTGGATGTCCCCCTTCGCGACCATAGTTCTCGAGATATTTCAATGTCTTCAGGTAAAAAGACCACCCTGTATAACTAGGTGATTTTTCCAATCCGGAAGTTTCGACCGAATAATTTTCGCAGCACCACTGTGTTTCCTTACGCGCGTAAATGACTCCTTGCTGCTTCCCCAGATTGGCTCGCCTTCTTAAAATTTCGAGCGTGTCCTCGTGTGCTGTATCCCACGTACTCTTTATTCCGTCCATTATGGTCCTAACCTGCATTTGCGATCGTCTTTATTGTCCGGTACGATTTAATCCGTTAATCTAACCCTTAGCACTCGAGTGAGGATTCAGAGACGCCACTAAAAATTGCTACACCATTGTTCAAAATATAGTTGAGATTACACTGTCCAACAGCCAACAATTATTTAGATTTCCACTATGCTATTGTTACGTACGGAGGCTCTGCCTACGTGACTTTTGCTCCCTTCTTGAAATCACGTGTCCATGCAGGAGGTCCAGCTCGCATGCCCAAATAAACAGTTTTTTCCCCTTATGGGAAGTGCATGCATCTGGGGAAACATAGACAAGCCTCCAGATTTTCTGTTTACCCCCACTACCATTTTTGAACAATCTGACTGATATATAAAGGGCTCGAGCTTGGCCTCCACGGGCTTAGTTGAAGTTTGAAAGATAACCTGCACGCGTCTATAGTGAGATTGGGTCTCATTCCCTTTCGATCATTTTAACTTAAAAGAAGTTTCGAAACGCAGTTCTTAAGTCAAGTCAACTCACTTACCCCCGCATATCTCAGTGCGTGAAAAACGAGAGTTCGGGAATTAGCTTCCGCGAATAATACAACACACTACAAGTGTATTTCCATTTATCTAAGAATATATTGTACTCTTTACATTTAGATAATTGAGAGTTCCAATATCTTTAATACATCCTTTAAACTCCAGTAACTAGCATTGCACCCATTTCGATAAACCTTTACCGCTCGAGGTTTATCAACTATTTTATATAGAGTTACGAGAGCTGAATTTCCCAATACCTTACCTCTTTCCGAAATCCTGTGACACCCGGTGATGAAACAGGCATCGGCTAATTCACAAATTCCTATCTAGTGGCGACCCTGTGGTGAAACAGACATAGGCTAGTCCACGAAAACCCATTCCCTATCTAGTGGCGACCCGGTGGTGAAACAGACATCGGCTAGTCCACGACTACCCCTTTCTCCTAACCTAGTGGCGACCCGGTGATGAAACAGGCATCGGCTAGTCCACGAAAACCCATCCTGTGACACCCGGTGATGAAACAGGCACCGGCTAGTTCACGACCATCCTGTTCATAAGAACAACCCTCGGCCACGTCTATCCGCCAGCCCTCGGCTCGTAACACTATTCTTATAGAGTTTTTCGCGCTGATTACGAATCTGTCTGTAATTTTTCTCCTAGACGTACAGTTTTTGGTAAAATTGAGTTTATGAAAAGACATACTTTTCAACTTTGAAAAAATATTTGTGATGTAATTAGGGGTGTGCGAGTACCCGAAATTTCGGGTTCGGGTCGGGGTCCCGAAAGTTTGCAATATTCGGGTACTCGAAGTTAAAGTTGGGGTAAGTCTGTGATCAAAGCAACGTTTGGTAAACGGTGTTTACTACAAATCGGAATATTATTACAACCGATGATTGATCATCTTAACTCTTAGCACTCCAGCATAGTGATTCATATAGTACACCGACAACTGCAGCACTATAATAGTAAGCAAAACAGTCGTGCCGCCGTAGTAACGACAGTGGTTTCAAAGTAGTGATGTCGATTTTTAATCGATTATTTAAAAAATCGATTATTTTCATAAAATAAATCGACTTTTAGAATCGACTTTTCAATATCCGATTTTTACAAATAATCGATTCTAAAATTGTAAAAATAATCGATTTTTATGGCAAATTTTATGACTACGTGGAGACTGTGGAGTGTTTACTGTGGAGACTGTATAAAGAGATCCAACTATGATCAAAAGTAACTATACAGGGTGAGTCAGAAGAAACAGAACACTTAAATATCTCCGGTACTTTTCGTTGTACAAAAAAACTTCTTAGGACAAAGTTACACTGTTTGAAGGGCCACATGTAACGGTGTAAGGGAAAAAATTTTCGAGGTCATATTTTTATGAGATTTCAAAGTCAACGATATTTTTTTAAATGGAATGAGGTATTTTTTAATACATCAATCGATGCAACTGGACATTCGTTATAAAAAAGTACTAACCCATGTATGTTGAAAAATTAGTAGTTCAGGAGATATTTCAATTTAAATAACTCTAAAACACCATTACTGTCGTTCTAAGACGTTAGCGTTTACTTGCTAGTGTAAATTAAAGAGTTGAAATTGGAAAATTGACGTTGAAAATGAAATTGAAGATTTGAAATTAACGAATTGAAATTGAAAAACTGAAGCTGAAATTGAAAAATTGACGTTGAAATTGAAATAGACATCAATTTCAACTTCTATTTCAAAACTTCCATTTCAACTTTAATTTCAACTCTTCCACTTCAATTATAATTTTTCAATTTCATTTCGTTAATTTCAAAGTCAATTTTTCAATTACAACATCAAATTTTCCATTTCAACTTCAATTTCAATATCAACTCTTTAACTTCAATTTGTCCATTTCAACTTCAATTTCAATATCAACTCTTTAACTTCAATTTGTCCATTTCAACTTCAATTTCTACTCTTCCATTTCAACTTCAATTTTTCAATTTTACATCGTTAATTTCAACCCTTCAACTTCAACTTTAACTCTTCAATTTCACTTTTTCAATTTCATCTCTTTAATTTTTCAATTTCAATTAGTTAATTTCAAATCTTCAATTTCATTTTCAACGTCAATTTTCTATTTCAATTTCAACTCTTCAATTTACACTAGCAATTAAACGCTAACGTCTTAGTACAACAGTAATGGTGTTTTAGAGTTATTTAAACCGAAATATCTCCCGAACTACTAACTTTTTGACATACATGGGTTAGTACAATTTTATAACTAATGTCCAGCTGCATCGATTGATGTATTAAAAAATACCTCGTGCCATTTAAAAAAATATCAATGACCTTAAAATCTTGTAAAAAAATGACCTTGACAATTTTTTCCCTTACACCGTTACATGTGGCCCTTCAAACAGTGTAACTTTGTCCTAAGAAGTTTTTTTGTACAACGAGAAGTAACGGAGACATTTAGGTGTTCTGTTTCTTCGGACTCACCCTGTATATATGTTCGTAAAACGCGACAATTCTACTGCGCATAATGATTCTAACGGAACTCGTTCATTGGCTAATTCTCTACTCGTACTCAGCCGACCACGTGACCATTGCCTAACGCGCAACGACATGCGCGAAATAAGTACGTAATAAATTTTTCAACTTCTTCGATATTCATACACTAAATTTTCATATAAACGCATAAAGATCCGCAGTCTAATAATAATTATTATTTTATTTCTTTAATAAAAGAGTCCAACAAAATTTTGATCTTCGTTTTTTTTTCATTTTTAGATATTTCTAAAAAAAATCGATTATTTTGGAAACGATTTTTTAGTGGATCGATCCTTGAAGCTTCGATTATAATCGATTCAGAGAAATCGATCTTTTTGAAAATAATTGGCATCCCTATTTCAAAGTTCATATTTAAAATATTGCATTATCGACGAAAACGAAGAACAAAGGGTTAATATGCACAGTTATTTGTCACTGCTTTAATGACAGACTTGTCCAAACTTTAACTTCGAGTACCCGAATATTGCAAACTTTCGGGACGTCGACTCAATCCGAAACGACTGCCATTTCGGGTCCCGAAATCGCGATCCGAACTCGAACAAATTTCCCGGCCCGAACCGAACCTGAAATTTCGGGTACCCGCATACCCCTAATGACATCCCAAATATTTGTTCAAAGTTGAAAGATGTCTTTTTTTAACACAATTTTCTCAAAAACTGTACGTCTAGGAGAAAAATTAAAGACAGAGTCGGAATCAGAGCGAAAAACTCTATAAGAATCGCATAGAGAGAATCGAAATAAAAGAAAAAGTTAAAATTTGTTGGACCGTGTTATTAAATACGATGCTATCTAATGGAGAAGGTGTTACATCAAGTTCATATACATAAAATTCTAGATAAAAAAATATTTAATTTTCGAGTTGAAATAGCTCTGACTGCGAAGGGTTAACTAGAAATCGTTTCGCACTCACTGTACCGATCTGAGCCATGTACGTGTTGAACTTCACTACCGATCCCAGGAAAATTACTATAAAGCACAGACACTGTAGCAGCATAGTCAAATCAACCTCGCCGGTCGTGAGATATGTGATCTGAAAGAATCGTATTTTCAATTTTGGATCGGCGACAATTTCGTCCCGATTTAGTTCTTGATGCGCATTTAACGTTCACGTGTGATCCGAGAATATTATACTATACACTAGCGTTAGGTGTTCTCTACCTGAGCTGCTACGAAACTAGAGCAAATGCAATTCACGACGGCACAGTGGATTCGACGAAAATTCGTATTGACGTATGGCCAGAGTCCTAGGATCGTCATCAGTCGTATGGTGAACTTGTAATGCGTATCCACGGCATCCATCGCGAACAATGGTTGAAACGCGACTCACTGGCTTCCTGTGCTGTTTCAGGTTCTACGTTTCCATTATTTTCCCCTTCGGCAATACTTTCTTGTAAAATATACAAAAGCCACGGATGTGACATCATTATGACTGACGTAATCTGCAATTACAAACTCACGTATGCACGTGTACGGTCTAGGCGACAGATCGATATGATCCCACGAGGATAATATATATATATGACAATTATGATACTTACACGATTCTACGAAAGTGGACATATTTTTGTAATTACCTACTGCTGGTGTACCGTATTATTCCTCGCGTTTCTCCGACTCGATGTTTCTCGAAAATCTTCAGTCTTCCGTAGCACGTCAAGCGTGACAAGTGTAGAATTGAATTCTCGTGAATAAACGCACATCGAATAATTTCTTGGAACATTTCTCTCGAAGGAAGCTATATTCGTATCCACGACGAGATTCGTAAGTTTAATATAATTAAGTTACTCCTGGTGTAAGTTAAAATGAATGAAAACTAAAATTTTTCAGACACACATTCCTGAGAACGTCAAGATTATTACTATAGTATAAAAATAAATTGAAAACATGACACTTGTTAACAAAATTTATTGAATAAATTGTCACGTTTCATACGAAAAAATCAACATGTTTTTAAATGTTCATAATTTTTACATTACCACCTAGATTTCAATTTGAGTCTCTCTCTCTCTCTCTCTCTCTCTCTCTCTCTCTCTCGTCGTTACTTACATTTCTTTAAAATAAGTACAGCTAAAATGTCTAGACTGGTTAGCATAACATCGGCCCGAAATTCTTATTAAATCAGTACCTGCAGTAGCTGCCAAATCAGTACCTGCTTCACAAATGCAACGTAGAGCGGTTATACCTGTCCCATAAACTACGGAAAATCCTGCAATCGAGGTGTTTCGCAATTTGAACCAGCCCATCGTGCAATGAAACAATGAAATAATATATTTAGACTCGCGAAGAGAACCATTACTAACAAGTCAACCACCGGCTCAGTAACAATGAATTAGGAAACATTGGATTCTCACTGAAGAGATGTCATCATCATAAAATAAGACACTGTGGTCTTCACCAACTGGAAAGCAGGGTTCAATGAGACGAGATACAGTCACACAAAAGCGTCGTGGTGACATTTATGTGAAAAAAATATTTTATACTTTCTCATTGGTAACTGAATTTTTTTTAGGGCATCCTATATAGTATCTTCGATATTCCCGTAGAGCATGAAAAGACGAGTCCAACGAGTACCATGACCATTACATTGCGATCATTAGATCTCGAAATATTCTTGTTTAAATGGGACAAGCCTAATCCAGAATTAATCTTTCAGACATAAATATCTCAAAATTGAATGATCGTAATGGTATGGTCATGGTACTCGTTGGACTCGTCTTTTCATGCTCTTCAAGACTATCATGGAAAAAATAGCTCTTGTGGATCATTATTAATTACAAACCGTTGAGAAGCATTCGATCGATGCGGTGTAAAACCCGTAATAGTCGAATACTATCGGATCGGTGCTTCTTGTCAAGATAATTAGTAGATTCTTCTGAATGGAGACTGACCTGTTGCACCACGGAGTGGAGTGACTGTAAAATGAATGAAATCTATCTCAGTGAACCGGTCCCACCGGCATTCATTTTCAATAATATCACGAAATTGTTCGTACTTACATGATTGTGGAAAAATCATTCGTATAGTCCACGACGTTTTGCATCACATAATTCACATAGAACATGTACGTCAGCTCGGAAACAGACAAGACTGAAGCCAACAATATCTCCTCCACATTGTGAGTGACACTTAAAGCGGTGGAGAGCTGAAACATGCGTATATTTCGAGAGATTCATCGTAATAACGTTTCTATCGTAATCGATGAAGGGACAGATCGACATACACGGAAGAAATTGATTGCCAATGAGAAGACACCGATCACGATAAGCACGGCGTACAAGAATGTGAATTTACTTTTCAGGTACGTCAGGAAGCTTTAAGAACAAACAAGACCACGAGTGAACATTAATAACACCGAAAATCGAATGATTCCGTTGAACCTGTGCTAAAGAAGTCTCATTCGATCATAGAGATTTATTTCTCACAGGTTGACGTAAAAATTTCAATCAAATTTCTCATGCATAAACACAACGACAGTTCTAATGTTCGACTCGCATTGCGCAGACTCAAATGTTTCTGGCAGGAGACGTTTTAATTAGCATTTCTTTGCGAGTGTAATACGATTTGGCGAATACTAATGCTTTTGCCTCGATGTGGTACGTAACCGCGGTTGCCAGACACTTCTTTCTGTAAACCTCCATAGCCTCCTGCGAGATATAGGACGGTACCACGGAAACGCCTTCCTTGATGTGGTAGCTGGAAATCGTTGCACGCAGTGTTCAGAATTTGTACAACAAATCCGTAGATTTTGAAGTTAAAAGTTCCTAATATCTGTGGTTGTCACATCCTACTTTCACTTTCGAGATATTGCCGTTTAAAATTTTGATCAACAATGCTTCGACATCGGACACCGGTTAAATTGCATTATTTTGATTGAACCTTCGAATTTACTTTCAGGATTTTTTTTCTGGTAAACACGTCAATCCTATACCGTAGGTGGGGAAAGTGCGACCGTGAGGTCGCATGCAGCCTCCGTGAGTTTCTTGTGCGGCCTTCATAAAAGCTAGCTCTTGTATTAATTAATACTTAATTATATAGATTATGACAATTTGAAAATTAATCATATAATAAACTTATCTTCCGAGAGACTAGTACGGCGCGCCGGCGTGACTGCAGCGCCATCTGAGGGGCAACATGCAACGGGCAACATGCAGCCCAATATTGCTAAACCATTGCTCGGAAACGTAAAAGAAGGTCTTTTGAGGCAAACAGCGCCCTAGATTAATCTATCATCTAGCGATTTTGACTACTAAAAAACCCCGTCTTTGCATTATCGAGAAATCAGAAGTGGAATCCCGGACCCTTGCAATCCTGGCGTACGTATACGTGGTCTAGCGTTGTGTAAGTGAACCACACATTCACGCGCGAGTGTCGTCTGCTAGGAGAAGGGGCCCTTAACGAGCTAACGTCGCCCAGGCCTGCTCTACAGTAACATCCTCTACAGAACGCAAGATTGTGTTTTAAAATATACCAATAACCTTGAAATATATTTACCACATGACCTTGAGAAAAGATTCGTTCCACTGTTTGCACGCGTCCCTTGAGATCCGTTATTACTTGTGAAAAGACGATTCCACCAGTCCGCGTCGATATCTTCGGCATACATTGTTTTGCGTTCTTCTGAATCGATGATTTCGTTTCTCTGAGTCTCTGCTGTATCGAACAGCGCCCGTATCTAAATGAATAAGAGGGAACCATTATGCGAGCGGAAATTTCCAATATCCTGTCGCTGAAGACATTTCGCAGGGTCTTCTGAAATAGTCTATCGATAGAGCGACGTCTCGCTCTTGTACTCCTGGAAAATAATTCTACTTGCAATGATCTATTATTTACAGTGGCAAGCAGTAAGGTTCGCACGTTCTTTAAAAGAGAATAGTCTTCTCGAAGGGTGCTATTCGCAATATTCCTGATCCTTGTTCAGAATTTTGAAGATACATTTCACAAATTTGTCGGCCAAACATTTAAAAAATTGAACCATCTAGCAGCACCTGCTATTTGGACAGCTGCTTGCAGACTTGCGACGCTTTAAGCATAACCTCGAAATGAATATTAATGTATTATGCGAGGAACGCCTATGTAATATAAAATATGGGAGACTGAATTAATACACAGGGGAATGCAAACTAATCACTGTTTCCAATGATTTTTTCGCTTGATCGATCAAAGTAACATCAGCTCGACTTAATTTTATTAATTCAATCCGAGGGAGGAGGAACGACGGGGACCTGTAAAAATATAGTTGCATTTGACAAAGATGAGGCTGTAGGCCCCCAGGCGTTCTGTGCAGTTAACACGAAACCTACCGAGCCTTAAAAGTAACTGGTACATGTTCTCTTATAAAAATGACAAGATTGATTTTATTTGGACCTTCTGCAGCTCCTATTGTAATATGTGCTCCACGAAAGATATCTATGCAATCTTATAAAATTATATTTATCATAACAAGAATAGTAAAATAAAAAATCTGTAATGATAATTGTATCCTCAAAATGGTTTGATATTTTTGCCTACTAATCCAGAATTTGAAAAATCAATTTGAGAACAAAACGTGTACGTACCTGCCGTGTTGCAGGGGTGAATCACGCTTTAATGATTTCGTAGAATGCCAGATTCACTTTGTAGAACCAAAGCACATCTGCCTTGACTTCGCCGGTTCTATAAATTGCACAGTAACATGTTCTACACTTTTTCCTTCAGCGGGACGAGAGGAAATAAAGCAATTGTCATTGAAACATTTCTCATTCTCATTTAATTGATCGGAATTCTCCCGACGGAAGTTACCAATGAATTCTGTAGGGGCGGCAGAACAATCAATATAATAGCGAGATGGAATGAATAAAATATGTCGCCGAGGTGTTGTCGAACGTTTTCGCATGGCATACACTCTACGCGCAGTCATTGTAGACCTGCGATCGAGAAAAATGCCTGTGTTCGAGAAAGAGTACAGGACCTATTGCTTCTTGCTTCGAGTGATGGCCCTGTGGCCATTCGAGAACTCTCTAGGCTCGAAAATTCGGAGAATAGTGTTGGCTCTGGTTCCATTGACCAGCCTTATTATTCAGGTAATTAACTGCAATATTCTTAGGGCCTGTGTACTCCGCTTTATTTCCACGGATTTTTCTTAGCGGAACTGTCGAATATTTCTTATTAAAATTTTACACACCTGTTTGTGGGTATTCGAAGTTGTTCGCGACACCTTCGATTACGTCGGGACACTCGAAATATTTATTTGTTGCCGGTTCAAGTGAGAAAGGAAGAACACCTTATTAAATGGTCACCCAACTTGTTCAACTAGATTTATTAATTAATTTGAGCACGGGCTCCTTCGCAGTCCCAGACACTTCGTCTGCTTCTCGTTCGCTCGGCGCGACGTTGTACTTTTCCGACGTATGTTCCAAACGCTTCTATCCAAACCATTCATTCGTCCGCTCACGGGCAACGATGACTTCGCGACGCTCGCATTATTTTTCACCTCCGCTCGACATCTTCATTAGCGCTAACGGTAGTCGCTAGGGTGTTTGAATTCAAACACGAATACATTTAAAGAACACACGACGACAAGGCCGAGCGCACCGGCTCAGCCGGAACACCTGTAATTTTTTCCAAGTATAAACAATGAAAATTACACGACCTACGAATTTTTGTATACTTACCGAGCAACTTCTTTTCAGATCTCACTAATCCCCTCGGAGGTCACGTTCAAGAACATGCTTATGGTACTGACGTTCGGTTTACCAATGTTCTTGTTCGTCTGCCGATACGTCAGCGTAATCTATACGTTTCCAACAGTAAGTGAAAAACGAGGAAATCGCTGATGAATCACGCCCGCAAGATCTTATGGTGTGTTACGTAGTTGTGTGACTTCTGTGTGACTTCAGATCAGGTTTATTTTCGAAAATTTGCAATCCGACTACAATGTGCTGCAAAATCCGATCGAAGTGGAGATATTGTTGCAACGTGCATATAGTGCGAGACGCGTCGTCCACGCGTTTGGGTGTAAGAATCATTGTTTCAATGACAATCTAATGTTAAATTGTATGACTACTACTATTACCGTCGAGACGCACCACGTCTTCGAAATTTCGCGTTTCCCACGATTAATTATACCGGACGATTCCAGAAGTGATTTTAAGCATAATTTTCCTTTGTCGTTTCGCGCTGAGGCGTTTCGTTCTCGCGTTATCAACGAAAGAATCACGGCAGCCCGCGCGGAGCATAGCGTCATCGTCGCGCTGTCGTCGAGTCGTGAACATTAGAAATTGATTTTAGCATTGATTAATTTGTTGCTTGACGCACAACGACTGTCGCGAATTCCAGGTATAGCAATCGGAGCGAACGTGTACGCACACGTTCTCATTTCCGGTCCCATACTACTCGATTTTCTGAAGCCCTTGAACGAGACCAGGCCCCACGTATTACACTCGTTCGGATTTTTCGTTCAGGAAGGACAGTCCGTCTATTGGGTGTCGGTGTCCTTGTTAGCGACGATCCTGACAGGAGCTTTAACCATAATCTGCTCAGAGACAACGTTTTTCGTCGTCAGTCAGTACTGCTGCGGATTGTTCGAGATCGCTAAGTATGATCACGATCGAACAATCATTCGGAATGATCAAAAATATTTCTCGTGTTCGCGATTGATCATTTTTCTGGTGAGGTTTATTAACAGCACTCTCGATCTCCCAGTTATCGATTTCGAAGTCTGATCGACGCATCGGCTCACGAGAGGGACGAGGCAAAGCAAAGATACCTGATGAAGGGGAGCATGCGCCATGCTGTCGATATTCACACGAAAGCGATCGAGTCGGTACTTTGGTTTATATTTCACGGAAACTTTCATTTCAATTGCTAAACGTACTCTGTTCCCCGCTGCGTGATCTCGCCCTAATTGAATCGTTGCGATCATGCGAACGCAGTTTCGTCAGGATAATCGGCTACGACACGAAAGTACCTTACCTGTTCGGGATCGTCATCGTGGTTGTGTCCATGTCCTTGAACCTGTTGCGTGTGAGTATTGTCGACCATGTCGACTTCAATCAATTTTCTGTAAGAATTAACTTGTATTAATTTATCTTAAGAGAGCGAATTCCTCTTAATACGTAAAAATTAATTTAACCTTGAACTTCCCCTCAATGTACATTATTTTGCACAAAAGTTCCCAGTTCTTGACATTTTTATTTTGCATAAAAATTGGGAGATTCTTGTGAACGATCCTTGACATTAGGTTTACGGGACCCGTCGAAATGACTGGTTCGAAAGTTGTAAAGATGCTTCCCTGAGGAATTATTTACCAAATTTATTTCTTTGGGTATTATTATTGAAGAGATGGCCGAAAATTTGGATAGACATATATCTAATACGTTTATAAAATAATGTGGAATAGTTATTTCTAGATCTCCGTGAACCCAGTATTAATAATAATCACTCGATTGCTAATCAGTTGTTTGAACCATTCGATCTTCATGAAAATTGGGAGATTACATTTTGCACGTGTGACAAAGTCTATTTTAGCGATCGTTGAAATGGGCGACCTGAAGGATTTGAGCATCTCATCCTTTTTTGGGATATATCATATCGTGGCAGTGTTTATGGGTAACTATATCGGGCAGGAAGTGATCGACAACAGCGTCGCTATCTCTTACGCTATGTGAGTTCAGATTTACCTTGAATATCGATCAAACGGACAGTGATAAACTTTTAAACAAACGCAGATACGATTCGTTGTGGTACTCCAGTCCAGTGAAGATGCAGAAAATTGTACTGCTGATCTTGCAGAAATCCTCTTTGGGGACCATGTTCGACTTTTCCGGTTTGTTCATTCCGTCCTACAAAGGTTTCGCAACGGTACACACGTGTTTTATTCTTAATATGTTATAATAATTCTTTACTTGTTGAATTATCTCCTTAGCTATGAACATTACGGCATTACGGTTCGATTTCAGATGATGAGTTCGACCTTCTCTTATTTCACTACGATCTACTCGCTCAAAGGGAACCCAGTGCAACCATGATCGCAACAGTAACATAGTACAACTTAAGTGGTACATAGAGTAGAAAATTGGTATACGACGAATGTGTAGTTCTGCATACTCGTAGATCAGAGTAGGAAGATAGGAACGTCTTTATTTTCATGAAGCCATGTTTATGTTATGTGTTGAACCGTTGCTCAACTAGATTCAAAAACTATCAAAGCATACGGCAATTTGAAACTGAACAAAGGATTATGTCCGTCTTCCTCGCGCATTCTTTTCACAAAATCGGAGAACACCACAAAGGGAAACACTATAATTTAGCTGTCCGCTGCCAAGGTCTGAATAGAACAATGTGCGTGTCGTGGCACGCGAGAAATTTTTAAGGACAATTTCAGTGACGCCGTGAATCCCACAGGTGAGCTTGATCCATTAAATAAAGCATGAAGGCGAGCACTCGCCAGGCCGTTCCTTCAGTCCCCATCCTGCAGATGCGATTCGTCAGCCGCGGCAACATAAAAATCTTTCGCGAAACTTCCTACAATCTGAGCCGCAAACTTATAATACTGACCGGACTGTGGCCCTTCACCGGTCGCATAATCAATCTCTCGGTCAGAGTCGCGTGGTGTTGCTTTATAATCTCCTTCGAGGTTCTACAGGTGAGAATCTCTGGTTTGAGCAGTCTTTTATAGATCTATAATGAGAGTCAATAATGAGTATACACCCCATACATATGAGATACAGCATATTTCGCAAAAACCAAAGTTGTGATGTAGTAGTATATGGTATTTCTAGTGTCAAAATCGTATATACACACATCTAAGTGAATTACGTTTTCAATGTTTTATTAACAAATACCTATCGGAGATAGGTTTGTTACGAACGAACAAAAATGAATAAACGCAGCAAGAGTAATCTGTTAGGGAAGTTAGTCCAGTGAAGTGGTGTTCTAGAAGCAGTCATTTCTGAATGAGCGTGAACTCGTGTAAATTCCTTTGAAATTCTTAGAGCATAAATAGAATTATGACTGAAAAATGTACAGAGACTTCAGAAGATATAAGGAAACTTATTGTTAGATTAAGAAACGAAGGAAAATCATTTCGAGAAATAGAGAAAATAGTAAATCGTTGTCATGAAACTGTAAAAAAGCGCAACAAATCAGTTATAAGTTCAAAGAATCGCGTTTTGCGATTGCAATGCGCAGAAAAATTCATAAACAAACCACTCGAATTTTGGAACACCGTATTATTCACTGATGAAAGTAAATTCGAAATTTTTGAAGAAAAAGGCAACCAAAAATTTGGAGGCAAAAAGATGCGGAATTAGAACCGATAAAATCTTGTTAGTACAGTCAAAACACAGCGGTGGAAATATTATGGTTTGGGGTAGCATAGTAGCCTCTGGAGTCGGGAATTAGCTTCTATTGACAATGTGATGGATAGATTTCAGTATCTAAATGGTTTAAGAACATCTTTAGCTGCAAGTGTTAGAAGAGTTCAGTTGCCATATTAGTGAATCATTCAGCCAGATCGAGATCCTAAACATACAGCAAAGATTGTTAAGGTTTGGTTGCAACAAAATGCTCTAAATCAACTGAATTCACCACCGCAATCCCCAGATTTTAACGTAATAGAGAATTTGTGGGAAATATTAGACTTGAACTTACGCAAACTAAAAATTACGAACAAGGGAAACCTTAAAATCGGTCTACTATAAACATGGAATGATATTTCTGTTTCAACAACACGTAAGCTGGTTGAATCCATGCCCAAACGATTAAAGCTAATGATGGACCAAAAAAGTATTACATCTACGTAACTTTATTAGTAAATGAACATAAATCGTTCTTAATTAGTTGTGTATACTCACTATTGATTCATATTTTTACAAATCCTCAACTATGTTAGGTTATATCTCAAATATTATTTATTAGATTGAATTACGTTTCCTACATTTAATTACCATCAATCTACACGTTATGTTTTTCAAATATCTTTTCCATTAATGTAACACATATCCAATAATTGCTAAATAAATGCCGCGTGTCCGAGGTGTATACTCACTTTCGGCTCTCACTGTATATGATCTCGTGTCAACTTTCTTTCAGCTTATACTACTGAACAATCTTGATATCACGCTCATTCGTCTGGCCTACTTCGTCTCATTCTCCTACACCGTTACGATACTCCTCATAAAGTATTCCATCGTGATGTTTCTTCAAGACTCAGTGAGTTTGTACAGTCAACCAAAATATTTCTGGTCATCCATTATTTGAATTTTTGTGAATTATTTTAGTTGAAAAAATCGCTAGAGAACCTAGCTCGATGGCACAGCTCGACCGACAAAACGGAACTTCGGATTTTCGAAAAATTCGGCAACGAGCAGAAGCGTACATCCATCATTTTCTTAAGTAATATGCCAAAAGAAAACATTTGTAAACGTATGATTTGTTTTTTAAAAAATGGAGAAAGAATTGGCAATCTTTGTCAAGCAATTTTTAATTCTTTTAGGCTAATTTTAAGAAAGTGGGGAGAAATAAAATTATTTTCAGTGGTAGTATCAAATTTCGTGGAATTATATATCAGTCTAATTATGACGTAATTATGGCGCAGTCTAATTATGACGTTTCAGGTGCCGGAGCCGTGACACTGGTTATTTGTTAGTTAACTATACTGTCGCCAATATTGTGGAACATAGTGGCGCCGTTGAACAATTCTCGTTTGGTACGTTTCATACTAGTAATACAGTTCGAACAAGGAGACGTCTACTTCGTTGTGATATTCGTCTATTGCTCTATTGCATGCGCGACCTTGATATTAATCGTAGCAACAAGCAACTGCATAATGAGCATAATTATGCATTACCATTCAGCTTGTCTTTGAGACAATCAGGTACACAAGGATGAAACTATTTGACAGATCTGAAAAAATTGGTAGTTGCAATAAATGTCTTCTTGTACAGTTACCGAACAAACGTAGCGATCAACGAGTGGTTCAACCCGAAGAACATAACTTTCGAGAAAGATCATCGTCTCTATCAGAGAATTTGCGAAGTGGTGACCTCTATCAGGACATTCAGAGGAACTGCGACTGTTGAACGATATTCGCACATCGTGATCGAAGAATAACGCAGTTTTTACTGTTAAAGCGACTTTGAATGTATCATGACGATTATAACGATGCCGTATTTCATTATTGTTCTGCTGTTGACTTTCTCTTTGTGCATTTATGTGTTCCTAGTAAGTACATCAAACAATTATACCGATCTTCTCAACTTTTTACGAGACTTCAAGATTGTGGATATTTTTTTACAGATAACACTGTATTTTGTCTTCGATATTCTTGTAGTGCGTACAAAGACTAATCCAACGAGTACAAACACCATACCATTACGATCATTCAATCTCGAGATATTCGTGCCTGAAAGATTCATTCTGGATTAGGTTTCTTCCTTTCAAACGCGAATATCTCGAGATGGAATGATCGTAATGGTATGGTGTTTGTACTCGTTGGATGCGTCATTTTGTACCCCACAAGAATATCGAAGAGAACATATAGGGTGTCCTATAAAAACAGTTACAAATTACAATACTCTTTGTATGGCAGTCTGTCGAGCTTCTCCACACAATTGAACATTTCAATATGTCCGTTGTAAATGTGTCGATGTGTGTAATTCAACTTGCCTACGTCTATCGAGAGAACAACATTTGTCCGATCTACATTGACGATTCCGTGAACGTGTTCCACGAAATGTGGGTATGTACACTTTCTAGTCCGATAATCTGGAAAACTTCTCACAATATTTCTCGTCAACTCAGATGTCAAACTCCATGGTATGCGTTGCCACTCGAGGTCCACATGTTGTTGCTTCTTGCATGACAAAGAACCTCGAAGGGCTGTGTTCCGGTTATGGGTGGCATTTTTGTTCCGTCGAGAAAGAGCTTTACTTGGATAATTTGAATGATAATTTTCGATTCTGTATTTCAATCGCCCTGAAAGTTTGAACATTTCACATTAATTTCAGATGCTCAACACAGCATGTTCGTACTTTACCGTGATGTAGTCGCTCCGGTATAATCCTTGATCCTGTAATATGGAAAAATGGCCAATATTTAGAAACAAATTGCTTCTCGAAGAGAGACCTGTAAAAATGACAATGACTTCGTTAGTTTCCCGATGGCACTGTCACTGGCTTATGAAAATAAACCGAGTGTGTATGCACCAAACAATGTCTTCTTATTCCATTAACATATTAGATATTATTAAATTAAAATAATTAAAATATAAATATATATTATTTTTTGATTCGTCACTCTGAAATAAATTCCTTTATAATACGTCCAGTCTCGTGTAATTTACAAACTCTACGAATTTTCGTTCCAACCCAATATTTAGCCATGAACCATAGATTTTTCAAAATTATACAATAATCACCGGTCGGTAATGTGTTAACAACCACCGCATACGAAAGGTTTTTAACGACGACGAAATGGACGTTATCGCTCCGAAGAAGGATAAAGCGACTATCGCAAAGATAATTGACGTCGCGATAGTCCACGTGAGTAGTCTTCGGTTAGTATCCGTGAATGTTGCTCCGAGGGCTGTAAATTGTGTATTGTTCCTTTGTTTATCGATACAAAGGTATAAACAGCTGGTGAGCGACTCGATTCTGACGGGCTATTTCTTTCTACTTGTGCTGGTGATGGCCTCTCTGAGCTTAAACCTCCTGCGTGTGAGTTTACACGTCCTAACGTTGGGATCTGGGAAGAAGAGACCCGAGACTTGCCTCCCACTCTACCCTTCCCCTTCCACGACGCTATAACGCGTTACCGGTCCGCGGCAGAGGCGTGGGGATGTTCGCCGCCGGGAAGCGGGGGACTGGGCCCAATGTCGCCATATCGAGGAAATCGAGGGAAATACCGTTTACCCCCTCTCTGATGACCAGATTAATACCAGTCTACGGACTTAGTGGGGTATGTTGGACCAGTTATGGTCGATACTGGCGGCACTGACTGGGCCTGATCCGAGTCTCTTCTTTCCGTACCGCAGTGGAGTAAACCGTTGAATTTTGGGTGAAAATCATAGAATTTACGATAGAAATGAGATAACGAGCGATGATTTTTTTAAAACTAAAACTGAAATATTGCAGAATACGGGAAAAATATCCCGAGATGGAGAATTCCCAGCATTTCTATCGAAAGTTCTATGATTTTGACAGAAAATTCATCGGTCTACCCGATTGTGCGACGCTTGCGCACGCTGTTGAATAAGAAGAACCTAATGAATGTTGTTTTCGGGACCGCACATTTCTGCTATGCCATGCTGCGATTTCGGAAACTGTCGTAAGTTTTTCCCATAGCGGTCGTCATCGTCGGACACTTCTTGTACATCGGTCTGACGAACCATTTAGGGCAGACGGACTACCGTCCCGTGAAAATTACTATAAATCACAGACATTGTAGCAGCATAGTCAAATCAACCTCGACGGTCGTGAGATATGTGATTCGAAAGAATCGTATTTTCAATTTTGGATCGGCGACAATTTCGTCCCGATTTAGTTCTTGATGCGCATTTAACGTTCACGTGTGATCCGAGAATATTATACTATACACTAGCGTTACGTGTTCTCTACCTGAGCTGCTACGATGCTAGTACAAATGAAATTCACAACGGCACTTCTGATTCGCCGAAAATTCGTATTGACATACGGCCAGAGTCCTAGGAGTGTCATCAGACGTATGGTGAACTTGTAATGCGTATCCACGACATCCACCGCGAACAATGGTTAAAACGCGACTCACTGACATCCTGTGCCATTTCAGGTTCTACGTTTCCATTATTTTCCCCTTCGGAAATACTTTCTTGTTAAATATAAAAAAACCACGAATGTGATTTCATTATGACTGACGTAATCGGCAATTACAAACTCACGTATACATGTGTACGGTCTAGGCGACAGATCGATAGGATCCCACGAGGATAATATATATACATGACAATTATGATACTTACACGATTCTACCAAAGTGGACATATTTTTGTAATTACCTACTGCTGGTGTACCGTATTTTTCCTCGCGTTTCTCGGACGCGATGTTTCTCGAAAATCTTCAGTCTTCCGTAGCACGTCAAACGTGACAAGTGTAGAATTGACTTCTCGTGAATAAACGCACATGGAATAAATTCTTGGAACAATTATCTCGAAGGAAGCTATATTCATATCCACGACGAGATTCGTAAGTTGAATATACTTACGCTACTCCTGGAGTAAGTTAAAATGGATGAAAACTAAAATCTTTCAGACACACATTCCTGAGAACGTCAAGATCATTATCATAGTATAAAAATAAATTGAAAACATGTCACTTATTAACAAAATTTATTGAATAAATTGTCACGTTTCATTCGAAAAAATCAACATGTTTTTAAATCTTCATAATTTTTACATTACCACCTAGATTTCAATTTGAGTCTCTCTCTCGTCATTACTTACATTTCTTTAAAATAAGTACAGCTAAAATGTCTAGACTAGATAGCATAACATCGATCCGAAATTCTTATAAAATCTGTACCTGCAGTAGCTGCTAAATCAGTACCTGCTTCACAAATGCAACGTAGAGTGGTGATACCTGTCGCATAAACTACGGAAAATCCTGCAATCGAGGTATTTCGGAATTTGAACCAGACCATCGTGCAATGAAACAATGAAATAATATATTTAGAATCGCGAAGATAACCATTACTAACAAGTTAACTACCCGGCTCAGTAACAATGAATTAGGGAACATTGGGTTCTCACTGAAGAGATGTCATAATTTTAAAATAAGTAACTATGGTCTTCACCGTTGACCTGTGGTCTTCTGGAAAGCAGGGTTCAATGAGACGAGATACAAACACCAAAGCGTGGTGCTGACATTTATGTGAAACAAATTTTTTATATTTTCTCATTGGTAACTGATATTTTTTTGTAGTACACCCTATATAGTCTCTTCGATATTCCCGTAGAGCATGAAAAGCCGAGTCCAACGAGTACCATGACCATTACATTGCGATCAGTAGATCTCGAGATATTCTCGTTTGAATGGGACAAGCCTAATCCAGAATTAATCTTTCAGACACAAATATCTCGAAGTTGAATGATCATAATCGTATGGTCATGGTACTCGTTTTACTCGTCTTTTCATGTTCTACTAGACTATCGTAGAAAAAATAGCTATTGTGGATCATTATTGATTACAAACCCCTGAGAAGGCTTCGATCGACGCAGTATAAAACCCGCAAAAGTCGAATACTATCGGATCGCTGCACCTTGTCAAGATAATTAGTAGATTCTTCTGAATGGAGACTGATCTGTTGTACCACGGAGTAGTGTAACTGTAACATGAATGAAATCAATCTCAGTGAACCGGTCCCACCGCCATTCATTTTCAATAATATCACGAAATTGTTCGTACTTACATGATTGTGGAAAAATCATTCGTATAGTCCACGACTTTTTGCATCACATAATTCACATATAACATGTACGTCAGCTCGGAAATAGACAAGAATGAGGCCAGCAACAGTTCATCCACATTGTGAGTGGCACTTAAAGCGGTGGAGAGCTGAAACATGCGTATATTTCGAGAAATTCATCGTAATAACTTTTCTATCGTAATCGATGAAGGGACAGGTCGACATACACGGAAGCAATTGATTGCCAATGAGAAGACAGCGATCACGATTAGCACGGCGTACGACAATGTGAATTTACTTTTCAGGTACGTCAGGAAGCTTTAAGAACAAACAAGACCACGAGTGAACATTAATAACACCGAAAATCGAACGATTCCGTTGAACCTGTGCTAAAGGAGTCTCATTCGATCACAGAGATTTATTTTTCACAGGTTGACATAAAAATTTCAATCAAATTTCTCATGCATACACACAACGAAAGTTCTAATGTTCGACTCGCTCTGCATAGACTCAAATGTTTCTGGCAGGAGACGTTTTAATTAGCATTTCTTTGCGAGTGTAATACGATTTGGCGAATACTAACGCTTTTGCCTCGATGTGATACATAACCGCGGTTGCCAGACACTTCTTTCTGTAAACCTCCATAGCCTCCAGCGAGATATAGGCCGGTATCTCGGAAACCCCTTCCTTGATGTGGTAGCTGGAAATCGTAGCTCGCAGTGTTCAGGATTTGTACAACAAATCCGTAGATTCTGAAGTTAAAAGTTCCTAATATCTGTGTTTGTCAGAGAGAACGTCGCATGGGTGTCACATCCTACTTTCACTTTCGAGATATTGCCGTTAAAAATTTTGATGAATAATGCTTTGACATCGAACACCGGTTAAATTGCATTATTTTGATTGAACCTTCGAATTTACTTTCAGGATTTTTTTTCTGGTAAACACGTCAATCCTATACCGTAGGTGGGGAACGTGCGACCGTGAGGTCGCATGCAGCCTCCGTGAGTTTCTTGTGCGGCGTTCATAAAAGCTAGCTCTTGTATTAATTATTACTTAATTATATAGATTATGACAATTTGAAAATTAATCATATAATAAACTTATCTTCCGAGAGACTAGTACGGCTCGCCGGCGTGACTGCAGTGCCATCTGACGGGCAAACATGCAGCCAAATATTGCTAAACCATTGCTCGGAAACGTAAAAGAAGGACTTTTGAGGCAAACAGCGCCTTAGATTGATCTATCATCTAGCGATTTTGACTACTAAAAAACTCCGTCTCTGCATTATCGAGAAATCAGAAGTGGAATTCCGGACCCTTGCAATCCTCGCGTACGTATACGTGGTCTAGCGGTGTGTAAGTGAACCACACATTCACGCGCGAGTGTTGTCTGCTAGGAGAAGGGGCCCTTAACGAGCTAGCGTCGCACAGTGTGGTATATGTCCGATTTCAGCGGTCAAAATTCAATTTTACATATTTTACATAAATTGTAAAATTTTTGTGGCTTGAGTTAGTTGAATGTCTGAGGAACAATCTCCCCTCATTCGTTTTCCCATTCATGTATCCATAAAGCACTGAAATTTGTCGGAAGTTGAATTTCCGTTAACCCGCTTTCATTTCTCAACGAATTCACCTATTAGTAATTGTTACCTTATTTACATACATTAACAGATTTTTGTTTTATAGAAGTTTTTTTAGCTAAGTATAGGGTATACTTTTATGAGAAATTCACTTTCGTACCATATACATGTTTGTAATTATTAATATTTAAAGATAACCAACGATGAGTCACTTTCTTGATGATTCTAAAACTTTGGTAATGATTTCGTTATGCTTCCGAGTGCGTCCCGGTCTTCATTTCTATGCCATTGTATTCTTTGAAGTTTTCTAATTAAGATGCAAGAAAAATTGGATCTGACTACGACTGACTCCGTGTTTTATAGTTGATTCCTGGAAAAATGGCCATCACGCAGGCGCGAAAATCGCAGCATTTCTCACATCCTGCATGTTCGCATTCGCTATATTTTTGTATTTACTTAAGTAAATACTAAATAATAATAATAAACACACAATATACACTAAAATAAGAAAACAGTATACACATGAAATTTAAATAATATACTTGGTGGTGCAATAGCTATGTCCATTTTGAATATTGTCGTTACTTGTAATAATATGAAAAAATGTTATGAACAAAATTTGCACGGTACAGCGGGGTACATGTTGTGGCATAAACATTTTCTGCGTGGGTGGAGGTATAGAGGAGATTTCAAGGTGAACTCGATTTTTTTAAATCGAATGACCTACTTTTTGTATCATTAATCGATAGACTATCGAATTCTGAGTAAAAATGTATTGACCTCCGCATGTCTTAAATCTAATAGTTAACGAGATATTAACGAAAAAATTATCTTCCTTATTTTGATAATATCTCGTTATCTATTAGGTTTAGGACATACGAAGGTCAACACTTTTATAATCAGAATTTGATACTCTATCGATCTATGGTATACAAATGGACATTCTGTTTTAAAAAATCAAGGTGACCTTGAAATCTTCTCTATGGCTCTACCCACGCAGAAAATGTATATGCCACAACATGTCCCCCTCTGTACCGTGCAAATTTTATTCATAACATTTTTCCATACTACTACAAATAACGGAGATTATTCTTTGTAATAACTATTTTAAAAAGATATTTTAATTGTAAATGATTACACTTTTTGATAGTGTACATAAAATAGACGAATAACATTAAAATATTGATTATAATCCGCAGTATTTGATTGAAAAATACTGCGGATTCTTTATGGACAGATTTTGTACTGAAAACATCCGTTTCAGTAAAAACGGCACACAGTACAAAAAGTAGAAATCTCAAGCTTTAAAATGGTTGTTTTTTCATCAAATTTGGATAAATTTTAGCAAAGTTACAGCAGTTTTAATATTGAGCGAATTTTGAACTAGCTGTGGTCGCTGAAATCGGGCAAATACCCCACTGTGCGTCGCCCAGCCCTGCTCTACAGTAACATCCAGGCAGAACGCAAGATTGTGTTTTAAAATATACCAATAACCTTGAAATATATTTACCATATGACCTTGAGAAACAATTCGTTCCACTGTTTACACGCGTCTCTTGAGATCCGTTATTACTTGTGAAAAGACGATTCCACCAGTCCGCGTCGATATCTTCTGCATACATTATTTTGCGTTCTCCTGAATCGATGATTTCGTTTCTCTGAGTCTCTCCTGTATCGAACAGCGCCCGCATCTAAATGAATAAAAGGGAACCATTATGCGAGCGGAAATTTGCAATATCCTGTCGCTTAAGACATTTCGCAAGGTCTTCTGAAATAGTCTATCGATAGAGCGACGTCTCGCTCTTGTACTCCTGGAAAATAATTCTACTTGCAATGATCTATTATTTACAGTGGCATGCAGTAAGGTTCGCACGTTCTTTAAAAGAGAATAGTCTTCTCGAAGGGTGCTATTCGCAATATTCCTGATCCTTGTTCAGAATTTTGAAGATACATTTCACAAATTTGTCGGCCAAACATTTAAAAAATTGAACCATCTAGCAGCACCTGCTATTTGGACAGCTGCTTGCAGATTTGCGACGCTTTAAGCATAACCTCGAAATGAATATTAATGTATTATGCGAGGAACGCCTATGCAATATAAAATATGGGAGACTGAATTAATACACAAGGGAATGCAAACTAATCAATTTTTCCAATGATTCTTTCGCGTGATCGATCAAAGTAACATCAGCTCGACTTAATTTTATTTATAATAGTAAAATAAAAAATCTGTAATGATAATTGTACTCTCAAAATCGTTTGACATTTATGTCTACTAATCCAGAATTTGAAAAATCATTTTGAGAACAAAACGTGTACGTACCTGCCGTGTTGAGGGGGGTGAATCACGCTTTAATGATTTCGAGAATGCCATACTCGCTTTGTAGAGCCAAAGCACGTCTACCTCGACTACGCCGGCTCTACAAATTGCACGGTAAGATATTCTACCCTATTTCCTTCAGCTGGTCGATAGGAAAAAAAACAATTTTCATTGAAACATTTCTCATTCTTATTGAATTGATCGGAATTCTCCCGACGGAAGTTACCAATGAATTCTGTAGGGGCGGCAGAACAATCAATATAATAGCGAGATGGAATGAATAAAATATGTCGCCGAGGTGTTGTCGAACGTTTTCGCATGGCATACACTCTACGCGTAGTCATTCTACAAGCTGCGATCGAGAAAAATGCCTGTGATCGAGAAAGAGTACAGGACCTATTGCTTCTTGCTTCGAGTGATGGCCCTGTGGCCATTCGAGAACTCTCCAGGCTCGAAAATTCGGAGAATAGTGTTGGCTCTGGTTCCATTGACCAGCATTATCATTCAGGTAATTAACTGCAATATTCTTAGGGCCTGTGTACTCCGGTTTATTTTCACGGATTTTTCTTAGCGGAACTGTCGAATATTTGTTATTAAAATTTTACACACCTGTTTGTGGGTATTCGAAGTTGTTCGCGACACCTTCGATTACGTCGGGACACTTGAAATATTTATTTGTTGCCGGTTCAAGTGAGGAAGGAAGAACACCGTATTAAATGGTCACCCAACTTGTTTAACTAGATTTATTAATTAATTTGAGCACGGGCTCCTTCGCAGTCCCAGACACTTGGTTTACTTCTCGTTCGCTCGACGCGTCGTTTTAGTTTTCCGACGTGTGTTCCAAACGCTTCTGCCCAAACGATTCATTCGTCCGCTCACGGGCAACGGTGACTTCGCGACGCTCGCATTATTTTTCACCTACGCTCGACATCTTCATTAGCGCTAACGGTAGTCGCTAGGGTGTTTGAATTCAAACACGAATACATTTAAAGAACACACGACGACAAGGCCGAGCGCACCGGCTCAGCCGGAACAGAAATACACGTGTAATTTTTAAGTATAAACAATGAAAATTACACGACCAACGAATTTTTGTATAGTTACCGAGCAACTTCTTTTCAGATCTCACTGATCCCCTCGGAGGTCACGTTCAAGAACATGCTTATGGTACTGACGTTCGGTTTACCAATGTTCTTGTTCTTCAGCCGATACGTCGGCGTAATCTATACGTTTCCAACTGTAAGTGAAAAACGAGGAAATCGCTTATGAATCACGCTCGCAAGATCTTATGGTGTGTTACGTAGTTGTGTGGCTTCTGTGTGACTTCAGATCAGGTTTATTTTGGAAAATTTGCAATCCGACTACAATGTGCTGCAAAATCCGATCGAAGTGGAGATATTGCTACAACGTGCATATAGTTCGAAGCGTGCCGTCCACGCGTTTGTGTGTAAGAATCATTGTTTCAATGACAATCTAATGTTAAATTGTATGACTACTACTATTACCGTCGAGACGCACTGCGTCTTCGAAATTTCGCATTTCCCTCGACTAATTATACAGGACGATTCCTGAGGTGATTTTAAGCATAATTTTCCTTTGTCGTTTCGCGCTGAGACGTTCCGTTCTCGAGTTATCAACGAAAGAATCACGACAGCCCGCGCGGAGCGTAGCGTCAGCGCCGCGCTGTCGTCGAGTCATGAACAATAGAAATTGATTTCAGCATTGATTAATTTGTTGCTTGACGCAGAACGACTGTCGCGAATTCCAGGTGTAGGAATCGGGGCGACCGTGTACGGATACGTTATCATTTGCTGTCCCATACTACTCGATTTTCTGAAGCCCTTGAACGAGACCAGGCCCCACGTATTACACTCGTTCGGATTTTTCGTTCAGGAAAGACAGTCCGTCTATTGGGCATCGTTGTCCTTGTTAGCGACGATCATAGCAGGAGCTTTAACCATAATCTGCTCAGAGACAACGGCTTTCGTCATCAGCCAGTACTGCTGCGGATTGTTCGAGATCGCTAAGTATGATCACGATCGAACAATCATTCGGAATGATAAAAAATATTTCCAGACTCGTATTCGCGATTGATCATTTTTCTGGTGAGGTTTATTAACAGCACTCTCGATCTCCCAGTTATCGATTTCGAAGTCTGATCGACGCATCGGCTCACGAGACGGACGAGGCAAAGCAAAGATACCTGATGAAGGGGAGCATGCGCCATGCTGTCGATATTCACACGAAAGCGATCGAGTCGGTACTTTGGTTTAAATTTCGAGGAAACTTTCATTTCAATTGCTAAACGTACTCTGTTCCCCGCTGCGTGATCTCGCCCTAATGGAATCGTTGCGACCATGCGAACGCAGTTTCGTCAGGATGTTCGGCTACGACGCGAGAATACCTTACCTGATCGCGATCGTCGTCGTGGTGGTGTCCATGTCCTTGAACCTGTTCCGTGTGAGTATCGTCGACCGTGTCGACTTCAATCAATTTCCTATAAGAATTAACTTGAATTAATTTATCACAAGAATTCCTGTTCATTCGTAAAAATGAATTTCAACTTGAACTTCCCCGCAATGAGAATTGTTTTGTACAAAAATTTCTAGTTATTCACGTTTTTATACTGCATAAAACTTTGGAGTTTTTTGTTTACGTTCCTTAACACTAGATTTACGGGACCCGTCGAAATGACGAGTTCGAAAGTTGTAAAGATAGTTCCTTGAGAAATGGTTGACCAAGCATATTTCTTTGGTTATAAATATAGGATTGGAGCGAAAGTTTGTATCGTTTGTAAATTAAAATTGAAAACTAAAATTCAGATATTTATTCATGGATTTATTCAACAACATATTCTCCATTCTATTCTATTACTTTTTACCATTTTCGACGTAGCTTCTCGTGTTATTGAATAAACATATGAATAAATACCTTAATTTCATCACCGATTCTTAATTTTAAAACGCTACGAACATGCTTTCCAACCCAATATCATTGGAAAGATGGCCAAAAATTTGGATAGACACATACCTATTACGTTTATAAAATAATGTGGAATAGTTATTTCTAGAGCTCCGTAAACCCAGTATTAATAATAATCACTCGATTGCAAATCAGTTGTTTGAACTATTCGATCTTCGTGAAAATTGGGAGACTACATTTTGCACGTGTGACAAAGTCTATTTTAGCGATCCTTGAAATGGACGACCCGAAGGAATTGTTCATCTCATTCTGTTTTGGGATATATCATATCGTGGCAGTGTTTATGGGTAACTATATCGGGCAGGAAGTGATCGACAACAGCGTCGCTATCTCTTACGCTATGTGAGTCCAAATTTACCTTGAATATCGATCAAGCGAACAGTGATAAACTTTTAAACAAACGCAGATACGATTCGCTGTGGTACTCCAGTCCAGTGAAGATGCAGAAAATTGTATTGTTGATCATGCAGAGATCCAATTTGGGGACCATGTTGGACTTCTCCGGTTTGTTCGTTCCGTCCTACAAAGGTTTCGCAACGGTACACACGTGTTTTATTCTTAAAATGTTATAATAATACTTTACTTGTTGAATTATCTCCTTCGCTATAAATATTACGGCATTACGGTTCGATTTCAGATGATGAGTTCGACCTTCTCTTATTTCACTACGATCTGCTCGCTCAAAGGGAACCCAGCGCAACCATGATCGCAACAGTAACATAGTACAACTTAAGTGCTACATAGTGTAGAAAATTTGTATACGGAGTATGTGTAGTTCTGCATACTTGTAGATCAGAGTAGGAAGATAGGAACGTCTTTATTTTCATGAAGCCATGTTTATGTTATGTGTTGAACCGTTGCTCGACTAGATTCAAAAACTATCGAAGCACACAATTTGAAACTGAACGGAGGATTATGTCCGTCTTCCTCGCGCATTCTTTTCACAAAATCGGAGAACACCGCAAAGTGAAAACACTATAATTTAGCTGTCCGCTTCCAAGGTCCGAATAGAACAATGCGCGTGTCGTGGCACCCGAGAAATTTTTAAGGACAATTTCAGTGACGCCGTGAATCCCACAGGTGAGCTTGATCCATTAAATAAAGTATGAATGCGAGCACTCGCCAGGCCGTTCCTTCAGTCCCGATCCTGCAGATGCGATTCGTCAGCGGCGGCAACATAAAAATCTTTCGCGAAACTTCCTACAATCTGAGCCGCAAACTTATAATACTGACCGTACTGTGGCCCTTCACCGATCGCATAATCAATCTCTCGGTCAGAGTCGCGTGGTGTAGCTTTATAATCTCCTTCGAGGTTCTCCAGGTGAGAATCTCTGGTTTGAGCAGTCGGTTATATATCTACAGTGAGAGTCAAGAATGAGTATACACCCCATACACATGAGATACAGCATATTTCGCAAAAACCAAAGTTGTGATGTAGTAGTATATGGTATTTCTAGTGTCAAAATCGTTTATAAACACACATCTTAGTGAATTACGTTTTCAATGTTTTATTAACAAATACCTATCGGAGATAGGTTTGTTACGAACGAGCAAAAGTGAATAAACGCAGCAAGAGTAATCTGTTATAGAAGATAGTCCAGTGAAGTGGTTTTCTAGAAGCAGTCATTTCTGAATGAGCGTGAACTCGTGTAAATTCCTTTGAAGTTCTTAGAGCATAAATAGAATTAGAAGTGAGAAACGTGCAGAAACTTCAGAAGTCATGAGGAAACTTATTGTTAAATTAAGAAACGAAGGAAAATCATTTCGAGAATTTGGGAAAATAGTAAATAGTCATTGTCATGGAACTGTAAATAAACTTTCCTCGTTTCGATCGTCCGAGAAAGTTAAATTGAAGTAGAAAACCGATTAATAACACGAATAGTGAAAAAGATCCCACTATGAGTGCAATTTCATTAGTTCAAGAAATATCTGAAATACAAAAAAATCTACAAGTACAAGTACAATTCGTAGATCATTAAATTGTCAAGGTGTGCATGGGTGTGTACCACGCAACAAACCAGTGATAAGTGCAAAGAATCGCGTTTTGCGATTGCAATTCGCAGAAAAATTCATAAACAAACCACTAATTTTGGAACACCGAATTATTCACTAATGAAAGTAAATTCGAAATTTTTGGAAGAAAAAGGCAACCAATAATTTGGTGGCAAAAAGATACGGAATTAAAACCGAAAAATCTTGTTACACAAAACACAGCGGTGGAAATATTATGGTTTGGGGTAGCATAGTAGCCTCTGGAGTCGGGAATTAGCTTCTATTAACAATGTGATGGGTAGATTTCAGTATCTAAATGGTTTAAGAACAACTTTAGCTGCAAGTGTTAGAAGAGTTCAGTTGCCAGATTAGTGAATTATTCAGCAAGATCGAGATCCTAAACATTCAGCAAAGTTTGTTAAGGATTGGTTACAACAAAATGCTCCAAATCAACTGAATTCTCCACCGCAATCCCCAGATCTTAACGTAATAGAGAATTTATGGAAAATATTAGACTTGGACTTACGCAAAATAAAAATTACGAACAAGGGAAACCTTAAAATCGGACTACTAAAAATATGGAAAGATATTTCTTTTTCGACAACACGTAAGTTGGTTGAATCCATGCCGAAACGATTTGCTGCCATAATTAAAGCTAATGATGGATCAAAAAAGTATTACATCTACGTAACTTTATTAATAAATGAACATAAATCATTCTTAATTAGTTGTGTACACTCATTATTGATTCATATTTTTACAAATCCTCATCTATGTTAGGTTATATCTCAAATATTATTTATTAGATTGAATTACGTTTCCTACATTTAATTACCATCAATCTACACGTTATGTTTTTCAAATAGCTTTTCCATGAATGTAACACATATCTAATAATTGCTAAATAAATGCCGCGTGCCCGAAGTGTACACTCACTTTTGGCTCTCACTGTATATGATCTCGTGTCAACTTTCTTTCAGCTTATACTACTGTACAATCATGATATCACGTTCATTCGTCTGGCCTACTTCGTCTCATTCTCCTGCACCCTGACGACACAGTTCACAAAGTATTTCAGCGTGATGTTTCTTCAAGACTCAGTGAGTTTGTACAGTCA
Organism: Lasioglossum pauxillum; assembly: GCA_933228785.1. NCBI lineage: Eukaryota > Metazoa > Arthropoda > Insecta > Hymenoptera > Halictidae > Lasioglossum > Lasioglossum pauxillum. Next base: position 35,518,127 of record OW121704.1, read on the forward strand.
ACCAAAATATTTCTGATCATCCATTATTTGAATTTTTGTGAATTATTTTAGTTGAAAAAATCGCTAGAGAACCTAGCTCGATGGCACAGTTCGACCGAGAAAACGGAACTTCGGATTTTCGAAAAATTCGGCAACGAGCAGAAGCGTACAGCCATCATTTTCTTAAGTAATATGCCAAGAGAAAATCATTTGTAAACGTATGATTTGATTTTTAAAAAATGGAGAAAAAATTGGGAAGCTTTGTCAAGCAATTTTTAACTTTTTTAGACTGATTTTAAGATAGTGGGGACAAATAAAATCTTATTTTCAGTAGTAGTATCAAATTTCGTGGAATTATATATCAGTCTAATTATGACGTAATTATGACGCAGTATAATTACTACGTTTCAGGTGCCGGAACCGTGTCACTGGTTATTTGTCAGTTAACTTTACTGTCGCCGTTATTTTTGAACATAGTGGCGCCGTTGAACAATTCTCGTCCCGTACGTTTCATACTGGTGATGCAGTTCGAACAAGGAGACGACTACTTCGTTGTAATATACGTCTATTTCTTTATTGCCTGTGTGACCTTGATATTGTTCGTAGCAACAACCGACTGCGTAATGAGCATAATGATGCATTACCATTTAGCAGTTTTTGAGACAATCAGGTACACAAGGATGAAAGTATTTGAAAGAGCTGAAAAAATTGGTAGTTGCAATAAATGTCTTCTTGTACAGTTACCGAACAAACGTAGCGATCAACGAGTGGCTCAACCCGAAGAACATAACTTTCGAGAAAGATCATCGTCTCTATCAGAGAATTTGCGAAGTGGTGACCTCTATCAGGACATTCAGAGGAACTGCGACTGTTGAACGCTATTCAGACATCTCGATCGAAGAGTAACGCAGTTTTTACTGTTAAAGCGACTTTGAATGTATCATGACGATTATAACGATGCCGTATTTCATTATTGTTCTGGTGTTGACTTTCTTTGTGCATTTGTATGTTATAAGTGAGTACTTCAAACAATTATACTGATCTTCTCAACTTTCTACGAGACTTCAAGATTGTGGATATTTTTTTACAGAACACACTGTATTTTGTCTTCGATATTCTTGTAGTGCGTACAAAGACTAATCCAACGAGTACAAACACCATACCATTACGATCATTCAATCTCGAGATATTCGTGCCTGAAAGATTCATTCTGGATTAGGTTTGTTCCTTTCAAACGCGAATATCTCGAAATGAAATGATCGTAATGGTATGGTGTTTGTACTCGTTGGATTAGTCTTTGTACGCACTACAAGAATATCGAAGAGAACATATAGGGTGTCCTATAAAAACAGTTACAAATTACAAAACTCTTTGCATGGCAATCTGTCGAGCTTCTCCACACAATTTAACATTTCAATATGTCCGTTGTAAATGTGTCGATGTGTGTAATTCAACTTGCCTACGTCTATCGAGAGAACAACATTTGTCCGATCTACATTGACGATTCCGTGAACGTGTTCCACGAAATGTGAGTATGTACACTTTGTAGTCCGATAGTCTGGAAATCTTCTCAAAATATTTCTCGTCAACTCAGATGTCAAACTCCATGGTATGCGTTGCCACTCGAGGTCAACATGCTGTTGCTTCTTGCATGACAAAGAACCTCGAAGGGCTGTGTTCCGATTATGGGTGGCATTTTTGTTCCTTCGAGAAAGGGCTTTACTTGGATAATTTGAATGATAATTTTCGATTCTGTATTTCAATCACCCTGCAAGTTTGAACATTTCACATTAATTTCGGATGCTCAACACAGCATGCTCGTACTTTACCGTGATGTAGTCGCTCCAGTATAAACCTTGATCCTGTAATATGGAAAAATGGCCAATGTTTAGAAACAAATTGCTTCTCGAAGAGAGACCTGTAAAAATGACAATGACTTCGTTAGTTTCCCGATGGCACTGTCACTGGCTTATGAAAATAAACCGGGTGTGTATGCACCAAACAATGTCTTCTTATTCCATTAACATATTAGATATTATTAAATTAAAATAATTAAAATATAAATATATATTATTTTTTGATTCGTCACTCTGAAATAAATTCCTTTATAATACGTCCAGTCTCGTGTAATTTACAAACTCTACGAATTTTCGTTCCAACCCAATATTTAGCCGTGAACCATAGATTTTTCAAAATTATACAATAATCACCTGTCGGTAATGTGTTAACAACCACCGCATACGAAAGGTTTTTAACGACGACGAAATGGACGATACCGCTCCGAAGAAGGATAGAGCGACTATCGCAAAGATAATTGACGTCGCGATAGTCCACATGAGTAATCTTAAATTGTGTATTGTTCCTTTGTTTAACGATGCAAAGGTATAAACAGCTGGTGAGCGACTCGATTCTGACGGGCTATTTCTTTCTACTTGTGCTGGTGATGGCCTCTCTGAGCTTAAACCTCCTGCGTGTGAGTTTACACGTCCTAACGTTGGGATCTGGGAAGAAGAGACCCGAGACTTGCCTCCCATTCTACCCTTCCCCTTCCACGACGCTATAACGCGTTACCGGTCCGTGGCAGAGGCGTGGGGATGCTCGACGCCGGAGAGTGGGGGACTGGGTCCAGTGTCGCCAGATCGAGGAAATCGAGGGAAATACCGTTTACCCCCTCTCTGATGTCCAGATTAATACCAGTCTACGGTCTTAGTGGGGTATGTTGGACCAGTTATGGTCGATACTGGCGGCACTGACTGGGCCTGATCCGAGTCTCCTCTTTCCGTACCGCAGTGGAGTAAACCGATGAATTTTGGGTGAAAATCATAGAACTTACGATAGAAATGGGATAGCGAGCGATGATTTTTTTAAACTAAAGCTGAAATATTGCAGAATACGGGAAAAATATCCCGAGATGAAGAATTCCCAGCATTTCTATCGAAAGTTCTATGATTTTGACAGAAAATTCATCGGTCTACCCGATTGTGCGACGCTTGCGCACGCTGTTGAATAAGAAGAACCTAATGAATGTTGTTTTCGGGACCGCACATTTCTCCTACGCCGTGCTGCGATTTCGGAAACTGTCGCAAGTTTTTCCCATAGCGGCCGTCATCGTCGGATACTTCTTGTACATTGGTCTGAGGAACCATTTAGGGCAGTCGGACTACCGATCCCATAGTCAACTTAACCTCGCCGGTCGTGAGAAATGTGATTTGAAAGCATCGTATTTTCAATTTTGGATCGGCGACAATTTCGTCCCGATTTAGTTCTTGATGCGCATTTAACGTTCACGTGTGATCCGAGAATATTATACTATACACTAGCGTTACGTGTTCTCTACCTGAGCTGCTACGATACTAGTGCAAATGAAATTCACGACGGCACTGTGCATTCGACGGAAATTCGTATTGACGTACGGCGTATTGACGAAAACATGACGCTTATTAACAAAATTTATTGAATAAATTGTCACGTTTCATACGAAGAAATCAACTTGTTTTTAAATCTTCATAATTTTTACATGCAAAATTTGCGTCCCTCTCTCTCTCTCTCTCTCTCTCTCTCTCTCTCTCTCTCTCGTCGTTACTTACGTTTCTTTAAAATAATTACAGCTAAAATGTCTAGACTGGTTAACATAACATCGGCTCGAAATTGTTATTAAATCATTCAAATCTCCGGCGGGGAAACAGACAGCAGTACCTGCTTCACAAATCCAACGTAGAGTGATTATACCAGTCGCATAAACTACGGAAAATCCTGTAATCGAGATATTTCGCAATTTAAACCAGTTCATCGTGCAATGAAACAGTGAAATAATATATTTCGAATCGCGAAGAGAACACTTACTAACAATTCTACTACCCGCCCCATTAACGATGAATTAGGGAACACTGAATTCTCACTGGAGAGATGTCATCATCATAAAATAAGATACAGTGGCCCTCACCAGCTGGAAAGCAGGGTTCAATGAGACGACATACAGTCACACAAAAGCGTGGTGCTGACATTCATGTGAAAAAAATTTTTTATATTTTCTCATTGGTAACTGATATTTTTTGTAGGACACCCTACATAGTCTCTTCGATATTCCCGTAGAGCATGAAAAGCCGAGTCCAACGAGTACCATGACCATTACATTGCGATCATTAGATCTCGAGATATTCTTGTTTGAATGGGACAAGCCTAATCCAGAATTAATCTTTCAGACACGAATATCTCAAAGTTGAATCATCATAATGGTATGGTCATGGTACTTGTTGGACTCGTTTTTTCATGCTCCACAAGACTATCGTAGAAAAAATAGCTCTTGTAGATCATTATTAATTACAAACCCCTGAGAAGCCTTCGATCGACGCAGTGTAAAACCCGTAATAGTCGAATACTATCGGATCGCTGCACCTTGTCAAGATAATTAGTAGATTTTTCTGAATGGAGACTGACCTGTTGTACCACGGAGTGGAGTATCTGCAAAATGAATGTAATCTATCTCAGTGAACCGGTCCCACCGGCATTCATATTCAATAATATCACGAAATTGTTCGTACTTACATGATTGTGGAAAAATCATCCGTATAGTCCACGACATTTTGCATCACATAATTCACATAGAACATGTACGTCAGCTCGGAAACAGACAAGACTGAAGCCAACAATATCTCCTCCACATTGTGAGTGACACTTAAAGCGGTGGAGAGCTGAAACATGCGTATATTTCGAGAGATTCATCGTAATAACGTTTCTATCGTAATCGATGAAGGGACAGATCGACATACACGGAAGAAATTGATTGCCAATGAGAAGACACCGATCACGATAAGCACGGCGTACAAGAATGTGAATTTACTTTTCAGGTACGTCAGGAAGCTTTAAGAACAAACAAGACCACGAGTGAGCATTAATGACACCGAAAATCGAGCGATTCCGTTGAACCTGTGCTAAAGGAGTCTCATTCGATCGTAGAGATTTTTTTCTCACAGGTTGACGTAAAAATTTCAATCAAATTTCTCATGCATAAACACAACGACAGTTCTAATGTTCGACTCGCTCTGCACAGACTCAAATGTTTCTGGCAGGTGACGTTTTAATTAGCATTTCTCTGCGAGTGTAATACGATTTCGCGAATACTAACGCTTTTGCCTCGATGTGGTACGTAACCGCGGTTGCCAGACACTTCTTTCTGTAAACCTCCATAACCTCCTGTGAGATATAGGCCGGTCTCTCTGAAACGCCTTTCTCGATGTGGTAGCTGGAAATCATAGCACGCACCGTTCAGGATTTCGATTATCGTATAACAATGTACAAGAATTCCGTAGATTCTCGGGCCCTAATACTAGGTATAGAAAAGTACCGACTGGATCGATTAGGGTAGTCTTCTTTTACCTCGCGAGTTCGAACAAGCTGATACTGTGCTGAAGCCACATAATATACAAGGTCTCCGTAGCTACGTATGCAGTTGCAGTGAAGAAGATCGTTAAATTTTGATGCATCATTATGAGGAAGAAATATTTCTCCTTGTCGATCAAATACTCCGTCATAATCGGGAAAGGATCAGTTTGATTCGAGTTCGGGGCTGCTGTTGCGACCATAAAATAGGATGAAGTGCGGAATACCACCAGGAGTAGTGCTGACGCATAAATAAATGCTGCAACATACACATGATCGTCACATAAAATATTTGGTTTTGTCGAGCATATGTTTATGCCATGGCTCGGTATTACTTACTCGCGACGGCCGATTTTCGAAGGCTACGCCCCCTGGACCCGGTCGTGCTTCTCGGTTTCCGTGGCGGTCCTAGTGCTCGGGTCTGTTCAGGCGCTATACGTGGCGTCTCGGAGAACTAGGACCGCCACGGTAAGCGAGACATGCGGCCAGGTCGAGGGGCATTGTCTTCGAAAATCGGCCGTCGCGAGTAAATCCGAGCCCTGGCTTATGCAATAGCTACTGTCCGCAGTGCTTCGATTGCGGATGCACGAGAAAACAGTAACGTATCTACTATTGGGTAGCAGAGCGGCCAGAGCCGTGAGGCAGCTATATTGCAGGGAATGTACCGAAATAATCTGATCGGACAAAAAGACTCCAGGACGTGTCCTACGAGTTACAAAATATACACAAAGACAATTGTTATACATTCATTTTTCAGAATCAAATCATATAATTTTTAAAATTCTGCGGGGTGCTCAAGGAACCCCATTTTCTCGAGAAGCTTGTGGAAAGGTGTGCACAATCGAAGCATGACTGTCCGTCTAACGAGAGTTGGCACAGAGAAAATCGTAGGTTCCACGTGATGTCCCTACTACGCGCTACACGTCCTCCGCGATTGGCCGAATCGCTTGACGAAGACAGCAAACGAGTGTATTGAGTGCGACTGCAATAGAGCGATGTGGGGACGCCGAGCTCCTATCACGACCGTTCCCGCCAGTACCTAAGAACCAAGTGTGGGGTCCGCAGCCGAACGTCAGGAGTGGGGTCTCGCAGATCCCCATGCCCGCTACTAGCAAAATCTGTGCCAACTCTCGTTGGACGAACAGTAGGGGATCTTTCCAATCTGGAATTGTCGACCGAGTAATTTTCGCAGCACAACTGTATTTCCTTACACGCGTAAATGACTCCTTGCCGCTTCCCCAAATTGGCTCGCCTACTTAAAATTTCGAGCGTGTCCTCGTGTGCTGTATCCCACGTACTCTTTATTCCGTCCATTATGGTCCTAACCTGCATTTGCGATCGTCTTTATTGTCCGGTGCGATTTAATCCGTTAATCTAACCCTTAGCACTCGAGTGGGGACTCATAGTCGCCACTAAAAATTGCTACACCATTGTTCAAAATATAGTTTAGATCAGGCCTGGACGACACTGGTTCGCGGAACAGATGTTACTGCTACTCCTCTGTCAGAGTGGACATGGTGGCGACTGTCTTACCGGCCAAGAGGAGGAAAGATGCAGCCACATCTGTTCGGCAAGCCAGCGTCGCCCAGGCCTGGTTTAGATTATTAAAGCTAAGCAACCATCTAATGAAGAAGGTGTTACATCAGTTTCATATCCATAAAATTCTAGGCCAGAAAAATGTTTAATTTTCGAGTGGAAATAGCTCCGACTGCGAAGGGTTAACTAGAAATCGTTTCGCACTCACTGTACCGATCTGAACCATGAAAGTGTTGAACTTCACTACCGATCCCATGAAAATTACTATAAAGCACAGACACTGTAGCAGCATAGTCAAATCGACCTCGCCGGACGTGAGAGGTGTGATCTGAAAGAATCGTATTTTCAATTTTGGATCAGTGACAATTTCATCGATGCGATTTAGTTCTTGATGCGTGTTGTGACGTTCACGTGATCCGAGAATATTATACTATACACTAGCCTTAGGTGTCCTCTACCTGAGCTGTTACGAAACTGGTGCAAATGCAATTCACGACGGTACTTCGGATTCGACGAAAATTCGCATTGACATACGGCCAGAGTCCTAGGAGTGTCATCAGACGTATGGTGAACTTGTAATGCGTATCCACGGCATCCATCGCGAACAATGGTTAAAACGCGACTCACTGGCTTCCTGTGCTGTTTCAGGTTCTACGTTTCCATTATTTTCCCCTTCGGCAATACTTTCTCGTAGAATATAAAAAAAGCCACGGATGTGATATCATTATGACTGACGTAATCTGCAATTACAAACTCACGTATGCACGTGTGCGGTCTAGGCGACAGATCGATATGATCCCACGAGGATAATATATATACATGACAATTATGATACTTACACGATTCTACGAAAGTGGACATATTTTTGTAATTACCTACTGCTGGTGTACCGTATTTTTCCTCGCGTTTCTCGGACGCGATGTTTCTCGAAAATCTTCAGTCTTCCGTAGCACGTCAAACGTGACAAGTGTAGAATTGACTTCTCGTGAATAAACGCACATGGAATAAATTCTTGGAACAATTATCTCGAAGGAAGCTATATTCATATCCACGACGAGGTTCGTAAGTTTAATATACTTGGGCTACTCCTGGAGTAAGTTAAAATGGATGAAAACTAAAATCTTTCAGACACACATTCCTGAGAACGTCAAGATTATTATTATAGTATAAAAATAAATTGAACACATGACACTTGTTAACAAAATTTATTGAATAAATTATCACGTTTCATACGAAAAAATTAACATATTTTTAAATCTTCATAATTTTTACATTACCACCTAGATTTCAATTTGAGTCTCTCTCTCTCTCTCTCTCGTCGTTACTTACATTTCTTTCAAATAATTACAGCTAAAATGTCTAGACTGAAGTTAGAAATTATGTCTGGACTAAACGAAATTCTTATTAAATCAGTACCTCCAGTAGCTGCTAAATCAGTACCTGCTTCACAAATGCAACGTAGAGTGGTTATACCTGACCCATAAACTACGGAAAATCCTGCAATCGAGGTATTTCGCAATTTGAGCCAGTCCATCGTGCAATGAAACAATGAAATAATATATTTAGAATCGCGAAGAGAACCATTACTAACAAGTCAACTAACCGGCCCAGTAACGATGAATTAGGGAACATTGGATTCTCACTGAAGAGATGTCATCATCATAAAATAAGACACTGTGGTTTTCACCAGCTGGAAAGCAGGGTTCAATGAGACGAGATACAGTCACACAAAAGCGTGGTGCTGACATTTATGTGAAAAAAATTTTATATATTTTCTCATTGGTAACTGATATTTTTTTGTAGGACCCCTACATAGTCTCTTCGATATTCCCGTAGAGGATGAAAAGCCGAGTCCAACGAGTACCATGACCATACCGTTACGATCATTAGATCTCGAGATATTCATGTTTGAATTGGACAAGCCTAATCCAGAATTAATCTTTCAGACACGAATATCTCAAAGTTGAATCATCATAACGGTATGGTCATGGTACTCGTTGGACTCGTTTTTTCATGCTCTACAAGACTATCGTAGAAAAAATAGCTCTTGTGGATCATTATTAATTACAAACCCCTGAGAAGCCTTCGATCGACGCAGTGTAAAACCCGTAATAGTCGAATACTATCGGATCGCTGCACCTTGTCAAGATAATTAGTAGATTCTTCTGAATGGAGACTGACCTGTTGTACCACGGAGTAGAGTAACTGTAACATGAATGAAATCGATCTCAGTGAACCGGTCCCACCTCCATTCATTTTCAATAATATCACGAAATTGTTCGAACTTACATGATTGTGGGCAAATCATCCGTATAGTCCACGACTGTTTGCATCACATAATTCAGATAGAACATGTACGTCAGCTCGGAAATAGACAAGAATGAGGCAAGCAACATTTCCTCCACATTGTGTGTGATACTTAAAGCGTTGGACAGCTGAAACGTGCGCATATTTCGAGAGATTTGTCACAATATCGTTTCTATCGTAATCGATGAAGGGACAGATCGACATACACGAAAGAAATTGATTGCCAATGAGACGACAGCGAACACGACGAGGACGGCGTACGAAAATCTGAATTTACTTTTCACGTACGTCAGGAAGCTTTAAGAACAAACAAGACCACGAGTGAACATTAATGACACCGAAAATCGAACGATTCCGTTGAACCTGTGCTAAAGGAGTGTCATTCGATAATAGAGATTTATTTCTCACGTTGAAACAAAAATTTCAATCAAATTTCTCAAGCATAACCACAACGACAGTTCTAATGTTCGACTCGCTCTGCACAGACTCAAATGTTTCTGGCAGGTGACGTTTTAATTAGCATTACTCTGGGAGTGTAATACGATTTCGCAAATACTAACGCTTTTGCCTCGTTGTGGTACGTAACCGCGGTGGCCAGGCACTTCTTTCTGTAAACCTCCATAACTTCCTGCGAGATATAGGCTGGTCTCTCTGAAACCCCTTTCTCGATGTGGTAGCTGGGAATTATAGCATGCAGCGTTCAGGATTTCGATTATCGTAAAACAATGTACAAGAATTCCGTAGATTCTCCGGCCCTAATATCTCTGGTTGTCAGAGAGAACGCCGCATGTGTGTGACATCCTACTTTCACTTTCGAGATATTGCCGTTTAAAATTTTGATTAATAACACTGTCCAACAAATTTCAATTTTTCTTATGTTCCCTAATTACTGTTGGGTCCTTCTTATAGAGTATTTTGCGCTGATTTCGAATCTGTCTTTAATTTTTTCCCTGTACGCACAGTTTTTGAGGAACTTGGTTTTGAAAAAAAAAAATATTTCTCAACTTTAAACAAATATTGTGATGTTATTATAAAAGATATTGAATTGTTCTTCACAACAAAATATTCTGTAGACTTTCCCGAATACAGCGATATCCAATATTAATACATTATGGATGTTTAAACATGTTTAAACAATGATTAAAGACGGAGAGACACCACTTTTGCACCAATTTTTGAGGATATTTTTCAATTTATCTCAAAAAATAAGGGTCCAGCGGAAAATCGAACTATACCACTCGATAGAGCAGACTTTTATCTTGAGAAGCCACCCTGTCAAGTTTGGATCGTCGACGTTTTTTTCGAACCAGAAAGCAAAATATCTTCGCCCGACATGAGTTGCCGCCAGTGACGCTCGGGACGAAATATGGTTCAGCGACAGGATACAGAGCGGCGAGCGACCGTTGTAGTGGTGAGCGCCACTGGCGGCGACTCATGTCGGGCGAAGATATTTTGCTTTCTGGTTCGAAAAAAACGTCGACGTTTCAAACTTCAAAGCGGGGTTTCTCAAGATAAAAATCTGCTCTATCGCATGGTATAGTTCGATTTTCCGCTGGACCCTTATTTTTTGAGATAAATTGAAAAATATCCTCAAAAATTGGTGCAAAAGTGGTGTCTCTCCGTCTTTAATCATTGTTTAAACATGTTTAAACAATCATAATGTATTAATATTGGATATCGCTGTATTCGGGAAAGTCTACAGAATCTTTTGCTATAAAGAACAATTTAATATCTTTTATAATAACACCACAATATTTGTTTAAAATTGAAAAATATGTTTTTTTTCAAAGTCATGTTTCTCAAAAACTGTGCGTATATGAAAAAAATTAAGAACAGATTTGGAATCAGCGCAAAAAACTCTATAAGAAGGACCCAACAGTAATTGGGGAACAAATTTGGTGTTGGACAGTGTAATCGTTGACATAGGACAGCGGTTAAATTGCATTATTTTGATTGAGCCTTCGAATTTATTTTCAGGATTTTTTTCTGGTAAATACGTCTATTCTATACTCAAGGGGGACGTGCGACGTTGAGGCCGCATGCAGCCACCGTGAGTTTCTTGCGCGGCCTTCATAAAAGCTAGCTCTTGTATTAATTAATATTTAATTATATAGATTACGATAATTTGAAAATTAATCATATAATAAACTTATATTTATCGCTATTGTCGCTATAATAAAATTGTAGCGGCCTCCTTTATTACTGACTAATTGAACTGTGGCCTCTAATGGTAATATGGTTCCTCACCTATGTCCTATATTATAAAATTTAATTAATGCATAAACTCAAATTATTTGAAACCGTGATTAGCGGCATTTTTCCCGACAGCCACAGATGTTAAGGTATGATCTCCTTTGCCCGTCTGGACGCAGCGTCTTGTTACCCCAACGTCGTTTATGCTCCATTCGTCATACTTCATCAGAACTGCGTCTAGACGCGTGCGTCTACGCCAAGAAACAAAATCGCATTATCCTTTCGTGGAATACTCTAGAACAGACCTGGGCGACACTGTCTCAAAAAACAGATGTTGCTGCTACTCCTTTGTCGGAGTGCACGTGCTGGGGACTGTCTTACCGAGCAAGAGAAGGAGAGGAGCAGCAACATGTTTTTTTTTCGAGCCAGCATCGGCCAGGTCTGCTCTAGAATATTCCACCATAATATTTTGTCAATCGTGGCTTCCCATATGTTGCAATTTACCGACATATGCGTATCCGCGTTCAAGCGAGCGTGTACCGGGTGACGCAAATCCCTTAAATTGGGTCACTCCATGCGAAAGCGGACACTTTTTGGAGTACATTTTCGGATTTTGTTCAAATTTAAATATGTTGTAGTCTTTAGTGACCTATAAACTAATCTCAAAGAATTTTTCGATGTCGTAAAAATTGTTGATTTTACAGAAGTGTAAATAAACATGTCCACATTTTTCCATTAAATTTTAAGACTAGAACTGACAAAGCGATGGATATGAGTTTTCAGGAGCTTATAGTGAAAACAAAAGAGTATCCACTCAAAATGTTGTTATTTGAAAAAAATGCCTTTTTCACCATTTATTTTGCAATTGTTTTAAACAAATGTCGTGTTTTCAAAGTGGGCCACTTTTTAAAAAATTGAAGAATGGGGATATGGCCACAAGTGTCCCCTTTACGGACTTCTTTTTAAGGAGATGGACATTTTTCTATTACGAAATTAAAATTATTTGAAGTGAACGCTGTGAACTGGGCTGGATCGTAACATTTTACTATAATTCTTCAACCATAAGAGATGAAATTTCCACTAGAATTCATTAAAAATGATTCTTATCTACTGATATTATCGTAATAAATACATTTTTTGTAATAATTTTTAAATTAATTCTTTCAATTTTGTTGCCTTAAAATAAAATTAAAAATTGTTCATTTATTACTTGTTTAGTAGTTTTTCAGATAATTCAAATCACCGAGGTCTTTGGTTATAAATTTCTCTGTATTTTTTTAAATATTCATAATATGAAGAATAAATGTTGAGTAGAAATGAATAAATTTCTTGAGTAGATACTCTTATGTTTTCACTATAAGCTCCTAAAAACTCATTTTCTTCGGTTTGCTAGTTCAGCTATTATAATTTAATGGAGAAAATGTTCACGCTTTATTTTACACGTCTGTGAAACCAACAATTGTTAAGATTTGGAAGATTTGAACAAAATCCGAAACAGTAGCCCGAAAAGTATTCTGAAGCAGTGGGTCAAAAAACGCTTGCGTTTGGGTCTGGCGCCACATCGAAGGCGGCGAAGCGAAAATACAAACGCAAACGTATGCGCCGAACACGTATCTTAAATGGATCGACGCACGTGTTTGTATTTGAGCGATGTTCTTTCGCTATTCTGCGCAAGTGAAAAACAAGGAAAGACATGCCAAATTGCATCATAGGAACGCAAACTTGTGCGTCGAGAGGTATAGCAGAGAGCTGCGACGAATGGAGTATGGATAACAAAACGCCGCGTCCAGACGTGCAAAGGAGATCCCACCTTTATAGATATAGAAAAGAGCCGACGATCAACAGTGCTTCGTTCGCACGACTGCGTCGGGTAGGGTAGTCGTCTTTTACCTCGCGAGTTCGAACAAGCTTGTAATGTGCTGAAGCCACATAATGTACAAGGTTTCTGTGGCCACATATGCAGTTGCACCGAAGAAGATCGTTAAATTTTGATGGATCATTATGAGGACGAAATATTTCTCTTCCTCGATGAAATAGTCCGTCAGAATCGGAAACGGATCTGTTACGTTCGAGTCCGAGGGTGCTGTCACGACGAAGACATACGATGAAACGCGGAACACCACCAGGAGCAATGCTGACGGATAAATAAATACTGCAACATACACAAGATCATGAGAGAAGTAATGCATTGATAAATCGCTCGTGCATCTGGTTATATGAAATAGTAGGGTCCCATGGAAATCATCGACACAGATTTCTTCGACACGGTTTTCACCGATAACATTTCATTAATTTTTTATTTATTAATTAATTAATTCAAGAACACTCGGTTTCATATTTCGTTTTTCCACTGATTTTCATTCAATCCACATTAATTAATTAATAAAAAATTAATGAAATGTTGTCGGTGAAAACCGTGTCAAAGAAATCTGTGTCGGTGATTTCCATGGGATCCGAAATAGTATTTCCTTACGGCAGAAGTTTAGTATAGTGACAACGTCTGTGGTATTGGGTGGTAGGCGCGTACGATGAGGAGGGACGGGGGTAATACGAATCCGAAAGAATTATTTTGCGGAAATGAACGGTTACCGAGGGTGCGTTCCGTTTCACGCATCAGGCGCATGGATCGCATTCAATGTGATGCGCGCATTGATATCGTCCCGTTTCGTTAATGCGCATGATGCGTGATGATGCGCGGTTGGAAACGGAACACTTCGGTTAAAAATGGCTGCTTACATGGGTGACAAAACGCTATCTGCATTAACGTTATTTTTGTTAAATAAAAACATTGAAAAAGAAAAATTGAACAGTTGTAGTGATTTGAGTGATACTATCGATATCAGAGATATTTTTGTAAATTTTGATTTGGAATTAATTTATTTATAATTACATGTTATGTAAAAAATATATTGATTGTATATATTTTATACCTTGAGTAGCCCTCACAGCACTTTCCTTTGTCAAGCAACAAGGTCAATAATTCGTTGCTTTCTTCACAAATAGCGCTTTGTTTCACAATGTGCTTTACTTGCATCCTCTTTTTTCAAATGTACCGCTAATGCATTGACTACGCATCAAACGCTTCTACTTCTGAACTGTGGTAGCTGATGCACGGTTGATACGCGGGAAGTGGTGGGAATCTGGGGAATTCTGTGCGCTCTGATGCGTGCATTGAATAAAACGGAACGGTTCTCTATGCAGTCTATGCGCACGATGCGTGAAACGGAACGCACCCCGAGATATTCGCACAAAACTGCTACTGCTACCGCATCGGGATTTAACGTTTGCGTGTACGTCGGAAATAAAAATAAAAATTCGTTAGGTTAGGTTATTTGCAAATTCTGGATGACATCTACAATGGGAAGATCATGCGATCAGAATGAGTTTGGATCAGGTTGTGGGAGGGGGGCGGAGGGCCGCCCACGCATACGGACAATTCAGGAATAGTCTCTCAAAAAAATAGGTTGACTTAAAATTCCTTCAAAATCCGGGAATGGGAGGTCTCTGAGATCATTTGAAGCGACATTTTCTTTTGCAAAAATAGCGTTAGGTTAGAGTTAGGGTTAGGTTAAGAAGTAATTAACGAAAAACACGGACCAATCAGAGCGCGGCCACAGCGAACGGAGTCCAGTGACAGGTCCCGCTTAGCGTGTTTTTCGTTAATAACTCCAAAACAAAGCCGCGGGCGACATTTTTGCATAGGAAAAAGATGTTCAAAATGAGTGCCTCTTTTTAAATAATTACAGTCTTTTTGCGAATATCTCGGCAACCGTTCATTTCCGCAAAAGAATTCTTTCGGTTTCGTATTACCCTCGTGCCCCTCACCATACGCGCCTAACACCCACCACCGCAGGCGTTATCACTAAACCGCCTTCCTTACTTGCATAAATGGCTCCTTGTTGCTTCCCCAGAATGGCCCGCTTCTCCAAAATTTCGAGCGTGCCCTTGTGCGACGTGTTCCACGTCCTCTTTATGCAGTCCATTATGGTCCTAGTCTGTATTCGCAATCATCTTTACTATCGATGTGATTCAATCCTTTAATTTATTAGGTTCGAGTGGTAGTTCTGTCGTATTTTAAATAAACAGGTAATTTTGCTTGCAAATCGGAAACACATGTTGCTAGTAGGTGATTGGGAAACAGGGATTGACAGGTCCTCTGAAAGACGGCAACAAGTTGTTATAAATAATGGATAATTGTATATATTTCTATAAATTGATTCAAATGTTTTCTTTAACACTAAACCTACCGACCATCAAGAGGGAATAATGTGTATGGTATTATAAAAAATAACGTAATCAAATTTATTTACATCTCGTGCGATTTTTATTATACTGCAATATATTCTGGAGTCAAAAAGCGTATTCAATCAATTCCCATGAAAACACCCTAAGAATCTCGGTCATTGTCGAATAAAAAATCTGAAATGGATCATTCGACCCCTCGTGGTTGGTTCAGTGTTAAAACACGACAGATCTTTCCCTCGAACCTAATAACTAGAACTCGTTTGACACTCACTGTACCGATCCGAGCCATGTAAGTGTTGAACTTCACTACAGCTCCCAGCAATATTATTATAAAACACACGCACTGCAGCAGCATGATCAAATCGACCTCGTCCTTCGTGAGATACGCGATCTGCAAGAACCGTAGATTCTTTTTTGGATCAGCGGCAAGTTCCAGAAGAAATTCAAATAGAGAGATGGTCGAATACAGAGATAAAAATGCATAATCAGGCAGTTTAAGTGGTTGTACCTGCGCGATTACTAAAAATGTACAAATTAAATTCACGACGATACTTTGGACTCGACGGAAAGTCGCGTTGACGTACGGCCAGAGCCCTAGAATCTTCATCAGGCGTATGCTCAACTTGTAATGGGTATCCACGGCAGCCATCGCGAACAATGGTTGAAACGCGACTCACTGACTTCCTGTGCCGTTTCACGTTCTTCGTTTCCATTATTTTCCCCTTCGGCGATACTTTCTCGTAGAATATAAAAAAAAGCCACGGATGTGACATCATTATGACTGACGTAATCTGCAATTACAGACTCACGTATGCACGTGTACGGTCTAGGCGACAGATCGATATAATTCCACAAGGATAATATATATATGACAATTATGATACTTACACGATTCTACCAAAGTGGACATCTTTTTATAATTATATACTTCTCGTGTACCGTATTCTTCCTCGCGTTTCTCCGTCTTGATATTTCGTGAAAACCTTCAGTCTTCCGCAGCACGTCAAGCCGGACACAAAGTAGAATTGACTTGTCGTGGATAAACGCACGTCAAATAATTTCTTGGTACAATTATCTTGAAGGAAGCTATGTTTGTATCCACGATGAGATTCGTAAGTTTAATATCATTACTAGACTGCGGATGTTTATGTGAAATGTGTACGTAAAATCGTGTGAAATTCGAAGATTATCGAAAGACCATAATTGCATAACGATCCGCAGTCTAATTTGAATACTAAAATCTTTCAGGCACACATTCCCGAGAGAACGGCATGACATTTACTATAGAAATGAATTCAAACATGATGCTTATTTAACAAAATTTATTGAATCAATTGTCTGTTTTGGTACGAAAGAATTTTTTTCATTTGCATATTTACATGTAAACGTGCACACATATCACACACGAGCAAGATTTCTCTGTGCGTTTCGCGTCGTTACCTTCATTTATTTGAAACTTCATTAATTGTCGCGTATCTTACTCATTGCACTTGAATAGTTTCATTGGCTACAAGTATATACATATATTTTTGTTTTAACGTTAGTCAGTCAATGGTTAAATCGTTTAGTCAACATTGCTGGACCAGTTCTTCGAAAACTTGTAGAAAAATGAAAAAATAATTTGTCTACGTCAGCTAGCTTTATCTACATTCGTTTGACACCATGGTAGACGTATGCACATCTGTAGGATAGAACGGCGCTCGGATTTACTTACTCGTGACGGCCGAGTTTCTTAAGGCTACGCCCCCTCGATCCGGCCGCGAGTCTCGCTCCGAAGGGGCGTGCTTTCGAAACTCGGCCGTCGCGAGTAAGCAAGTTCGTGCGCTGGGATAGAACATGGACCCAGTTCAGTGTCGCCAGATCGAGGAAATCGCAGGAAATACAGATGACCAGATTAACGCTAAACCCATCACTGCCGATCAAATGACCCGTTTTATATTTTCCATTTCACAATTATTGAAATTTTGATGTTCTTTATCCAAACACGTAATGTAATAAAAGTTGCACAGAATCTAAATAAATAGAGCCTTGTAATTTTTACGAGGTAAAACACTTTAATCGCTTTTAGTGCTCGGTAGGTTTAGTGTTAATACGTGACCAGTCTACGGACTTAGTGGGGGATGTTGGGATAAAGATAGTGGAAGGGGAAAAGGAGGAGAGGAAAAATCGACCAGTTTTGGTCGATTCTGGCGACACTGGCCCAGTTCGATAGGAATGTCTAAACTGGTTAGCATAATATCGGTTCGAAATTGTTATTAGATCATTCGAATCTCCCCGCAAGGAAACAGATCTCAGTACTTGTTTCACTAATGCAAGGTAGATTCGTTGTACGCACGACTACGGAAAATCCTGTAACAAGTTATTTCGCAATGTGAACCAGTACATCGTGCAATAAAACAATGAAATGATACTTAGAATCGTGAAAAGAACACTTACTAACAGGACTACTACGCGGCGCAGTAACGATGAATTAGGGAACATTGGATTCTCACTGAAGAGACGTCATCATCATAAAATAAGACATTGTGGCTCTCACCAACTGGAAAGCAGTTATAAGGTAGCCATTATAATAACCATAAGGTTATAAGTAGGAAGGTAGCCATTTCGTTCGAAATAACATTGGATTCATATTACATTTTTACCAAGTATTATTCGTCCAACGGAAGATAGCACAGAGTCCTATGTCGACCGTCCCCTCCAGAACCTAAGCGCAAGAGTGACATCCGCAAAATCTCTGCCATCTTTTGTTGGACGAATAATACATTCATTTTTGTAGAAATGTTGCCACCAGTGTCGCCAGATTAGGGGAGTCGACTCGAATCAAGGGGAGCACAGTTATCCCCTCTCTGCCACTGTCGGATAAGTGACGACGAAGCATGGGGATGCTAACCGCCGGAAAATGGGGGAACAGCGTCGTAGAATGGGAAGGGTGGAGTAGGAGACAAGTCTCAATCGGGTGACACTGGTTGCCACTGTGCTCTTGTAGGATTATTAATAATTACAAACCCCTGAGAAACCTTCCACAGATGCATTATAAAAACCATAAAAGTCGAACACCATCGGCTCGCTGCACCTTATCAAGATAATTAATAGATTCTTCTGAACGGTGACTGACCTGTTGTACCACGGAGTAGAGTAACTGTAACATAAAATTGATCTTCGTTGAAATTGAAACTTGGAGTTGATGATTTAAGCTTACATGATCCTGGGTAAATCGTCCGAATAGTCGAGGATTTGTTGCACCACATAGTTCAGATAGAACATGTAGACCAACTCGGACACGGAGAACAAAAATGACAGTACCATCTCTTCTATGTCGTGTGTCTCGGTTATAGCAGTGGATAGCTGAAAAGATATATTTCAAGAATTACATGACAACGTATCGTAACGCAGGCCTGTTCAACTCGCGATCCACGAGCCACATTCGGTCCGTTCTCTCCAAGAAGTTGGACAAGGCCTGTTCTAATCGATCAAAGAACGGATCGACGTACACGAAAGAAATTGATTGCCAATGAACCGACGGCGAACACCAGCAAAACGGCGTACGAGAATGACATTGTATCTTTCAGTGACATCAGGAAGCTTTAACAAGAAATAACCATGAGTGGACATCGCGGAAATCATTCGATAATAAAAGCTTTCATTAACTACTAACGTTCTTGCCTCGTTGTGGTACGTTACCGCGGTTGCGAAGCACTGCTTTCTGTAAGCGTCCCTGAACTTCTTCGAAATATGGAACGGTCTGTCGCAGACCCCTTTTTCTATGTGGTAACTAAAAATTAGAAATCGTGGTTTTGAACGTGCATTAACCCTCCGTATAGGCGGGTCAGTGGCTCAGGTGGTAGAGTGTCTGATTCGTAGCAGGAAGGCCAGGGTTCGATTCCCGGGGTGGCATAAATTTCCAAGGTGGTTTTTTCTCCTGCTACGGGCTCAGTGCTTACTGTCGGGGTCATGGGGCAACCAATGGCAACGACTTTCCCCTTTATCCAGGGAATCGGTAAACTATTGGGAGCCCAAGTTGGCCATCCCGCCGCATAAGGGACCCGCCGGCTCTATCTCCTCTGTTTGGGGGATAGAGTAAGGAAAAGGGGGTGGTCAGCGAACAAATGGTACTACTAATGAGGAAACTCGGCATGGACCCTACCAAAAAACGGAATCAAAAACGCAAACGGCACATCAATTAAGAAACCTTTAAGGGAAAGGCCGGGTGGACGGAACTAATAGCTGAACACCGACCAGAACCGACGATGGTGGTCACATCCGAACAATCAGCCATATTTTCTAGGATGTGTCAAATCCACCCAAGAAAGAAGATTCCGATGAACCTGACATCAAAAATCTCTCAGGAGACAGATTTCAGTGACGTCTTGTATAGGGATGTGTCGAGGTCGAGGTGTGTTACGAGTCGAGGTTTAGGCAGCTATGCGTGAACCTAGGGTAGTTTGGGTTGAGAGGTTTGGGTCGCTACCAGGGTTGCCATCTGCGAGTCCCGCCAGGCCCCTTAAGGTCTGCGCATACCAGAGCGTCGCGGGAAGGCCGCGGATGACACCCTCATTTGAGTTTGTATAATTTTTCGAACACTGCTATTAATTTACGTATAGAGACTGTGGTTTCACAAATTTCGCGGTTCTTGGTGCAACAATACATCAGTTTTCTTAGGGTAGTCTTTTTTACCTCGCGAGTTCGAACAAGCTGATCCCGTGCTGCAGCCACATAATGAACACGGTTTCCGAAGCCACGTATATAGTTGCAACGAAGAAGAACGTTAAATTTTGATGCATTATTATGAAGAAGAAATATTTCTCCTCATCGATCATATAGTCCGTCACGACCGGGAAAGGATCTGTTAGATTCGAGTCCGGGGATGCTGTTACGAGTAGAACATAGGATGAGGTGCGGAAAACCACCAGAAGTAGTGCTGACGGATAAATAAATACTGCAACATACACATGATCGTCATATAAAACAATGGGTTTCATCGTAATGCATTTCCTTACTTGCATAAATGGCTCCTTGTTGCTTCCCCAGAATGGCTCGCTTTTCTAAAATTTCCAGCGTATCCTTGTGCGTCGTATTCCACTTACTTTTTACGTCTTCCATCACGAGCCTAATCTGTGTTCAAGAAACACCTTCATTATCCGACGTAATTGTTCTCCAATTTCGCTACTAGAGAGCTGTCCACATTCATCCCACAATTTCTCAATCGCTCTTCCCCAACGTTTATTCAAACAGTATATGTATTTATATATTTAATTTTGTAATCAAGATATATCTGATCAAGATAAAACAATAAAATCAAGCTGGGAGCTTGTATTCTTTAACACTAGGTTTACGGAGGTCTAGAAATAATTAATTCTACATTTTTTGAGATAGGATGGACTGCTTCCGACAAAAGTTGTTTGGTATCTAGGGGACCATTACATGGGCTACATAACTTTTTATCAAGTGACCTCCACTTGAGAACCGCCACTTCAAGCACCTCGCTTAGGATATTAGGAGGTCAACTTAGTTTTTTAAAATCGAACCACATATTTTTGAACTCCTGCGATTGTAGGCCTTTTCGAGACAATTTCAACGATATTATCATTCAAGGTGATTCAAGGTTTTTTTTTATTGAGCCACTGAAACCTATTATAGGTTTATTTCAGCTTTAACAATTTGTTTACAGTAGTCTTACAGTTAGTGTACAATGACAGAATTAATAATCGCTAGAGATGTAGATTGCAGTCGCTTGAAAACTGAAAGATATATTCACAGGCTTTAACATTAGGTTTAGCAAAGAAAATGTCCGCTTTTCAAATGTCCAACTTATTAACGAATTTAATTCTTTGGGAATCATAAAGACAACACTGCCATAAAACATGATCTAAGTCCTCGGAGCTGTAACTACACTTACAACTAGGATCACTAACAATATTTACTCGATACAGAGAGGCAGCGAGATTATAATGATTGGCCCTGATACGGTTTACTGTGGATATAAAACCCCTTTTAATGTGGACATCAAAATTTTGAGCAAACCAGGGACCTTGATGGTGCCTTGCTCAGTAATTGAGGATCGAGTGTTGAGAATGCTTTTTAGTCCGAGGTGGCAAGTAAAATCAGTGAAAGGGACTTGAGAAATGTCCGCTGAGTTAGAAGATGTGGCAGCTTTCGCAAGAATAGCGTCGCACAGGGCCAAGCATTGCGCAGTAAAGATCGACGCGTTTCTACCGATACTTTTTATAAGAACGAATGTTTAAGTCGTAACAAATACAAGAACAACCAACATAATCAGCATTAGCGATTTTGCTACCATCGGTAAACATGGCCGTGGCGCCGTTGTCTATTAGGATGTTTTAAATTTGAGGTTAGGATCACCTGAATCTTTGAGCTCTGAACCCAGAGTTGTGTTAGTTGGGATGGATGTTATCAATGTATTGGAATCATGGCAATATAAATTGTAATTATTATTAGAAATGATTTTATCTTTTAACTCAGGAAGACAATGAATGCATATGTCAAGAATTTTGTTTTTGAATCTAGAATTTTTCCTTTTGGAATGATGAAAGTATTTAGTGACTGTATTAAAAATTTTGGAACCTTTGTTTGAAACAATTTTAGCAAGGTATTGTTCATCACGAGTACAGAAATTAAGCCTCCTCAGGCATAGTTGTATAAAAAATCCCATAATAGTGAATAATATTTCACCCCTTCAAAGAAACGCATTTTGTAACACAGACAAAAATAAATCTTTACGATATGTGGAAAAGGGTAAATGGATGAATTTTCACCCTAAGAAATGTATGAGGGTTAGGCTACGTTGAAATTTAGATTGGGACAAACATATTACAGTAAATCCTCTATAGTCTACCGATACTTTTTATAAGAACGAATGTTTAAGTCGTAACAAATACAAGAACAACCAACATAATCAGCATTAGCGATTTTGCTACCATCGGTAAACATGGCCGTGGCGCCGTTGTCTATTAGGATGTTTTAAATTTGAGGTTAGGATCACCTGAATCTTTGAGCTCTGAACCCAGAGTTGTGTTAGTTGGGATGGATGTTATCAATGTATTGGAATCATGGCAATATAAATTGTAATTATTATTAGAAATGATTTTATCTTTTAACTCAGGAAGACAATGAATGCATATGTCAAGAATTTTGTTTTTGAATCTAGAATTTTTCCTTTTGGAATGATGAAAGTATTTAGTGACTGTATTAAAAATTTTGGAACCTTTGTTTGAAACAATTTTAGCAAGGTATCGTTCGCATAGAAAAATTGACCTGTCTGATAGTAGCATCAACTTGGATTCCGCTATCATTACATTGAGGTTCAAGGTTGTAAACGAAGACACTGTGCTCATATTAATCGCCACACACTTTATTGCGTAACGCAATCAGTGGCTGGTCATCACTAGACTGCGGATTTTATGCATTTATGACTATTATATTTAAAACAGTGGAGGTATTAAAAAGATTTAAGGCCACCAGTCTATTAGTTTCACCTTAATAAGATAATTAAAAGAAGAATGAAATTTTTATGTAACTCCTGTGTCTGGCAACCAATAGAAACATTTTTTATTTTGCATAAAGATCCGCAGTCTGGTCATCACTTTGATCATCTGTTTTGTGCAAATGGTTTTGGATTTCAGCACTTTGTTTACATTTTTTATTCACACAGTTTGATTTTGTTAGTAAAGCTGAGAATATTCCATTTCATAAACATTTACGACAAATTTTTCTTTTTCATCAATTTTAAAGTTTAAGACCTTGAACCACCTTGAATGACTATATCGCTGAAATTGTCTCGAAAAGGGCTACAATCGTAGGAGTTCAAAAATATGTGGTTCGATTTTAAAAAAACTAAGTTCACCTTCTAATCTCCTAAGCACCTCCACTTGATAAAAAGTTATGTAGACCATGGAACGGGTCCCTAGAAACCAAACAACTTTTGTCTGAAGTATTTCTTCCTATCTGAAAAAATGCAAAAGTTATTCAGGTGGCTTGTCTTAGGTGACTCATTCCTGTATACACCAAGGAATAAATTTAGTAAATAATTCCTCAGGGAAGCATCTTTACAATCTGATCACTCGCAAATTAAGAATGTTAGAACCCGTCATTTTGACGTAAACCCAGTGTCAGTTACCATTTTGTCGAAAGTAAGTAAGATAAGTAAGATTGCAAATACTGTATGCGAGTAATGAAAAGTGAACTAGAAATCATTTGGCACTCACTGTATCGGCCGCAAACAAGAAAGTGTTGAACTTCACGATAGAACCCATGGCCATTATTATAAGGGACATGCTCTGTAGCACCAAGAACACGTCAGCGTCGTCATGCGTGAGCGGCGTGATCTGAAAAACGGTATTTTATTTTACTTCGGCAGATGTCGAAACAGAAAAGTTTTGCACGTTCCTCGAAGTTCGTCGCGCACAGAGAAGAAATGTATATAAGACTATAAATAAAACCATCTCTATTTAGCTTGTTCATCACGAGTACAGAAATTAAGCCTCCTCAGGCATAGTTGTATAAAAAATCCCATAATAGTGAATAATATTTCACCCCTTCAAAGAAACGCATTTTGTAACACAGACAAAAATAAATCTTTACGATATGTGGAAAAGGGTAAATGGATGAATTTTTACCCTAAGAAATGTATGAGGGTTAGGCTACGTTGAAATTTAGATTGGGACAAACATATTACAGTAAATCCTCTATAGTCAACTATAAAATATCCCCTCCACTATAGCAATCTGATCTCGACTCGGGTATATCGGTGTGAACCACTACTAATGCGACGCGGAGAGTCGCAGTCGCCGGCACAGTTCAAACGCCCGTGCGTCCTCACCAATACATATAAAATATTTTTTATGAAACTTTGACCAAAACATTGGTGGCATTTTCCTGATTAAAATAATACCTGAAACGATATAATTTCAACTGTATTTAGTGGTTTAATTGACGATGAAAGTTTCGGGCGCAAGGAAGGACAGCGTACGGGAAAGAGACGCGAAGAGTCGGTCGCGGGCGGTCTCTCTGTACATAGCTGTCCTTTCCTACATTCGGCTCGGTCTTTGAAGCTCAAAAGAATAGCGTCCGTCAACGAACTTTGCAACCGAACCTGAATGATTGTCTCCTCGTTACAAAACAACAAAAACTAGTAGAAGCATCGATGAGTGATGATTAGAGATTACGAAAATTTGACTTGACCATAAAACAATTATTCTTCTTAGCCTGTTCATCACGAGTACAGAAATCGAGCGAAGTCGAAATCATATTGGGAGAAACATATTACATGCACTGACGTGTTAGTTGAAGTGGCTATACCTGCACAGTGACGAAATATGTACAACAGGTATTCACCAAGATAATTTGTACCCGACGATAATTCACATTGACGTACGGCCAGAGCCCTAGGATCGTCATCAGACGTATGCTAAACTTGTAATGCGTGTCCACGCCAGCCATCACGAGCAATGGTTAAAACGCGACTCGTCGACCACCTGTTTAAGCCACTTTCTACGTTTCCATTTTTTTCTTCGCTTCGGAAAATACTTTCTCGTGCGGTATAGCAAAAAAAAACATTCATAGCAGCGAGATGATTAAGACTGACGTATTCTACGATTACAAAAGTAATTATTCATGCGCGACCGGCGAAAGCGAGAGGTCGATATAATGCTACCACCGCCTCGATAATGTATGCGAGTCTATTACGGAAAATTATACGGTTCTACGAAAGGGGACATCTTTTTGAGAATTAACGTTAGTCGTCTGTGTTCCGTAGTTTTTTTTCTCGCATTTCCTCCGCAAGCCCCGGTGAGACACGCGACTTTGACGTACCGCGAAAATCTTCAGTCTTCCGCAGAACGCCAAACATGCAACAAGTAGAACCGACTTCTCGTGGACAGACGAACATAAGTGTTTGGAAAAGTCGATGTTCGAAGATTGTCTGTCGAATAATTTCTCGGGACAATTCACTTGGACGAACCTGTATTTGAATACACGATGCGATTGGTCATTTTAAACAGCGTGTGGAGATTCACACCTTTCGTTGAAGATTTGAGAATTTTCATTGACAGAATTTCACTGAAACATCGAAGAAGGTATGTTGATAAGGTAGGCTCAATCTCCATCGATTTTCAGACGGATTGAAACAATCATATTTAAGTTTCCCCCACTATTTTTGCTTTTATATGAACTTTATACTAATGTATTATACATTAATATGTTCAATAGATTTTTCTAAAGTTTTTCTAATGTTTTTACTGTTTCAAATTGTACCTACCCATTTTTATTATAAATGCATCAAATCCGTTGTCTACGGGTGAACTTTGTAATATCACATCAATACTCTTGTAGAGTCTAGAAAGACGATTCCAGCGACCTCAATAAATACCATTTCGATCATTATTATCAATTTTTGTCTGAAAGCGTCGAATGTCTAAAGAATTGAATAATCGAAATCTTATTGTAATCGTTGGATTCGCGTTCTCATCCTCTACAGCAGACTTGAGCGACGCTGGATCAAAAAACACATGTTGCTGCTACTCATCTGTCGGAGTGGACGTGGTGGGGACTGTCTTGCCGAGCAAGAGGAGGAGAGAAGCAGCAACATGTGTTTATCGAGCTAGCGTTGCACAGTGGTCCAAATCGAGAAATTCAGTGACTTTTTGTTATAACTTTTGTACTATAAGAGATATCGGGATGAAATTTGCACTAAAATTCATTTAAAAAATAGTCAATTTGAACTAAAGAGAAATTAATATTTTTTTTATTTGTTCAAACAATAATTTTACATTAATTTTCATTGATATTTTTCACTAAAAAAAAATTGTTTAAATACAATCTTCCAAACCATTTTTTTCTTTCTAAGTGTGTATTTTATATTTATGTTTCACACATGCAATGTTTAATGAAATGGGTTAAATGTAAATTTGAGGAGTCGGGTAAGGTAAAAACGTCACATAACTGTGTCAAAAGATATTTTTTATAATAATTGATAATATTTGTAATATTGTATATAATATAAAATAATTTGGTAACATTTTTGTAAATCTTTTGTGATAAAAATGTGATAACAATAATGGTTTCATAATATAATAATAATAGCATACAACGAAGAACATGAAATATAAAAAAATAATATTTGTTTATACTTTGTCGGTCTTCATTCTCAAATGATTTTGTCTAGCATTATTTTTTATAGTCGATCCATTTCAAAGCCTGCCTTTTCTATTATTTAATTATTAATGATTCCATATAATATACTAAACAAAAAACCATTTGTATCCATATAATATACAAATTATACTAAAAACACTAAAAAATATAATTAAAATTTAAATCGCACACAATAAAAACACTAATAAAACTTAAGTTTAGTTTATAAAGTAAATTAAAACACTACGAACTATCAACACAAAACATAAAATGATTAAAACGAAATAAAAATCAACAGCGGAAAAATGCTCTGAGAGGTCTCACTGTGGCAGGGCGAATGGTTCTGTCGAAACTAAATGCAGACTGAAAGTCGAAGACTCATTTGAAGCCTTATCTACACCATAGCATAAACATTTCAAGTAACTCTAATCCAAACAGTTCGTTGAAAAGAAATTCGTATCGCTTTGGAAGTGTGGTCGGAGAATACAAGTGTAGTCCGTAAAACGTAAGGGGACGCGGCGCGACGTAACATTAACAGCTTTAAACTGCTACAATTTGCAAAGGCGGAAGAGTGCGGAAATAATTTTTATACCATCATATAGAGGAAGGTGTACTTAAAATAGTCCAATTTGTTATAAACTGGGACTTCCTGGGACTTTAAATATATCCCTTTCCGATTATAAAAAATTTTTTTAATTTTCTCCATTTAGTCCAGCATTAACTTTTAATATATTATGCAGACTAATTAATAATGTAAGATACGATTTCTTATCACAAAAATCTGCTCTTTTATTTAAAAAAAAAGCGCGAGAAAATATTAAATAGGAACGTCAGGGCATCGCATCAAAGTGAAGCAATTTTTCTCGTGAAAAATACTCAACTTAAAATGTCCAACTTTCACCATTTATTACAACTATAATATTTAATAAATTGTACTAATTTCTCCATTTCCGTGGTCTATGGACATTTGGCAAGCTATGTTCATTGATCAGGTATCGATACAAGAAAGTTCGTTTTTGGGCCAAAAGTCACTGAATTTCTCAATTTGGACCACTGTGCGTCGCCCAGGCCTGCTCTACAGTAACACCCAGGCAGAACGCAAGATTGTGTCTTAAAAGATACCAATAACCTTGAAATCTAGTTACCATATGACCTTGAGAAAAGATTCGTTCCACTGTTTGCACTCGTCCCTTGAGATCCGTTATTACTTGTGAAAAGTCGATTCCACCAGTCCCCGTCGATATCTTGTGCATACATTATTTTGCGTTCTTCCGAATCGATGATTTCGTTTCTTCGAGTCTCTACTGTATCGAACAGCACACGTATCTAAATGAATAAAAGGGAACCATTATGCGAGCGGAAATTTGCAATATCCTGTCGCTTAAGACATTTCGCAGGCTCTTATGAAATTGTCTATCGATAGAGCGACGTCTCGCTCTTGTACTCCTGGAAAATAATCTATTTACAGTGACTCATTATTTACAGTGGCTTGCGGTAAGGTTCGCACGCTCTTTAAAAGAGAACGGTCTTCTCAAAGGCTGCTATTCGCGACTTTTCTGATTCTTTTTCAGAATTTTGAAGATACGTTTCACAAATTTGTTGACCAAACATTTAAAAAATTTAACGATCTAGCAGCACCTGCTATTTGGACAGCTGCTTGGAGACTTGCGACGCTTTAAGCATAACCTCGAAATAAATATTAATGTATTATGCGAGGCACGCCTATGCAATATAAAATATGGGGGACGGAATTAATACACAGGGGTATGCAAACTAATCAGTTTTTCAAATGATTCTTTCGCGTGATCGATCAAAGTAACATCAGCCCGACTTAATTTTATTAATTCAATCCGAAGGAGGAGGAACGACGGGGACCTGTAAAAAGACAGTTGCATTTGACGAAGAAGAGGCTGTAGGTCCCCAGGTGTTCCATGCAGTTAACACGAAACCTACCGAGCCTTAAAAGTAACTGGTACATGAACTCTTATAAAAATTACAAGATTGATTTTATTTAGACCTTGTGCAGCTCCTATTGTAATATGTGCTCCACTAAAGATATCTATGCAATCATTTCTCATGAAATTATTTTTAATACACTCCTCAAAAGAATTAAGGGATCGCCTGTGCGAACCCGAAAAACTGGTCCCACTATACGTGATCATAACTCCGTCAAAAATTGCCGTATCGATATCGTTAAAGAATGGTTTGAAAGCCTAAAACCTCTAGTTTCATATGCTCTGTTTGAAATTGTTGCTATGTTGGTTTTTCACAAAGTTATAGCAAGATGGAGACAACATTGACGGTTGACAACAATTTTGTGCAACTTTGGAACATCACACGGGGAGCAACAAATTTTTTTGATAAATCGCGTTAATATCATTTGAAAGGGCTATCTTTCCTGTGTAAATTGTGTGGTTGTTGAATATTGTGCGATTTTTTTTATTCGAGTTATTCAACATTGAAGTAAATATGAGCTTTTTAACTTTCACTGGCTCCAAAAAGTAAAAAAATTATCGTAGAATCTTGTGCAAAAAAGCAATAGAAAGAGCATTTCTTTCTCTTTAAGACACTCCTTTTGTTTTTTCAATTTCATTAACATTTCGATATACCAGGTGTTTCTGAAAATATGCTTAAAAAATGCACAAATTCCAGTTTTCCTTTAACTCGCTGTATCTCGGCGAGAAATTATCGTAATACCATGATCCGAACGTCAGATTGAAGCAGAGATTCTGCCGATTCGATTGAGTACACCATGAACTCGCTATGACAATTTTTTACCTATGGCAGCTGTGTTTGAAGTTAGTGCTTCGCAGAAATTAGCGCGCCACGTACAGCAGCTGCCTGACATCTCTGAATACGCTACCGCCGCACAGTGGAACTTTTCGTTCAAATCGGAGACAAAATCAAAGAACTTTCGATAGAAATAAGGTAGAGCGATGACATTTTTTAAAAATTAAAGCTGAAACTTGGTAGAATATGGGAAAAATAGGGAGATTATGGTACGAACGTTTTATAAACTTGAGAAAATTCGTTAAACTCTCACAATTTCAAGAAAATTGCGGTTTTTTCAATAACACGGGTGGAAAAAATTTTTTTTAACATGCTGCACATCATTTCCTGTAGATTTTTTCACGCTGATTTTAAATCTGGTCTCAAAATTTGTCTACGATCTCAGGATTTTACAAGAAATCGATTTTTGTGAACGAATTGTTTAACGAATTTTCTCAAGGTTATAAAACGTTCCTACCATAATCTCCGCATTTTTCCCCTATTCTGCCAAGTTTCAGCTATAATTTTTAAAAAATTTCATCGCTCTACCCCATTTCTATCGAAAGTTCTTTGATCTTGTCTCCGATTTGGACGAAAATTTGGACCAAACTCGATTCAAAATCAAAGAACTTTCGATATGAGGTAGAGCGATGAAATTTTTTAAAAATTGAAGCTGAAACTTTGCAGAATAAGGAAAAATAGAGAGATTATGGTACGAACGTTTTTTAACCTTTAACTACCCATGCCGGTGTAAAAAGTACACCGATACAATAATATATGTACTGTCCAGAGCACGAGAGAAAAATAGCGGGAGGGGAACGGGGCAAGAGGAACGCAAAGGCAATCTTCTTAACCCCTTCCCTGCCCGCTAGTTTTGTCTCGTGCTCCGCACAGTACTCAGTCATGCAGTGATACATGTGGTTTACTAAATACACCGCGCGGATAGTTACGTGAAAATTCAGGGCGCGGGTAGTTAAAGGTTAACGTTGAGAAAATTCGTTAAACATGTAGAATTTCAAGAAAATGTTTTTTCTCAAGTACCATGCACGGAAAATTTTTTTTTAACATGGTATATATCATTTCCCGTAGATTTTTCCACGCTGATTTCAAATCTGCTCTCAAAATTTGTCTACGACCTCAGAATTTTGCAAAATCGATTTCTTGGAACAAACAAAAAATCTGGAACCGGTCATTGTGTCCGATGATGGTAGGTTTAGTGTTAATAATAACTAGATTGAGCAGTTTTGTGCTGAATAACAAGGTTCGTTGCAGAGTAATGAATGCGAGGAAACAGCATTTTCACTGGGTCATTTCAACTTACGACTGGAGTGATAAACCAGGTATCCAGGTATTTTTGTCGTTGTTTTCCCGAACATGTTTTTCCTTCATCGAGCCAAGCACCTGGAACAAATAGCAACCTCACTGTTTAAAAAATCACACCCACTCGACATTGTTGAAAATGCATCACTGCTATTACCTGGCGTAATGCACTTGTACATAAATCTACAAAAACTCCGACAAGATTGACGGAAACCTGGGCGATCTTCAGACGAAGGTCACAGCTTGGTAGCTAGACAACAACTGAGCCGGCAAGTCTCCGAAATATTTTCTCGAGTGTCCCCTTACTCTGTTGTGTGTTCCCCTCGGTGCGCATCCTTTGAATTAATAACGCACCAAAACATCGAGACTCGCGGAAAAACGAAAGACAATTTGCGAACTGGCCACGACCGAGCAGGATGATTACTAGTTGGCGGTGATCGATCCGTTCGCGACAATAGACTGCACCCCTCGCGAGTTGTTGCTTCTGAATCGCAGCAAATTACCGGGTCGAAGTCAAAAGCGGCCTGATCTCTTTTTCACTGGAATGTTATGGTTTTTCTTGAATTCGAACATTGTAGGACACCGATTGCTCCGTTCCCATTATTAGGCAGTCGAAGCTTCCCGAACTTTTCGAACAAGAAAGTTTTCTCTGGCAAAAATGTGACAAGCGAGGTGGTCGTGCCGGCTGCCTGTCATTCGTCCATCGACGTCACATCGAGCAACTAGCTTCGGAGCTGCAATGGACGACTTTCAAAAGGACGCGAATATTCATCTAAAGATCGTCAAGGTCTTTCTAAATATTGTTGGACTCTGGCCGTACGACGACAGCTGGGTTGTCTATGCGAAGAGATTTCTGTACACGTTCACAATTACGGTAGAGTTTGTGTTCCAGGTGTTGATCTCTCAATATTAATCGTCTTTCCTCGGATTCACGGGAATGTGCCTAATTTTGCCAGGTATTATGAATTGTTATTTACAGTTTCTCGGGTTTCTGGACGAAGAAAGTACTCGGGACACTGTCGTCAATTTCGCCACGAATACGACACTTTACTTGATACTGCTGACAAGATACCTGTGTTTCTTGTCGAACATTGCGAACGTAAGTTCAAACGCGGTCACGATTTCTTTAAATTTTAAGGTTTCAATACCTGTTTTACCATTTCAGTCGTAAGTTGAAATAACCCAGTACAAATTTGGGTCTAGCAGACTAAGAATGGTCCAGCGGCCGCGGTCCCACCCACAATTTTTATTGATATTGCGAGGAAAACAATGGTTTTAGGTTGACAGATACCCCCCTAAAATTCTAAGTCACTAACTCTTCATATAAGGATGATACGAGGGTAAATACCCTTAACTGTATCATTCTTTTTCTCGGTTGTTAATTAAGATATTCAAATTTAAAAAAACGAAAATAATCGAACTTACCTCCTTCACATTATATATTTTTTTCACAATAATCATTTGAATTTGAAGAATCATTTGAAAAACTGATTCGTTTGCATTCCCCTGTGTATTAATTCAGTCACCCATATTTTATATTGCATAGGCGCTCCTCGCATAATACATTAATATTCATTTCGAGGTTATGCTAAAAGCGTCGCAAGTCTGCAAGCAGCTGTCCAAATGGTGCTGCTAGATGATTAAATTTTTTAAATGTTTGGTCGACACGAATTTGCAAAACGTATCTTCAAAATTCTGAAAAAGGATCAGAAAAGTTGCGAATAGCAGCCTTTGAGAAGACAATTCTCTTTCAAAGAGCGTGCGAACCTTACCGCAAGCCACTGTAAATAATGAGTCACTGTAAATAGATTATTTTCCAGGAGTACAAGAGCGAGACGTCGCTCTATCGATAGACAATTTCAGAAGAGCCTGCGAAATGTCTTAAGCGACAGGATATTAGAAACTTCCGCTTGCATAATGGTTCCCTTTTATTCATTTAGATACGTGTGCTGTTCGATACAGTAGAGACTCAGAGAAACGAAATCACCGATCCGGAAGAACGCAAAATAATGTATGCACAAGATATCGATGCGGACTGGTGGAATCGTCTTTTCACAAGTAATAACGGATCTCAAGGGACGCGTGCAACAGTGGAGCGAATCTTTTCTCAGGGTCATATGGTAACTAGATTTCAAGGTCATTGGTATTTTTTAAAACACAATCTTGCGTTCTGCCTGGGTGTTACTGTAGAGCAGCGCTCGGATTTACTTACTCGCGACGGCTGAGTTTTGAATGCTACGCCCCCTCGACCCAGCCGCGCGTCTCGCTCCCCGTGGCGGCCATAGTTCTCCTAGGCGCCACAAATAGCGAGTATGTGACGCGCCGGAGCAGCTCCGAACCAGTGTTCCGATATCGCCCAAGATTTTTCGTACGATGGATGGCCGCTAGAGGCGCTGCGCGGAAAAAACAGTAACGTATCTATGATGACGAGGTAGTGGAGCCCTCCGCCCTGCGCCTTGAAACAGTTATATTGGCGCGAAAGTACCGAAACAATCTGTTCCGGACATAAAAACTTCAAGACGTGTCTTACAAGTTACAAAATATACACAAATACACATGTTATACAATCATTCAAATCTTTTTAAATTCTGCGTGGTGCTCAAGGTACCCCATTTTATTGAGAATCTTACTTTACTGAGGCTGAAAGCGCCACCAGCGGCCATCCATCGCACGAAAAATCTTGGACGATATCGGAACACTGCTCCGAACCAGTGTTGGGATATCGCACGGTTTTTTCGCGCGTGCGCGACCAAATACAGGAACGTATGCGTCCTAAGTTTGTGGGGAATGTAGTGGGGAACTATTACCGGTAGGAAAGTACCGGAAGAGTTTAGTAGTTTATATATTACGTATTATACAGTGTGTCCCAAAATTCCTTCAACAGCCGGAAATGGGAGGTTCCTGAGATCATTTGAAGGAACATTTTCCTATGCACAAATGTTATCCGCGGCTTTGTTCAGGAGTTATTAACGAAAAACACGGACCAATCAGAGTGCGACCGAGACGCGAGTTGGCACAGTCGGCCAATAGACAATTGGCGCGCCGCACACTGGTCCACGCGGTCGATCTAGCTGTTCATTAATATTTTAGCAATATTTGAAAGTTTAAAGGTATAGTAATTTAGGTCGTTGGATTCGTTTTTATATCAGCTACAATATTATGAAGTCAAAAATACATATTGGCTTTTAAAAATTCGAGGTGACTTTAATTATTTACACATTAAAAATTTCTTTTTTAATTTCTTCGATTGAAATTTGTAGACTGCTGAATGTCGATTAAGTTTTGTTTAAAACATTTTTTCCTCAGATTATCGGAAGTGTCTGATAAATCAGGTTCAGGTTATAAATAAACATAATAATCAATCATTTTTTAAGTAATGGATTTTATATACATAACTGAAAATATTTTATTTAAAACTGTGCGAAAAACATAATATTAATTATAAAAAAAAAAATATAATTTTTATTGTACAAACAACAATAACAATTGACATTCTATTATATTATATTGACAAATCATTGTTGTCATCACTTTCTTCTTCAACATCTTTCAATATTAATTATTCGACTGCATCATCAAAATGCGCCGGGCCGACTGTGCCAACACGCGTCTCGGTCGCACTTTTATTGGTCAGTGTTTTTAGTTAATAACTCCTGAACAAAGCCGCGGATTAAATTTTTGCAAAGGAAAATGTTCCTTCAAACGATCTCAGGAACCTCCCATTTCCGGCTGTTGATGGAATTTTGGGACACCCTGTATGTACATACACATTAAATTTTAATATAACATACGCATGTTAAACATCTATATTTGAAAATCGGAAAGCAAAATTTTGCGAAATTATGCGGGGTGACCAAGCTACCCCATTTTAGCCCCACTTTGTACTTTAATGACGCTAAAAGCGTTGCGCATGCGCGAAAAAACCGTGCAATATCCCAACACTGCTCCGAACTAGTGTTGTTATATTGGGTGGGTTGCACGTGCATGCGCGACGATTCTAGCGTCAGTGAAGTATAAAGTTGGGGTACCTTGGTCACCCCGCATCATTTCGCAAAATGTTTTTTTCATGGGAAGGTCCCAGATGCGCAGGGTTTTTGGGGAAGAGCAATTACAGTTGTTCGGTAATACCCACGAAGGCCAAGGTACATAGTGTCGCATGGTTTAACGATGTTTTGAAGGATTCCGATACGTTCTTGCATTTGGTCGCGCATGTGCGTGCACCTAATTCAGAGCTCCTCAGGCGCCGCGTTCCATACTAATCCAGTCAACGAAAAGTTGTAGAGGGAAATGGAAGGGACACAATTTTTAACTTTGGGTCTTTGTTTGGATTAGTTAGGAGGTAAACATACTAAAAGTCCCCACTCCTAGGAGGTGAGTGGGGTGCAGGGGAACACATAGAAGGTCCCCTTTTTCGGTTTTCCGCTTATGTCTCGGAAACTATGCGTCCTAGCGATAAGACCATTCTATACAAAATTAAAGCAGATAAAATGTGCTACAAGATTGATTGGATCCAGTATTTCGCTACTGCGCATAGTTTCCGAGATATCCGCGCTCAAAGTTCACTACTGTGCTGAAGAGTTCTTTTTTACAATTAGAGAACTTTGAGCGCGGATATCTCGGAAACTATGCGAGATAGCGAAAAACTGAATGCAATCAATCTGATGGCACATATTGTCAGCTGTAATTTTGCATAGAATGGTCTTATCGCTAGGACGCATAGTTTCCGAGATATAAGCGGAAAACTGAAAAAGGGGACCTTCTACGTGCCCCCCTGCACCCCGCTCACCTCCTAGGAGTAGGGAATTTTAGTATGTTTACCTCCTAACTAGTCCAAACAAAGTCCCAAAGTTAAAAATTGTATTCCTTCCATTTCCCTCTACACCCCCTTAGCATTCATTGACTGGACTATACTCGCTATTCGCAGCGCCAAGGAGAACTACGGCCGCCACGGGGTGCGAGACGCGCGGCCGGGTCGAGGGGGGCGTAGCCTTCGAAACTCGCGAGTAAGTAAATTCGAGCGCTGCTGTAGAGCATGGAAATGCGAATTCAACGATTATAATAACTAGACCGCGGATCTTTGTGCAAAATAAAAAATGTTCGCATTAATTTCAGGACACAGGAATCAAATAAAAATTGTATTCTTCTTTTAATTATCCTATTAAGCTGAAACTAATACTTTGATGTCCTTAAATATGTTTGACATGTCCACTGCTTTAAATTACATGTGTCCATTTTTGTCATAAATGCATAAAATCCGCAATTTGATAATAACATTTCGATGATTTACTCTTTGGACATTTGTGTCCGAATGGTATGACATTCGATGCTTTCGGAGACAAATAGCTCTAGCATAATGAGCGAAATGGTATGGTTGTTTAGATCGCTGAATTCGTCTTTCTAGAGTCTACGAGAGTATTGATGAAACGTTACGAGGTTGCATTAAAAAGCATACCGATGACCTTGTTAACCTTGTCGAAAGATGACCTCGAGGAATCATCCTTTCCGTTGGTATACGCATTATTTATTTCTATTCTTAAACCGTGACTACTCCGTTACAGTCGTTGTCTTTCTGAATGCGGGTTGCCTGACGTCATATAACCTGCTGGGGATCTATTTCCCCAGCAACTGGGCGCCCGGCGTTAAACTGTACTATTTTCCGAAGAACCCTAAGCTTTCTTGCTTGATGCTGTTGCATATGTTCGCTTGTGCCATTTTGCCATGCTCCGCCATCTTGGGAAGCGACGGCACAACGTTTATCACTATGCTGCACGCAGCCGGATTATTTCGGATCACCAAGTAAGACGCGTTCGAAAACACATGGTGTCAACATGTTAGTCTCCAATTAGTAACTAACAACTGCCACTTGTTATTACGGACGACAGGCATCGTTGTGACGTCGCGTTCGATAAATCGGAAGACCTCCCTCCCGTCGAGAGACAAGAAGTAGAGACTCGAAACATACTCGGTATCGTGAAGTTGCATCAACAAGGAGCGGAGTAGGTATCCAATATTTTTTCTCGTTTCTGAATCGTATCGTATAATACCTTTTCATAAAATCAGGTTCATAAAATTCATATACGCGACTTGTTGGAAGATGTATTTCTCGACGCAAGGCCCGATAGTGGTAGCTGCGACTCTGTGTATGGCGCGCGTAAGTATGAACACTGGGGATGTGCGTGCCGCCCGACTTTCGGGCGCCCGAATCGTCGGGGCGGGCTTCATGACACATCGGGCGGCCCGAAAATCTCGGGTAAAATCTCGAGCCCGAACCCGAATATCCGGCGACCGCACATGCCTAATGCCACACCATAAAGTCGCGACCTAGAGGTGGGGTCTCCATTGCGCGTCAGGACGCTAGCGTTTTGTTAACCTAACGCCTTTTATACTCCATTTGTCATACTTCAGCAGAACTGCGTCTAGACGCGAGCCACTGACACATCGGCTCGATGAGTCCGCCCCACTCTTCCCACTAACACTGACGCGTACCATGTGGAGCAAGCTAAGTTAACGATACGCGTCAATGTTACTGGGAAGTAGTGATGTGATACGGGGCGCTTTTCACGAGCATGCGCGAGTTTCGGCAGGAATGTATCTGCGTCCGAAGTTTGTGGGGAACTGTGGCGGCTTTGGCGCTGCCCTACGGCAGGGACCAAAAATTAGCCGGGCGGCCAAGGTACCCGATCTTCATACTTGACTGAGGCTAGAATCGTCGCGCATGCGCGAAAAAAGCGCCCCGTATCACATCCTGGTGGGAAGAGTGGGGCGGACTCAGTAGACAAGCTGGGCGAGGGGCCTGGCGAGACTAGAATATGGCGACCCTGGTCCGGACTGGGTCAAAAACGCTTGCGTTTGGGTCTGGCGCAACATTCAGAGGTCTCGAAGCCAAAATACAAACGCAAAGGTATGCGTCGAACACGTAAAATCGACCGACGCACGTGTTTGAGTTTGGGCGATGCTCTTTCGTTTTTCTTCGGAAGTGAAAAACAAGGAAAGACATACCAAATCGCGTCATAAGCGGACCGTACACTGTCAATCAGGAATGACAGTCTGATTGAACAGTCAGAATGTCAATCCTGACTGATCCTGACTTCAATCACGAAGGACCCTACACTTATCGGTCAGACTGACAGTATTGAATGACGAAATTTTATAACAGTTGAAATTAAGACACCAGGAAATCGCAATGTCTTCTAAAGAAAAAGCCTGTTTGGCGATTATTTTGGCATTGGGAACCAAAAACAAAATTTGGAAATCCGTCAGTCCATTTCATCAGTCCGTCAGTATTAATCTTTCACGATCAATCCGAATGTCAATCTTCGACGTGACTGTCATTCCGATTGACCGTGTAGGAACGCAAACTTGTGCGTCCAGAGGCACAGCAGAGAGGAGTACGAATGGAGTGTGGATAATAAAAACGCTGCGTCCAGACGCGCAAAGGGCGCGACGGAGCTTCCCGATCTAAGCCTGTTCGAATAAATCTGCAGGCGTACGATTACATAAAGTTGCAGCCGTCATTGGAGATCCGAGAATTGTTAGTGCACTTAACCTTGGTACCGTTGATCCTGTTCTACAGCTACATTATAAATAATATTTGTCAGATGTGTCTTGACACCAGCGGCGACGTCTTCTGGTCATTGTAAGTAGATGATGAACGGATGATCATAGGTATCTGAACGTCCGTTGTCTTCTAGATCCGATGCTCCATGGTACAAGGGAACGATCGCGTCACAGAAAATGACGTTGTTCCTTCTGCAACATTGCAAACCGATTGGTTTCACTTTTGCCGGTGGCTACCAAGCGAACCTTGAAGGATTTGGCGTGGTAACAGTGTCGTTTACCTGTGTAAAGATCGACTTTCGTTTAAGGGGGTCCGTTCCGTTTAATGACGCTCGCCCGTGAACACAGCTAGGGTACACTCACACACCGCTAAACCACGTATACGTACGCGAGGATTGCAAGGGTCCGGGATTCCACTTCTGATTTCTCGATAATGCAAAGACGGGGTTTTGTAGTAGTCAAAATCGCTAGATGGAAGATCAATCTAGGGCGCTGTTTGCCTCAAAAGTCCTTCTTTTACGTTTCCGAGCAATGGTTTTGCAATATTTGGCTGCATGTTGCCCGTCCGATGGCGCTGCAGTCACGCCGGCGTACTAGCTTCTCCGACCGGCAAAACTCTCTCCGAATATTGCAAAACTATTGAGGCAAACAGCGCCCTAGATTGATCTTCCATCTAGCGATTTTGACTACTAAAAAAACCCCGTCTTTGCATTATCGAGAAATCAGAAGTGGAAGCACGGACCCTTGCAATCCTCGCGTACGTATACGTGGTCTAGCGGTGTGTGAGAGTTCACGCGCGAGCGTCGTCTGCTGGAAGAGACCCCCTTAAAAATCGAATTCTACGGTAAATAAGTACGAATCGGAACTGCAGAAATAAACTGCAAAAATACTTTGCAGAACGTCAAGCTAGCTTTCTCTTACTTCACGGTGGTCGCTTCGATGTAGACAAGATCAGCTGACGTTACACACAGAGTCGCGAGAAGAAGTCACGTGACGTTCTGACGCGTGCAGTCACGTGACTAAACCGGTGGAAGGGGAACCGCAAAGTGGGAAGACTCAATCTGGCGACTCTGGTTACGCAGAGCCACTTTGTAAAAAGTAATCGATTGTTCACTGCAACTGCAACGTGTCACACACACACACACACACACACACCAGTGTACGTATCTACTAGTGATTAAGATAGGACACTTACACTATCACTATTGTACAAGACAACTCTGTGCAAATATCAATTCTTCAACTCAGGTCCTGTTAATAAAAGAATATTCATAGAAAATCAAGTTTCAAGGAGGACAGAATTTCTTCGCGCCCTCAGCTTTTCACCTGCTAGATCATGCACTTTTACCGTGCGATCTCCAGCTTCCCTTCCAGCTCGAATCTTTCAACCCTTATCTTCGCAATCGCCCTTAACATCCATCTTTTTTTCACTTCCCGGCCAATCATATCTCATTTCGCACGGATGATTTCTTCTCTCTCTCCCTCTCCCCCCCCTCTCTCTCTCGTAATCCCCTTTCTCTTAATCCTTTCCGTTTCTTCCTTATCTTGGTAATTCCAACGTTGTAATTCCAACCATAATTCCTCTGCTATCTTCCCTGCCCATCGCGTACGGCTCCTGCTGCGAAACTACGCCGTTCAACGGCAAAGTGTCTTGGCGATTAAACAACAAAGTCGATCAGCAACAGTGCCGAATATTCTGTTAAAAGACGAACAAAGTTCCTGTCATAGAAACGCTTTTATTTCTACATGTTGTAACGTCACCTCGTACAGTGCCCAGAAAAGTCACGCGAAACCAGAGAGCAACTGATTCGATAATATAAGAATAGAAAAGACTATATTTATTTTAGCAATAAATTTTCGTAACCTAGTAGACGAAGTTAAATTTACTTAATATAAAAACCGACTTCCAGAAAGAAATAGTGGCAGTCGAAATGTTAATCAAAATTCGGAGCTGATCGTTCGATTGTCGATCGTTGCAGCGAGTTGCCCAAAAGGACTCATTAGTCCGAACGGAATAATTTACAGGTTAAGTACGCCAACTACGATTTAATAATGATGTCAGAAGGATCATCGTCGGTGGATCAAGTCACTCGCGAGACGTTATTGTCATCTGTTACACGGCGATTCACCAAATGATCCACTGATGATGCGAAGCTCATTTCGATGCTACGGAAAATCCTGTAACAAATTATTTCGCAATTATTAGAAAAGAAACAAAATAATTTACAATCGCCAAGTTGACACTTACTAACAGTTTTACTACACGGCCCAGTATCTCTGCATTAGGAATCGTTGCATTCTCACTGAAGAGATGTCATCATCATAAAATAAGACATCGTGGCCCTCACCAGCTGGAAATGTTACACTTTTTGTAGGACACCCTATATATTTTCTTCGATATTCTAATAGAGCATGAAGAGACGAGTCCAACGAGTACCATGACCATACCATTACGATCATTCGTTCTCGAGATATGCCTGTTCGAGAGGTAAGGTGTCGGTTAGGCCCTTTTAGGTACTCAGCCTTCGGACAGGAATATCTCGAGATTCAATGATCGTAATGGTTTAGTCATGGTACTCGTTGGACTCGTCTTTTCGTGCTCTACAAGACTATCGTAGAAGGAGAAGCTCTTATGGATGATTAATAATTACAAACCCCTGCGAAGCCTTCTACCGACGCATTATAAAAACCATAGAAGTCGAATATAATCGGCTCGTTGCACCTTAACAAGATGAGCAGTAGATTTTTCTGAATGGTAACTGACATTTGGTACCACGGAGTAGAGTATCTGTAACACGAATGAAATTGGTCTTCGTGTATAGAGAACCGATGTCCGAGATACAGTTTATGTTTTTTACACGATCGTGGCGAATTCCTCCGCATAGTCCAGAAGCTGTTGCACCACATAGTTGAGATAGAACATGTACACTAACTCGGATATGGAAAACAACGAGGACAGCAACACCTCTTCCACATTGTGAGTCACGCAGATGGCAAAAGATAGCTGTAAGGTGTACGTATTTGGAGAAATGGACGACAATAATTGTTACAATCGATGCTGCGGTAGATCGACTTACACGGAAGAAATTGATGCTCAACGAGATGACAGCGAACACCAGGAGAACGGCGTACGAGAACGAGAAAGAGTCTTTCAGGTTCATCGCGAAGCTTTGAAAACCACCAATGGACGTTAGTACAGGTTTTTCATTCGAAATTAGTGCTTTTGTAAGTTATGTACATTCTTGCACTCTAAATTCAATTCAATTCAATTTTTCAAGTCTCGTACACCATTTTACTACGTTTTTATTAACTTGCTTTCTTGTCTGTCTGTCTGTTCGGTACAAATTTTGCAATTGATTTTAAACTAACTTTCCGATGAGCTAGAGACTTGAAATTTTAAACATAGCTCAGAACTGGATGACAATGCAATATTTTAAAAAAATTTTTTAAAAAGCCTATGCGTTTAGGAGATATAAACTATTAAAAATTTAACCGTTACACTTTCCCACTCGGTTCCCACTCTGACTCAGTCCCACTCCACTGACCCGCTTCACACCGAAGGACCTTAGTGTGCGTTCGAGATCCGTCCGGTATTTACAAAGTTACTACGTATTATTATACTATAATGCTTGTTTACCAAGCGAAAGAACAGTAACACCGAAATTCTCCGTCAACCTTTATCTTTGACATTTTACCACGGCGTTCGTTTTCGATAGGACGCGGTCGCAATACCGTCTGAATAATTCACTACATGTCTCTGTTATAATCTCATAAAAATGTTTAAAATCGATTCAAAAATTTCACACACACACAAGACTAAAAAGCAGAAAATAATTATTTCAATAAAAATAAATTTTTTAAAAATACCACGGTTTTAAAACGGACTAGGAGGTATAATACAATTTTTTCTAGCCCCATACAGATTCCTAACCTCGTACAGATAGTCCTGAACATTTGTGATCGTGAATTTTTAATAGCTATGAAAATACTTGTAAGATTTAAAACGAAAAACGTGAGGCGCATGCAATAGATAATTGATGCATGAACACCTAAATCACTAACAATTTTATTGCACTGCAAAT
Source organism: Lasioglossum pauxillum (assembly GCA_933228785.1). Classification (NCBI taxonomy): domain Eukaryota; kingdom Metazoa; phylum Arthropoda; class Insecta; order Hymenoptera; family Halictidae; genus Lasioglossum; species Lasioglossum pauxillum. The sequence goes on from OW121704.1 coordinate 35,560,642, forward strand.
GATATGAACTGTTGCGCGAGTTTTCTCAACGGCAGCTACTCTCAACACTCCTTACTATGTATTATCTTGCGCCCCACGTTTTTCGTTTTAAATCTTACAAGTATTTTCATAGCTATTAAAACTTCACTGTAGGAATCTGTATGGGGCTAGGAAAAATTATTTTATACTTTCTAGTCCGTTTTAAAAACGTGGTATTTTTAAAAAATTTATTTTTATTTAAATATTTCAAGTCAAATTAGAGCTCTCCGAACAGCGTGCTGTAGGTCAGGTTTGTCCAACTTGGCCCCACGACTAAAGTCTGACGGTCCGATGGTGTCGGATAGTGGGGAAATGTCACCGCCGACCTTAGCGGCACGAAGATGTGGGGGAATGGGCCCAGTGTGGCTCACGGGCCGCGAGTTGGACAGATCTGCCACAGGTTATAATTTTTTCATGGTCGTCGCACATGATTTGACGCGTACTAACATTTTTGCCTCATTGTGGTAGCTAACTGCAGTCGCCAAACACTTCTTTCTGTAAACTTCCATGACATCCTTCGAGACCTCCTTGTAGAACGGTCCCTCGGAAATCCCTTTCTGGATGTGGTAGCTACAAACCATAGCAAATTTTGTAAACTATAATAATATTTCGTGATCGAGAAGCTTCGTGACATTTGCATTTCAAAATCGTCGATCTTTCATTGAAAAATTTCAATTAATCGTTTAAAGAACGCCGTAATAATGACACTTCTCAGGCTGATACTAAAATTAATACAGATACTGATATTAACTCCCGAATAGGGTAGTTCTGTTACCTCCCGAGTTCGAACAAGGCGATGCTGTGCTGCAGCCACATGATGAACAGGGTCTCCGTAGCCACGTAAATCGTTGCGACGAAGAAGAACGCGAAAGTTTGGTGGATTATTATAGGGAGGTAATATTTCTCTCCGTCGACCAAATAGTCCGTGACCAGCGGGAAGGGATCGGTTTGATTCGAGTTGGCGGGTGCCGTTACGACCAATACATACGACGAGATGCGGAATAGCATCGCGAAAAACGCTGACGGGTAAATAAATACTGCAACATACACATGGTAGCGACACAAAACGCTTTTATCGGTTTCATTCGTAACGCATTTCCTTACTCGCATAAATAGCACCTTGTTCCTTGCCCAAAATCGCCCGCCTCGTTAAAATATCCAACGTATCCTGGTGCGTTGTGTTCCACCTATCCTTTACGGTGTCCATTATCGCCTTAATCTGTAGTCGCAATCGTCTTTATTGTCCGATCCGATTCGACGCGTTTAACTGTGCCCATAATTATGATAGTGGTCCAAGTCATCTGTTTCTTGTTCCCAGATATTTCAAGGATTGCATTCGAATAGATTAAAAAATGATTTTTGATTATGTAACCTTTGCAATGTAGAATTTGATTAGTCTTGAAAATGTTGTTTATGATTTGACTTAGACCGTTTTCATAATTGTAGGCACGACTAATAAGAAATCGTTTTCACTCACTGAACCGATCCCAGACAAGAAAGCGTTGAACTTCACTGCAGAACCTAACACCATTATTATGAAAGACAGGCACTGTAGCACCTGCACCAGCTCCATGTCGTTGTTCCTGAAGGGCATGATCTGAAAGAATTTTCATTCTGCTTCAGTATCAATTTCGTTCGCTCGATCCAATCTGCATTGGCTTACTTTACTGTAATAAATAAATCTATTGAAAATCTATATGAAAGTGCACTAAAGGAAGAAAAAAATTTTTTTAGGCATTAGTGACTATAGATAAAAACGTGGAGCGCTAAACTATATCGACGTAATCTTCGTGGGCGCTCCACGCTTTTATTTATAGTCACTAATGTCTAAAAAAATTATTTTCTCCTTTGTAGTGCATTTTAATATAAGCGTGGTTTTTAAAAAGTTTTTTTATATATTTTCTATTTTCTACTTTTTAGTCTTTCTTAAATGGAACGCAAGATATAATATTACTGGTATGAAACAGTAAGAGAGAGAAACGCAAGAGACGACTTGTCTCTTGATGGAGTACGAAATTGCCCGAAATGGAACTGAATGAACGGAACACCACACTGACTCAGCTCCTTCGGTGCGAAATGGGTCAGTGGAGTGGGAACGCGTAGTGGAGTAGGGAGCGCTGAAGCGCGGAGTGGGGATCGCTGAACGCGATGACGTACTACCGAGCGTCGCGCTACGAGGTGTGATGGTTAATATTAAAATTTCTTTTGTCTTACAGACGCACAGTCTGTTTTCTAATTTGTTATTTCATATTGCATTGTCATCCAGTTCTGGGCTATGTTTAAAGCTTCAAGTCTCTAGCTGACTGGGAAGTGGTTTAAAATTCGATTACAAGATTTGACGCATACAACAACAACAACTCGGCAAGCTAATATAAGCATGGTAAAAATAATAAAGATATTCGCTATTTACAAATACAATTTCAATTATTATTTGCATTGACAAATAATAAATTAAATTGTACTTTTTTGTATGCAGCTAGGCCCTGCGGACGGGCCCGACCACTGGCGGTATACCTGAAAAGGTTGCTATAGCAGACAAAAAACGCGCACGTGTTCATTCTATATAATAATACAAGAAATAAGAGAAGACCAAAAACTATTCATTTGATCTCCATCTCAATCCAAATAATAAATAATCTTTCATTTGCAAATAAGAAATAATAAATAGATCACTTGTGGAATTATTGAAATTACTTTTATTTAAATAAAAAGTTTAGTTATTATTTGCAATGGAAATCACACACGTTTGTTTATTATTTAATTATTTATAATTTAAAATAAAATTTGCCCAACACTGCCTACTAGCAATGATTTATAAGTTGGCTATCGACAATGTTATTCCTGCAACACACATAAGAAGAGTGCCGTTCGTTGACGTTGAAATAAAATTTATTTAAAAATAAAATTACAGGAATAAAAAGTTTGTGCATCGATTGCAAGACACTGGAGTTCGATATATGTATATGTATATAATACAATCTACATATTAGGTCGGCAAAAAAGTAATTTTGTGGTTTTTTAAGGTAAAATAGAGCCCAATTTTTTAATTCAAGCAATAAACTTTAATGAATAAGATATTTTCCATTTTGTTCAATGATCTTTTGCCAGAAAGAATAAATACGAAAATTTGATTGATTAAAGTTCATTGGTTGATTAAAAAAATTAGTTTTTACTTCACCGTAAATGGTGACTTCTAAGGCGCCACTAAAAATTGCTGTACCATTATTTAAAATATTTTTCACATTATTAGATATGTTGGTATCTAATCAATTATTAAACATTTAAGTATTGTATGAGGTATTATATCAATTTCGGATCCACCAGATTTAAAAAAGCATTCAGAATGAAAATATTCTTGATCGGAATAAATATTTAATTTTCCAGTTAAAATAGCTCCGAGTGCAAAGGGTTAATATAGTGAAAATAATACGTCGATACTCTTCGAAACTTTTCACGGTTTTACATTGCGCCTATTCATTTTTCTCATAAATGGATAAAATTGAAAAGCAGGACGAGGACAAACATTAACGCATCTTATACACACTAACACGTTAGTTGAAGTTTATACCTGGGCAGTGACTAAAGTAGTGCAAAGGCAATTGACGAGCGTACTTTGTATTCGACGAACATTCGCATTGACGTACGGCCAGAGTCCAAGGATCGTCATCAGACGTATGCTCAGTTTATATTGCGTGTCCAGTGTAGCCATCGCAAGCAATGGTTGTAACGCGACTCGCCGACTTCCTGTTTCGTCGTTTTAGGTTCCGCGTTTTCATCTTTTTTTTCTTCCCCTCGGATATACTTTCCTGTAACATGTAAAAAAAACCATTCAAGGAAGCGAGACAATTAGGACTGACGTATTCCACGATTACAAAGTTAATTATTCATGCGCAACGGGCGAAAGCGTAAGGTCGATATACACTACCACCGCCTCGATAATGTATGCGAGACTATTATGGAAAATTGTACGGTTCTACAAAAGGGGACATCTTTTTGAGAATTCGCGTTAGGCGACTGTGTTTCGTATTTTTTCCTCACATTTTCTCCGCCCTCCGTCGCCGGGACTTTCACATACCTCGAAAATCTTCAGTCTTCCGTAGAACGCCGAATGTGAAACAAGTAGAACCGACTCCTCGTGGACGGACGAACATATACACTCAGTAAAATAAGTCTCCGTACACCGTTTAAAACAGAATAAATTTTTTATAATTATACCAAATGACCTGATGTTTTGTAAGCAATTAGAAGCATTGGTTTACGAAATGGTATGCAAAAAGGATTTTCCAAAAATTATAATTTACAAGGTTGCATGCAAAAGTAAAAAAGTTTTTTAAAACTTTTTTATTTCATCATCTGTGTTAGTTATACACGTGCTGAAAATTTCATCGAAATCGGTTGACGCAGGAAAAAACGACACTCTGTGGATTTTAAGCAGAAATTTATCAAAAGTCGTGTAAAACTACGATCTGCACCATTTTTAACCGCTTGTAGCTCGTGTGTATGTTAATTTTAAAAAATGTGTAAAACTAACACAGATCTAGAAAACATTTATCTTAAATTTTCTTTAAGGGCCCATATAAAAAAGTTTTAGAAAATGCCTTCTTTATTTTTGCATGTAACCTTGTAAATTATAATTTTTGGAAAATCCTTTTTGCATATCATTTCGTAAACCAATGCTTTTAATTGATTATAAAAAATCAGGTCGTTTGGTATGATTATAAAAAAGTTATTGGTTTTTAAAAGGTGTACGAAATACTTTGTATTCGATGGTTTTAAACATCATTGAAGATTGTCTGTCGTGAAAAATTCACTTGGACGAACCTGTATTTGGATCCACGATGCGATTGGTCATTTTAAACGATGTGTGGAGATTCGATCCTTTCGTTGAAAATTTAAGAATTTTCATTGACTTCATTTCACTGAAACATCGAAGAAGGTATGTTGATAAGGTAGGCTCAATCTCCGTCGATTTATCAGCCTTATTGAAACAGTAATATTTAAGTTTCCCTGATGAGGGGTTCCACGAAGAATCATGGCGATAATGAATTCCGCCATTTTTGCTTTCGTATGAATTCGATTTTTTGGTGAAACCTTCGTTTCATTCGGTTTTGTATTTCACGTCGGAACGAGATACTCGATGGGAACGGGTCTAATGAAGTTCATTTCACGGCTTCGGCAGTCCCTTTGTGCCCCTTTTGAAGCATTAACATGGAACTGAATATGCTTCTGACGATTACGTGTACGTTTTTACATTATGCTTGCACAAAAATCAAACTGGAATGAAACAAACAAAAGAAAATGAATGATGGGTGATTGTACTCTTGAACAAATTAATTCGATGCGAAAGTTGGTTACAGTAAAATGTGGAAACATTGTTTACCAAATCTTAAAGATCACAAGATTGCCGCTACGGAAAGCTGAAATTTGGAATTTGTTTATAATGTATACGAGAGCTGAATCGATGTTACCCGCAGGGGCCACCTTGCCCGGAATTACTATTATAACTTATTTATGCTAATACGGTGTATCGCGTGAAAAATTATCCGGCGTACAATTTTTTAAATAACGTTTAATCTTCGCACTCGCCGTGCCGCGCTTGTGTCATGATGATGTATCGAATGATCTTACCCCTTCATTTGCCAGTGCACACAACCGATGCAGTCTGCGCTAAAATTATAGTGTCTGTCGTTCACGTCGCGGTAATGCGCCACGCCGACGTTACTTCGCGATGTTTAATGTTGAAAAGGGTTGAAGCACACCGAGGAGCCGGGTAATTACTAATTTCGCAGTAATTCATTACACTGCGCTGAGATGTAGGGAGCGACGGTCAACGAATTCCCATTAGAGGGGGTCTTCTGACTTTATTTCTTAGTTTAACCCGGCGTTAGTTAGGTGGGGTCTCACAGACCCCAGAGATTTTAGATTGATTGTAACATTGTAAAGATGTTCCATTAGTTAAGTATTTTTGAATAATAAAAATTTAATTTCGTGGATCTGCGTTTTTACTCTGATAAATTGCAAGCCTCTTAAGCAATACCTAATCTTATATTTATGAAAAAGGTATTTATTTCTATAATACAATATATTATTTCGGTGGGTCTGTGAGACCCCACCTTACCACTTACGATACATTTTCCCACCTTACCAACGCCGGGTTAAAGACGTGCGGAAAAGAGGGGGGTAGTGTGGGACTCGGGGAACTGGTGTTCGGTGTCCCCAATACACTAAATCCTCTATAGGCGCAACAATTTCTGTACAATAGATGCGGCCAAGAATACCCCCCCCCCCCCCCAACTTAGTACAGGGTAAACAACAGTGCTAAGCGGGAAATTTTTGTATTGTACTAATGCTATTCCATACCTGAGAATGATACATCAAGTATCATAAAACCCCAACTTAAACACCCTAATACATACCTTAATTTCTTTGTCTCTATTTACACGCGCTATCCTTCTCTACGTTCGGCTCGGCCTTTGGAGATGAAAAATAGCTACCTTATACGATAGATGCGACCAAATCCCCCCGAGGCTGTCGCGTCTATAGAGGATTTACTGTATCCACTAAAAAAACCGCACGTCTAGGATTGAGATCCCTTTTCTCCCTTCAGGACAGTCAGGACCAGGGTTGCCATTTGCGAGTCTCGCCATGCCCCTTACCCTTCCGCTCCTCGACCAGCTACGCAGCGAAGTCCGCCTTTGCTTCCCCACTCTTCCCACTAATGCTGACGCGTGAGCTAAGTTAGCTCGCTCCACGTGGTACGCGTCAGCGTTAGTGGGAAGAGTGGGGGAAGCAAAGGCGGTCTTCGCTGCGAGCTGGGCGTGGGGCGGAAGGGTAAGGGGCCGGCGAGACTAGAATATGGTAACCCTGGTCAGGACCCCACTGTATTTCTCCTGGCTGCCATTTTCTCCAGGGCTCAGTCGACTCCTGTACTTTTCCTTATCCGCTCCTGTTCTGAGGGGGGTCCGTTGTCTTTTTTTTTTTTGTTAAGATTGATGAAAAAATTTGCACACACCCCTGTTGAGGATAGTGTGGGGCTCAGGGGATCGGATGGTCGGACCCCCCACTGCCCACTAAAAAACCATCGCCAAGACTTATTGCCCTTTCCTCCCACAACTGCAGGCTCGTATGTGGAGCAGCCTCTTTGCATTTTTCTCAGGCGCTTGATGTAAGCCCGAGCTATGTAAGCCCATGCCTGTTCTTGTCTATCAGGAGGCCGGGTGGGGTTCTTCCGCCTAAGAACCATGAAAACACCAATTTTTACGCACTTAACACAATGTTTTTTAAAATCGGTGGTCCGTAGGATTTTATAAATATATTTTTCAACAGCAATTGCAATCGTGAAGCAACAAAAATTTCAAGTAACTTTTTCCTTTTCGACAATCTGCTCCGCGGCTCTGTTCAGGAGTTATTAAGGAAAAACACGGACCAATTAGAGCGTGACTGGGCGGAGTCTGTTCACAGAAGCCGCGCTCGGATTGGTCCATGTTTCTCTTGAATAACTCCTTAACGGAGCCTCGGAGAACATTTCCGCAAAGGAAAAAGTTATTTCATTCGACCTCGAGAATTGCCACGCTCAAGTTGGTCTGACCTGAGTGGAAGTATAACAGTTTTGGGACAGCTTGTACACATTTCTGCATTTTTATCCTGAATCTCCATTTAAATGCCGCACCGGTGGCGTCGGATTAAACTGTATCACGCGAAGCCGCACTCGCTATTGTTGACTTCCCCGTTCGACTAATTTCGTTGAGTGTTTAGGACAATCAATGTTTCCGTTTGCAGAAAATGAGGAGTGTTAGCACAGCTGAATGGGATCCTTGGAGCTCCCACGATTCTGGTTCTTGCAGTTAATGCCGTAGTTTCATGCTGCCTGGGTGTAAGCTGTGACATTTGGAAAATGAACCCGACGTTCCGGCCAGCATTGCAGCAGCCCGGCTTCATTTAAAGTCTGAGAATGCTGCCGGACGTTACTGGACGCTGCAGCATTCTCAGATCCTTGGTAATGTCAGCTGCAATATTACCCGGAAGGTCGACACAATTTTCTGGAAGGAGACAGGGTTTAGGCTCTCGCTATTCCACTCCGCGAACAGCCAAACCCTTGTCGATTTTTCTATTCTTGGAAAGTAACCCATTAGCTCTCGAATGGCGACTCGGAGGCGCCACTAAAAATTGCTGCGCCATTATTCAAAATATTCTTTACATTATTAAATATCAATTTTGAAAATGCTATCGGCGCTACCGTTTCGATCAATTTTTACTGATATAGCAATTTTGCAAAAGATTTACTCCTTTCCTGACGTTTCGGTTCTGTTTTGAACCTTTATCAAAGGTGGAAATTTGCTTCTAAACAAAAATATATGTGTAAATATAATTTTCAATAATACGAAATGAATTTGATCAAACGTGGTCTTGATACGTTGTACATGTTATCTATTAAGAAAATGATGTGTATTAATTGCTGGTTTGAAACATACTGAAGTGACGTCAGGAAAGGAGTAAATCTTTTGCAAAATTGCTATATCAGTAAAAATTGATCGAAACGGTAGCGCCGATAGCATTTTCCAAATTGATATTCAACCTATACGATCGATAATTGGAATTATATTATTAAATATGTCGGCATCTAATCATTAGACTGCGGAAGATTTTTAAGAAGGGGGAACCAAATAAAATGTTATTTTCAGTGGTACGGTGAAGTGCCCTAAGTCTGGACAGTCCAAAAGTGATACCTAAATCTGGACAATTGAATTTTCATAGTAAAATTAGTAATTAAGAGATTAAATAATTATATTATATATTCTGAGGCCTTAGCTACAAGTAGGTGTGAATATTATTTCATTAAGACATCAATTGAAATTTAAAAATGAATTCAAAGTTCATCTGAAAACAGTATACAAAACAGTCTATTTACATGCGAATCATGTGCATTTATAGTTCGAACTATTGTTAGAAAAAAAAATACAATTTAAGCCTTCAGACAAAAAATAATTATCACGCATAATAATATTGATATTTTAAAATAAATTGGCAATCAAACTTAACGTAAATAATAATTATTAATCCAAATATTAGATGTCCAAGATTAAGACTGTTTTCAAATATAAGTACTCCATACTGGGACGCGATGACAGTAGCTGTCCCACTCTAAGCTTATACGCAATGTGCTTACGCCTGAAACCGGACACGTGTTTGTGAATAAAATCAACGCATTGTTTGCAAATTATTTAACTACATGTACGTATAATTAGTCTTCTATTAGCTTGAATAACGTATGTAGAAAATGTATTCCGGTTGTGACGTTAATAATACTTTATGTTTACACCTTAAATCTACAGGATTACTACCTAACCTTAAAAGTTGTATTATGACAAGTTTTATTAAAACAGTAAATGAAAATAAATATATATTTGGTTAAATAATACAATACTATAATCTATGATAAGAATACTACATATTACGCAAAGCATCTTCTATTCGTCATGCGCAACAGCGCCACCAACCAACGTTTTAGGTTATGTTCGCTCGATCAACTCGTAAATTGAATTTGTCCCGATATAAGCTTTACTTCTGTCCAGGTACTAGCTTAGATTGGATTTAATATGTCCAACTATAGGTTTGAATTATTCTTGTTAATACAATTAAGATATTAACCTAAACAATGATTTTTTTATTTTAAACTACTTTACAAAGTCTGAACTGTATGTTAAAACTCTTAAGAAATTGTTTTTGTTTATTTAAAGTGATAAAATAGAAAATAGAAAAACATGCTGTCCAGGCATAGGGCACTTCACCTTAGCAGTCCCTTCGTGGATCTGAAATATATCAAAATTTCACTAAATTCACAAATGTTCACACATGTCGTGAAAATTGAAATTCGCATAATTCCTATTTGCATAATACCCTAAGTCCCCGATGGGAAATACGACGGAGGCCGGTCACCAATCTTCGTCTTATATCGGAGCAGAACGTTTTACTTTTATCATAAAATGTCATTTCTCGGGAAAAATTGCGCCGGATATGCGTGTCATTGAAATGACAGCGTTTCGCATCACAGCGGTGGGTAGTGTATAAGTGCACGTGTAAATACAGCCTATACGAACTTCCGGTGAAATTATTTTTCTCCTGGACCGTGGTTCATAATGTTTAAACGGATTTCAATATTAATGCACTCTGACATGATGCGCGGGAAGTGTAACGCGAAAAATGTTAGAGGGTGGTCGCGATGACCTAGACAGGATAATAATACACTGGAACCCCTTGGGGTGAGAGGATAGGAAGTAGTATGAGGGTTGTTCGCACCGCCAACATTGTCCTGAATCCCTGAAGACCACACTGATGTTACTTTCGCGACGATACACCGATTTACGGACCGATCGCGTCACGAAATATTATTGTCTTTTCTTTTGGGTTAAACCACTTAAGGAATTTACCCGGGATCGAGACTTACGTAGTGGACGATGAACTGGATTCAAACTTAAAAACTGGTTATTAAAAAAAATCTTTTAAAAACCACGCTTATATTAAAATACACTAAAAAGGGAAAAATAATTTTTTTGGACATTAGTCACTATAAATAAAAGCGTGGAGCGCTAAACTATATCGACGTAATCTTCGTGGGCGCTCCACGGTTTTATTTATAGTCACTAATGTCTAAAAAAATTATTTTCTCCTTTTTAGTACATTTTAATATAAGCGTAGTTTTTAAAAAGTTTTTTTTTAATATATTTTTTATTTTCTACTTTTTAGTCTTTCTTAAATGGAACGCAAGATATAATATTACTGGTATGAAACAGTAAGAGAGAGAAACGCAAGAGACGACTTGTCTCTTGATGGAGTACGAAATTGTCTGAAATGGAACTGAATGAACGGAACACCACACTGACTGAGCTCCTTCGGTGCGAAATGGGTCAGTGGACTGGGGATGAGTCGGAGTGGGAACGCGTAGTGGAGTAGGGAGCGCTGGCACGCGGAGTGGGGATCGCTGAACGCGATGAGGTTCTGCTAAGCGTCGCACGGCGAGGTGTGACGGTTAATATTAAAATTTCTTTTTCTCCTAGACGCACAGTCTAGTTCTGAGCTATGTTTAAAGTTTCAAATCTCTAGCTCATCGGGAAATGAAATTTAAAATTCGATTAGAAAATTTGATGCATACAACGACAACTCGGCAAGCTAATATAAGCGTGGTAAAAAGGGCGTCATACAAAATCGTGTTGACGGTTCGGAATTCGGATTTAATTTGAACTTGGCTACTACGTTTTTTCGATTACATTTCGATTGGTTGTGTTCGCGTTTGTGGGGATGAGTTTCTGTTTTCCTGATTGGCGTAGATATGGCTGTGGTCTGTACGAAACATTGGAACTAGAAAGTTTATTATTTTTTTTTGGTGTTATAACGTTTTGGGCTTACGCTGTTTCGGTCGTACGGGTGGCCAACCGTCCTGCAATTTTTGGGAAATTGGTTTACGACGGTTGGCCAAGGACCCGGCCAAATCCGAGTCTTTTTCCGACTTCTCGAGTTGCCAGGTCTGTTACGCACATGACACTGACTCTAAACCGTGAAATTCGCTCAATTTCCCAAGCTCATTACTTGACGATAACTAATAATAAAGTCTGAAGCGCAACCATAACCGGTTGGAAGTCCCGGCTTGTCTGTGGACGATAGACGAAGGCCATTTGCGGGAAACCGAACATAAAGGCTCCTCGGCAATCAACGAGCAAGTCCAAGAGAGTATGATCAACTTGGTAATTGTGAGAAATCGCGCAGCCCGTTCCTGCGAAACGGCTGGAAAAACGAAAGGGGTGAGAAACAGCCTAGATCTATATCTCGCGGAGTGCACGTCTGTGTGTGTGTGCGTAGCTCCCAGGCGCTAGCTGGTGAAGTGTGACGCCACTCTCTTATCTGAACTCTGTAGCGTAATGTCTCTATCCAGCGTTTTTGAACCGCGCCATACCAAAGGGACATTATCGCTCCGAGCACGAAGTTACATGCTCGCGTGCGATCACCAGCTGAAATCCGTGAAAACCGTGTAACGCCGAGCGGCGTCGTCGGTTTCCTCCAGTTAATGGCACGTTCGAGAAAATCCTGACGGCGGTTTCCTGCCCCCCTACCCCCGGCTCATCCTCCTGTTTCATTCTCCACATGATCCTCTTTCGTGAGATATCAAAGTCGTCGATATTTTTTTGTAGAACACCCCGTATATTTTCTTCGATATCCTAATAGAGCATGAAAAGACGAGTCCAAGGAGTACCATGACCGTACCATTACGATCATTCGATCTCGAGATATTCCTGTCTAACGGCTGAGCACCTAACAGGGATATCTCGAGAACGAATGATCGTATTGGTATGGTCATGGTAATCGTTGGACTCGTCTCTTCATGCTCTACAAGATTACCGAAGAAAATTCATAAAATTTTTTACAATAAAATATTAACGACCTAATGAAGCTAATTGGGTGATGCTCGGAGACTTTGAAGACGTTCTGCATAAAATAAATACAAACCGGCTTTCGGAAAATATGAATTCCCCTGTCGACGCCTCGATCGAGGCCAAAGGAGTACTTCCGCGCCAGGAACGGCTTACAGAAGTTCGTTTCTATTCAGCAGTTGGAACGCAGTTGCGCTTTGAATCGAAGAAAACCAGCGATCGTTTCCTTGTCAATGGAAAGGGTATTCCTATGCTTGGAGGTTGCGTTTGCAGCAGTCGATGCACGAAATTGTTTTCGAACAGTAATGCGACCAGTAATGGCCGGGTTTCAATGTGAGCCGACGTTCCGAATGAAACGTGTTTAAAGCGAGTCGACAGAGCGAGATGTACTTGATTCCCCACGGGGTAGAATAAGATCATGTATTTCATCAATTTGTGCTCTTGTCATATAATGTATAAACGTAAATTTTAATAAAATAATAAGAATGATTGCTGCGAAGATTGCTGCGACTCGCGTGTTTAAAAATAATGCGATGACACCTGTTGCCGAACATGTTCTATCCAACATGACGTGCGATGTGCCTTTACGTGCGATGAGAAACAGCTGTTACCACCGAAACCATTTTCTTACGTTCCTTCCACGCCGAAATCGCCGCCATTGAGTAAATTCCAATTAGCCGGCGCACTCTTCGGATGTTCCATCAGCGAAACTTTGTTCGGAACTCGCATTTCCAAGCACTGCTTAAGGAAAAATCATGATCGCGAGTATGTCAGCGGCGGGAACGAGAGCTTTTAGTCTAATGGAATTTATAAACGAGCCGCGGGTAACGCGAAATTATGAAGTTGCCCGCGCCGCGTTGATTAAACATTACGTTTGCCCAAGTGTAATACGTGTTAACGCTCCGCTACGAAAAATCGTGGTGCGCTTATTAAAGAACACGGACCGTCGTTTGGTATTTTCAAAATGGTTAGCGAATGGAAAAATATCGTAAAACTGTACGGAAATACTTGGAGAGATGTTGATGCGTTTTTTTCCAATTTTTGTAGGCAACTTTTCAGCAAGTACAACGTGATAACATCTCATTCTTAATGGAAAAAGTAACAGACGTTACACTTGATCATTTTTATTATGGTTGAAACAAGTCCGGATATGTTGTTGCACAAATTTTTCAGTCGAAGCTGATTCTCGCGGTCTCTCGAGCCAACTCGAGCTCGCACGAGCACGCCACTCGTCAGTCCCCACGGACACTTAAGTCGCACGCATCTTCCGCCGTGTTTTTTTTCTCCGCCCCGCACAGAGATACGACGAGATAGAAACAGCGGAGCTCATTTTCCCGCGGTGAGCCACTTCCACCCCGAAAACGAAGAGACGCGGTGGCGAGAAAGTGGTGCATGCGAAACCACCGTCGAAACTTGTTACTCGCGAAAGTGCTTTCGTGACTATCTCCAGGCTGTACAGCCGTGGCACGCTCTTACAAGTGGCTCGAGAACACGCGAGTGGTTTTCGAGCTATGGATCGCGAACACGTCTCGCGAACAATATCACCGGGTGATCATATTCAATGCTTTTGCATTGGGAGCCATTTTTCAATTCTGTTAAATTGGATGAAGGCAGGAGATTCCCGAAATGATTTCAAGTAACTTTCTCCTTTGCGGAACTGTTCTACGAGGCTTTGTTCAGGAATTATCAACGAAAAACGGACGGACTCCGCCCCGGAGGCGGAGTCTCTCCGCGGTAGTCTCCGATTGGTCCGTGTTTTTCGTTAATAACTTCGCAACGAAGCCTCGGAGAGCATTTCCGTAAGGGAAAAAAGTTGCGTGAAATCATCTCAAGAATCATCTCTCGCTAAATAAAAATTTCTGATCGCGAACGTTGTCTATGAATGATCAAGTGGCTCGTCAGGTATTTCATAGTTGAAGACAGCCTCATTCTCCAGCATAATGCCAAGGACCAATTTCCAGTCGACTCGCCACCTGATCCACCCTCTCGAGCCATTTTCCAATTCTGTTAAATTAGATGAAGGCAGGAGATTCCCGGAGTGATTTCAAGTAACTTTCTCCTTTGCGGAACTGTTCTACGAGGCTTTGTTCAGGAATTATCAACGAAAAACGGACGGACTCCGCCCCGGAGGCGGAGTCTCTCCGCGGTAGTCTCCGATTGGTCCGTGTTTTTCGTTAATAACTTCGCAACGAAGCCTCGGAGAGCATTTCCGTAAGGGAAAAAAGTTGCGTGAAATCACCTCAAGAATCATCTCTCGCTAAATAAAAATTTCTAATCGTGAACGTGGTCTATGAATGATCAAGTGGCTCGTCAGGTATTTCATAGTTGAAGACAGCCTGATTCTCGAGCGTAATGCCAAGGACCAATTTCCAGTCGACTCGCCACCTGATCCACCCTCTCGAGCCATTTTCCAATTCTGTTAAATTAGATGAAGGCAGGAGATTCCCGGAGTGATTTCAAGTAACTTTCTCCTTTGCGGAACTGTTCTACGAGGCTTTGTTCAGGAATTATCAACGAAAAACGGACGGACTCCGCCCCGGAGGCGGAGTCTCTCCGCGGTAGTCTCCGATTGGTCCGTGTTTTTCGTTAATAACTTCGCAACGAAGCCTCGGAGAGCATTTCCGTAAGGGAAAAAAGTTGCGTGAAATCACCTCAAGAATCATCTCTCGCTAAATAGAAATTTCTAATCGTGAACGTGGTCTATGAATGATCAAGTGGCTCGTCAGGTATTTCATAGTTGAAGACAGCCTGATTCTCGAGCGTAATGCCAAGGACCAATTTCCAGTCGACTCGCCACCTGATCCACCCTCTCGAGCCATTTTCCAATTCTGTTAAATTAGATGAAGGCAGGAGATTCCCGGAGTGATTTCAAGTAACTTTCTCCTTTGCGGAACTGTTCTACGAGGCTTTGTTCAGGAATTATCAACGAAAAACGGACGGACTCCGCCTCGGAGGCGGAGTCTCTCCGCGGTAGTCTCCGATTGGTCCGTGTTTTTCGTTAATAACTTCGCAACGAAGCCTCGGAGAGCATTTCCGTAAGGGAAAAAAGTTGCGTGAAATCACCTCAAGAATCATCTCTCGCTAAATAAAAATTTCTGATCGCGAACGTTGTCTATGAATGATCAAGTGGCTCGTCAGGTATTTCATAGTTGAAGACAACCTCATTCTCGAGCATAATGCCAAGGACCAATTTCCAGTCGACTCGCCACCTGATCCACCCTCTCGAGCCATTTTCCAATTCTGTTAAATTAGATGAAGGCAGGAGATTCCCGGAGTGATTTCAAGTAACTTTCTCCTTTGCGGAACTGTTCTACGAGGCTTTGTTCAGGAATTATCAACGAAAAACGGACGGACTCCGCCCCGGAGGCGGAGTCTCTCCGCGGTAGTCTCCGATTGGTCCGTGTTTTTCGTTAATAACTTCGCAACGAAGCCTCGGAGAGCATTTCCGTAAGGGAAAAAAGTTGCGTGAAATCACCTCAAGAATCATCTCTCGCTAAATAAAAATTTCTGATCGTGAACGTTGTCTATGAATGATCAAGTGGCTCATCAGGTATTTCATAGTTGAAGACAGCGTCATTCTCGAGCATAATGCCAAGGACCAATTTCCAGTCGACTCGCCACCTGATCCACCCTCTCGCCGTGATTCTCCCCAAGCAGCAACGGTGTTCTCTGTGAATCCCTTCAACCCCCATCGTTCCGCGTCCACCGTTACTTTTTCCGCGTCATTCCCGTTCATGGGGCGTAATAATCATCACAATTTCGTTTTACTGTCCGTGAACCGTGGCCCGTAATGCCGCAGGGAAGCTCTACAATGCAACGAGGGCATGCAAGAAAAGAACTGCTGAGGATCGATGATGTAAATTAACCCTGAGCAAAAGACGTACCGAAGAAACTTCTCGAGTTTCAACCGCTCTCTTTCTCTTATAATACTTCAGACCTGGCCGTGTCGTGATTAGCAAATGAAGAATTAATATGTGAACAGTCTTGTGACCCAATTAGGTGGTAGAGCTCAGATTCCACGCCATTGAATTCGGCCGGAAATGATAGATAATTCATCGGAGCGTTCGATACGAGTTCCCCCATTGGTCTGGGTTCCGGTTCAATGGAATCCGACCGCCATTAAACTTAACCCTAAACCCTCGGTGAACCGTAAATCCCGCTATATCCCGAATAATAGGTAACGTTAAGTGCCGGGGAACATAACTTTGACCAGGACCCCGCGGCCCGGTTACGAGTATCTCGTATCTCGTACGAATGAAAAGTAGTCCGGAGTAACTTCGTGGCGCGGCGATGCGCTTAAAACTGGAACGAACAATGCGATACCCGCGGGTTTATACGCCTTACGCCTCTGTATGTATCGCGTTACAAGCCACGCCGTAAGAAGCAGCCTTAAACGCGTCGCTGTAAAGTTAAACCGCTCCGTCCTGCCCCCCCCCCCCCGTAGATTTTCGTGATTGCGAAGATTAAAAAGTAGAAGACGCCGCGATAACGGGATTACCTTTCCCCCTACACATCCACCCACCTCCCTATCCTTGTCCTCTAATTTCCGTTTTCGCGCAAAACCCCACGATCTCTGTTCGGAACCATATCCGCTCGGATAACGCGTTCTGCGTTGAGCTAAACCAATCTACGAAAATGGGAACTGCGCGATCTAAGAAAAACGAATATCCCCTCCCCGCCGAGAAGGCTTTACCATGTACTGTGGTGATGAATCAATCTGCAGCTGATCAGAAATGCGAAGTGGACAATAATGTTATTTATAAATTGATCGGGGGTAAGTGCCGGACGAAAAAGCAAAACGAGCAGAGGAGTGTCGACGAACGAGAGATAGAGGGCTTCGTATATTACCAGGCGAGATACCTGGTTTATGAGGTCGTTAAGTTAAAAGGAGTCGACGTCTATCAGATGTTGCTCCGCGTCGCAACACTTTCCGGTTTGGCAGGTGTGCCGGATTAACTCGTTTACTTAGGACCTAATAGCGCTAGCTTCTTATTAAGCATGTAACTTCGTTAAAAAGGAGCTGCACCCCTCGGCGGCCTTTAACCCGATTTTTCCGTCGATGGGGCCGCCGCGCCGCTCTTCCAATTTTATACAACCCCCCGATCTCTTTCTTTCTCGCTCTCAGCTACTGGCTGCATGATCATAATCTTGAGAAAGAAATTTGACCTTCAAGATTCAAATTTTGTTGTGGGGTACGCTTTTCCTCCGTTTTAGTCGGGGAAACGTCTCACGGTAAATTAAGGGCGCACTTGAGAAATTATACATTTGAGAAAGAAATTCGACCTCTGCGCGCCCGCCACGGGATTTTCGCTCTCCGCGGACTGTTCGAATAACTTTTCTCATTAGACCGTTGACAGGGTCTCGAAAGGAGACCTGTACGTTTCAATCCAGTTATACATTATCTTTTCGTCGATTAATCTTCCGGGGTTCCTTCCGGCTCGTTTCCTTCATCGACAGTTACTGCCAGCTCGCGGGAAACATTTCATGCTCTCTGTCCCAGAGAACTTTTAATTGAAATGTCATGCTTACTGCTGATTCGCTAACAATCGGGACATCGATTCGATCCGTCGCGCCGCGTCGACGTTTAAATAACTCGTTACGCGGGCTTGCATCACTTTAAAAAAGCAATTTCGATTCTTTGTCGAAAGGAGCGCCGCTTGATGAATTTCATTCGACGCGAAATCTGCCAGCGGCTGATTTCAGGATGAAGTGCGATCATTCTGAGGCTTGCATTTCTGCTTGTTCTCAGACTTCTCTCAAAAGTTGATAGGCGACTTATAACAATTTATGCTACAACTCAGTCTGTACATTTAAGAACCTATTTCGGGTACTCGGACACCTCTAATTAGAACTATTACAACTAGGGATTGCAATCCCGCAGAATCCCGCGTCATATTTGGGTCCCGCATTTCGTAAATAGGTGAAGCCGAATCCCGCAAATTTTGCGGGACTATGCGTCCCAAAATTTCGCGAATGGCGACGCGCACGAAGAACTATTTCGATGGTCTGTCATGAAGATATCGACAAAACTTTTAAAAAAGAGATGATTTCCTTTGAGAACGATGGCAAAAAGGGGAAATATTTACGTATTGGCTTACGACTATTTTTTAACTATTCGACCTTCAAGTGTAGAGGCTGAACGAGCTTTTCTCGCTGCAGGATATATTTTTGTAATGACTTGAGAACCTAACTAGAAGATACAACAATTAATAGACTTTTCTTTTTACGATCATATTTTCAAAGTTCTACAAATTAAAATTTGCTTTTATAATTTTAACATTTCTCAGATTTTAATCTAATTAAAATTATATTCACAGACAGGTCGATTGCATATAAGTTCGTTCGGAACAATTTTTGTAGTTATTTTTAAGTTCTAACCAACATTTTGGTAAAGGAAAAAATTCTTCCGATTCACCTCAGCAATTAATATACAGGGTGTTCCAAAATCCATGAACTTCCCGAAAGGGGGGGGTTCCGGAGACTATTTCAAGCGACGTTTTCCTTTGCAAAGATGTTATCCGCGGCTTTGTTTAGGAGTTAGTAACGAAAAACACGGACCAATCAGAGCGCGACCTAGACGCGAGTTGCCACAGTCGGCCAATAGACGGTTGGCGACAGTTGGCGACAGTTGGCAATAGACAGTTGGCAATAGACAGTTGGCGCGCCAGGCCGACTGTGGCAACTCGCATCTAGGTCACGCTCTGATTGGTCCGTGTGTTTCGTTAATAACTCCTAAACAAAGCCGTGGATAACATTTTTGCAAAGGAAAATTTCGCTTGACATGGACTCAGGAACCACCCCCTTGCAGGAAGTTTACGAACTTTGGGACACCCTGTAGATATACAAGGTGAGGCACCTGAGACTTACACCGAAAATATCTTTGTTGTTGTTAGATTTATTGCCGAAAATCTTGAAAATCTGCAATTTTTACCATCTTTAAATGTTTGTAGCTTATTGCAACGTCGATCGATTTTTACGAAATTTTCAGAATATGTTTAATTGGCACAGATCTACAAAACGCATTTTTTAAGTTTTCAATATAGGCCTATATAAAAAAGTTAACAATTCAACTTTTAGCATTTTTCCAACAATTCCGATCAATTGCAATTTTTGAAAAAATTTCTTTTCACATCCTTTAGTAAACTAATTGTTCTAGATTCCCAAAAATGTTCAAATCGTATAGTACAATATTAAACAATTTATCGTCTTCTTTAGAGCGGTCCTAAACTTTTGTCCGCTAGTGTATATACATTTCAATTCTAGTTTGTTTTCCAAAAAGAGATTTATTTTAATTTAAATTTATGTAGATTTAGATTTTATATGTATTCTGTTAATAAATTTTGACTAATATGATTAAAGATGATTATCTCATTAAGAAAAATTTGGTTCTTTATTAAATATATATTAGATTGAAGACCTAAATCCTTAGTCCCGCGGGACCCCGTGGGATTGAAATAAATCCCACATCCTAATAATTACAACCTATTGGCATAAGTTTCATTAATTCTTTAAAAAGTTGATAAATTCACTTCTTCACGTTTTGGCGATTTTGAACCACTGTGAGGCGGATGGAGAATGCCAACAAAATACAATATATTGTCCATAAATCATGCGACAACACAAATTGAGAGTATCGTGCGCCAGTCCAGCAAACTGCCCGATACCGACGTCCACATTAAGGGATGATATCCTCGTTAAAGTACCAGTAAAATGATTTTCATACATAATAATCCTGTTACCTATGTTCGTGTACATATATGTATATACATATACATGTTTCGTGCGAGTCAGCACATATTTGCATCAACAAATAGCACGTGTTCATCGGTGGGTTAAGTCGTAAATGTCAATTAGCGGTAGTTCGCTTTTGCAAAACGGAGATCAAAGGGGGACTTTGGTTGCGAGCGCGACGCGCGTTATTATACTTTCATCTTCTGCGGATGGCATCTCTTCATGTTCTTGCTAATTAGCACCTATACCCTGTTGATTGTAGCCTATAGCGAACTTCTTAACAAC
Organism: Lasioglossum pauxillum; assembly: GCA_933228785.1. Taxonomy (NCBI): domain Eukaryota; kingdom Metazoa; phylum Arthropoda; class Insecta; order Hymenoptera; family Halictidae; genus Lasioglossum; species Lasioglossum pauxillum. Next base: position 35,581,098 of record OW121704.1, read on the forward strand.
TCACCGACGCAAAAGTACGTATTACCGCTCGGCTCTACGGAGGCAGCCGCAAGAAACCGGAGGGACACTTCACCGAGTTAATCCGAGACTATTTCGCCGCTAATGACAATGAAGCCTTTAATTATTGCGAGACTTCACGTTTCAATTACGGTCTGATCTCGGCCGATAATCCTGTCGGACAAAATGCTCAACTATTATTTGAACTGTCAGTAAAACTTGGATTTAACGAGCGAACATTGTCGGAACTGTGTCGTGTCTGGTGTCATTCCAATCAGAAATATGTCAGCTATGTGTCGGCGAAGGTTTGGTGGAATAATAATTAAGAATGGACGTCTCGCGACTGAATTAGTGCCGGGCGACAACGAGTCCCGAAATCTGGAACAACAATGTTAAGCGTGAACAGACTCGAATAAAGTAAACGGGGACAAGTTCCAGACACTTTGTCGGTCTGAATAACTTGATAAACTAATAATAATCTTAGCTCATTAAACACAGTGGAAACTTAATTACCGAATTTCCGCCGGTTCCCAGACATCTGCCCTCGCGGCGGCGGCGTATAAACTCGGATACAAGCTGCCGCGAACTTTAAATTTCGCAAGTTTATCGCGGTTCTCGGCGAAGGAGAGAGCATTATTCCGTGAAACGGAGTTGCATTTCTGTGCGTTACTCCGACGTCCTTTCCCCGGTGAAACGATGCGTCGTGAATATGTGCGCGCACAAACCCGAGCAAACGCGGGGCAAACTTGTCTAACGCAATCAAGTCGTGCAGACAATCGTTGATAAACCGCCGCGGGGAGGAACATATCGAAAACATTGTTTTATTGCTACTGCTCAAAGTTATCTGTTTCGCGATTATGCGCTGAATATGTTCGGTAGCGAATTTAACGAAGAAACTACGGCGCATACAATGACGCTTACGAATGGAGAAAAATGCACGGGTTTTTCTGCGTCCGGCTTTGGCGTTACGCTGGGCACGTTCGTGATGCAGTTCCGTGGTAAATGCAGAGACCAGTGGTGCATCCCAATTCCCAGCATCCCTCAGTATTTACTCCAGCATTTTTCGAAATTATCAAATGTGGAATTGACCTAGTTCCACCAACTTGAGATACACATCAGGACCAATGCCCACAGAGCTAGGGATTGCAATCCCGCGCCATTTTCAATCCCGCGGGATTGATGTGGGATTTATTTCAATCCCGCGGGGTCCCGCGGGACTAAGGATTTAGGTCTTCAATCTAATATATATTTAATAAAGAACCAAATTTTACTTAATGAGATAATCATCTTTAATCATATTAGTCAAAATTTATTAACAAAATACATATAAAATCTAAATCTACATAAATTTAAATTAAAATAAATCACTTTTTATTACACGTATATATATATACGTGTCTAATTGTATAAAATATATAATATAATAATTCGTTATATCTAATAATTATTAAAAGAAGGTATTTAAATAAAAAATGTTTATATCAATAACAAAGTTACGATATTATATATTAATTGCTGAGGTGAATCGGAAGAATTTTTTCCTTTACCAAAATGTTGGTTAGAACTTAAAAATAACTACAAAAATTGTTCCGAACGAACTTATATGCAATCGACCTGTCTGTGAATATAATTTTAATTAGATTAAAATCTGAGAAATGTTAAAATTATAAAAGCAAATTTTAATTTGTAGAACTTTGAAAATATGATCGTAAAAAGCGAAGTCTATTAATTGTTGTATCTTCTAGTTAGGTCTTCAAGTCATTACAGAAAGATATCCTGCAGCGGAAAAAGCTCGTTCACCCTCTACACTTGAAGGTCGAATAGTTCAAAAATATTCGTAAGCCAATACGTAAATATTTCCCCTTTTTGCCATCGCTCTCAAAGGAAATCATCTCTTTTTTAAAAGTTTTGTCGATATCTTCATGACAGACTATCGAAATAGTTCTTCGTGCGCGTCGTCATTCGCGAAATTTTGGGACGCATAGTCCCGCAAAATTTGCGGGATTTGGCATTACCTATTTAAGAAATGCGGGACCAAAAAATGACGCGGGATTCTGCGGGATTGCGGGATCCCGCTTTGCGGGATTGCAATCCCTACACAGAGCCCAATGCTCACAGGGGGAAATTCCACCAAGGGCCAATGCTACTGTGGGAGCTAATAAAGATGGAAAGTGATAAGAAAGGAGCTCGACCAATATGAAAGAGAGGAGGAAAAAGGAAGAAGCGTTTCGTCCTAGGTCCGCTAGAGGACTCATCAGTAAGGCTATCTAGCGGGCCCTGCCTTAGACGTTTTTGGGAAGTTGGAAGGCAGTTGAGGACGGTATATATACAAACCATTGAGGAATCGAGTACTTGCGGGAAAGGTCTTTAACTACCTGCCCCTCTTGTGGCGCATGTAGGATGTTAGGCCGCCACACTACCAATGGCCAATGCTCCCAATGCCCCCGAATTGTAATGCTTCCAAAGGCCAATTCTCCCAAGGACCAATGCTCCCAAAGACCAATGCCCCCAAAGGCCAATTCCCCCAAGGGCCAATGCTACCAAAGCCCAATGCCCCACAATTCCAATGCCCCCAAAGGCCAATGCTCCCAAAGATCAATGCCCACAGGGACCAATGCTCCAAATTCTAATGCTTCCAAAGGCCAATTCCCCCAAGGGTCCAATGCTACCAATGACCAATGCTCCCAAAGACCAATGCCCCACAATTCCAATGCCCCCAAAGGCCAATTCCCCCAAGGGTCCAATGCTACCAATGACCAATGCTCCCAAAGACCAATGCCCCACAATTCCAATGCCCCCAAAGGCCAATTCCCCCAAGGGCCAATGCTACCAAAGACTAATGCCCCATAATTCCAATTCCCACAAATTATAATGCCCCCAAAGGCCAATGCTACCAATGGCCAATGCTCCCAAAGATCAATGCCCACAGGGACCAATGCTCCAAATTCTAATGCTTCCAAAGGCCAATTCCCCCAAGGGTCCAATGCTACCAATGATCAATGCTCCCAAAGACCAATGCCCCACAATTCCAATGCCCCCAAAGGCCAATTCCCCCAAGGGCCAATACTACCAATGGCCAATACTGCCAAAGACCAATGCCCACAGGGGCCAGTAATGGAACAAGGCCGCTAAAATTACCTTCTTTTCAGAATTATGCACTTGTCGACACACGCTAATGGTGGATTTTTTCTGTTCGTTTTTTGCAGAACTCGGAGATATCTCTTTTCGAGACAAACATTCGTTTCATGGGAAGTCTGCTGGCTTGTTACGCTCTCACCGGGGACGTGATGTTCCGGGATAAGGCGGCTCAGCTCGGCGAGCGGATGTTGCCTGCTTTCCAGACGGAAACCGGAATTCCTCATTCCCTCATCAATCTCCACAGCGGGGTAAGTCTACAGTCTCCGGGAACAGTGTATCGTTATGAGCATTACCACATGAATTTTCCTCCGATTTTTTTCGTAAGGTAAAAAGGAAAATATGGAGAACGATTTTTTCAACGTGTTAATAGTATAACGGAAACGCGTATTTAGCAGAAAGTCGCGCGCAGTTTAAATGTCCGATTAAATAATAGTTTCCGCGGCGGAACCGTGTAACGTAAGCATCGCGGGGAAGTTCTCTTCCTGTCGGGAACATAAAAATATTCAAATCGCGTATAAGCTGCGAAAACGGAGGAAAAGAAGAAGCGCCACGGCGGTTTTTATGCCGTTGGTAAAATTCATTTTTCTCTTCTTCTTCTCTCTCTCTCTCTCTCTCTCTCTCTCTCTCTCTCTCTCTCTCTCTCTCTGTACCCTTGTTGCCGGTAACGCATATGCCCGCGGCAGCGTAAAAAAGGCCCCGGAAAGATCTGTGTAGATCTTTTACAGATCCCCGGTCTGGTTTTTCTGCTCACACGCATTAGAAACGCAGGAACGATGTTGTATTCGCCGGTTTAATTGAAACGATTCCGTCAAGTCACGTTCGCCAAAGCGACCGGCGCCGCGATTAATATGCAAATTCTTAATTGGACGAATAATGAGGCCACGAAAGGCGGTGACCGGTCACTATGCCAACCTTTTTATCCTCTTTCTTCCGTTTCGTCTTCTCCTCTCGATCGCTTCCTCCCTTCGTATTTATTTTTCTCTTCCGCTTCTACCTCGATTCCTGCACTCTTTCGCAAATTAAACTGTCAAACAAATTTCAGCTTCCCTTTTGCCAGCAAAACTGCAACGGCGAAATTATTTGCCGTACATAAACGTTGAAATATGTTCAAGCTGGATTTAAATAGAGTCTGATCCATTCCGTGCGCTCAATTCTTTAGACAATTTTTTGCAACAACAAAATTATGAATTACATTATACTTAATCGTTGAAATATGTTCAAGCTGGATTTAAATAGAGTCCGATCCGTTCCGTGCGCTTAATTCTTTAGACGTCGTTTTATTGAATCTACAGGTTCGAAATGCAACAACAAAATTATGAATTACATTATACATAATCGTTGAAATATGTTCAAGCTGGATTTAAATAGAGTCTGATCCGTTCCGTGCGCTTAATTCTTTAGACGTCGTTTTATTGCTTCTACGGGTTCGAAATGCAACAACAAAATTATGAATTACATTATACATAATCGTTGAAATATGTTCAAGCTGGATTTAAATAGAGTCTGATCCGTTCCGTGCGCTCAATTCTTTAGACGTCGTTTTATTGATTCTACGGGTTCGAAATGCAACAACAAAATTATGAATTACATTATACATAATCGTTGAAATATGTTCAAGCTGGATTTAAATAGAGTCTGATCCGTTCCGTGCGCTCAATTCTTTAGACGTCGTTTTATTGAATCTACGGGTTCGAAATGCAACAACAAAATTATGAATTACAGTATACATAATCGTTGAAATATGTTCAAGCTGGATTTGACGATGTTCTGGAGGTATAATGGGAGACAAAAGTACAAGAATATATTGACAATGAAAGCGATTCATTGTCATGTTATATTTATTTTTTAATCAAATTGTCTTCATATTATAAAGAATTGTAAGTGACTTTTGCGAATAATTGTACCCTCTGATTGTAGCTATATTCACTGGTCTACACAGTTGTCGCGTTTCCATTCTAGTGAGAAGGACAACACGATAAATTCGACGTTTTGTAACAGTTTATAATTTTATGCTCTGTAACTGTTTAGTGAATCCCAATAAATTTTAAACATAATTACATAATTTTTACTACATATGAAAAGAAACTGGAGTTTCTAGTTGCGCTTTTTCAAGGTTTAAATAGGGTTTGAAGTGTAATTTTATGAATTCTCCAAAAGCAGACGTGTTAAAATGTGCGAACTTTAGGTTGCTATAATTCTTAAACGGTGCAGTGAATCGAACCCAAACTTTGGTAATTGCATTAATTTAGTAAGAATTATATCCTCTCAAATTTTCAACAATTTTGTTGCGTTTTTATATACCTCCAGAACATTCTTAAGTAGAACCTAATCCGTTTAGTACGCTCAATTTTTTAGTCACCGTTTTCTTGATGTATTTTGGAAACGAATGTGCGGGAAGGGGCGAGACGGCTTTTTAAATCTGCATCCGGATAATTAATGCTATTGTTGCTATTGAATTCGCAGGCGAGCAAGAACTACGGCTGGGCGAGCAGTGGTTGCAGCATACTGTCGGAGATCGGCACGATGCACCTGGAGTTCACGTACCTGAGCGACATCACCGGCAACCCCGTCTACAAGAGCAAAGTGGAGAACGTCCGGAAGGTGTTGAAGAACCTGGAGAAGCCTAAAGGACTCTATCCGAATTACATTCACCCGAGGACCGGGAAATGGGGCCAACGTGAGTTGTGATTAATAATCAAGATTTTGTCACCGAGGAACCTCCGTGTATATCGATAAACATCTCTTGAGAGACCGCGCCTAATTTCCCGGAACCCGTCACGCAGATTTCAACTACCGGTCGTCGCATTAGCGCGGCTAAATATACACCGTGAGCATAATTATCGCGCGGTGCATCTTCATAAATCTCGGACTGGCCGGCTAAAAAGTAATTCGCTGCACCCGATACTTAAATTTGGCCGCGTTCTCGATCGAAATCGTCGATCCCGCGAGCGTTCGGTCACGAGAAGCGAGAAAGGAACATGACACGCTCATTACACGTGAGAATCATTGGCGCTTAATGCGAGCCGTTCGGGAAAATCGAAAAACGCGACGATGAGAGAGGGAGGACCGAGGGCCAACGGAGACAGACGTAAACGCAGCTCGTGTTTCGGTACTGTAATTTAATTTAATAAATCATCCGGAGGACCGGGCGAGTTTCGGGTCAAAATAGATTTTTAATCTGACGGCCATCAATTATATCGCTGAAATAGTTTCGCCGCGAGAGGAGGAGCGAGCGGGGAGAGGGACCAATGTTCTGCTCCCGTTTCACGATCCTTCGTTTTGTGCTTCCGTCGTCTTCCGAGGAGAGAGAAGAGATCTCCTTGCACGATCCCGAATATCGCATTTATCATGCCACACATCCCCCCAGGTGCTAAAGCCTCTTTTTCCTCCCGTTGTTCCGCCGACTTCACTCTCTCGCTACCTTGCCCCGTACTTTTCCGCGTATGACGACCCCCTTCGAATATTTATCATCCTCCTGGAACCAATCGACGATCCTTCCGAACCCCCTCCACCCCTATGCTTTTTATTTTTTATTTTCTACTCCCCTCTCGTTCTCGTATTCTTCTTAACCCGACACCGCACCGGCGCGGCGACCGTCATGTCGAGCTACGACAGAATTTATGGTTCCATTGAAGGGTCGAGTATCGAGCCACCATCGCTTCCGGCGAACCTAACCGCTCACATCCGAATTAATTACCGGATGACCGGATCGCTTTAGCCTCTAATTTTCATTTAGAAACGCTTTCGTGCGCGCATGTCCTTATGGTTGCATCGAAGGGTTGTGTATCGAATTAATTATCTGACCCTCACTCCGGAGACTTATCAATAAATGTCTTAATTCTAGTCTGAAACCGCTACGAACTTTTGCGCCAACCCAGCTGACAATGATTAACAATGTTACCCTCGTGAATTGCAGACCACATGTCGCTAGGAGGGCTCGGCGACAGTTTCTACGAGTACCTGCTGAAAGCTTGGATCCAGTCTGGCAAAGAAGACGTCGAGGCTCGTCAGATGTACGACGAGGCGATCGCTGCCATAGATCAACACATGATCAAGACGTCGCCAGGCAAGCTGCTCTACGTGTCCGACCTGAAGTACGACAGGCCTGACCACAAAATGGGACATCTCGCTTGCTTCGCTGGTAAGTTCGAAACAATTCACAAAGAGAAATGTTCAACGTCTCGAAATTACGTATCCAGAGATGTACACTACTGTGCAAAAGAAAGAACCACCCAGTATAATTATAAGACAGCGCTCGGATTTACTTACTCGCGACGCACAGTGTGTCGAGTATATGGGAATTCGGGAAAAAAGTCATAACTCTTAAACTATGCAATTTTCGAGTAAAGTACCTTAATACTTTTTGAAATAAAATGCAAAGACGAATCGAATGGTATAAAAAAAAATTTTTTTTAATTGTGATGACCTTGTTTCTTATGTTTTTTATTGCATAAAAAGTAGTTCACAATTTTAACGAAAATTTAAAAAAAAAAGTACTATACTGTATACATTACTTATTTAAATCTTCACAAGGAGGAATTAAAACTTAGAAAACCTTAAGAGAATTCCTTTATTTTAACTTGGACGCGTTTGCGATTGACTATGTTCGGCTTCAGTTTCACGTCTGATACTTCTGACCACGACAGATATCGTATAAACAATTGAAAATAAGGGACTGTATATTTAGAATAGCATAATGAGTAAACATAGTGTCTTATCGTTTCGCGCGGACTCAAGTGGGAACTCGATAGACTACGTTAAAGGCGTGGACGGCGAACGCACGCGTCTCAACGTCAACATTTTCTACTATTTTTAACATTTGTGTATACTTATGCACTTAAGATCGACCGTCATATCAAGTCTAAAGTGCTTTAAATTAATATAATACAAAATCTCAAACGAACCTTTTCGTACTTTCTTTAATACTGAATTGAAAGATTGTAAATATTTAAACAATTTTCAAACTAAATATATAATTTGTAAGAATAAAATTGATCACATATGTAAGTACTTATCAAATGGCATGCGTCTAAAAATAATTGCAGCTAATTTCTTCGAAAGACTACGCAGAAAGCCGCCGAGTGCGAGCGTCTTAATATGTTTTTTTATTATTTTCTCCGCTAGAGCAAATGTGAGCAGATTTAAACCAATGCGAAATTAAAGTTTAATATGCCACCAATTACTGTACAAAAATTCACGGGGTTACCTCGGGGTACTTTTTTGAAAACTCTGATCAAAGTTGATAAATGTTAAACATAAAAAATTAGGACAAATTGCGATTATTTAAAAAAAAATTTTTTGGGAGATTGAATGTCTAATAATGCTAAATACACCCTGTAAAAATAAAATTAAAAAACCAAAGAGCTTGCGAGGTTCGCATGTTTTAAAAAATGCACGGAATTTGACAGTGAAGTTACAGCCTCAATTTTAACAACAAATTGATTTATTCAGTTAAAATTTAAGGCAGTATTAGAAACTACGTTTTGTTACAAACATTTGAGGATACATAAATTTGCCGATCTTACACTTTGATTTTCGGACTTTTTTCCATTGGACGACACACTGTGTGACGGCCGAGTTTCGAAGGCTACGCCCCCTCGATCCGGCCGCGCGTCTCGCTCCCCGTGGCGGTCCTGGGTCGAAAGTCCTCAGGCGCGTTCCTACTCGCTATTCGTGGCGCCTAGGAGAACTAGGGCCAGTGATGCCAGAATCATGGGTCGTGGGTTTTTTCCCCTCCGCTCGCTTAGCCGACTCGACCCCCCACTCTGACGCACCGTCGTCGCCACGTTGCTTCTACTGCGCACACGCTACACATGAACGTACCTCTATCAGAGTATGTCGGCGGAGTAGAGATACGTTCATGTGTAGCGCGTGCGCAGTAGAAACAACGTGGTGACGACGGTGTGTCAGAGTGGGGGGTCGAGTCGGCTAAGCGAGCGGAGGGGAAAAAACCCACGACCCATGATTCTGGCATCACTGACTAGGGCTGCCACGGAGAGCGAGACGCGCAACCGGGTCGAAGAAGCGTAGCCTTCGAAACGCGGCCGTCACGAGTAAGTAAATCCGAGCGTTGTTATAAGATATGGACCGTTTATTTTATTATTATTATTATATTATTATATATTTTATATACGGACCTAGGTCCTTTTATACAAATGTATACAGTTTTTACAGTATAACTGATAAAAACAAAAAGAAAACATAACAAACAAAGGTTTTAAACTAAAATTACATAAGAATGGACCGCGCTAAACTAAACAAATACACGTACGATTAACTAATAGTAGGACGAAACACCACCTTCAGTTCCTCCAATAGAAAAACACAAGCAAAACGTAATCCGTGACGTAACAGATTTAAACGCACTATTATTACAAAATAGCTATTTAGTGTAGTATTTGATCAAAGTTTTCAAAAAAGAACGATCGATAACAATTCCTTATTTAACTAATAGTATTGCGCAATTTTGTTTTGAATGCCTGTAACGTGCCATTAAAAAAATTAATGTTGTTATAAAATATGTTAGAGCTAGCAATAATGTGATTTAATGGATTTATTACTCCATATGAGGATTTGGGTTCCATTGTTTGAAATCATGCTCTTGTTCTCAAAACTCGTTATTTTGAAAGTGGTGTAAGTCTACTTTTTTTTAAACGAGATATCACATAGTTTGTGATTAATTTAGTGTAAACTTTTTATTTATGACTAGTTAATATTTAATGTCTTAAAAAATGCCAATGCTTTGTTCGATTTAAAATTAACCAATAGAAGAAATTGCGTAGCGATTGATTATGAAAGTGGTGTAAGTCCAATTTCCATAGACATAGCTAGGTGGCGAGGTCACGTGGTTACCACATCACAAGGTTTGCTACGATGTTATAAAACAATGTGAACAAAATAATAAATGTATTCTACACGAAATGAAACGAGTAAATGACTAATATGCTAACCTTTAATTTTCTAGAAATAACAAAAAATGGACTTACACCACTTTCAAAATAAACGGTCCATACATACATATAATGACAAACAATATCTTTATGTAAAAATCGTATTGTACAATGATTGATTTATTGCGTTTAAAGTATTAGATAATCCGCAAACAGAATATTTAAAAATGACTAATAGTCCCTTTGAATGTTAGTAAAAACTTTTTGATTAGTTAGTGATAACTAAATGGCAAATAATTAGTCACAGCTCTAAATAATCGTTAGCTATTGCTTATTAGTGAATTAGTAATTGATGATCAATCATCAATCTTTAGTCATCAGTCACCATTGTGCGATTAACATACATTAATATTATTAATTAGTTATTACTAACTAATCAAAAAGTTTTGACTAACGACTATTTTGCTATGACTAACATTCAAAAAGACTATTAGTTATTTTTAAATATTAGTTGATTATTGCCCTACTCTGATCCGCAATAACACATACAGTGAGTGTACGAAGTATTCGTACACTTTTTAAAATCTAATAACTTTTTTATAGTTGTACCAAACGACCTGATTTTTTATAATCAATTAGAAGCAATGGTTCACGAAATGATATGCAACAAAGATTTTCCAAAAATTATAATTTACAAGGTTACATGCAAAAATAAAAAAGTAATTTTTTAAAACTTTTTTATTTGGGTCCCTAATGAAAATTTAAAATATATGTATGTTTAGTAGATCTATGTTAGTTATACCCATGCTGAAAATTTCATTGAAATCGATTAACATACACACGAGCTACAAGCGGTTAAAAATGGTGAAAATCCTAGTTTTACACGACTTTTGATCAGTTTCTCCTTTAAATCCACAGAATCGTACATCTTTCGATGCGTATCGTTTTTTCCTGCGTCAACCGATTTCGATTAAAATTTCAGTATGTGTATAATTAACATAGATCTACAAAACATATATTTTCCATTTTTTTAAGGTCCCAAATAAAAAGGTTTAAAGAAATGCTTTTCTTATGTTTGCATGTAACTTTGTAAATTATAATTTTTGGAAAATCTGTTTTTCATATCATTTTGTAAAGCAATACTTCAACTTGATTATAAAAAGTCAGGTCGTTTGGTACAATTATAAAAAAGTTATTAGTTTTTAAAAAGTGTATGAATACTATGTATACCCCCACTGTATAATCTCAGAACTATTCTTTTCAAAATCCTTTCTCAAAACTTACTGTGTTCCTATTTGATTTTATTACGCTTTCCTGTTAAATATGGCCGGGGGCTTCTTTCTTTAGCATAGTAGTGTATCTCCAATCTGAAATTCTTCGACTTGTTCAAACTTGTTGTGTCCTGCTAGGTGGCATGTTCGCATTAGGCGCGAAGACTATGGAGAACGAGCTCTCCGACAGATACATGACCGTAGCCGCCGGTTTGACGACCACGTGCCACGAATCGTACGATCGCAGCTTCACGAAGCTCGGCCCTGAAGCCTTCCACTTCATCGAGGGCAACGAGGCGAAGAGCTTGAAGAACGGCGAGAAATACTACATCCTTCGACCGGAAGTAAGTGTTGCGCTATACATACAGGGTGTCTGGTTCCTGAGATTATTTGAAGCAACATTTTCCTTTGCAAAAATGGCGTCCGCGGCTTTGTTAAGGAGTTAATAACGAAAAACACGGACCAATCAGGTCCCGCTTGGCGTGGCGTCGCCGTTGGCCCAGCCAGAATCAATCCGCTGTAGTCGCGCTCTGATTGGTCCGTGTTTTTCGTTAATAACTCCTTTACAAAGCCGCGAACGCCATTTTTGCAAAGGAAAATGTTGCCTCAAATGATCTCAGGAACCTCCCATTGTTGAAGGAATTTTCAGACACCGTGTATAAATAAAACTTGTAACTTCCTTGATATAATTAGATTTGAAAGACGCACGTCTATCCGACGTCAAATAATTCTCGACGGAAATGCATAGAACTGCATACGACCCCAATTTGCATTTAGCTTTTGCTTGATATGCAGAGATCCGCGATAATTGAACAGCCGAGTAGCAGGAAGCCACAATTTAAAGTCACTGTTGAATGGCACCGCTGGAAATAATGATATCGATGCAATAAACGAAAGCTCGAAATAGTGAATCCGTCGTTTCCGCGTCACTTGTCGGATAAACACGAGGACCGCACTCGCCAAATTCCCGTGGTAAAATATTTTCTTTTCAGACCTTTGAATCGTATTTCGTGATGTGGCGGCTAACAAAGGACCAGAAATACCGCGAGTGGGGATGGGAAGCGGTCCAAGCGTTAGAGAAATACTGCCGTGTTCCTGGAGGCTTCACCGGGCTTCACAATGTTTACCTGATTGATCCGCCGCAGGACGATGTTCAACAAAGCTACTTCTTCGCCGAGACGCTCAAGGTAAGCTTTAAACTGAATTTGTAACTAGCTTCGACCGCAATTTCATTCGCGAGCCTCCCAACCTGAACTCTTCCCCGTTTCCACCGTTATCCATCAATACAATTTTTCTTCAATAATTCTGTAGACTCTCTCAAACACTATACCTTTTAATAAGACTACGAGCATAGTCTAAGCACAGTAACACGCCTATTTTAGTGAAATCCCTGCAGGATACTGTTTGTTGTTGAAAAATAGTTGACGCGTATTTTTTCTCATCTATAATTATCCATATCTAGGGGGTGAAAGTCATCTCAAAAGTTTGGGGTGAAAGCCCTATTTTTGTAATACAACCCGTGGCAGAATATTTCCGATCGGTGGCATTGATACGGATTTTAGAGAAAACATTCACAATTTAGAAGTATAAAATGATGGGAAATGAAATGGGGCCTATTGAAGAATGAAAAACAACAAAATAACATGAGCTTCCATTTATTATAACAAAGAAACAAGAAAATAAACAAAATGTTACTCGGAAAAAAGGTCCCGATAAATAGATCAACTTTGTTCAACAATTACTGTTGGATGATTCTTATAGAGTTTTAGCGCTGAATCCGAATCTGCCCTTAATTTTTCCCCTAGACGCACAGTTTTTGAGAAACTTGATTTTGAAAAAAAAAACATATTTTTCAACTTTAAACAAATATTGTGATGTTATTATGAATGATATTAGATTGTTCTTTGCAGCAAAAGATTCTGTAGACTTTCCCGAATACAGTGATATCCAATATTAATACATTATGTATGTTCAAACATGTTTAAACAATCGTTAAAGATGGAGAGAGGCACACTTTTGCCTTAATTATTGAAGATATTTTTCAGTTTATCTTAAAAAATAAGCGTCCGGCGTAAAATCTAACTGTATCATGCGATAGTGCAGACTTTTATCTTGAGAAACCACTCTTTAAAGTTTGCAACATCAACGTTTTTTCGAATCAAAAAGCAAAATATCATCGTCCGACGTGAGTTGCCGTCAGTGGCGCTCGCCATTAGTACGGCCGTTCGCCGCATCCCGTCACTGGCGGCAACTCATGTCGGGCGAAGATATTTTGCTTTTTGGTTCGAAAAAACGTCGACGTTGCAAACTTTAAAGGGTGGTTTCTCAATATGAAAGTCTGCTCTATCGCGTGATACAGTTAGATTTTACGCTGGTCCCTTATTTTTTATGATAAACTGTAAAATATCCTCAACAATTGAGGCAAAAGTGGTGTCTCTCCATCTTTAACGATTGTTTAAACATGTGTAAACATTCATAATGTAATAATATTGGATATCACTGTATTCGGAAAAGTCTACAGAATCTTTTGCTGCAAAGAACAATCCAATATCTTTTATAATAACATCACAATATTTGTTTAAAGTTGAAAAATATGTTTTTTTTTCAAAATCAATCAATGTTCTTCTTTTAACATAACCCTAAGTTTCTTAATAGTAACAAGTAGACTGCGGATCTTTAAACAAAATAAAAATGTTCATCAGTGATTGTGGGCAGCAGGAGTTAAATAAAAATTTATTTCATTCCCTAATAGTTTGCTACGCCCGAAGACAACGTGACACTATTTGTAGATTTTTCTAATTTCTCACTGTTTCATTTCACCCAGCCGATTTCTTCATACATGCATACAGATCCGCAGTCTAGTAATAAAATATTACACAATATATACAATAGAACTTGAACAATATGAGGAAAACTAAACGTAGAACGCTGCAGCACTTCATAATCTTTGCTACAACGTTTGCTCTGAATATCACCAGCTAAATAAAAACACCTGTCAAAAATGTTTCATTAACTATACCCTGGTGCTAGTATTTATCCTTGTGCGAGTCAGAGCGCGGTGGTGGGGGTAGCGCTCGAGCGTCTACAGCTCGAGATACAGTCCCGTGTCTGGAACTAACAAACTGCCCCTGATTCCTGTTTCAGTACCTCTACCTGCTGTTCAGCAACGACGACCTCATAAGCCTGGACGACTGGGTGTTCAACTCCGAGGCTCACGTGCTTCCGATCAGAGGAACCCCGCTATACCGGCCATCGCCATCTTTATAATTCGAAAGGAATTCTCACAGTTCGACGGAGCAACGAGACGTCGACAATGACGGCAAGAGACTGTCGTAACGATGATCGCAGCTCGACATCGGACGCGAGTGAAGACGTTACTTTAGCTCGAGAACGCGCGAACGAGAGATAACCAAAAACTAGGAGAAATACTCTGGAAGGATGCGAAGAGAAAAGCGAAAAAAAGAAAAAACAGAATACAGCGATTGGAGAACGACCGGAATAAAGGAAGAAAATATAAAACGAGAACGCGTGCACGCGGCGCAGGGTATACAGTGAACGTTCGAAAGCTAAAAAGAGGAAGAGAAAAGTTTGTAAAGCATTATGTATATCGTTTACTGGAAGAGAGATATTACAGACAATGAGATAGCGAATCAGGACAGAGGAGGAAGAGATACGGTTAAAATAATTATTTTAGGTAAATCGCGGTAATAGGGGGAGGGGGGGTTCGCGAGACGATAACAGGACGTTATTTAAAAAAGAAACAGCACACATAACACACGTTTGTAAATAGCGAGAAAGAACAAAGAAAAAGAAAAAAGAAAGAAAAACAGGCGAGCGAGACTACGCAGGAATACATAATAGTAGAGTATAAAAAGCACGAATGCGGCCGAGGACTTTGGGGAGAGCGAACATATTTTCTCTTTGCCCTAAGCGCGCCTGTGCTTCGACCATTTTCTTGTTCCCTTTCTTTCCTGTTTCCTCGTTTCGCCCGCGACACGATACCGGAACGATTCTTCAGAGTTTGTTGGCCGTTGCACACGTGGTCGATTATATTATCCTACTTCTTCTACCTTCGACAGTAGAACCTCGTCCTTGTTCCACTCCCGTCGTCAACTGTTCAGAGCCATGGAACTCGTGGTGGGGATCCGTGGTGGCTACACGATGGGAGTGGGGGAACGGAGCACGCGACTGGTCGTCTCCTCGGGCGCTAGCCAATCCCGCGGGAATACTATTCCGTGCAACGAGCGAGGTTCTACCGCACTCGAGTACGAAACACAGAGAGCGACACATTCGAAACGGTTCGAATCGTGACTACATTCGAAGATAACGGGGCAAGTTGATAGAACCGATTTTTCAAGAGGAAACCAGGAAACGATCGATCTCCGTTGATCGATCGCGCCACTCTTCGCAACTCCACCGAGACGAGAACAACCCGTTCGCCGCTTTTTTCTAACAATTTTCTACTTTTTAAATAAATGATATCCGCGCCTCTGCGATCTCGGTGGCGGGAACCGCCAATTCGTTCGATCGATCATGCCTGTTCGACCATCTTTTCTTGTCAGCGAGCTATGATGAAACTGATAGAGACCAGTCGTGGAATTGTTCGTTAGCGTCGACTTGTTTAGATGTTTGGTATATACGTTCATGGTACACGTGGAGGGCAACTCTCTGTTCGGTCGGTTAGCATCTAACCGCGGAGTAGCAATTAGGGGAAATACGTACACGTCGGTGCTGCTCTAATTATAGTCCATTCATTTGATACGACTTACGAAGGATACCCTTCGAACCTGACGATTCGTTAAAGGTTACCGTACAATTTGATTGTCAATTAAGGCTTCGGTGAATCCGAGAGATTCATTAGGAGACTCGTTAGGTCTACAAATTATCCTGTCCCAAATCTTCCCTCGGAATAGTGTTCGCCATTAGCTAATGGTGCGGTTAAACAACCGGAGGCTTAGGAAATAATCAGACATTAACACGAAGATGCCTGCGTTGTTTCTTCACGTTCGTGTATCAACGATTACGTGGTTCTGGGACAACCGTCAATTAATTTGTATACCTAATCACAGTCGCCTCGAGAAGCTTCTACCGCAGTTCCCTGATTTCTTTCTACATTCTACGAGTTTTTAATCAAATCTTGTTGGGGAACTTCGCGATGATTTAACGAGTGTTTGCGAATCTATGTGAGAGAGGAGAACTAGGTTCGTGGAGCGTCTTGAAACTAGAGTCAATCAATCGAGTACAATCGCATGAATTCTCACGTTTCCAAGTGTCACAGTTCACTATTGTTGCCACAATGATCATCCATAAAAGTTGAACAGAGGGTTCCCCTTCCAACAAACCGATATACGATCATCGTTGCATCAATTCTCGCGTTCGATAGCCTTTCTCATATACCCGGGGCGGGACGGGTCGACGGGCCTCGAAGTTAGGGTACCTCCACTCTAGATTAATTATGATTCGACCGCAGAATGTTTTCGCAGATTTGTATTTTACCAATGCATTTTTAATCATTTCAATTGTATCATTTCGATTTCAAAAGTTTGTACTCGAACGAATTTACAATCCGATGGTTTCCACAAGTAATTAGAATTGATAGAAGAATAAATTGATCTCTATTCTCCTCTTCGTGTAATTATTTTCGAGAAACTACAGTGGCATAGAAAATGTGTAGCCTACCAATTACTAGACTGCAGATTTTTATGAGAAATCTCTCAGATGCATATCCAGTTTCGTAAAAGTCAAAATAACTAAAAAAAGAGCCGCGTAATCTAAATCTCTTGGATACTCATCCTGTTTCGTAAGAGTCAGGATGAGCGCTGTTAATTTTTCGTTCTACAATACGAATTCATAGAAAACCGCACAATCTGTTAATTGGTTGACCCTTCGCACTGGAACGCTCCTCGGACTCTAAAGTGGGAGTGTCAATCAAATTTCATGCCAAAACGTATCTAAATGTAGTAACTATTTCCGCGAA
Source organism: Lasioglossum pauxillum (assembly GCA_933228785.1). Classification (NCBI taxonomy): domain Eukaryota; kingdom Metazoa; phylum Arthropoda; class Insecta; order Hymenoptera; family Halictidae; genus Lasioglossum; species Lasioglossum pauxillum. The sequence goes on from OW121704.1 coordinate 35,598,371, forward strand.
TAATAAACAAATAAGTGCAAGCTGCTGGCGATCCGAGAAGGAGTTCCGAGCGCGAAGGATTGAATTCCGAAACATGCGTCGACTAATTTTTTTAAGATACGAATAAACAAAGAGGAGGTATCGATATCTTGAAGAGTTTCGAGCGTCCGATCGATCTCGTGTCGTTCGGGAAGCTTTCGTCGGAAGGCTTTCGTCAACGCGCAGCCTCTCATCAGAAGTTTCTCGTGTGAGTGTGGATGGAAGAATTTTTCAGTTCTGTGCTTGTGTGTGAATCCGAGAGATTGTCAGCGTTATCAGCCGGCAGTCGGTAGAGCTCGCGTTCACGTGCGAGCCGACGAGGGGAAAGCAAAAGGCAGCGCGAGCGAATCGCGTCGTAGTTAGTAAACGACATAGCAGCCGATAAACTAGCGTGTATATAAACGATTTCAAAGAAAAGAAAAAAAAGAAAGTCATATTCTATACGAGGTACGAGGCGTAGATCAGAGTTGTAGAGAGTACCGGTGTAATTGTATAGGCTTTGCAACGAACACGAACGAGTGTGAATGCGTTTTTCTCGTGCGACTGTTGTGACTGCGAATTTCGAGCGTCGTGGATCCCTTCGAACCGGATCCGTTCCCCTAATCTCGAAGCGGAGGTCGACTGCGAGGAACAACATTATTTAACATTATAAATAGACGACTGAAGAAGAATTTCAGAGTAAACTTTACTCAAAATTTGTGCCATTCTCCTATAAATTATCATGTATTTGCTATGTAATCCAGTAGATTTTTATCTGGGGCGCCTGCAGATCAAAATTTCGATGCTGTAGGATCAATGGTTCAGGAGTTATGCTTGCTTAAAGTTGAGCAATCTGCAGTGTTTTTGACAGGTAACGGCGCCGCCATATTAGTTGGTAGCAGAACCGCCGGTCCTTACCCCCCACCCGTCGACTTAATCGCCAACCAACTAATTATTATTCTGCTCGGTAAGCGGCGCGCGACTGTCACTACAAACCAATATGGCGGCGCCCTTACCTGTCAAAAGCACTGCAGATTACTCAACTTTAAGCATGCATAACTCCTGAACCGTTGATCCTACAGGATCGAAACTTCGATCTGCAGCCGCCCCGGGTACAAATCTACTGTATTACATACCAAATACATCGTAATTTATAGGAGAAAGGCACAAATTTTGAATCCGGTAATGTAAAGAGCAGCCGAATTTCAAATTACTGTTACATTAATTTCCACTTATCTCACTGAAATTTAAACCTGTGATGCTTTCATTAAATTACGTGTTTGCAATGTCACTAAAGAAAGTTCCCCGCAGTCCGACGTGGCCCGCGAGAACCCGCCAAAATGGCGCGCCGCCCGCCAACTAAACTGGCGCGTTCCGGTGGATCGGTTCCGAGAGAAATGTCCCGCGTCCAGTTTCCGAAAAGAATCGTCGAGCGTCGCGAGTTTTCGTCGATGATCGAGACAGCCAGAAAGTTACTTAATACACTAATAAATTATAAATATAGCCGCGTTTCGCTCCTCGACTTCCGGTGGCCCCTCAAAGGAGATCGTCTGCGTACGATTTCGAGCGTTCACCCGGAACAAAGGCCGGCGCTCGCACACGTTTACACGTGCGTTCAAACGAGATACACCGTGCATCATGTGTGTCGCGCGTGCGTTTCTCGTGTTCGATTCGAACTGCTCGGAAATGGGACGGAACGAGCGAACTCTGCCGTTTACGCGAGAGAAGAGATTTTAATGTTTCTAATGGAGACTCGTTTATCGTTTTTTGTCACACTTCCTTGTAGCGGAGATTCAATTTAAGGGGACGTTCTCGTGTAAACGCTGGCGAACTCAACAATTTCCAAAGCGACGGTACGTCTTGCGTCATATGTAATACATTTAGCAATCGATTTAGCCGATTTCTCGTCGTACAAAACAATTTTACACCTCAGAAAAACCACAACAAAATAAAATAATTTATGAAGAAAATTGGCGTATGCTTAAATTTAATCATTCTGACGAATTTGTAACCAGCGAGAAACTCGATTCTTCGACCAGCGCACACGAGACTGGCCGCCCCTTAACACTTTTGCATCGAATTGTAATTGCACGTTATACTTTCCAGAGTGTTTGTTAAATAACAAAATATAGAGGGTGTTCGGTTAGGTTTAAAAAAATTATTTACGAGCCGATCGCAAAATTATGCGATCGTTTGTTTGGAAAAGCTGCGTCTTATTATCGTTTCATTTATCGATTTGTCTCAACGATTGTGACAATTTGTTCATCTTGACCTTTATACTGTGGACCTTGATGCGAGATGAAAATGATCATTTTTAATTTCTTGTTAAAACTTGTTTAATATCTTCGTTGATCAATAGCACAATGGCTGACGCGGAATCAGTTCGATGAATCAGTGTCGGCGAGTAGAACAGCAATACTTTGTACGCTTGTCTCGGGAAGTCGGTTAGCGATCGCGATTTATGGAAAAATTCATGGAATCGTGTTTAATAGCAGTACGATAAAGCCTCGCTAGTTGCAACCTCGTTTATTGCACACTGACGACTCCCATCGTGTTCAAGGTCGTGGAATTCGTGGTGGCGATTGCGATGAATCACTGTTATTGGTTAACTCGAGCAACGAGCGAGGTTCTACTGTACTGATCTTAAAATCGCGATGTGTTGCCGACCTTCCGAGACGGTATAACGGAAATCTTCGTTTCCTTCTCTTTCTTTGCGGACAAACGATCCTTTTTGTACCTTCGTTCTATGCATACATGTAAACAGAAAACCTTAGGCCGTTGTCTGTGTAACAAAGTAGTACCGAAAAAATAAAAAAATGATAATCATTGGTGATGGCGAGCGACGAGGGGAGGGGTTATCGAGAAATAGATTGACGCGACGTGGATAGTAATAAACGAGGAAAAACAGTTGATAATTAGCCTATACATATATTTGTGAATAGATATTTAATAATTTATTGTTAACTAGAGTATTTTATTTGAGAGATTTCATTAAACGGGATTTTGGGTACCAATAAAAATATCATTTCATACGCCGGAGGGGATGATTGATTGACAGAGAGAGAGAGAGAGAGAGGCGAGAGTGTGTGTATGTATGTGCGCGCGCGTGTATACAAGAGAGTGGTAGAACGAGATTAAAGAGAGAGAGAGAGAGAGAGAGAGAGAGAGAGAGAGAGAGCGAGAATTTCTAAGTGCGCTTCTGTCAAAGAACCGAGAAAGTTCGAGAGAAAAACCGTTTTTAGCTTTACTTATCTAATTTTTGTAAGCCGAGCGAATACAGACACGCCAGAATGAAACAACCGAGGAAATACACAAAAGATGATGAAGAAGAAAAAAAAATATATATATATTATATATTTATCGTTGGTCAAGAATGGGAGACGGAGCTACGTGAATGATAAATGAAAACGATGACGCGGAACTATAATAATACTTGTACATACAATACACGATCTAGTGATAACGGGGTTTTACTTTTAACAGCTTTATGTGATTATTACTTTGTCATGATCAGTGAAATAAATAAATGATGATAATACTTTAACCGTGACGTTGTACCCCAACCAACCCCGGAACATTTCCACCTCTGCAGTCCTTTAAAAATGCTATCAATAAATGAAACGAAATATATGCTGTCCGGATTATTATTTTATCCTGCCAGGCGGAGTTGGGCAAAAATTTTATTTCAATAAAAATTTTTGCCCGACTCTGCTGCCAGGAACACGCTCACAGCGAAGAGAAGAATTGTTCAGAATGAACAAGTTTCGTAGACACGGAAATAATGTCAGATTCAAGTTCGTAAAACTTTTGTATGAGACATTTTTTCATATACCTCATATACCAGGGGTAGTCTCAACCCTTAAACTTCGAGATAAGCCGATAATAAAAAATACGTATCTAATAGTTTTTTATGCTGCATAAGACATCTAAAGCCTATCGAATTCGGTTGAGAATATCCTCGATCATTCACTTATACAGTGGGTGTACAAAGTATTCGTACACTTTTTAAAAACTAATAACATTTTTATAATTGTACCAAACCACCTGATTTTTTATAATCAATTAGAAGCATTGGTTTACGAAATGATATACAAAAAAGATTTTCCAAAAATTATAATTTACAAGGTTAAATGCAAAAATAAACTAAAGGGCTATTGTTGCTCGTTCGCTTCGCTCGCTCGCGAGTAGGGTTGTTTTTGCTCGCGGGTAGGACTGCTCTTGCGAGAGGGTTAGTGATACGCATGGCTAGTAGGGCCTACTGCTATTAATGTTTTTTATTTGGTGTGTGACTCTCCAAGAGTCACACAAAGAACTTCCCGATTTGTTACTCCTTCGCCAACATCACTGACATCGTTTTTTTTTTGTACTCTCATCGATATTCTCCCAAAATGTATTCTTGGGAGTAGAGATAATAAATTCACTCTTGCATTGGAATAACTTTCGATTATTCCAAGCGGTAACATTAGCATCAGTTAAAAAAAAAAGAAAAATTTTTTTAAATCTAAAAAAAAATTAAGAAAAAAATTTTTTATGTAATTTCGTTTGGTTCTTTGGTGGAAAATTTTCGTCCTCCCTTATAAATTGCATTATAGAATCAACCCTTTTCGAAAAAAATTAAAAATCTAAAAAACTACTTGACCAATATGGACCAAAATCTAATCAGCTCTAAGTTACGACGGGGCACATCGATTGCATCATTCATCATTCTGATCGCGTTGTTACTTTCTCAGAAAACGTTAACGAAAAATTTGATACCATAGAAATGATACCATACGCACACACACACACACACACACACACATACCGACATTTTGATAAAAATAGTCTAAAATAACTCCAATGACCATAAAACGTGAAGATCTGCTAAAAAATCGATTTTCGATTTTCGGGGTAATTACAATAACTTCCCTATAAAATCGGGATGTTAAAAAGGCATTTTTTTAAACTTTTTTGTTAGGGTCCTTAATGAAAATTTAAAATGTATGTTTTGTAGATCTATGTTAGTCATACGCATGTTGAAAATTTCATTGAAATCGATTAACATACACACGAGCTACAAACGGTTAAAAATGGTGAAAATCGTAATTTTCCACGACTTTTGATCAGTTTCTACTTAAAATCCACAGAATCGTACAGCTTCCGATGCGTGTCGTGTTTTCCAGCGTCAATCGATTTCGATGAAATTTTCAACATGTGTATAAATAACATAGATCTACGAAACATATATTTTAAATTTTCATTAAGGGCCCAAATAAAATAGTTTTAAAAAATGCCTTTTTTATTTTTACCTGCAACCTTGTAAATTGTAATTTTTGGAAAATCTTTTTTGCATATCAGTTTGTAAACTAATGCTTCTAATTGATTATAAAAAATCAGGTCGTTTGGTGCAATTATAAAAAAGTTATTAGTTTGTAAAAGGTGTACGAATACTTTGTACACCCACTGTAAGTCACTTTATACCGTTCCACTAAATTTTCGAAAATTCAAGGCACTTGCCGGAACAGAAAATGTCAACTCACAGATCTCAGCTTTTGCACAGTTCTTATTGACTAGGGCCGAACGTCACACTTACTTTGGTGGTTTTCGGCCCGACCTAGTGGCGAGTGTAGAAAGTTAGCCGCCACAAGCTCATCATTGGACTGCGGATGTTTATGCAATTTTTAATGTTTCCAGATCAATTTCAGGAAAGTGGAATTAAATACGATCTTATTGTTAGTGGCAATGGTCGTTGTAGACACAAAGTTAATAAACATCGCACCAAATTCTATTGAATCTCGTGTTTCCATATTTTTTGAACATTTTCATACGCCATAAATGCATGAAGATCCGCAATCTACTCATCATATTTATCATACAATTAAGTCTAATTAAAATATTTGAAACAGGTGATTTGGACACGTCTGGTAATTAGCGTTAATTTCTTCAATGACCACGCAAGGCGCATTGTCAAGAACTTCGATCGTGTCCCTGCACAATGGCAGTGTCATCCATTATTGCGGGTAAGCCGCACCTGCATCACGTGCTAATTGGGACCTCTGTGAACTGGGAGTGCCCATTGACTTCGAAGTTACAAATCCCTTTGATGGCCGATTGAATCCTCTTAACGATCACGCTGCCAAGTACTATTGATAACCAATCAGAAATGATTCACGCGCGGATCACGTTACACGGTTAATTGTACAACGATCGACGGTAGTCTTTATGCAGGAACGACCATAATTGGTTTGTATGCCTAATACAGGCTGGCTCAAAAATCGCTACATTTTGAAATGGACATTTCCTAAAAATATCCCAAAAACAAATTTGAATTTCACCTGGTAGGGCCCTCCTCTATTTAATATATTTTCGCGACGGTCTTTTGTCATTAATTACTATAGACTGCGGATTTTATGCATTTACGGAAAAACGTGTAGGTGTCATTTAAAACAGTGAAAAAGTTACAATAACGGAATAATGCCAATCTATTCTTTTCAGCTTGTTAAAATGATTAAAGTAAGAATTAAATGCCTATCTAGCTCCAGTCTCTTACAAATAGTGCAGACAATTTTTATTTTGCATAAAAATCCGCATTTAATTTTAGGCTGAACTTTAGAAAACCCCCCCTTCCTTTCGACATTTGACATACGTCATTCTATTCGTTTTGACATGCTGAACACAAAATGTACGTGTCATTTTTGGCTGAAATGAATAGTTTTCGAGATATTCGTGAAAAACTGCAGTTACTACATATTGAATTTTGTGTATACGTGCACGTCCATGCTGTGCGTGTTAGGTTAGGTTAGGTGGGGGGCGGAGAGGGCCGGCCGTCAGGCCGGCCCGACCACGCATACGGAAATTCAGGAGTAGTCTACCAAAATTGAAAGACCCTGGTTTCTCTCTAATGTTTAGAAGCAAAATGTAAACAAACGCCGCGCCGGGACTGGTTTACGTTGCCGCAGAGCGTGGAGGAATACGAACAATTCAATACAGTATTAGCGATAGTTTTTTGCGAATATCTCGAAAACTATTCATTTCAGCCAAAAATGACACGTACATTTTGTGTTCAGCATGTCAAAACGAATAGAATTACGTATGTCACATGTCGAAAGGAAGGGGGGGTTTTCTAAAGTCTTACCTAATTTTATTTATTAATTATATATTAATTAAAAATATTTGTTATTAATTACATATCAATTAAAAATATTTTTATGAAGTGAATAAATTTCTGATTGAAAATTAATTTTAAGTATTTATTAATTAGCGATTAACAAATTCGAAGGTTGAAACTGTGTCAGTGAAAGTTTTTTCATTTACTATATCAACAGCGACGTTCCCGAATAGAAATTGCTTCATTAATTTAATAAAGCTTCTGCTGGGTTAATCAGTCGTTTTCATTCAAGTGGATCAATAGTTTATAACCATCCTGTACGCCGAAGTGTTGAGAATTTCGTCCTCGAGCATATTCATCGACGGGCTGTGATAAGCCGCATTTATGTTGTTTTAACGATGAACAAATATTTCATTATTGGGCACGTGCTTGTAATCTAATCTTCAAAAATAAAACGACCTCGCGAATATTTCCTGGTAAGTATAAATTGGCCGAGTCGATGACGCTGGTTGTTAGAAACGAAACTGAACCTGAAGCAGAAGATGTCTGGAGCTTATATTGTGCTTCTGCTCAGCGCCATGTTGGTCATCTGTAAGTTTTCAAATAGATACAGAAGGTAGAGCCTCTTATCAACTAATTCAGTGTTCACATAGTAGAATGTACACGTGTGTAGGCGCTGCTATATGTCCTCCGAACGAATCTATGTCAGAATGTGGAACGAGTTGCGAACCAAGCTGCGAAGTTCGAAATCCAAGCCAAACTTGGGGGTGCAAAGCTCGGCACCTTCTGGTAAGTACAATAATGATATTTTCTCATAATTCAACAATATTTGAATGATTTTTAATTGTTCAGTCGTGCCGACTCTTTGGGAGACCTGCTTGCCGGTGCGATGAAAATTTCTTCAGGAATAAGCAAAATATGTGCGTCCTAGCCAATCAATGTTTGGATTATCCAGTACTTTAATTGCGATAAATCAATCATTGTACAATACAATTTCTACATAAAGATACTGTTTGTCATTATATCTTATAATTATACTGGGTGCTTCTTTCTTCTGCACAGTAGTCTATATTGATTGTAGCCACATTTTCTGATCGATAAATTTTTCATATGAAAGCACTTGTGTTGTACTAATGTTTCCCTCGCAGTACTCTCTAAACCAGGCCTGGCCAACACGCGGCCCGCCCGGCGATTTTATATTTCTATTGAAACTTCTGTTTGTCGTTGTATGTACAAAAAAAATATTAAATATTAAAAATGTTATAATGCGCAAGTACGAATACGAACACCAGTTCTATAATTGATATCCTTGATATAATTGAGTCAAGTAAGTGTTGTTGGGTTCACATGTGTTTGTGAAACATTTTTTTCGAAGGTGAAATGTGCAAAGAGTTCATCATGTGCTTCATTATATAGAAAACCAGCTAACAAAAGATGTACAACGTCGAACATAAATACAGATTTACAAAAATTAAGTAAACGAAAGGATAAACAAATATCTCATTAATTAATACTCGAGAATTAATTATATTGAATCATAGTACAATAACAATAAAGTTTTATTCATTTTGTATTTGTAAATACATTTTTTGGAAGCATGTTTGCCTAAAGTGCGGCCCGCTGTAACATTACGCGTCATCAAAGTAGCCGTTGTGTTGGCCAGGCCTGGTCTAAACAAATACAGTGAGTCACGAAAGTATTCGAACGCTCTGAAATGAAAAGAGTTCCATGCTTAAAAAATATAAGTCGTATTGCGGATTATATACTGTAGTAAGATATAAATATCATGATTATACATTTTAAAGCGTCTTTGATAACATAAATAATACTTATAAAACATTTCCTAGTAACATCGGCTGAATGAATGTCACAAAAGTATTCGAACCAGTGCGCGTTCAATACTGCGAGTATTAATAAGATTGTAAAAGTTATATTAATAATGTACACAAAAAAATCAGAAACAAACATCACTGATAGGAAATTGATAATTAAGTGGCATAATGAAGGCAAAAGCTATGGCGAAATAGCTTATTTATTAGGGAGAAGTAAATTTACCGTTTATTATTACATAAGGTGGAGTGGGGTAAGTCCGCCCTAGCTTTTGCAAAGTTGGACTTTAAACTGATGTATTTCCAGTCTAGTATGTAAAAACTTAACGTTCTTGGTTTCAAACTCTTGCCACAGTTATTACTAATGAATTAGTATTACGTAGGATTCTAATTTTCCTTGAAAATTATCATTTTGATAGGATATTGTACAAAGTGTCAACTAGGACGCACTTGCCTCGAAAATGGGGCAAGTCCGTCTCTGAGAGTTAAAAATGCTTTCGAACCTTGTTTCAAGTGCTACGAGGCAAGGAAAGAATGATTAACAGCCTGCTTTAAAGTGCTTCTTATTGTATTAAATTATATTGTTTAGTTTTATAGTTATCCATTTTTAAACAAACAAGTACTTTTATGCTGAAATATGAAAGGGGATACAGTGATATTAACACATAGTTTAAAAATGCTTTCGAACCTGTTTCATGTGCTAGGGGGCAAGGGAAGAATTATTAACAAGCCTGCTTTAAAATGCTTTTTATTGCATTAAATATAATGTTTAGTTTTATAGTTATCCATTTTTAAACAAACATGTATTGGGTTGGCAATTAAGTTCGTTCGGTTTTTGTGATTTATTCCTCTCTAAAAAACCGAACGAAATATGAAAGCAGATACAGTGATATTAAAACAAAGTTTAACAAACAGACAAACAAACAGACAAACAAACAAGAAAGCGAGCTAATAAAAACGTGGTAAAAATGTTTTTGAATGTTGTTTCAAGTGCTACGGGGCAAGAAAAGAATTATTGTCAAGCCTGCTCCAAAATCCTTTTTATTGCATTAAATAGATTGTTTAGTTTTATAGTTGCCAATACAGTACGGACTTACCCCACCGTGATAGTACGGACTTGCCCCGTGTAGTAATATTTACGGGGCAAGATCATCTTAGTGTTTTTTCTCAATAAATTTTAAAAAATACAATAAACACGGTTTATTTAATGTAAACCTACATCAATATTTGTTGTACTTACCTAAAATAACACAGAATATATTAATAACTTCTAAACTATTGCACGTTCAGGGTAACCTCAAAATTGCACGTGTAACTCGCATTTGACTGTTTGGCATTAGTTGATTTAAGCGAGGAAAACACCTTTATTCTTGGGCGACATCTGTATAGAATAGTTCATACTGTCATAGCTACCAATTAACGGACTTGCCCCGTGGACGGACGTACCCCACTCCACCTTACAATTAATGAGAAAGTGAAAAATAGCTGGAATCCTTCAGGATAAAGTCCGTTCTGTCCGGCCCAAGAAATTAACGAAGATGGAAGAAAATAGAATTGTGCGTGAAATAAAAAAAGAACCCTACTATTTCTGATCCAAAACTTGTAACACCAGTCGCCAATAGTTTTAAAAAACAAGTGCACCCTGAACTTTGTCGAAGAATCCTTCGTGAAAATGATTGTCATGGTCGTATTCCTGGAAAGAAGCCGTTCATTAGCAAAGTTAATATGCAGAAGAGACTAAAAATATGTCATTAAAGATAACAATTTTTAGAAACGCGTTATATTCTCTGACGAAAGCAAATTTAACATATTTGGACAAGATATAAAAATAAGTAATTAATTGTAAATATTCTAAATGGGTGCAACTGACTTGCGAACCGGTGAATTTCATGTACAAAAGCTGCGAGCAGTGTGAAGTGTGAACACGCGGCGTTCAAGGACAGGATAGGGAGCGAGATCAGAAAAATATAGAAGAACTGCAAGATCTAAGAAACAGCGTGGACCCGAGGGTTATTCTAGATATTACAGTACATCAATTGAATTTTAAATACACATACTAGGTTCTCCGAAAATACCATGAATCCTCGCCGGTGACACAGTGGCAACACGGTAGAGAAGGGGAAGTGTTCGTTGACGACGACACCGTCGATGTCAGCGTAGTAGGTGGCGGAGGAGGAAGAGCAAGAGGCGAAGGCGGACGAGGAGCGAGACGGAGAATTAGAGACTGGACCAGTCGCCCTCGTGCTTTTCGATTCCCCGTCATTCAAACGCTGCCCCAGACAAGCTCCAACAGGCCAACGTACCTAGCACCTCCACTAGATCCTCTTCTCATCAGCAATCTTTCATTGAACCTCCAAAAGTACTCCAACTATCCCCATCAGGGCTAGACCGTGCATCAGCTGAACATCATCAAGGTGCATACTATTGAAACCGAGTGCTGGTGGTTCCGGAGAGACTCCTCAGTGAAGAAGTGTGCGAAAGCAGTGTCGATCAGGAATATGTGTCTCCAGTGATCAAGCTGAAGTGTAGGACCAAGATGAGACTCCTCACCTAGACCAAACTCTGTGAAAGGAGTCCGTCAGGTTGCGGATTAGGGTAAACATCGTGACGGCGTTTCATTGACAGTCGCGGAGGCCAATCAGAGGTCGAGTTTGCACAGTGAATGGAGAGAGCCCCGAAGAAAAGGTGGCCGTAACGCGTTGTAATTCGCTGTAAGCTTATCAGTGATCACCGTCCTCTGGAACGTTGCGTTGCGTTCCTTCTCTTCCCGTTCTCCAGCTTCTCCCGTTCGGAACGTGGTCTCGCTGCTATTATTGCAGTGCCGCCTAAATATAGGTGAGAGAGCCGTATGCTTGACGCGAATCGAAAACAGAACCTATACAGACGCAACGTTCCTCCCTTTTTATTTCGACTACGGCGTTCCGAGTATCGTGCGACTCGCCGGAATTCTGCTTTTGTTTTACCGCCTGTGGATACCAAGATGGAGGGACCTACGTGGTGTATCTTGATCGCCATCTGTGTCGTTGGTAAGTGCAGAGATTGTTTGCCTGGGGATTTGTTTGTTTGGGGTCAGGGCAGTCGAAACGGGTTCGGGTCAATGTACCCCTCATAGTTCCTTGTATTGGAAATATTCATTTCAGGTTCCTAATCTATAGCGAAACCAAAGCAAATCGTTGGGTTGGCAGGAAAGTAATCTCGGTATTTTAAAGTGAAGTAAAAACCCCAATTTTTCTATTCGAGCAACGAACATCAATGTAAAATAAAAATAAAAAATGTTTGCATTGATTGTAAGACACAGGAGTGAAATAAAAATTTCTTTCTTCTTCTAATTATCTGATTAAGCTGAAACCAAGTCGCTGATGTCTTTAAATCTTTTTAATATGTCCACTGCTTTAAATTGTGCTCATCGATTTTTGTCATAAATGTATAAAATCCGCAGTCTAGCAATGACTGAAATCGCACTTGGGTCAGTTTTTGGCCGATAAGGAACAGAAGTTGTATGAGCGCGGAATTCTGAAGGTACCAGAAACGATGGCAAAAGATCATCGAACAAAAAGATTGGGTTTTCATTGCTCCTTAAAATACCGAAATTACTTTCTTGCCGACCCAATATTTTTAATCAAACGAACGTAGCGGGAACTGCGGGAAAAGATACGGCAAGCAGAACGAAATGAATACCTCGTTTCACGGGGAAAGTGTAAAGCACATTCAGCCGACTGCAGTTTCAGCAGCGCTCGGGAACGATCCTTAAACAAATCCCATGAATGTTGACATTCTTGAAGGATTTCGGAGTCAAAAGTTTCGCGCTCGTGAATTGACCGCGAGAGCTGTGCTTATTAAGCACCCGTGAATGCGCCGCGTTCACACGGATGAAATCAGGTTGAGACTGTTTTCAGAGACGAAGTAATGGCGTCGTGACAGTCTTTTCAATTTGCGTTTCTTGAAGAGACAGAAACTTATTCGTACATTTGCAACATTATTTAATAGATCCGCAGGTTTTTCATGGAAGAGGTGGTGGAAGTGGAGGGGGCGTCTCCCCTTACGTCGCGTTGCAACGGATGGAGTGGGGGTACGGGCCTCGTGCGGTCCGTGGGCCGCTAGTTTGGCAATGGACGCAAGAATTGCAAAAGGGTTCGACGACCTAGCGATTCTCTCACGCGATACCTTGACGAAATTTATCGTTCAGCTTTAGTCCCGACGATCCTCTCCAGGGATGACGATTTTGGCTCTGCTCCACGCAGAAAATTGCCCTGATTCGGTTATAAATCAGTGTTCACTGCTATAGTTAGATCGTGGCGTTACCTCAGAGCATCTGTTGGTTGCCGTGGCGCGGATAATGCGCGCACAATACACATCAATCCACCTAACCAGCATCCTGTTGTGCAGGTTACTTTGTTAAAGAACAACGATAATTCATTTTATTCACGATTTATATAGAATGTATTAAAATTGATTATAATCGAGCAATTGATCTCGAACGCCAGTGGAAAATCACATTTGCGGCCTGGCGCAACAATCTGTCCGAGCCCCTTGATGTCCCGGCAGCGTTTTTGCAGTTAAACACTTGTCGTATTTTCATCGTTATTAAAAAATGACGCGCATACGGGCGCGCTAAGTATGACAAACGACGAGGGGCAGCGATTTGCGCGGAACATTCGCAGAAGTGGCGGATTGTGCAATTTTGTAACGTCATACGAGCCGAGGTGTGATTGCGTTGGGGACACGTGTAACAAATAGACGGACTGTGGGGAACAGAAATGAAATGAACGGGTTTCGATAACTTCATTAGGTGCACTTTAAAATGAACTACTCCCTCTGTATAATAATAGTAGCAGTTGACGTATATTTAATTTGTCCCATAGTAATAGTAGCAAAAGAAAATAAATAAAAAAAAGCTAGATTACATCAAACAATAAATTAAAGATATTGCTCCTAATTTTTATTTTAAGTCTTCAGATAGTTTCTGGATTTTTTAATAATTTCGTTAGTGCATTTTAAATTTGTAGGTAGGATCCCTTGGCTGCGAAGCTTTGCTTTCCCTATATGCGCGAGCTTAAAATTATTGGAGCCGTCGCACAGTGGTCTAAACGGGCTATTTAGCTGGACAAAATTATTCTAGCATTATTTTAAGACTTAAAGCCATAGTTAAGTAGGCCATGGGATTCGTCTTGACATCAGCTACAACAATATGTAATAAAAAATACTTAGTAGCATTTAAGAAATTAACATGATCATATTCTTTATTAAAAAAGAAAAATTTTTGTCAAATTTTTTTATTGGAATTTATAGATGACTGAGTATCGATTAACTTTTGTTCGAAACATTTTCTTGCCAAATTATTCGAAATGTTCAAAACATCGTGGCGACAATTAGGCATTTAAAAAATATGTATATATACTTATTTTGTAAATAAATTACAATAATTTACCAATTTTTTGTTGTAGTGGATTGTATTAGACCTCATTTTTGCAGATTAAGTGCCATGTTGCGTTGCGTTATAACAGGTTCACGATCTACCAAAAAAATTATTTCTCATAAAACGGCAACTATAGGCCAGAAACTTTTGAATTTATATCAAGTATAAGAATGTTACTATCGACTAAAAGTAGTTTCAATCAGTAACATTTAGTAACTTAGGCTCCGCACTTTACAAAAGCTTACAAGGAACGGACTGTCAAGATTTCCCGAAATATAAACAATAATTTGAACCACCAAATTGAGATAAATCTGTAGTTCTGTACTTAATTTCAATTGTTGAATTCATGTTATTATGAATATAAAAGTCTTTGCTAGATAATCACAACACACGTTCTGATACTCAATGTTTCGCAGCGAACATTCGAGAAACATTAAACAACGCAACGCGGCATTTACCTTCGTCATTTGTTTCATTGTTGATAATATTAATATCAGAGGTTACTTTACGACTCAGGGAAATGTACATATAGCACATCAAATATTCACCAATACTTATATTTTTTTATCTTCAATTTCGGACTTTTTTTCTTCTATTTATACGATCTGGACCACTGTGCGTCGTTCTTCATTGTTTCCAGCATAACTTGGTTTTTTTTTCATCTCACTTGAACAATGGCTTGATATTCGACTGAAATAAAACAATTGATTTCGATCAGCGGATGAGATTAGAAACTTAGTTATTATTCGTGATAATTACACTAAAAATTGAAAGATGTGTCAAATGACAGATGTTATGAAACATTGATTTTGATTGAAGGCTTCGCAATTTTGCGCTACGACATAACCTACAGCTGCATTCGCTAATAATTCCCGTTTAAATATTCACTGTAGCAAGTAATATAGTATGTAGTATGTATTATTATGGGACAGAGGGAGTATAATGCAGTACAGGAATTTCGACGTTTCCAATGCAATGAAAACGCTCGCTGTTTGCGCTCGTCTCGGGTGACATAGACGTAAGTCACAGCTTGTTTATAGTACTGTCCGTCCGCCAGACGATGGCTAGACAAAGTGCTCACGTTCTCTGTCCCGACTCCCCTAACGTCGCGCGCATTGTTGCTACTAGGCGAGGAGACGATGACGAAGAACGACAGCGGTCATATCGAGACCGAGCGAAATGGCACGACGACGTCACAGGCTTGACACTAGAGATGCAGTTACCAATAAGATTATCGATCACATATCGATAAACTATATTTACCTAATGTACAGGGTGATTCGGGTAACTGGGACAAGCTGCTGCTGTTTTTTAAATAAAAATAGAAATGGTAGAGGAAACATTCATACAGGGTGAACATTATAAAGCGTTACAGACGAATATCTCCAAAAATATTGATTATATGCAAAAATGTTTGAGATGAAAGTTGTTCAGTACCGAGAGGGGCATCATGTGGTGGGATTTTTATTTTTCCCGATGAACACTCCAAGGTGAGCTGAAGGTCACCTTGATTTTTTTAAATGGAAAGACCTACTTTCTGTATTATGAATCGATCGAATATCGAATTCTGAGTAAAAATGTATTGACCTCCATATGTACTAAATCTAATAGTTAACAAGATATTATCGAAACAATTTTCTTTCTTCTTTGAATAATATCTCGTTAACTATTATGTTTAGGACATATGAAGGTCAACACTTTTATACTCAGAATTTGATACTCTATCGATCTATGGTATAAAAAATAGGACATTCCGTTTAAAAAAAGAAAGTTGACACTCACCTTGGAGTATCCACCGGTAAAAATAAAAGCCCCACCGCATGATGTCCCCCTCGGTACTGAACAACTTCCTTCTGAAACATCTTTGCGTATAATCAATATTTTTGGAGGTATTCGTCTGTAACGCTTTATAATGTCCACCCTGTATATTGGGTTGGCAAGAAAGTAATTTCGGTATTTTATGGTGCAATAAAAAAGCCAATTTTTCTATTCAAGCAATGAACTTTAATCAGTAAAATATTTCCAATTTTGTTCGATGATCTTTTGTCATCTTTCTGGTAGCTTCATAATTCCGCGCTCATAAAACTTTAAAATTTTCCCAAGAAAGCCTTTGTTTCACCATAAAAGACCGAAATTACTTTCTTGCCAATCAAATGTGTATCACAATACGTCCTAACTCCTAAAGATCTTATTTTTCATTGAGGATGCATCGAAACTCTCCAGGGAGAGGGATCGATGCACGAGGAGGATCGACGGGGGTGATGATCGGATACGATGTTTGAGGATTTGTATCGTTTTAATAAACTTATAGTTAAGAAAATCAAGAGCAAACATTTCGGACGAGAACTCTAACAGGTCACTTAGCGTCGAACTGGAAGAAAAGCAACGCGTCTCTCGTTTTTCCCCGGCCGAACAGATAAATCTTCGTGAAAGCGTCGGATAAAAGGGTGTCCCCGTTGAACGATAGGCAACTGCAATGCCACGGGACAAGCGGAAAAAGCAGCGGTCTAAAAAAAGGACACGTGGAAAGAGGAGCGGAAATGGACGCGGACCGTTAAAACAGTTCCCCTATAAATGAAAAAGAATTTGACGATGGAGATCGCCGGGATACACAATGAATTTACGTCCTACAATTTTTCGCGGCCCTGTTAAATCGATGTTTTACGATCACCGGAAACGGGGTTGTAGAACGGCGTCGTTCGAAAATCCTCACGCGAATCCTCACGGGAAATAAAAACGAGACAAGACGAGGCTGCCAGGAGGCGACAGATAAACCGAGCCATTGTTTAATCCGCTGTTTCCCGCGAGCTTCCGGGGATACTGCGTTTTGTTAGCTTCCGCCTGTGCCTCTGTGCTCGACCATATCCCAAAACGCTCGCTGAATCCACTGCATATTTTATGAATCTATGGGAAAAATCTGGTGGGCGTGATTTGGGACAGCAGTTACAACATTGAAAGATTGAACATTTTTTAACCCTCAGCACTCGAATGGCGACTCTGAGGCACCGCAAAATATTGCTATACCAGTAATGTAAAACAGGGACCAAAAATAACAGTTATTCTAAAATTTTCTACGATGAAATTCATTAATTAAATGTTGATTATTATTGAAATTTAAGATAATGTACACAAAATATAAAGAAAAAAATTCGAAGAACAAAATGATTAAAAAATATCGATTTTATATTATTTTGGATCCTCCTCGATAACTGTTATCGACGAAGAAAAATTGTTTCGATTGCTCAAAGCAGTTTTCAAAGAGAGAAGTTCATTTCGATCACTAACAGTTATCAATAAGAGGAATTTATTTCGATCGCTCATAACAGTTGTCGACGATCGAATTTCTTTTCACTTATTCATAATAATTATTGATGAGAAAATTTATTTTGGTTGCTTATTTAATTATTCAGTTACTATTACTATTATATTATTGAGTTATCGGGTTACTCTTTTTCGGGAGGAGCAAGCCTGTGAAATTCGTTGTGAAGGCTTCGTACTGCAAGACGAATCAACAGACCATAAGAGCAACACAAAATCTGTTTGTTTGTCACATTAAATTTTGATTCTAGCAATTTTTTCGAATAAAAAATTTATGAAATAGTTGATTGTCTATCGTTTGAAAGTTGTACTATTTAATAATAACTAAGGTGGGGTGGGTTAAGTCCGTCTACGAGGCAAGTCCGTTAATTGGTTATTTTTATTAAAATATGAACGAAATTTCTGTAGCTTGTATTTATTAATGTAGTATAAGTTAGTATGGACTATTCTACGTAGATGTCGCCCAAGAATAAAGGTGTTTTCCTCGCTGAAATCAACCAATGCCAAACAGTCACGTGCGAGTTACACGTGCCACTTTGAGGTTACACTGAACGGGCATTAATTTACAAATTATTAATATATTCTTTGTTGTTATTTTAGGTAAGTACAACAAATATTGATGTAGGTTTGCATTAAATAAAACGTTTTTATTGTATTTTTTAAAATTTATCGAGGAGAACACTAAGGTGATCTTGCCCCGTAAATATTACTACACGGGGCAAGTCCGTACTATCACGGTGGGGTAAGTGCGTACTGTATGAGTAACTATAAAACTAAACATTATTCTTTTATCATCATTCTTCCCTTGCCCCGTAGCACTTGAAACAGGTTCGAAAGCATTTTTAAACTATGTGTTAATATCACTGTATCCCCTTTCATATTTCAGCATAAAAGTACTTGTTTGTTTAAAAATGGATAACTATAGAACTAAACAATATAATTTAATACAATAAGAAGCACTTTAAAGCAGGCTGTTAATCATTCTTTCCTTGCCTCGTAGCACTTGAAACAAGGTTCGAAAGCATTTTTAACTCTCAGAGACGGACTTGCCCCATTTTCGGGGCAAGTGCGTCCTAGTTGACGCTTTGTACAATATCCTATCAAAATGATAATTTTCAAGCAAAATTTGAATCCTACATAATACTAATTCATCAGTAATAACTGTGGCACGAGTTTGATACCAAGAACGATAAGTTTTTACACACTAAACTGAAAATATATCAGTTTAAAGTCCAACTTTGCAAAAACTAGGGCAGACTTACCCCACTCCACCTTATTACAAATTTCCTTCATCAATAACTGTTATGCGCGATGGAAATTAACTTCTCTCATTGATAACTGTTATGAGTGATCGAAATAAATTTATCTCATCGAATAACTGTTATGAGCGATCGAAATAAATTTCTCTCATCGACAACTGTTATGAGCGACCGAAATAAACTTCTTCCATCGACAACTATTATGAGCAACTGAAATAAACTTCTCCCATCGATAACTGTTATGAGCGATCGAAATAAATTTGATAACTGTTATAAGTGATCGAAATGAATTGTCTCTCAACGATAACATTTACCAACAAGAGTCAACATTTTCGGTTACTTATAATCCTTATCTGTAACCAATACGATTTTAGTCGATGAAATACATGTTGTTCTATGACTTTTTTCTTTTTGGTTATAACAGTTATAGTCCCTGATGTAAACTAATACTAAACGTTTGAGTATTGCATGAGTAAATTGGTACATATTGCTATTCTAGGTTAGAAGAAATGTTTAGTTTAGTTTAGTTTTTAGCGTTAACATTAAACCTACCATCACCGGTCAAAATGGCCGGGGTAATTATTTACAAAAGCACTGCGTACTCCGATTTTGATCAAATTTAAATATGTTATGCAGCAACACATTCTAAACAACTTTTTCCTTTTCCAATATAGGGGGGGTCGCTTTTAGTTTTTGAAATATTTGCAAAAAACTGTCGCGAATACTCTATTGAATTTTTCGTATTCTTGCACGCTCCGCAGCAACGTAAGCCTGTTCCGGTGCGCCGTTTGTTTACATTTTGACGCTGTAGAGATGAGGGAGAAACCAGAGGGGCGGAAAGGGCTGACACCACACACACCCACTAAGTGTTTCACACGCACCCAGTGTTTCTAAATTATACTCTAGATTCTTACGTATTTTGATGTGCTGATTACGAATACAATAGTGAAAATTGGTGCAAATGTTAACTGCATAATGGAAACCTTCTTTTGAGAAATACTGGATGCATGTGAAACACTGTATTAGGACTGGATTAGAACTGGATTACGACTGAGTTAGGATGTATGCTGTATTGGTCTCAGTTGATTTTATATTGTATAATGTGAGAACCTTCTTTTTAGAAACACTGGGTCCGTGTTAAGCACTGGGTGGGTGTGTGTGTGTGGTATTGTTGCTTCTCATCTCCACAATGTGTTTATAAACAAAAAATAAACAAATGGGTGCGTGAACAGGCTTACGTTGCTGCGGAGCGTGCAAGAATACGAAAAATTCAATAGAGTATTCGGGACAGTTTTTTGCAAATATCTCGAAAACTAAAAGCGACCCCCCTATATTGGAAAAGGAAAAAGTTGTTCAAAATGTCGAAATCTATAACATATTTAAATTTGATCAAAATCGGAGTACGCAGTGCTTTTGTAAATAATTACCATGGCCGGTTTCAGATTTTTTATTCCACGATTATTCATATAAGAAAAATAATTTCCTAAGAAATGATTGTATAGATATCTTTAGTGGAGCATATATTACAATAGGAGTTGCACAAAGTCTAAATAAAATCAGTCTTGTCATTTTTATAAGGGAACATGTGCCAGCTATTTTTAAGGCTCGGTAGGTTTAGTGTTAAAATAGTTCCGAGTGCAAAGTGTTAAAGATCCACAGGCCAGTTATTAGGTTCTGAATGATTCTTCGTGTTTGAAAAGCAACGCCAGATTTTTGGGGAGTCCCCGAAATTGGAGAGAAATGAAGATAACGGACATCTGTCTTTCACGGTGGCAGTGACGCGTTCGACAGACACGGAAGTGATAAAACAACAATACCGCGGAATTAAGCGACGCGACGTGATCGTATCAGATTATATCTGAGCAACGTCAAAGATAGCTGGGGGGAGAGACCTTCTATAACCCTCGGAGAGGATGTAACATTGAACTTAACTGGCTAATCATCTCCGGCTATATACAATCCACAGGCAGCGAACTTCAAAATAGCTTAATGCGAGTTTAAGTTCTTCGTTAACAATTCGATTTATAAGACTGTGAAAAATTTTGATGTTTCATCATTTGGAGAGGTACGTGGAACAGGTGCTCCCCACGTCTCACAGAAACATGTTTCTGCTTTATTACAAGCTACTCGTTTTAATGAAATATTACGCGAACGCGGGGACCATTATAATACCGTGCCGGCTGCTTCATAACTTTCCTCTTTATAATTAAACGTAACCGAAACTTCAGACACACTGCGGCGAAGACTTCCGTAAGAACAAGAATTCTAATAATAATTATTATGTATCATTGGACTGCGGATTTTATGCGTTTATACCAAAAATGAGCGAGTACAATTTAAAACACTGAAAAAATTAGAAGACTACAAGAGTATTAATATATTATTTTCACCACATTAAAATTATTAATGAATAATGTATACAGTGAGCCACGAAAGTATTCGAACTCCCTTTAAAGCAGAATAACTTTTTTATAATTGTATCAAACCATCTGATTTTTTATAATCAATTAGAAGCATTGGTTTACGAAATGATATGCAGGAAAGATTTTCCAAACATTATAATTTACAAGGTTGCATGCGAAAATAAAAATGGCATTTTCTAAAACTTTTTTATTCGGACCCTTAATGAAAATTTAAAATATATGTTTTGTACATCTGTTAGTGTAGATGTTAGTTATATACATGCTGAAAATTTCATGAAAATCGATTAACATACACACGAGCTACAAGCGATTAAAAATGGTGAAAATTTTTTTTCCTGCGTCAACCGATTTCAAAACATACATTTTAAATTTTCATTAAGGGTCCGAATAAAAAAGTTTTAAAAAATGCCATTTTTATTTTCGCATGTAACCGTGTAAATTATAATTTTTGGAAAATCTTTCCTGCATATCATTTCGTAAACCAATGCTTTTAATTGATTATAAAAAATCAGATGGTTCGATACAATTATATATAAATTATTCTGTTTTAAAGGGCATTCGAATACTTTCGTGGCTCACTGTATTTATATTTAGCTTCTGCGTCTTGCAATTGATGCGCGAACTTTTTATATTGCATAAACATCCAGAGTCTAATTATCATCATTTACTGCACCGTCTGCATATTTTTCTGACTTACAGACTATATTCAACAGAAGTAGAAAAATTCTGCATAATAGTAATATAATTCACTGCACCATCTGTATATTTTTACATTGTCTCTTCGCTGTTCTTTCTTTATACCGAGTGTCACCAAGAAAACGCTTTCCGAGTTCTTCTGCGAACACGCGTGACGACAAGTGTAAATATAAATCCACGCATTTGATAATCTACGAGCACGAATTTTTCGAAAATCTGCTTCTGCGAAATTCTCGTCTAAATCTTCCGTGACGAATAGTTTGCGGAAAAATAGGTATCAAGTGACAATCGGTCATCGGCCTAAAAATATTTTTTGCAGAACTGTTCTGGGGGAAATACTTGTAAAAATTCTTTAGGGAAGAATCAGGTGTCTAATGGAAGCAGAGAATTTTTCTTTTGCGTAAAGATCGGTAGTCCGGTTATCGAACACGTGGCAACTGTTATGCTATAGAGCGTATTGTCGAGTCAATTGCATATTTTAACCGCGGCGCCACGGGAATAACTTAACTGGCAACGTGTTCGCAAACTTTCGTTATTTATAGTACAACCTGACCAACTGTCTCTTCTTGGGAGCATTCACCGAGCAATCGAGACTCATAGTCAAACATAATACACTGGTGGTCAAAATGATAAGGAACCTCAATGTTTTTAGCAATGAACATTCATTTGTACATATATACACGTAGAAAGTGAATATACAACAAAATAAGGTACTAACTTCTATGTAATATACTAAAAATTAAATAACTCGTTCAAACCATTCATTATTTCTACAAAAATTGACTTTTAGTGTGGGCAAAATGATAAGGTACTTTGAATATAAAATAAGAAAAGTATTACAATTCAATAAAATTAAACAATTTTTGGCAGTTTTAGTAATGCGTGGACTGTCCTTCACGTTGTACCGCTTCAATCATTCTTCTTGGTAAACTTCTATATAGATTTTTTATATCATTTTGATGTATGCTTTCCCAAGCTTCTCGACGACTCAAAGCCTTTTGTCTTTCCTTACATCATGGAAATAGTATTGTACCCATCTGGACCATTCAAATCTAGTTTCTTTTCATCCGTCAATATAATTCGTTTCTACTTTCACGACACATGTATGTTATGAATGAAATTTTGTGTGTGTACAACGGTGCCTTATCATTTTGTCCACCAGTGTATCTTCTAACGAAGCACATTCAATCTTACAATTGCGACGCACATTCAGTGAGTGTAAAAAGTGTTCGTACGTCCTTTAAAACAGAATAACTTTTTTATAATTGCATTCAAACGACCTGGTTTTTTATAATCAATGAGAGGCATTGGTTTACGAAATGATATGCAAAACATATTTTCCAAAAATTATAATTCACAAGGTTACATGCAAAAATAAAAAAGGCATTTTTTAAAACTGTTTTATTTCGTCCCTTAATGAAAATTTAAAATATATGTTTCGTAGATCTATGTTATTTATACACATGTTGAAAATTTCATCGAAATCGATTGACGCTGGAAAACACGAGACGCATCGGAAGATGTACGATTCTGTGGATTTTAAGCAGAAACTGATCAAAAGTCGCGTAAAACTACGATTTTCACCATTTTTGACCGCTTGTAAGTCGTGTGTATGTTAATCGATTTCAATGAAATTTTCAGCATGTGTGTAAGTAACATAGATCTGCAATACATGCGTTTTAAATTTTCATTGAGGACCCAAATAAAAATGTTTTAAAAAATGTCTTTTTTATTTTTGCATGTAACCTTGTAAATTATATTTTTCGTAAATTTTTATTGCATGTCATTTCGTAAACCAATGCTTCTAATTGATTACAAAAAAATCAGGTCGTTTGGTACGATTACAAAAAAGTTATTAGTTTTTAAAAGGTGTTCGAATACTTTGTACACCGACTGTATATTCAATGGTTTCAGAAATTAATTTATGTTTTTAAATTTCCATGTTTCGATCCCAGAGTGTTCATGCAATTTACAAGCTATCCATCAACACGAAACGAAAGCGTACACGAGATTTGTTAGCCTTGCAGCTGTTTATATGCAAAATCGTACGCTGTACGCACGGGAAAGGTGGACTTTATACCAGAGAATGATGTTAGTTCAACTGCAAAGCCTCTAGGTCAGTCTAGGCAGCTGAACCAACTATGCGCAGTATGCATATCGGAAGTTCCTTTGAAAACGTACACCTCACCGACGCGACGCGACGCGACGTCGAACGACACGTGACGACTCACGGCTGGGATGGATTCAAAGCTGGATCAGTTTGGAATCGTAAAATGCATTTTTTATATCGAAAATACACCGCGTCGATTAACTTCGGTAGAATTCTTATCATGATAACTAAAATGGTTAAATTCCTATCTTACCCTTTCCACTGTTAAAAAAAAAATCATTTTAACCTTTTGAAAAGAAATCTACCTAACCCCACACCTGTCTAACCTAACCTAATACCTATCTAACCTACCACGTGCATAGATATAATATATAGGGTGTCTCAGCCAAAGCAAGCCACCTAAATATCTCCTTTATTTTTAATGACACCAAAAATATATTTATGGCATAATTTAAATGGTATCGAGGGAGGAATATCGTGGAAGAACAATTTTTTTGACCGGTCATTTTTTCATAGTTTTTTCAAGGTCATCATTATTTTTTATCGGGAAAACTTCTTTTCTTTGTATTCGATCTTGTTAATGACTTAAGCATATTCGAATGTATTTTTTCAGCCGCCATAAGATGGAATAAAAAAAAAAGGCTTTCCGATATAAAAATAACGATGACCTTGAAAAAAACTGAAAAAATGACCAGACAAAAAGAATTGTTCTTCTATGATATTTCTCCTTCGACACCATTTAAATTATGCCATAAACATTTTTCGTGTCATTAAAGATAAAGGAGATATTTAGGTGGTCTGCTTTGGCTGAGACACCCTGTACATTAATATGTGTTAGGGTCGTTTATTTTCAAAAGGTTAAACTGGTTTTTTTTGAACAGTGGAAAGGGTAAGATTTAACCATGTTAGTTATCATGTTTTTCAATTTTTTATGTTTTCAATTTTAGAAATATCTTCATACTTTATTTTTTTTCTTGACATTGATCCTAAAAAGGGGGAGGATATCTTGACATAATCCGAATTTTCAATTAAAATCATCTTTTAGCTTGACGTTAGTCAGATCTAACGATTCTCTAATGAATCCACCCACAATTAGTCGCCGCGAGGAATTCAAGCGATTCCAATAAACCAGATTATTCGGACAGTTTATTCTACAGAAATAGTCGCATCTATTTTTGCATACCTTTCAGACCAGATGCCGCGACGACGTTGAAACACAATTTCTCCCACGACGCAACAGATCCTTCGGATTCCTCGGCGTTATGTCAGCGCCCTGTTGTTTTTCTCGGTTTCACCATTCTGACGCACTCTCCTCGCTTATCTGGATTCTGAACTCTGAAATATGAAAAACTGGGCAATGTGAGGAGATCTTAATTACTGATTTGATATTAGAAAATAAGCGGAATTTCAAGCCAGTGAAAAAAAGAGCGGATCCTTCGTGGTATTGGAAAATACGAGCAAATGGCGAGCAGGGCCACAGCCGGCGGCAGGAGCCGAAACACACTTTTACCCATAAAATCCAAAACATCTTCCCCGGCGAGGTGTGCCCGCTTTTATGTTAATCGCTGGCAAATTATCGGAAAAGAAGCTATCTCCTGTAGCAGGCTGTCATATGGCGACAGAGGTTCGCAGGATCTCACATTCTCTCGGTCACACTTTCACCCTCGAACAGCTTTCCCTTTCCAGTACACACTATTTCCAAATCCGATAAATGTGTGGCTGTTTGCGTCTACGGTTATTGCTAAACGATATCTGTTGTTCCGATCGAATTAGCGACCACGAGCCCGCAGCCGTATCGGAAATCGAAGTATCGAGAGCTGCGCCCCTGATCGATCATCCACCTCCTACCGTCGTCATTCCTTGATATCCGGTCGATAAGCTCCCTTCGGGACATTGTAATTCCCCATTACGCAGCACGTCGATGTCGATGGGTAACTGCTCGAAAAACAAGTCTGTCCTTTCACCGAGGTAGAAATGCCAGCTCCACATAGCCTTTGAGAGACTGTATTAGCCTATAACAGAGTTGTGTTCCATTACAATTGAATTATTTCACCAATTATAATCACATTGTATTCAATTATTTGGTAATTCGAAATTCAGTCGCCTCATACAATGGAATTACAATGCAATTTGTAATTCTGGTCGTTTATTCTGTGAAATATGCAATGTAATTCGATGTTGGATGATCAACTAAAGGGTGTCTCATAATGACCTGACATTTTAAATTGCGCGCCGTTTTTTTACGACAACTGGCATCAGGAAGTATTGAGGTTTAGTCGTGGAGAATTACACGATCGAGCAACGTATAGAAATTGTGAAAATTCACTACAAAAGTGGTGAGAATGTTGCAGAGATCGTGCGATTTGACGCCTTTGGTCATCTTTTCTTTGGAGTTTTCTGAAAGGAAAAGTGTATGCCAATGATCCGCAGACCACTGTAGAGCTCAAGGAAGCAATTGGACGCACCATTAATGAAATTAGTCCGCAATTATGCTGAAATGTTATTGAAAATTTCGTCAAAAGAGTGAACCTTTGCAGTGACGCATTACCCTGCGGGCAACTTGGGCAAATGCCCGGGGCCCCATACAAAAGGGGGCCTCGAACACAAACTATGAACCAAGATCCAAATTCTACGTTTTTCTCATAAAGTTATTTAGTTGGGGTTAGGGGCCCCGAAATTCTACTTTGCCCAAGGCTCCAACTAGTTATAACGCGCTACTGAATCTTTGTAAGCAGGGACATTTATCGGATATTGTGTTTCACACATAACCTCCACGTTTCTACCTTGTATTAAAATAAAAACATTCGTACTTTTAAAATAACTAATACGTTTTATTAATAAATTAAAATGTCAGGACATTTTGAGACACCCTTTATTTACTTTATGATAAATAGTTACTAAGATGTTTGCGACAGAGAACCTCGACCGGTCACTAGTCACTACCCTTATTCACACAAAAATCAGCACTATGACACATCATTGTAGTCATCTACCTCTCCCTATAAGGGACTGCTATTTAACACCACTAAATATTGCTGTATCAGTAATGTGAAATAATTGTTACGTTATTAAATGATTTCGTATCGAATAAATTACTGAACATTTGAGTATTGCATGAGCAAATTGAATAAAATGAAATATTCTAGGTTAGAATAAATGTTTAGTTTTCGTGTTAATAACCTACAACGTTTATTAACCCCTCATCCGGAATACGACATCGATTTTACAATTGAAATACAATAACAAGGCACAGTGTAATTATGTACAATGAATTATACATAAAAGGAATAAAAGGTAAGAAGACCTAAAGAAAGAACATTCTCCGTGTGGCACTAATCGCTTACGCGTTCATATTCGCTGATGACAATTGTCTGCAAGCGTTTAAAATTTAAATTAGTTTGTATGAACACGAAGAACAACAAGAAAGATAAAAGTAATCTTGAGAACATCGTAGAGTAGTATGTATAGTAATGTGTATAGTATACTTCTTCGCGTTCCTGTGATCCTACGATCTCGGTGGCGCCACGCGATCAAATGAGAAAGCAAACGAAATGGGTAGAGATAGTGACTGACTTCTGAATCGTACAATCATGAACAAATAATCTGCGCTATACAAAATCTTATCAGACTTGTAAGTCACAAGTCGTAACACAAAGATAATCATTTACATACGTTTATTTTGTTATTTTCATTCAGCTCCTCTTTATGTAATGCATTTGTCACGTAAAGTCTGTTGTTTCCAGGTTTGCAAAGTTGTTGAAGAGCTTGGTTGCTTGTAACGTGCAAATATTTCGTTGGTACCATCGGGGGGCGTAGCTCAGATGGTAGAGCGCTCGCTTAGCATGCGAGAGGTACCGGGATCGATACCCGGCGCCTCCAAATAATATTTTTTCTTTTTTCAATTAATAGTAAACACTTTATCTACTGAAACTTCATTGCATGTTAATAAAATTCTTAATTACAACTTATATTTTTACATAAAATACAGTTAGCCCGATGGATAATCGAGACCCACGTGACATAAGTAAAATGTACATTATATTCCAAAATAAATTTTTTATTTTTGAAAATTTATTTCCCTCTATAATACTGGGTTAGAAAGAAAGTTCGTAGCATTTTCAAACTAAGAATCGAAGGATAAGATTAAGGTATTTATTCATGTGTTTATTCAATAGCACGAGACCTCAAAATGGCCAAAAGTAATAAAACAGAATAGAAAATATATTATTGAATAAATCTATGAATAAATATCTGAATTTTTGCTTTCAATTTTAATTTACAAATGCTGCGAACTTTCGTTCCAACCCAATATAATCATATTTAAATGCATATTTGTTTATAACTGGGATCCGGTTAATCGAGGTCCTACTGTAAACCCAAACAAAATTATTCAGTTACCGAATAGTTGGTTGACGATTGCTGTTAAAGGACCTACATATTATTAAAAATCCTCAGCCATGGAGCAACGCAATCGCTATACATCAAGAAAAACAATTTTTTAAAGAAAGGACGGAAGCATAAAAATAATTTTTTACAAAGAAAATTATTCCGTTACGATACCGAATAGTTGGTTCACAAAGGATCTATTCGAAAATCCTCAGCCTGAAGCAACGCAATCGCTATACAGTATGTATGTATATCAAGAAAAAAAAAAGTTTTTAATTTTTAATTATACTACTCAAAAATCAGCCGCGAAGGAAGAAGCGAAGCGCTTACAATTAATTAGCAGCTGTAATCGCGGTAATAAATTCTGGTGAACTTTACGGTGGGAATTATGAGTGACATAATTGACGCGCAATGAATAAGAAAGAAGTGACCTGGAACGTAGTTCGCTGTGTTTATCATGCCGTGGCTATCTACACTGACATTCGACAGCGAATATTCACGTATAGCATTTAGGCGTTCTTCGTAGTGCTATCCTAAGCTCGTTTAGCTCCTCCAACTACCTCCACGTCGAGTCTGTTCCCCGGTTGATTCTAAACCATGATTTACTAACAACTGCCGGTGAAACTAGCGCCGAGTTCACTGGGCAAGCTGATTTCTAATCCCCTTTCTAACGGCCATGTTTGCAGCCAGCTAAACGCACCTATTATTAGATTATGCTATTTACTAACACCAGCACGTCGAAGCCGAATAGCGAGTGTTCAAACAATTTCTACACCAGAGTCTCCAATTTATTAATTATTATATTACGGATATATTAGGACTATTGTTGTTTCATGTATGTTTTTCATTTATTTTAGAAGGATGCGTGTTCAATTCCTTCGGCAAGAGAAAAAGTTCAATCTTTCTCAGCTGGTAATTTGTTAGTAAGATGATTTTTAATTGTGAATAATTATTTTCATTAAAGTTGAAGGAAATTTTTTGGTTGGAATTATAGTGAAGCCAATAGTCTTGCCTCCGCTGAAGCGTGCATCCCTTCTAGATTCTGTGATCCTGGTTCTTCCCTCGATCTATGTTCTCAGCGCCATTGTTCGGACGCGGTCAAGCGTCCCTTTAGCATAACCGAGGACACCGAGCCCTTTGAAATTCAAGCTCGCAAAGAGTACTACCATGACAGGCGTAGTGTCCTCGAGGAAGAGTGTATACAGGGTGTGCCGTTTTAATTTCGCCACGGTTCTACGAATCTAGTTGTCGTCCTTGCTGAATTTTCGTAGCAAAACAGTTTTTCGAGTGCTGCAAGTGATGCTGCAAAATGTCCACATATCACACAAAGGTTTAAAACTTTGAACAACAATGAAAGACCTTTGGATGTCTTTCGAACACTACCATCTTCAGCTCGATGAATTCTTCGTGGAACGGACCGCAAACCTAGCCAAATGCAAACATAAAATTAAATTTTAAAAAAGAGAAGATCACCTTGAAATCTTCAACATTTTTTCCAGACACACTAATGAGCATTTGTTACGGGGAAAACGTAACAACACAGGAACTGAGCACCTAATAGGTGTTTAAAATATAAAAATATGTACACCGATGTAGACCAGGCATGTCAAACGCGCGGCCTGAACAAAAACTTTGAAACTGTTGATGACAATTTATAGGTTTTACACTACAGATTTACCCTTCTGCAACTCAATTTCACCTTTCTGTAAATTAATTTCAGCCTTTTGCAAATCAATTTCACCCATTAAGAATATTTAAAAATAATTATTTATTTGTTTCGATTAAATTATATATTTATTTAGACACACGTGAACGGTGTCATTACTGCGAGGGAAGACTCAATACACTTCAATAAGTATGTATTTTGATTTCTATTTATTCATCAGAAAATGGCTACACTGAATAGTATACATATCTACACTATCCTATACACAGTTTTCGCATATTGCAAAGTTAATGAATTGGTAATTACTTTTAAATAAGTATTTCATGTACATCTTTGTAATAAATAAAATTTTGAATTTCTTAATAATTAATTTTCATTTGATATGATTTTTTTACAAAAACTTACTTCAGAAAACTTTATTTGTAAAATGTTGAATTTGATTTGCAAAAGGGTGAAATTAATTTGCAGAAGGTCGAAATTGATTTACTGAAAGGGGAAATCGACTTGCAGAAGAGTCAATTTAGAGCGCAAAACCTGTACAACTGGAATTAATTGAAATGCAGTGTGATTCCATATTGAAACAGAACCGCTGTCAACCGCTTTGCCGATATATTATGTCAAATTATTTTATTGCTTATTTATTACAAAAATTGTATATTTATAAAAATACATTTATTAATTAGACGTATTTTCAACCGCTATCTTCAACGTTAAAAAATAATAAAAACGTCAAGATGAACAGATGAACAGACCAGTGTGTGTACAATCAATTTCAAAAATAATTACAGTTCAACAAATTCAACCGGAAAATTTCGTTAATGAAAAACAATCCCAAGTTTCGTCGAAACAAAAATGAAATAGTTTTATTCAAATAAAGTAAACTTGAAGAAAAAACAACTTTTGTACGTATGTTATTTTGGATGTGTAACAGCAACGTTAATAAAAAAACTGTCTCCTTTTTATTTCAAGTCTGCTTTTTTTCTATTGCGGCCCTCGCATTAATTTATAATACATAATGAGGCCCTGGTGGTGAAAGGGTTTGACATGCCTGATGTAGACTGTTAGACGGTCATTAGAACTCTGCTGCTTAATTTTTGTTGGACAGGCTTACGTAACATTTCTTATTATCCAAGCGGAAAGGTTTCAGATGCGCTGGGTTTTGGGGAAGAGCAAATACAGTTAAGGGCGAGGTCTCATGGTTCAAAGGTGTCTTGAGTCATTCTGCCCGTTACAGATTTGACATAAATTTCTTAGCATCCGGCGCTAACGTTCCAACGAAGCATGTTCGTGCGTCATCCCCAATTTCGCCACGCCCTTTGACCCCACCGCGACCCAACCGGGTCAAAGAAGGTCGCGATGAACGTCACACACCGACACACCCACACAGGCCCGTCGTCGAACACCTTTCGCTTCGTGTTCTCCTGTTGCTCCGCATGTTTTTTCTTTGTTCAACGTTTCAGAATTCACCACCCATTATGACGAGCGTTACCGTGCACAGCGCACGTGTCTCGAGCTCCGTTGAACTCTTGCTTGCACACCCCCTGCAACTGTGCGTTACGTGTACGGACGGTGGCGGCGAGTTGCGTCCTACGATCCTAATAATGCGTGTGTAGCTCCGGTGACGTAATGTGCGTGCTCGCGCATCGCGCATTCGACCTTGCATCACACAGAAAGGCCGATTCGATTTTATGCATTCATGGCAGGAACGAGTGGGTACAATTTGGAACGGTAACAACATTTAAAGAAACTTACAGTTCCGTTGTATTATTCAACCAGGAACAATCTACCAGGTGTACCGGTCAATAATTCTTCGTTTTAAAACAATATAAAATCTGGGTCTTTCCTATGGCATGCAGACGATCAGAAATGGTTTGTTGACCAACATTCAACTTCTCTGCCATTTGTTGTTGAGTGTGCGTACCGTCTTCGTCCAACAGTGCTTGCAATTCGGCGTCTTCAAATTTCTTCGGCTGGCCCGGGCGTTCTTTGTCTTTCAAGCCGGAATCACCACTTTTGAATCGTCGGAACCAACGCACACAAACGTCTTGCGTTACCGTAGGTTTCCACAAGGATAACGACGGCTTTCACTCGCGTTTTTCTTTTGATTGAACAAGAAAAACAGTACTTGCCGCAAATGCTTTTTATTTGGTTCGAAACTAGACATATTTACCACAGAAGAAATATGACGCTAACTCGAAATCGTTTGTACATCAATGGCGTTTTGAAAGGTATTGTCATAGCCAGTGGCGGATCAGGACAAGTGGGGGCCCTAAGCAGTCAAAATTTCGCCCCCCCCCCAAAGAAAGTTTCAAGAATTCTCATTAAGTTGTACCCAAAAACGAAAAGTTATCAAAACTTCCATAGAGTGCAACTTAGAGACCATACATTATAAATTTAACAGTTTCTTTTTAGAGTGTCCCATTATTTTACCAGGGGAGCCTACGTTTTGTATAATAATGAGATACAACACAATAAATGACCTTTTTTTCTTTTTAGATACGTACCTGTTAACGGTAGCCAATATAAGAGTTTAGACCGTGAACATACCCTTGCTTCCAGTGCCATCCGGCGCAGAAATTAAAATTTATTAACCGGTACACCTGCTATGAGCTTTCCACTTTCTATGCATTGCGATTGATGCAGACAATTTTGATTTCGCATACAAATCCTAACCTAAACTTCTACAAGCAAGCGACGACTCTTATTGTCAGCCAAGGTGTCGTTGCTCGAAACGAGTGGATACAATTTGAAACGGTAGAAACGTTTAAAGAAATTAACAGTACCGTTGTATTCTTCAACTAGGAACAATCTATGCACTTTCTATGCCTTGCGATCGACGAAGACAATTTTTAATTTGCATACAAATCCTAACCTAAATTTCTACAAGCAACCGACGACTCTTATTGTTGGCTAAGGTGTCTGCTCGAAATGAGTGGATACAATTTGGAACGGTAGAAACATTTAAAGAAATTAATAGTACCGTTGTATTATTCAACTAGGAACAATCTATGCACTTTCTATGCCTTGCGATCGACGAAGACAATTTTGATTTTGCATACAAATCCTAACCTAAACTTCTACAAGCAAGCGACGACTCTTATTGTCAGCCAAGGTGTCGTTGCTCGAAACGAGTGGATACAATTTGAAACGGTAGAAACGTTTAAAGAAATTAACAGTACCGTTGTATTCTTCAACTAGGAACAATCTATGCACTTTCTATGCCTTGCGATCGACGAAGACAATTTTTATTTTGCATACAAATCCTAACCTAAACTTCTACAAGCAAGCGACAACTCTTATTGTTGGCTAAGGTGTCGTTGCTCGAAATGAGTGGATACAATTTGAAACGGTAGAAACATTTAAAGAAATTAACAGTACCGTTGTATTCTTCAACTAGGAACAATCTATGCACTTTCTATGCCTTG
Organism: Lasioglossum pauxillum; assembly: GCA_933228785.1. NCBI lineage: Eukaryota > Metazoa > Arthropoda > Insecta > Hymenoptera > Halictidae > Lasioglossum > Lasioglossum pauxillum. Next base: position 35,631,983 of record OW121704.1, read on the forward strand.
CGATCGACGAAGACAATTTTTATTTTGCATACAAATCCTAACCTAAACTTCTACAAGCAAGCGGCGACTGTAATTGTTAGGCAATGCTTTCGCGTCCTTGCTTTATACTGATTCCATACTAGGGCTAAATTATGCAATTCGAAAACCGGTTTTTTTATTAAAAAAAACTCCGGTTATAAAATTATACATAACACTTATATATTAACCCGCTATAATAATTTTAATGTAAGCAAAAGATACACAGCAAGTTGTATATACCGGGGAAAGATTTGGCAACATTGTTATCTACTAAATTTCTTCCATTAGCTACGAAAACTGACATTATTAAGTTATCCGGACAGATATTATGACGATTATATGTACATATAAAGATTATTCTGCAGAAGATGACGGCGATGTTAAAAAAAAGTGACAAAGAAGGAAATCAAGACATATCTATGATGAAAAATGCTATGGAAATAGCAATAAATAAATATCTGCCTGAAGAAGAACCTGTGAAAGTGACTTCCTCTAGTCCCCAAACATTAAAAGAGTTTTTGGTCTTAGAGGCTATATGTAGAAGAACAAAAAATTTAGATTTATTATTTAATGCTTTAATGACAATTAAGCCCAGGTCAATATCAAGTGTGCGAGTTTTTTCTACTTCTGGTAATTTTGTGTCCAAAATAAGGACGCGACTAAGCAATAAAACCATTGACGTTCTTTGCTTTCTGTAGTCATATTTTATTAAACAAAGAAACAAGTAAAATAATAATTGACATGAATATAAAACATGTTAATTTCTATGATTTTTTAAGGGTATTATTTTGTTAATTTTTTATTTTAATAATTTCATGTATATACGTATATGTACCCTATGTTCTCCTTTTTTGTAATTTTGAATTATTGTAAATAAAAAAAAAATTAAAAACTTCCATTTTAAGTTGTAAATATGTCTTGCATTTTATCTATAAAAATTCGGAACCGGTTTAAACCGGCTTCATGGAAAAGTTAAAATTCGAAAACCGGGTTTTTAAAATGTCGGTTTTTGTATAAACCGTATTCCGTATCATGCTAACAGCGATCATGTTAAAAAATAGGTCTTCGGCCAATAGCGACTGTGAGAGTGATTGAGGGTAACCTGGATAGAGTAAGACTGTATCCTCTTCTTAATTATCATCCGAGGGATGAACAGTACGCTTCTAGAAATTATTCAAGTAAATACCTAATCGTTTTTCAGTCACGTTCGAATGAACTTCGTTGCGTCGCCAGCGCAAAGATGCGGGTCCCTGGACGGGATGTTGCACCGCGTTGCAAACTCCATAGGATACTCGTTGTTTATGCGTCCCTTGCACAGTTGGACCGCAGTCAGGCTTTGGCATCGGCCCCAAAAAGGAGCAAACGAGGAAGGAGCCAAAGGAGCGGAGCAGAGATCATGCTTCCCCGATAACTCACGCTCGCACAGCAGTGCGTGAGCCTAACCAGTCCGTAAACCGTTGCAAAGTTATGGTGTTGCCGCGTGCGACTGTACAGTGCCGACTAAAAAGCCTCCTGCATGAATTCAGCGAGAACGACGCGGAAAATTCGCAGTTTTCACATCGACAGAACAGCATGGGATCAATGGATTTGGATCCTGCGCGGGATTCAAAAATGAAGATCGTGTCTTTAGAGGCGTTAAATACCAAACAGCATTCCAAACGTGATATTGTACACGATTACTAAGCTGCAGATTTTATGCATTCAGCAGAAAAATTAATTGAAAGGGTCGTTAGGGGAATCTAACAATATTTTATTATTTTAGATTTACTGCGAATATTTTAATATAACTTGGTGGTCGCAATCTTTGAACACTCTCTTATCTTATTATTAATTTAGACTTACTGCAAACATTTCAGCAGAAGTTTGAGATAATGTACAGATCGATGTTACTCAAATTTATTGTTTTGAATTTGCAAGAGAAACTTTTCATCGACGCTGTACATAATATCGTGTGCGTACGTGCGTCTTCTGAATATGTGTATTTATGTATATGGAACACATGGAAGGTGGTCGGACCCTTTGAACACTCCCTATGGGGGCTGATTCCTTGGTAAGGCCACGCATTGCTTCTCAAGCCCTTCGTTCCTCCATGTCCTTGTAATGTAATTTCCCATGAACTTTATTATCATTATGTTACACAATCTGCTATTAACACGGCGAGTCGTATCAACCCCGAAAATTCCCACGAGATCAAAATGATCCAATTAATGGAGCCGAAACCGGTAGGTTAAAATTGGGGGTACATTAACCCTTCTGCATTTTGAACACATGATTAGACAGCGGATCTTTATGCGAAATAAAAATGTTCTAGGGTAAACGGTACAAAGATTGGCACCGTAAGCCGAAATCGTAGTAAAAATCTTTTTACCTTTTTTTTGAAATGTTTAAACGAGCTTGACTTTCTATTATTGTAAGCTAATGGAGATTTTTCAGCAAAATCAAACAGTTTTACGAGTCATAAATCTTTTATTATAAAATATATTCGGTGAATAACAATCGTAAGACAAATAGTACAGTCATTGGCACATTTGCTGTCAGTCGTACGTGGAACTCTGTTATGAAAACTTACAACGTTGCTTTGAAATATAAATAAGGAGCAGCAGAAATTCTTAATGTTTGCCGTTTAAATCAAAAGTGCCAATGACTACTGCAGTGCCAGCAATTTGCCCTACCTGATGAATTGCAAGTTTGATACGTTCAACAGATTGAAAATAATGTAACAGTATTTTCAAATTCTTCTAATGTTTCTGCTGTTTTAAAATCACACCTGCTCACTTTTGTCACAAACGCATCAAATCCGCTGTCTACACATGATCTTCCTGAAGTTTTAAGTTTTAAGCGAAACATTCTTCTGATAAATATATGCTCGAAAGTTTCAAATTCCACCTACTCGTTTTCGTCATACAGTGAGCGTAAAAAATATACGTACACCCTTTAAAGCAGAATAACTTTTTTATAATTGTATCAAACCATCTGATTTTTTATAATCAATTAGAAGCATTGGTTTACGAAATGATATGCAGGAAAGATTTTCCAAACATTATAATTTACAAGGTTTCATGCAAAAATAAAAAAGGCATTTTTTAAACTTTTTTATTTGGGCCTTTAATGAAAATTTAAAATATATGTTTTGTAGATCTATGTTAGTTATACACATGCTGAAAATTTCACCGGAATCGGTTGACGCAGGAAAAAACGACACCCATCGAAAGATGTACGATTTTATAGATTTTAAGCAGAAACTGATCAAAAATCGTGTAAAACTACGATTTTCACAATTTTTAACCGCTCGTAGCTCGTGTGAATGTTAATCGATTTCGATGAAGTCTTCAGCATGTATATAACTAACATCTACACTAACAGATGTACAAAACATATATTTTAAATTTTCATTAAGGGTCCGAATAAAAAAGTTTTAGAAAATGCCATTTTTATTTTCGCATGTAACCTTGTAAATTATAATTTTTGGAAAATCTTTCTTGCATATCATTTCGTGAAGCAATGCTTCTAATTGATTATAAACGAATACTTTTTGCACTCACTGTAGATAAGACCCGGAGTGTAGTAATAAATTATAATTCATAAAATTTGCATACCATAATGTTCTTTCCAGAAGGGAATGATTTCGAGAAGGCCAGACACACACGGTCGACAGTGGAATAAGCTATTCGATTTTACGCCGGTATCGAGCGCAATGCTACTCCCACACCTCGACCTCTTCAGCCTGATGTGTTCCTGATAAAAAATCTCGTTCTCTATTGTTCCACCCTAATTAATATCCACAACAAGTAGTATCCGTCCTTCGTCGCGACGCGCGTACTTCCTTCGCGCGATGTCTGCCTGCTACCTCGCACTGTCACTTATCCAATATCTGTAAACAAAAAATGGTCATTGACAACACCCGAGGAAAGATGAATGGCTGCCTTGCCAGCGCTGCTCCGCGCGTGCAAACCAACTACGAGAGACACTGCAATATTCCTCGCACGTTCAATTACTACAATAATTGGACATTTTTTCCAATAAATGCATAAAATCGTGCTGTTGCAAAATTATTTTAATTATCCGTATTCTTTCAGGATTTAAATCCAGGATTTCAATTAAATTTTCTCACTGCGATATTGAGCAATTACCAATTAAATTAAGTTTATTGCGGGCATTCCTGTGCAGAAATGTGCACGAACAAATTATTATAATTTAAACAAACACAATTATGATAATTGGGAAAATACACTGAGGCGCGAACGTCTTCCGAATTCGTCGAAGCCATTTTTACGAGCGGTCCACTCGACTCGATGGAGAGTGCACTCGGATTAATTAATTATCGAGCATCGAACACCTCGCGTCCGCGTTCGATAAACGAGCTTTTTTTTAAATACAAAATGTCGCGTCGCGTATCAGGTTAGCACGCGGCGAGTAGGTGAACTTTACAAATGTAACGCCGCCGCGTTTATCGGTAATACATCGTTGTACCTTCTGTTTTCCTGTGTAATTGCAAACTTTACTTGGTTTACAACGATTTTGTTACATACCCGTTGCAAAATTTACAGAATTAACAGTACAGGCGCGAGATAGTATTGCGATCTACCGTAGGCCCGTTCTTGCGTCACCATATTTCGCATAACGCCGACCATGCACTCTCGAAGCGGACGTATCGTTATCACCGTGCTCGCTTAATGTTTACAATATAAAATTATTACAAATATTCATTTTGCAATGGGCGAATTTATTCCCGAGGAACATAAACGCGAAGCGGTACGTGTAAGTGCGGAACGGAGATAACTGGCCGCAGAAATGATAAGAGAAGGACGTGACGCTCCTTCCCCGAAATCTGTTGTTGTTAACTAATAACGTTATGAAACGTGCTTGGAAAGTTGCTGTTTATTTAGCATTATTTTTGTGGACGTGGAAAATAACGCTAAATAATGTGTACGTTCTAAATAGACTAGTTTCGATTAATTGCAGGATACTCTATAGACATTTATTTTAGGTGCTGTTTATTTAGCATTATTTTTGTGGACGTGGAAAATAATGTCGAATAATGTTTACTAGATTTTCAAAATAAAAATTGATTCGATTAATTGCAGAATACTCCATAGACATTTATTTTAGGGGCTGTTTATTTAGAATTATTTTTATGGATATGATTTTATAGACGATTCTAATAGACTAGATTTTCAAAATAAAAATTCATTCTATTCGTTGCTGAATACTCCATAAACACTTATCTTAGGTGCTGTTTATACAGCATTATTTTTGTGGACGTGGAAAATAACGTTAAATAATGTGTACGTTCTAAATAGACTAGTTTCGATTAATTGCAGGTTACTCCATAGACATTTATTTCAGGGGCTGTTTATTTAGAATTATTTTTATGGACGTGATTTTATAGACGATTTTAATAGATTAGATTTTCAAAATAAAAATTTATTCTATTAATTGCAGGGTACTCCATAGATATTTATCTTAGGTGCTGTTTATATAGCATTATGTTTGTGGACGTGGAAAATAACGTTAAATAATGTGTACGTTCTAAATAGACTAGTTTCGAGTAATTGCAGGATACTCCATAGACATTTATTTCAGGGGCTGTTTATTTAGAATTATTTTTATGGACGTGATTTTATAGACGATTCTAATAGATTAGATTCTCAAAATAAAAATTTATTCTATTAATTGCAGGGTACTCCATAGACATTTATTTCAGGTGCTGTTTATTTAGCATTATTTTTGTGGACGTGGAAAATAATGTCGAATAATGTTTACTAGATTTTCACAATAAAAATTGATTCGATTAATTGCAGAATACTCCATAGACATTTATTTTAGATGTTGTTTATTTAGAATTATTTTTGTGGAAGTGGGAAAAATAATATCGAATAATGTGTACTAGATTTTCGAAATAAAAATTGATTCTATTACTTGCAGGATACTCCATAGTCATTTATTTTAGGTGCTGTTTATTTAGCATTATTTTTGTAGACGTGAAAAATAATACCAAACAATGTTTACTAGATTTTCAAAATGAAAATTAATTCGATTAATTGGCGGGATACTCCATAGACATTTATTTTAGATGCTGTCTATTAGAATTATTTTTATAGACGTGGAATATAATGTCGAATAATTTTCAAAATAATAATTTATTCTATTAATTGCATGACACTGCATAGACATTTATTCTTTTTTTTTTGGATAATTTTAAAAAGCTGAGAAGTATTTTACGAATTATTATATGATGTTTAAGTTCTTGAAATATTTTGATGTATATTTTATTTCGTTATCGATGCACAGAATCTGCAATCTATTAAATACACTATTGGAGTGAATGTTAAAATTGTGTATAAATGCACAGTAATATTTTTTAATTGTAAATTGATGTTCTGGATGTATTTAGATGACGTACTGGATTATTTAGATAACGTTCTGGATTAATAGATGATATAATGGAAGGCTGGGGGTGCGTGCAATGTTTCCATCGCAACAATTGTTCACCCACTCGCTCCGTTCCATTGTCGATTGGTGCCAGTGGACCTGTTCCGTTCCTCGCCGTTCCTGCGTCCCTAGTAGTCGCATGTCTCGTCTGTTCTAACCCATTTCTTTCCCCGGAAGTCTCTCTGTTCTCATCCAGCGACCGCTTCTTCCTCTCATGGTTTTCGTGGAAGGTGGCCGGTGAAGCATCGGCGACTTTCGCCGCGTCATTATTGAAAGCTAATTCGATATCGAGGAGGATCAGAGAACAAACTCCCACAATGTTGATACTCCTCTAATATCGCGGTAACGAGCACAAGCCACCTCCTTCACGTCGTTTAATCTCTTCGACAAACTTCGTCCGCTTTCCAAAGCAGCTCCCGATTATGCTACGTAAAAAAAAAGATAAAAACACAATTAAAACATTGAAATCCAACAATTCTTCCTTTACCTTGTTAAATATGCTACCGATGGTATGCCGAGACTCTCCCGATTCGAACGAGTCCAAACACGCCGTGAATCGGTCCAGTAATAAACATTCATTTTTTTTAAATTTCTTATTCACGAGGTCCACGAAACTGTTGGAAACCACGTCGTGTTTGGGCTCGTTTTAATCGGAAGAATCTCAGCAATTGATCAGTGCCACGTTAAGAAAGGTGGGAGTAAATTTGAAATTCAATTGCGCTTCTTCAAGATCCGTCTCCTTGCAAACAGCGTGACGGGTTCGCTTATTAGCCGATCATTGTCATATTTCGCGACAGATCGTGCTCGGCCGTCGTCCAGGTAAGATCAGCGGCGCGAGGGCAAATCTTACGAGAACTTGAAGTATCGAGAGTTCATCAGCGCGTGAGGGGTGCGTATCGACGGGTTCGATAGCCAATAAATACGGGGGGTTGCTCGACGATCGGGAGCAGGAATTCCCGATTGGTTTGCGGAGCGGGGCGACATACGATAACTAGAGGTTTACAACGGACGCGACGGTGGCGGTTCGTCGGGAATCGATAAATCGAACTCGGCCGCTCGCACGTTCAGTGGAAACTCGACCGGAAATGGAGCAGGCTGTTAGAATTCCCAAGAAGTCGAACCAATACTTCCGATAATGTCTTATCGGTTTCCAATGGAACGTTCAAGGTGGACGCGTGTGCTTTCTGTTCAACCCTTGCGAGGGTGGTAAACGGACTAACCCTGTGCGCGGGCTGGTCCAGGTCCAGGGCTGCACACTTTGTATTTATTGGAAAACAAGGGCGGTTCGGTAGCAGGGTAACACGAGAATGTAGGGGCTGGTTTTCAACCCCCGCGGAGAATAGCTGGTTCCGTTATTCATTAAACGACGTCACAGTCATCGACCGGCACAGCTGTTCATAGATCGTGTTACCTGCCGAGGGTTTCGCGCAGCTGGCTTCCCCCACGCTAGCACGCTTTGCAGCTGGCCTATCGATCGTATATTTTGCAATTGTGTCGCTTATTGTTACAGCAGTGCTCACTAAATCTATTCTAAACTTCTAATGTTCTGTATATTAACAAAACCTGGCGTAACCACTTCAACTATATTACATATCGTTTCGATCAATTAGTAATAATGCTCCGATGACCTTTTAATGATTCTGTGATCCTGTTCGAGAGATAACGTCATTGGCGAACCTCCTTCACATATTGGGTTCTGATAATTTCTGGCTTGCTGGTCCTCGTTCCAAATCAAACCCCTATTATTTCAAAATATCTTGATATCCACAGTCTGTCTTCAATGCATCGATATTTCTACGTAAATCGTAAATCGTGGAGTTATATTCGCAATTTAACCCTCATCCGTCCCTCATTTCACAAACCGAATCTGTCGCCCGGTGTCAGATTGGCACAGTGGTAAAAGGTCGACGAGATAACAAGGTAAATAGCGATTTTTCCGATGTTTTCTAATTCCAATTGGTGCGTATAAGTCAAATTTACGAATGACAGAATGGTATAATTTATTTCGGGAAAACTATCAAATTGAGACGAGGGACGGGCAAAGGTTGTACCGTATTTATTCCGAGCGTGTTAATCGAGCGCAGAGGCCATGTTTACGGCGGCAGCCAGCGTTTCCAGCGGTGGATGATCGAACTACGCATCCCCTAACCGCAGAGCGGTTCAATCCAATCGGGTTGCAGGATGGGACGACGTACCCCTTCCTATCCGTGGCTGTAGGTCGACCTCCATCGTTTGATGGTAGCCTGGCAAGGTGGCGGGCACCGGCGACGCTTCGTCCCGCGAAAGGAACCGATAAAAACCTCCGACAGCATCTTTTTCGCGTGTAGACTTTCGACGGTCGAACGCCTGGAGACAGGGCCCAGGGACCTTGGCCTAGCGAAATCGGCCACTTAAGCAACCGGCCATCTCACTACGGCCAGGATCATATGGGAAGCGAGAGGGTTTTGCGCGGGCTTTTGTCGCGGGTTCAGGCGCGATTTATGATGTCTTTTTACTTTCAATCCCTCCCCCCACCCCCCTCCGATACCGCAGCTATCCCTCATACAAGCGCCGAACCCTTTCATTATTTTTCTTGGACCTTTTTTTCGTGTTCCCGCGGCTCCTCTCGAACGTGTACACGCACACCGATCCCCGGTTATCGATCTCTGCCGATGATGGCTGACAGCGCCAGCGCGCCACCCCCGTCGCGCGCATATCTCCACGTGCAAACCCACCCCTCGCGGTCGGGGTTGCGACAACTTGTCACGCATCGCCACTGTCGAAGCGCCAACTCGATTTCCCGCTGCAACATTCGGCTCGAACATTTACCTGATTCGTATATCTGTGATTGCTTACAGGACTTTTCTAGACTTGGCGATACAATATGATTCAGTTATCTATACACTCTTAACTAGACTGCAGGCTTTCATGCATTTGTGGTAAAGATGGATATAAAACAGTCGAAAGTGTCGTATTACCACCAACTTGTTCGAGCACCTTGCAATCCATACACACAATTTTCATTTTGCTCAAAGATCCGCAGTCTACTCATAATAGATGAGGAACTTTACCTACGTCGGGTAAGGTAATATGGCCCCCAGTCAGAGTTGTGTTGAATTGCAATTGAATGACTTCACGGATTATAATTACTAGACTGCGGATCTTTATGCAGAATAAAGACTTTCTACCCGAATAGTAACAATCTGGGCTGAAATAAAACTGTAATTTCTGTCTTAAAATGTTTAATAGATTGAAAATAATATACCATTAGCATTAAATTCGTCTACTTTTTGTTGTTGTTTTATATTACACCTACTCAGTTTTCTCATAAATGCATAAAATCCGCAGTCTAATAATTACAAAGTAATTCGATTACAATTCATATTATATTTCTTCGTAAAGTCTTGTTGTTCGATCTAATATTCAAAATACGCCATAATTGAACGTGAAAAAAAATAATAATGTAGAGGGGGTAGTATTTACGGTTGAGGAGCAGTTTAACCCTCCGACGCACAGTGTGTCGTCCAATGTAAAAAAGTCCGAAAATCAAAGTGTAAGATCGGCAAATTTATGTATCCTAAAATGTTCGTAACAAAACGTAGTTTCTAATACTGCCTTAAATTTTAACTGAATAAATCAATTTGTTGTTAAAATTGAGGCTGAAACTTCACTGTCAAATTCCGTGCATTTTTTAAAACATGCAAGCTATTTGGTTTTTTAATTTTATTTTTACAGGGTGTATTTAGCATTATTAGACATTCAATCTCCCAAAAATTTTTTTTTAAATATTTACAATTTGTCCTAATTTTTTATGTTTAACATTTATCAACTTTGATTAGAGTTTTCAAAAAAGTACCCCGAAGTAACCCCGTGAATTTTTATACAGTAATTGGTGGCATATTAAACTTTAATTTCGCATTGGTTTAAATTTGCTCACATTTGCTCTAGCGGAGAAAATAATAAAAAACCATATTAAGACGCTCGCGCTCGGCGGCTTTCTGCGTAGTCTTTCGAAGAAATTTGTTGCAATTATTTTTAGACGCATGCCATTTGATAAGTACTTACATATGTGATCAATTTTATTCTTATAAACTATATATTTAGTTTCAAAATTGTTTAAATATTTACAATCTTTCAATTCAGTATTAAAGAAAGCACGAAAAGGTTCGTTTGAGATTTTGTATTATATTAATTTAAAGCACTTTAGACTTGATATGACGGTCGATCTTAAGTGCATAAGTATACACAAATGTTAAAAATAGTAGAAAATGTTGACGTTGAGACGCGTGCGTTCGCGTAGTGTATTGAGTCCGCGCGAAGCGATAAGACACTATGTTTACTCATTATGTTATTCTAAGTATACAGTCCCTTATTTTCAATTGTTTATACGATATCCGTCGTGGTCAGAAGTATCAGACGTGAAACTGAAGCCGAACATAGTCAATTGCAAACGCGTCCAAGTTATTAACTAGAGGGCTATTGTTGCTCGCTCGCTTTGCTCGCTCGCGAGTAGGGTTGTTTTTGCTCGCTCGCTTCGCGAGCTCGCGGGTAGGACTGCTCTTGCGAGAGGGATAATGATACGCATGGCTAGTATAGGGCCTACTACTATTAATGTTTTTCATTTGGTGTGTGACTCTCCAAGAGTCACACAAAGAACTTCCCGATTCGTTACTCCTTCGCCAACATCGCTAACATCGTTTTTTTTGTACTTTCATCGATATTCTCCCAAAATGTATTCTTGGGAATAGAGATGATAAATTCACTCTTGCATTGGAATAACTTTCGATTATTCCAAGCGGTAATATTAGCATCAGTTAAAAAAAAAAATTTTTTTTAAATCTAAAAAAAAAAATTAAGAAAAAATTTTTTTATGTAATTGCGTTTGATTCTTTGGTGGAAAATTTTCGTCCTCCCTTATAAATTGCATTGTAGAATCAACTCTTTTCGAAAAAAAAGTAAAAATCTAAAAAACTACTTGACCAATATGGACCAAAATCTAATCAGCTCTAAGTTACGACGGGGCACATCGATTGCATCATTCATCATTCTGATCGCGTTGTTACTTTTTCAGAAAACGTTAACGAAAAATTTGATTACATAGAAACGGCCATGCGCATACACGCACACACACACACACACACACACATACGAACATTTTGATAAAAATAGTCTAAAATGACTCCAATGACCATGAAACGTGAAGATCTGCTAAAAAATCGATTTTCGATTTTCGGGGTAATTACAATAACTTCCTTATAAAATCGGGAAGTTAATAATCTGTAAATTCATTTCCTACAGTATTTATATTTATTCTACATATTATATCTATAATATTGAAATTATAAATATTCTGTAATAGTATTTTTGTTATTGTGTGTTGTATTATATGTATATCATTTAGTTTATGCGTATTATTTATATAATATGTTCCGTCGTGGAACAATGATGACTTCAACAAGTCCATCGAAAATAACTCAATAAAAAAAAACATAAAAAACAAAGGTATCGCAATTGAAAAAAAATTTTTTTTTTAATAATTAGAAAAAAAAATTTTTTATATACCAATCGATTCGTCTTTGCATTTTATTTCAAAAAGTATTAAGGTACCTTACTCGAAAATTGCATAGTTTAAGAGTTATGACTTTTTTCCCGAATTCCCATATACTCGACACACTGTGCGACGGCTTGCCCGAGTCCATTTTGACCGGGAACATGCAAATTGTCATTTAAGTACTCAATTTGTGGCAATTAAGGGGGAAGTAACTCTACTGAAGTAACTAGAAAGGAACTAGAATCTTGCGCGCCTCGGTTTTTTGTCATTTGAGCAGATTTTGGGCTGCTTGACGGCTCATTCTATAGAAGAAGGTCAAACGCAGCGCGCTCTGCTTTTGATTTAACGAGATTATGTTTATATCTAATAATATGAGTGCCCAAAGTAGAGAAAAAACCGAGAAAAATAACCGCAGATTTCAATGTATTTTTCTGTCTCAAAGAGATTGTTTGACTAATGTGATGAGCAGAGCGCGCCGCGATGAACCTTCCTCTATCAAATGAACCTTTGTGCAGCTCAAAATATGCTCGTATAAGGATAAAAATCCGAGGCGCGTGATTTCATTCACATAGCAGAGAATACCCCATATTACGTTCATGAAGACAGAGGTCCTCTCTGATGCAGAACCAGTCTAGAGTATGAAAAGCTCCGGTGACGATCAACACAGGCAATTGATTTGCCTGAAACACAGTCGGCGATTAATGGAAATGGGTATTTATTGTTACGTCCTGAGGTGGACGTATTATAGATTTTGAATAGTTAAAATTGAAATTTAATTTGAATAGATTGAAATGATTGAAAAGATTATAATTGAGATATAACGCAGTTTTGAACCTACCTGCATTCACCGGCTTCGGTTCGGGTAATCGAGGATTTCTTAATGTTCTAAGTGATTTCGATTGTGGAATTGGTACGAAGAAATCGATGATGGGTATATTATTTAAAAATGATTTGAAGTTTTGATTTGTTTGAATAAAAATAAACAAAACTATATTTTAAACTCCAAATTTCGGATACATAATATTTTAGAAAATCTTATTATAAATTGTTAGTAATTACCGCTAAACAGTCTTCTGGCTTGATTTTACAGTGGTGTTTCTTCCTTCTTGATGTTTGGGTTGATTGTAAATTAAACTTAAAAAACTTTCACTTGATATTTTATAAACTGACTTAATACTTTTTTGTAGTTGATTGTGTGAAGACTGGGCTCCTCATTAGGAGTCATCCCTTTTATAGACCGATCAGTCCTTTGTCTCGTCAATTTTGTCAAGTGATTATTGTCGTCATAGCTAGATCATATTACCCTGCGCATTTCCTAGGTCAGTTTCTTCTTAGCTACTTTCTTATCTGTAACTCCCCTGGCCAGATCTAATTACATCTACGTCACACGTGGGGCGACGAACAATTATTACTCATCGATTCTTGATGGACAGTCCTCAGCGGATTTTAGATCATGATTTATATTTGGAAGTGATCTGGTCATTTAATGAAATAATTTCGCTACGCAGTTCTTTCGTTCAATAAGATTCAAATGAAGTATGAATTTCCTTAATTCTATCGCACGCAATGTGGTGTAATATACGATAGTTCGATTTGATTTTTAACAACAGTACTTTATATTTTAATTCTCGTACAACATTATTAGATTAAACATAAAAAGAAATTCAAAGGTATATGTAATACATCATTGATTATATTAATTATTAACGATGGCTGAACCACCGGACGTGACATTATAATACAAAAATAACGCACAAGAATTCAAAGTATCTGTTCTTTATTCGACCGAAAAAGAACTAGTCAGAAGACGTCTGTATAGTTTGCAAGCCGAAACTGAAGTGAAGCTACAGAGAAAGTTTTAGGGAAACGAAAAACCCCTGTTGGGTCCACTCGGGAAAAACAGATGTGGGAGGACCACTGTGTATTATAGAGGTGTTCCGACTAAGCCCTCTGTGAGGCTGAAGTTTTGAAAAAGATAGCGGTTGGTTCTCTGGTTGCCACCAGATGGAATCCTAGTCATTATTACAGTTTTCATGTACGTATGAGCGTGTCCATACTAAACTAAGGTATCATTGAATCAGTGTAAGATATGTACACGTTGCCTCCATTGCACTCCATTGCTGCAAAAAAATGAGAAAATTCACAAAATGTTGCGTTTGCCTAGCATATTTTGAAACCGAGGAAAGCCGTGTAAATGTCCAAGCTGAGGGAGAATTAGTTCACCTTAAAAGTAGGGGAGGATTAATCCACCCAAAAAGAAGCATATACATGCTATTAAGAGAGACCGAAAAATATTTTATACATAGAGGCAATTTCAACGAGACGATGCGATATACTTGACATGACCATAGATAGGATAATTAATAATTATAATTTTCACTTTCCATGCGAAGAACATAAAACCATAATAATTAGTAAATGTTTATTTAGCTATATCACAATGCGCATGCGACGATATGCGAAAGACGAAAATCGTACATTGAAAAATTCACATAAAATAAAAAAAGAACTGTCAAGATTTTACAATTCATAAATATTTCTGTGTACAAATCTCTGTAAACATGTAAATAAATGCTGTATCTAAATAAAACTTAAAATATTTACACAAAACTGTTTTTATTCATATAGTTTAGTTTTTCTTTACATATATAGTATTGTTTACAATTTTGTCAAGTAATTCACCTGATTATGAGGAATATCATATTTTTCTTTATGTTTCGTTAAACACTCTTCCAAACTATTGGGTTGGCAAGAAAGTAATTTCGGTTTTCACTAACTGATGGCGTTATGTTTTGTTTGATTGGCTTCTGTTAACGTTGCGTTTATTTTCTTTCTGACATTTCATAACTGCATCTTTTAGGTTACTTTTGAAGCAAATTACACGTAATTTTGATTAAAATTGTTAGTTCTGTGTCAATTTGAACATGGAGTGCAGAAACGAACATTACAGGCATATATTGCTTTTTTATTTCCGTAGAGGTAAAAAAGCTGCCGAGGCTCACAAAGATATATGCGAAGTTTACGGTGTAGATTGCTTAACAGAACGCACGTGCCAGAATTGGTTTAAAAAATTCCGTTCTGGAAATTTCTCACTTAAAGACGACCAACGTTCTGGTCGATCATCTGGAGTTGATGATAACCAAATGAAAGCCATTATTGAATCGGATCGTCATATAACTGTCCGAGAGATTGCAGACAGGTTAAATGTCTCGCATACAACCATAGAATATCGTTTAAAAAGTCTCGGAATCGTTAAGAAGCTCGATATTTGGGTTCCACACGAGTTGAAAGAAATTCACTTAATGCAACGCATCAACATATGCGATATGCATCTCAAACGAAATGAAATCGACCCTTTTCTCAAGCGAATGATCACCGGTGATGAGAAATGGGTTGTTTACAATAACACAACTCGAAAACGATCATGGTCCAAGCGTGATGAACCAGCCCAAACCACATCGAAAGCTGAATTGCACCAAAAGAAGATCATGTTGTCAATTTGGTGGGATTATAAAGGTATTGTGTATTTTGAGCTGCTCCCAAGGAACCAAACCATCAATTCAGATGTTTATTGTCGACAACTAACAAAACTGGACATAGCAATCAAAGAAAAACGGCCAAAATTGACAAATCGCAAAGGAATCGTGTTCCACCATGATAACGCTAGGCCACACACATCTTTGGTAACACGTGAAAAGTTATTGGAGCTTGGTTGGGAAGTGATGTCACATCCATCATATAGCCCTGACATTGCACCATCAGATTATCATTTATTCCGACGTTTACAAAACTCTTTGAATGGTAAAACATTCACTAATGATGATGATCTGAAATCGCACTTGCATCAGTTTTTCACCGAAAAGGATCAGAAGTTTTATGAGCGCGGAATTATGAAGCTACCAGAAAGATGGCAAAAGATCATACAACAAAATGGAAAATATTTTATTGATTAAAGTTCATTGCTTTGATAAAAAAATTGGATTTTATTTCATCTAAAAATACCGAAATTACTTTCTTGCCAACCCAATACTTTCTGAAATTTTCGCAATCCCATTTCTTGTGTTCCGTATTTCGTTTTTCATTGCTTGGCACCTTATTTTAGCTCTCCTCAAAGCTCGTGTCGTGATATGTACTGCTTTTTTCATAACTTTGATGATGTAATATTAGAGACAATTAGAACAAGTTTCAAAAAATTGTCCCTCAATAATGCTGTTTGTACATGTATCATCACTATTAACTGAAGAAATATTCCCGTTTCGTCATCAGTGACCGAAACACCATTCAATGAATTTGCGTTCTCAAATTATTATGAGTTTGCGTCTGATTCAGTCTTGTTCAGTCTGATTGTGCGAGGCAACTGGAGGCAACATGTACATAGGTACATATCTTAGTATGGACACGCAGCTACACACAATCTCATTCGAAAACTGTAATTGGGACTAGGATTCTATCTGGCGGCGACCAGAGAACCAACCGCTATCTTTTTCACTTTCCCGACAGTAGCCAGAACACCTCTATAATACACCGTGGGGAGGACCTTTAATTTATTACCAACGAACTGTTTGTCACGTTTCAGAATATTTATTGGGTTCACTTCGGAAGAAGCTATAAAAATCGTCCGTTGTCCGAGGGTTAAACAAGTGTCCTCGTTCTGAATCATATTCTGGACATTGCTTCAGTGGACAGGCAATTTAAAAGTGTCCCGACCGCAAAGGGTATGGAAGGAGCGGCGATATCCTGGCTGGAAAACTACCCTCTAGGACTCACCCCGTCCTGTTCCTGATACCCTGGTATAAAAAGCCTCGAGCCATCCCAAATCGAAGCCCGTTTGACCGAGAAGCCGAACTACACCGAGTGTCCCGCGAAATACTGTTATGCTAGGTTGCTAGGGGCTAAAGCATTTTTCGAGCACTCGATAACTTTCTCGACTATATGGACCGCTGATCCGACATTCCTTCTTTCGTCTACCGATGAGACTTCGATCCTGACGAACCCGCGAGAGACAGCGACACAAGGAAGACACCTGTCTCTTTCGCAGGAACAGCTTCGACAAGCTCCGACGATCTCGTCAATCCAGAAAGGGATCCACCTGGAACGGAGAAGGAAAGCTGCGGAGAAAGAGCGGATGAATCGATGGAAGGGATGTCCACGAAAACAGGGAGAGAACGGAACGGGAATTATGAAAGAACTGGTCCAGCAGCCGCAGAGAAAGATCAGCTTCGCGTCATGCGAACCTGGTACGGAGAAACTGAAAATCATCTCGACGCGAACCGCGTGTACTTGAGTAATCGCTGCCTCTCGGTCGAGCTCGACGAACATCATCAGGCGGATTCCGCCTAAACTGATATTATCAAACAGACTACGGATTTTACTCAATGATAATAAAACTGGATAGGTCACGTACCAAACTGTGAGGAGACGTAACGAGAATTTGAGGACACTCAGGAGTTTGATCAATTCGGGGATCGATAAAAACATTCAAGGGATTTCAGAAAATGTACTTCTTTGTTCACAACGGTCGCGCTAACGTCGCAGTCATTAGCGACCGCAATTCGCCGCGCAACTATAATTGCAGAAGTAAGACGACAAATTAATCGACATCGATGTAAAAGCAAGGTCCACACGAATTACGCGAAATCAACAGATTCCCAGAGTTCGAGCAAGACGCCGATCGAATTGATTAAACAAACACGCAATTAGCAATCCTGTTTGCGGCGCACGTGTTATCGATCCGCGGAAGTGGGTCATGCAACGTGCGCATGCATGAGCCAGCACATCTCCTCGCGTTCCTGCGACACTAATCGGTTCGAAGCACAAAAGTGAGTGGTGAACAAATGGTAAACCTACAATGGCAACGTGGTAACGACTAAGAAAGCGAATCGCGTTGGTCACTTCACAGGATAATTAAGATGGCGGACTCGTTTCCTCTTCTTTCGCGTCTTCGGGTTGAGCGCGGGACCGGGTTCCACGATTCTCCGGCGAACACGAAACTTCGCTACGTAATTGGTCCTCGTGTGCGGGGACTTTCTTGGTGATCATGCGAGCCTGGTACACGCGGGACAGGAATGCGAGTGGTGAACCAATAGCCGAGAACGAAGCGAGACGAGGAGAACGAAAAATTGTGTCCAGCGAGCGGAACGCTGCGGACGTCGTAGTCTCGCAACGCTGCAGACCTTCCGGAAACTTGGGCGAATGGACTTGGGCCAGCGAAGAATCGAGGACAGTTGAGAATTAAAAAGGGCCTCGAGATTATTATAACTGGACTGCGGATTTTATGCATTTATAGAAAAACTGAGAGGGTGAAATTTAAAACAATGAAGAACTGTACACGATTTTTGAAGGAGGGGAGATATTTGTATTTGGCTCCTGTTTATTTCAATCGATGCAGAAAATGTTTAATTTGCATAAAGATCCAAGGTCTAATTATAATTCTTTATACAACACCATTTTCAACGTTCTCTTGGATAAAATATAGAGAGTATGTTTAAGTTTCAGTTCACCTTATCGTTAATTATAAGTACAGTTATCGCAACAGGCGTGCTCTAAACCTAACTCTAATATCACATTCCGGTTCCAGTAACGTTACTGTACTTCTTCTTCCAGTAATCGATCCTCTCTTGCAACAGGTTCTTCTCGAGCTGTAACTCTTTGTTGATGCTCAGGTAATTGTTGTCGTCGCCACGGGGCTCCCAGTTCACGGTGATGTCGTCGTCCATATTGGAAGTTGGATTTCTGGAAACGGATATTCGAATATTCAAATATTCAAACGCTCAAATTAATTTCTGATATCACTGACTTGTCTTTGGCAAAATTCGTCCACAATTTGGTCATGATGTTCGTCATTTTCTCCGCGGAGGAGCCTGGCTCCGGCAGATTCTTGAAAGCGCCGGAATAAAACAGATAGCCCAACTCGTCGCCGTGTGCAACTCCTGAACAAAGACGATCGTTTAAAAATGTGATAAAATCTTCTTTCACTGTGTACACAGCAACCGACCATCGGTAATGCCGAATAAGTGCTTCATGAATCCGAAGGTCGCCTCATAGTTGAACTGGTACAGATAAATCGATGCTGAATTTTTCGCTTTGATGAAGTCCAGCGCGATGATTTGCGCCGCGTTGAAGTAGGAGTCGCTCAGCAACTGTGAAACGCAAATCAAATTAATATGCGCAATGGAAAAATCCACCAATGAGCTCAAACACCCAGAATTGGCTTGAATCGAGGGGAAAAAGTTACCCCTCCATCCCTGTCGTCCCCGGATTACTCACGTGACATTATGACACGTGTCTAATCCGGGGCTGAGTGGAGAGACAATTACCTTAGTGAATTCGTTTATGTTCTCCTTCGTCACTTGCTTGTCCCCGAAGTAGAACCTCTTCAGACATTGGCCATGCATTTTCAGCAAGTCCGGATCGGTAATGTTCAAGTTGTTCGGCAAGAACAGTTCCGGCTCGGTGTTCATCATCTCGATGTGGTCGAGCATCACTAATTCGAGAAAAACCACAATGTATTACAATCATTTCAACGTGGAAAATGAATGTATCTGTCACTCGTACTTTGCGCAAAGTGCACTGACTCATCGGCGACCAATCCTGTCATCAGAGGCACGTCTGCGACTTGTCCATTTTTCAATAAGACCCACGGATCATTCGGAAGGAACATGTCTTGACCCAAGTCGGCCTCGATGGAGGGAACGAATGCAGCCAGACTGCCACTCAAAGCATTCTATAATTAGGTGAGGAATGGAAAATAAATTTAGGGTGTACAGATTCTTATAACTTCATTGTTCGTGTAAATATGCTTTACCAGAGATTTCGACACTTCGTCAGAGGCAGAAATAATATCTTTCACGTGGAACTCGGAGAGTTTCTCCACCAACTCCGCGGAATCGGTGGTTTTTATGCCGAGAGCTTCTCCTAGCATGAACGCATGATCTCTGGAGTTGGTTGCCAGTGCCCACGGAGAGAGCATCGATCCACTTTGCTCGATCACGGCGTTGAACAAGCCTGGAATCGCCGAATGATGATAGTTAACGTGTACAAGCGCGTCCAACTAAAATTAGTTACCTTCGGACATGGGGGAGTACATGTGATACTGAACAGACGCTCCGCCGGAGCTGTGGCCGAAGATAGTGACTCTGTTAGGGCAACCGCCGAAGAAGTGTATGTTATCCTTGACCCACTTCAACGCCAGCACTTGATCTTTCATGCCAGCGTTGCCGGGTGCACTTTTGTCCCCGGTATTCAAATATCCTGAAGCATTCAGAAGAATTTAACTGTAACTCGCATATACTTACACTCTGAGAAGTCTTGAAAGTTTTCGAAAAGTTGTAGGTTAATAAAGAAATGAGGCTACCTAGGGCACCGAGTCTGTTGTTAACGGTCACAACTATGACATCCTCCTCGACTAGGAAGTCTGGTCCGAAGAGCATGTCGTCAGCAGTTCCACCGTTCCATAGGCCAGGGTGGAACCACACCATGACAGCTTTGCGAGCCTCTTTGTCCAAGACTGGAGTGTAAACATTTAGGTAGAGGCAATCCTCTTCGCCGATGAGTCCTTTCTTGATCATGCAGTAGAATGGACACGCGGCACGATGTTGGGTTGCATCGTACACGCCTTCCCAGGGTTCAGCTGGCTCTGCTATCTGCAAATGTACAGATATTTCGTTAATCGTCAGTAGACAGCGGATTCTATGCATTATCCACCCTGCTATACATGCAGATGCATGATCAGCTTACTCACGCGAAACTTGTTAGGGCCGACGTTCGGCTGAGCATAGGGTATGCCCTTGAAGCTGTAGTAACCCATGTTGCGTAGAATGGTCTCGGTTTTGTACCCCTTCAGAATCCCCTGAGGTATCTCCAGCTGAACATCCTGGTTTGCGTTCACACAAACCAGCACCAATCCACAGAGCAACCACTTGTCCAGCCACATGTCGAATTACTGAAACGCGAAATGATCGTTAGCCGCCGATGACGTGGCCTTTTATAGAAGAGAACATCCTGTCCAGGGATCGGCCATCAATGCCTCATAAAGGACAGTCGCCGGAAAAATAGATTGCGTAAGCCTAACGTCGCGTCGCAGCCAGCGAACGTGCTCGCATAAGCATGGATTATCCGCGCAATAACAATGAACGATGATTTTCGGACAGCATTTTCCATCGAATTATGGCAATCGGAACTGAACTACGCTTCCGGCTGCGTTGAGTAATAAAAGTAACCTAAGTGTTGGTACTATTAAGCTAAATTACATCGTGTACGCTTCGGGGATGGAATCAGGCTAGCGATTCTTCCAGAACAATTATGAACGTGGAGAGTCAAGATTTAGAATGATGGGTTTACCAGTTATTTCATTACATCACATTATTTTAAATCATGTATTAATTCAATGTAATTTTTACGATATTGTAATAAATGAACCTTTATTTGTAAATTGTGTACAATGTTTCAGGATTTACAATTGCGAACAATTTACAATTTTTTAGAATTTATAATTGTGTACAATTTACGAGTTCTTAGAATTTACAATTGTGTGCGAGCACAATTCTGTCCTTCATTGAACATATTTCCGAAATTTTCATTTCGTTCACATTCGGTCTGAATTTTCCCGGTATTTTGCAGGCGAAATAAAAAATAGCACGAATACGGATCGGTCTGATTAGGCTTGCGAAGGTTCGCGTGACACGGTGCAGCCAGCAATAAAAAAATAAGGAGAACACTTTTACATCCCTTCGAGCACGTGGACGCGCGGTTACATAGGAAAGCTCGCTCGGTGAAAATTGTAAAGTTACAACAGAGTAAAAGCCGCTTTCGTTGCGCTCCTACTACCCTAGTAGTATATTTAATATTACTTGATATTTACGTTAAATTATTAAATTAAACAATTCGGCGGCCGGTTGCCTTGGGCACCGTACAGTCCCCTCGGAAAGTCTGTTTCTGGAATTTCTGTTGTAACCGTGTATCGATTTTTCTTAGGTTTCCCGTCGCGAAACTGATGTAAGCTTGTCAGAACAAAGTTGATTATTGTGTCTGAAGATTTTATGGTGTGCAGAGAATTAAGCATCGGCATTGCGATTATTATTCCGGATTGGTAATAATTAAATAATATTCGCCAGGTAAATAATTGGATCGATCGAAACGCGGATTTCGGAATGGCCGACCTCCTCGGGAGATCTGCTGTCCTACTATGTGAGCACCACTCAGCACACCCTCTTATTTCCCACAGGACTATCTCGTATCTGTTTTGTCCCTTTCACTTATTTTTTCTTCGATTGAAACCGCAGAAATCATTTTTCGAGAGACTTTATTGCTCACTGCTGAGTTAATTGTTCGAAATAATCTTTAACAACCTGACGGGCCGGAAAATTATATGTATTAAGTTGGCGACTAAATTCGCGACCTTTTGTTTCGTAATTCTTTTATTGTATCATTATAATCTCATTCAGTGGCCATTTCTTTTGAAATGTATATCATTGGAAAGCACTGAATTTTGCGATTAATTTGATAGAAAATACTCATGTTTAAAAAATATATATAAACGACTTTGTTTGAGAAAATGGGGAGGTCGCGAACTTAGTTGCCAACCTAATATGTATACAAAGTTAAACTTGACATAAATCCCTGAATAATTTATAAATAGAAAAATGTAAATTGAACAAACAAACAACCTAGATATCCACTGTGACTTATTTCAAGTTGTATGTGTGACGTAGTCATTTTACTTTACTGATTATAATGGTATTTTTTTGTTTAATTTCACTATACAGTATGTACCTCGATATACGTTTGCTTTGGAGTACGTCCAATTCGGAATACATACGTTCTGTTTGGAGGTGACAATTTCGACTTCTGTTCGGTATACGACATAAA
Organism: Lasioglossum pauxillum; assembly: GCA_933228785.1. NCBI lineage: Eukaryota > Metazoa > Arthropoda > Insecta > Hymenoptera > Halictidae > Lasioglossum > Lasioglossum pauxillum. The sequence goes on from OW121704.1 coordinate 35,654,829, forward strand.
TTATTTGTCTGAATTTTGCGTCATATTAATAATAATTTAATAATAAGTAATTTCAAGAAACTGCACACTAAAGCATTATTCCAGAGGTGTTGCCAAGTAACCTCCGAGACAGAACTAACCCTGCGAGAGTTCTGGAAAGATCATTTTAAAGTTCATTGACAATGCTTGGCAGAAAGTGTTCCACAGAACAATGAACTCCGTGAAAGTGGCCACAAGCAATAACTGAAACGGACGTCGAATCTGTGTCCTCTAATAGTGGAGGATATTGCTTCTCTGGCCAGATCCATGGAACTGGATGTATGTGATGTGGAAGAATTAGTGGAGGTACACAATGAAGGGCTGACCACTGAGGAGCTACAGGAACTGGAGAAGGATAAGCATCAGACTAGAATGGATACACTCTATTCAGACTCAGAGAAAGAAGAGATAGAGGAAGATTATTCTTCATTAATCAAACAAATCCTTGCAAAATGGATGGACGTAAAAAATTTTTCAGAAAAATACGGCCCTAGCAAAGTTTAAACAGATCGCAATAGCATCGTTTGGGAAGGCCAGACAATGTCACGCTTTACAAACATCCTGAGAAGAAGACAGAAACAAGGTTCTTTGGACAGATTACAGATTTAACCCTTTTAGTGCCGGAGGCCGATATATCGGCCCTCGCTGCACTGGCGAAAAGTGCCAGAGCCGATATATCGGCCCGCACCTTGTAGCGCTTTACTATTCGCTTTGCGAGAGATCTCAAAATAAATTTATAATACGTTATAAATAGTCTAATTTCATTACGAGAGAATTTAATACTTATGTAAATATTGCTTTTTGTTTGGTTTTTATGAGCCTGTTTCCAAATCCTAGTAAAATCGTAAAATTCGGCCGGTTATCTTCGCATAAGCACCTCTTTTTCGCCCGGCACTAAAAGGGTTAATAAAAGTCAAACCAGCTGAGCCTAGTGGAAAGCGACAGAAGACGGAAAAAGGAAAAACCCCAGAATGTCAGGTTTTATTGCAAGGGGACTCATCTTCCATAGAATAGAATATCATTTGTTTCTTTTCGTATTTTAGCATTAAGCAGAGTTTTTTAAAAATCTATAATAAAATCTTATTTCTTATTTATGTGTTTAAACAGTGTTTAAATTATTTCACAACCCCATTAATGCAGGCATAATATCAATAGGAGTTTATTTACATGAGAACTAGAATTAATAATATTTACATTTCTTCGTATGGGAAAGGTTGGTTTGGTATACGTCCTATTCGGTATAAGTCCAAGCAATACTGAGGTACATATTTTAAATTTGGAGGCTACAATTATTGTATTGGGTTGGCAAGAAAGTAATTTCGGTATTTTAAGGTGAAATAAAACCGAATTTCTTTATTCAAACGATGAACTTTAATCAATAAAATATTTTCTTATTCATTCTTTCTGGTGAAAGATCATCGAACAAGAGGGAAAATATCTTATTCATTAAAGATCATTGCTTGAATAAAAAAATTGGCCTCTATTTCACATTAAAATACCGACATTAATTTCTCGCCAACCTAATATTTAAGGGCTGCGATTTATGTTGTGATTTAGAAACGTTGGTTTCAACGGGGGCGTAGCTCAGATGGTAGAGCGCTCGCTTAGCATGCGAGAGGTACCGGGATCGATGCCCGGCGCCTCCAAGTGGTGTATAACTTGGTGTTATTTTTTTTTTCTGTATAAAATATTTTTTTACGTTCTAACTCAATGTTTCTCAACCTTTTCTGGTTTACGGCACACTAAAAATATGTGGAATTATTTCCGGCACACCTGAATATAAAAAATGTCAAAGTTGTATGATACAAAAACAAAATATTTAATTACAAAATGTAGTCAATGAGAGGGCCGAGCCTGTTGTCTTGAACAAATTAAATCAAAACGAGGTTCCAAAGTCGCCAGAAAAGTTCGTATTTCATCGTCAACTTTTAAAAGTCTTTCTCGCTTTTTGGACTTGATTTCTGTCAATGCTGAAAATTCAAATTCACAGAACCATGAAAATGCAAAAGGCAGAAGAATTTTAACACTAAACCTACCAACACCGGTCAAAATGACCGGTTCCAGGTTTCTTATTTTCAATTAGAAAAATAATAAAACTGATTTCATAAGAAACGCTTGTACAAATATCTTTAGTAAAACAAAGTCTAAATAAAATCAATCTTGTCATTTTTATAAGGAAACATGTACCAGTCACTTGTAAGTTACGGTAGGTTTAGTGTTAATAGCTTTCAAGCTAATCGCAGGGTACAAATTTTTTGACAGAAAGCCAAAACTCATAAAAATTTTTTCCGAAGAATTATTTGTCAAAAACCCTTGCGGCACATTTGACAATCTCTCGTGGCACACTGGTGTACCGCGGCACACAGGTTGAGAAACACTGTTCTAACTGGAGCAGCGGCAATAACTCATCAAAAATAAATCCATAAAATGTTGAAGTTGCAGGTGTGACGGACGCAGTGCACGATGAAACTCCGATCACGGAGCCGAGTTTAGACTACAACGGAGCAAAACGATCTCACTGCCCACCGAGAAGCATTAAACAGCCTGGCAATCGACAAGACACTTCGTTGAAACTGAAACAATTGCGGTCAGAAATGCTTCGCATCGCTTCCGTCCAAGGGCCAGCTTTGGATGGATACATTGTCACTTCGGATGATGCGCATCAGGTAATTCCAAATATTATTACGAACATTTTCTTATTGTTCCGAACAAAGCAGATTTGAAGGTGCATTAACTTTTCAGACAGTGAGCTACGTTAGTCGTGGCCGCGAAGGCCCGTTGGAGGTATAATTCGCGTAAGACATCGCGTTTGCAAATTTATCAAGCTTCCAGTTTGAAATCCAATGTTTGCCAGTTTCGGAGGAATTGTTTCAACGAGTTTGAGAATTGAAAGAACCGATCCCCAATTACAATTTCCCTTGAACACAGTAGCGCGTTATAACTAGTTGGGGCCTTGCAGTGGCGTACCCAGGGGGAGGGGCCAGGGAGCCAAGTCCCCCCAAGAAAAAAATGTTTAGCTTCCAAAACTAAAATCGCGGTATACCCCTGGGTACCGTTGACAGATATTTTGGCTAAAAAAAGGTAATTACGCAAAACCTAGGGCTGGGTTCAACTCGCCCCCCCCCCAAAGATTACATCCTGGGTGCGCCACTGGGGCCTTGGACAAAGTAGAATTTCGAGGTCCCTAACCCCAACTAAATAACTTTATGAGAAAAACGTAGAATTTGGATCTGGGATCTTGGTTTGTGTTCGGGGCAGAGTTGGGCAAAAAATTTAATTAGATACAAATTTCGGATCACGGATCATAGATAGAAAATTTTTAATTAGTTACTCGAAGATAAAAATAAAAATAACTTGTATCCGAAGTTTAATTAGATACTTTCATATCCGAAGCAGAAGGATCCGCGAAGCTACGGATACATTTTTAACTAGTTAAGTATCTAATTCAAAGATCCTTTCGGATCCTTCAAGATCCTTTCGGAACCTTCAAGATCCTTTGGACCAGCTCGAGGCTTGAATGAACACGTTCCGAGGCCCGAGTGTCGGGCCCCGAGGCCTGAGCCCAGAATACAATAGAAGTACAATAAACACGACCGGGCAATCCCCCGGTCAGCCAGGTAGCTCGACATGAAACCCCTGACAAGTGCATCCTGAACTTGTTCATTTTTCGTAATGCCCTCACGAAAATGGCACGAGCCAATTCGTGGCGTTCTTCCGATTAAAAAAAGTCTAAACGCGATAGAATTCGGTCACTGCTTACTGCCTTTATTTGTGAAGATATCTTTGAAAAAACGTGGTAAAATGTATCTAAATCAAAAATTTGCTCCATCATCGGTGCTAGGGCGACGAAGCGACGAGTTGCCTGGGGCGCCTTGGCCAAGTGGTGCAATAAACACGACCGGGCAATCCCCCGGCCAGCCATGTAGCTCGACATGAAACCCCTGACAATCTTTGAATCTTTGAATTAGATACATAACTAGTTAAAAATGTATCCGTAGCTTAGGATCCTTCTGCTTCGGATACAAAAGTATCTAATTAAACGTCGGATTTTGGATCCGAACCTTAAGATCACGAAACTTAGTTACTTATCTTTTAGTTGGATCTGGATTTAGATACGTTTTGACTTAAATACTGCCCAACTCTGGTTCGGGATCCCCTCTTGCTTGGAGCCCCGGGCATATGCCCAAACTGTCCATAGGATAACGCGCCACTGCTTGAACAAATTCTGTGAAAGCTAAAATAAAAATCTGAATGCATAAAAATCCGCAGTCTAACTACGAAAACTGTGGTTCTAATCGCTAGTGTTGTTCGATTTGGTTGAAAATTGTTGATGACTAATAGCTTCGTAATCCCAGAGATCAACGAATAATGTACATGCATAGCTAATGATTTCTTGACGTGTGCATTGACTTTATCATTAGAGCGAGGTGGTAGACCCACGAGACATGAGACGGGAATTCATTACCGGATTCACTGGTAGCTCTGGAGAAGCTGTCATTACGTTGAAGAAGGCTGTGTTTTGGACTGATGGAAGGTATCATGTCCAAGCGGACCAACAGCTTGATTGTAACTGGATGCTGATGAAGAATTTTCAAGATTCTGTGAGTGCAATTATACTTCCTTTTCGAAATTATATGCATTTTTCGTTTAAAATAGAAATAAAAATACAAGTTATTGTATTTAAAAATTAAAATCTGGTCTTTGTAGAACGTTTCAGGAGCATCGCAAGTTAAAATAAACAAGAGTATGATATACCACTCTTGTTGTATTACATTTATTGTTTAAAACATTTTCTCGCATTATTTATATTTTTCAAGATATTTGAGAATTTGTAGACGAGCCGCGCGCGCGTTGTATGTATTGTATAATAGGTTGCGAAACGCAACATCTACTTCAACTTTCTGCCGCTAGATGGCCAACATCTTCGACTGGTTGCTCGCTGCTGAAGATGTTTGGTCTCTACGATATATACGTCGCTGCGAGTGAGAGAAACTAAGATCATACTTCACAGGATCATTTCTGTAGTATATCTTGTTTCTCTCAAACTCAATTTTAGAGTTTGATGCAGCCACGATGAAGAGTCGTAGCTCCTTTCCCTGAGCGTGAGAAAGACTCGAGAAGTTGGGTTCGTCCAATTTCTCAGTCATCGATGATCGTTCATCCCCTGTACTCAGTGCGGGGGACATGGGAATGGGGCTGTCTGAGTGGTCTTCTTATTATTTTTATAAATATAATTATATTATTTAATGTATCTTCTCTCGCCATTGGTAAAAGATGTTTTTTAAATTATTCTTTATGACCGTTGCTTCAACTTCGAAAGTCCGAATTTTTCAACTAACAAATATTTCGACAATTTAGGTACCCAGCATACCGGAATGGCTGATAAACGAGTTCCGAAGCGGGCCTTCAGCGCGCATTGGCGCCGATCCAACGTTAGTTTCCGCTAGCCTTTGGATTTCATGGGAACAAGCATTAGGTAATGAAAACTACCGAAAGAGGCACTAAAACCGTCGGCGTAAATAAATGTTGAATAAACTTATCGTTTGTAATCGGGCAGACACAGAAACGTCGTCGCTATCACAACGCGAGTGATCGTCTCTCATCACTTCTGCTAAGATTTATATTGGGTTGGCAAGAAAGTAATTTCGGTATTTTAAAGAAATGAACTTTAATGAATAAAGAACCGATCCCCAATTACAATTTAGACGATTAATATTATCGTCATTATATTGCACAATAATTGATATTGTACAATAGTATTGATCGTCTGTAAATCAAATTGAAAGATTGCGCAATATATTGAGTCAATCAAAAAGAGTTTGATTTTTATTGTACAATCTCGTAAATGTTGCTTCGTCTGTGAGTAATATTGCGCAATATTGGCTCAGTTCTATCTTAACAGTCGCAAAGTGAACATTGAATTTTAAACATAAACGCTGACTTGGAGGAATAGCATCTCGCATTATAGTATTTTTAAATTTCAGATATAACCATTCTCAAAAGTTCATCAAATAATATGTACCATCTACTCGCAGGAAGTTTCGAAAATGAGTGGTTCGCTTATTCTTGTTAGATCACTTAACAAATTTTTGTGAGTGTACTCATTTCTTTTTTTAAACCATTCCTTCATCCAGCGGCACTTCTTTTTCTCCTTCTTTTTTAAAGCTATGACTAATGCAATGACCACGCAACTTGCTTTCTTTTTATTCCACATGTTAACTGCAGTGTTTTATTGGGCAATAATATTGTCTCGTGTGGGTGAGCCAGCAATATTATTGTGCAATATATTGTGCCATATATGTATTAACGATAATATTGATCGTCTAGGGACCGCTTAAAATATTTTCCCATTTGTTCGATGAGAAAATATCTTATTGGTTAAAGTTCATCGCTTGAATAAAGAGATTCGGTTTTATTCCACCTTAAAAGATCGAAATTACTTTCTTGCCAACGCAATATTTTTCGATACCTCGTCTAATAAATGCAACTTTTCAAAAACGAGTGATTCGATCCGATTTGAAAGAAAGTTGTGCTTTTCTGAAGGGTGTCGATTCACTTTCGCTGTTCGCACCCCGCTCTTCGAACGATGATGTCCCGAGATTAACGATAGCGATTCGTGTCCAGCGAATTCACCCGTAAAATTGGTTCCTGTCCGTAACAACCTGGTGGACTTGATCTGGCAGGTCGGCCGACCGAATTACAATCCGCACGCGGCTTATCCGCTACCGGACAAGTTCTCCGGAAGAGCCTGGCAGGAAAAGGTGCAATCGGTTCGAAAGGAGATGAAGGAATTGGGCGCCGATGCTTTTGTCGTCACCGCTCTCGACGAAATAGCTTGGCTATTCAATATCCGTGGATCCGACCTGCCCGACACACCTGTCCTCAGGGCGTACGCTGTCGTTACGCTCTCAGCGATCCACCTGTACGCGCCCAGGCAGAAAATCTTGCGATCGGTCGAGAAGCATCTAAAAATGGACTTCTGCAATCACGAAAACTGCGTCAGGTAAGGCTGCAACGATCAGAATTGGGCAAAAATTTTATTTACATAAAAATTGCGAATAAATTGATTTTTTCCAAGTTGGTTTCAAACCCACTTTATTCGAAATTTTTATTCATATAAAATGTTTGCTCAACTCTGGCAACGATTAGCTACAATTTATATTCTGATATATTCTAGTACAATCTAGTATATTTTGGTTTATTCTGGTATATTGTAGTATATTCTCTTGTATATTCTTGTATATTCTAATACAATCTAGTATATCCAAGTATATTGTGGTATACCCTTGTATATTGTTGCTACAGGTGGCATAACTATACTTCGATTTGGTACGACCTGCGGACCATGTCGCAGGCATGGAACACTGTGTGGTTGCCAACGCAATGCGGCTACACTCCAGGCGTCTCCAAGGAAGTGTACGACAGTGTACGTATAAATTTCATTCCTGATAACACTGTCCAATAAATTTCAACTTTTTTTATGTTCCCTAATTACTGTCGGGTCATTCTTATAGCGTTTTTCGCGCTGATTCCGAATCTGTCCTTAATTTTTCTCCTATACGCACAGTTCTTGAGGAACATGGCTTTGAAAGAAAACCTATTTTTTAACTTTAAACAAATATTGTGATGTTATTATAGAAGATATTGTATTGTTCTTTGCAGCAGAAGATTCTGTAGACTTTCCCGAATACAGTGATATCCAATATTAATACATTATGATTGTTTAAACATGTATAAACAATGATTAAAGACGGAGAGACACCACTTTTGCACCAATTTCTGAGGATAGTCCAGCGGAAAATCGAACTATACCACTCGATAAAGCAGACTTTTATCTTGAGAGACCACCCAAATATCTTCGCCCGACATTAGTTGCAAAAGTGATGTCTCTCCGTTTAAACAATCATAATGTATTAATATTGGATATCACTGTATTCGGGAAAGTCTATTGAATCTTTTGCTATAAAGAACAATTCAATATCTTGTATAATAGCACCACAATATTTGTTTAAAGTTGAAAAATATGTTTTTATTTTCAAAATCATGAATCAGCGCGAGAAACTCTATAAGAACCACCCAACAGTAGTTGTGGAACAAAATTGGTGTTGGACAGTGTAATTAGACTGTAGATTTTTATAGAAAATACGTAAAACGTTCTGGATAGTATACGACGCGTGGCAACGAATACGATCCCCACAGCCCACAGCTATACGCGTATTAGAGGAGATAATCCTAGGCGAGGAGGCACCTTCTCCGTCATGTTCCCCTAGTCTCGTAGAGCTTGTTGAGCTTAGCTTGATCGCCACGTGACGAGCTGACACACCTCCGTAAACACAGTCCAAACACGGACGATTGGCCTTTTTCACGCGATCTTACCGCAGCCGTTCTGATTATACCGGGAATGTCCGGTATCAACGAGATAGCCATGTAAAACGCTGTAACGCGGTGCAATGCAGGCTCGTGCGGTTCACCTTCTCTTCAGCATGATCGCCGGAGCTTAGGGACGCCTGGACGCCCGCGGCATCAGAAACCAGAGAGCAATTCTCTCGTTATTATAACCCAGTGCTTCCCAACCTTGCCAGTCCAGCACATCACGCTAAACAATACAGTGTTACAGAAAGAAACAATTTTTTAAAATGCAGAAAATGTATGACAATTTACGATCTATTAAAGCGGACGCAAATAGAATATAGTCTAGGACAGAGACTAGGACATACGACTGTCACTTCAGAAAATTGCTCGACGATACAGTCGGCGTAATCAATCATCGACGCGCACTTCGCGAGCGTGAAGTAATGGCGATAACTAGCAAATTAAATGAACTTTGCTGCATTATTTTCCATGCATTCAATTTATTGACCGAGCAAACTCGTCTCTAGCTAGACTCTGCTACAATCGACGCAGAACATTTTTCTCAACACATGAGTTTATTATTAACTGCGGGCGGCCATTGTTACATTGGTGCCCGACGAGTCGATTGATCTCGACGCCTCGTTCCACTGTATCACCACCACGAGGTACGTGGCCACCGTCCCGATGCTCTGTAAAAGAAAATCTGAAAATGAACGGAACAAGAGAAAATGAAGAACACAACCTACTCTTGTAACGAAAGTATCGTTCAGCCAGAAGAGATGCGTGTCCTCGCGGTCCATTTCGCTGAGCGAGACTTGCAAAGAGAATTGTACCAGCTGAAACCAACAATCATGAATTTATTAATTGTTAGACGATCATTAGACCGCGGATGTTTCAGCAATTTTCGAATTTTTGTAGGCAAATTTCAAGATAGAGGAATCATGTAAAATGTTATTTCCAGTGACAGCAGTCTTTGTAGGTCTGAGATAAATAAAAATCGTGCTAAATTCTGTGGAATTTTATTTTCTAGCATTTTTTGAAAATATTTTCAAGCCATAAATGCATGAAGATCCGCAATCTAACAGTCATAAATTGATTTTATAGAATTTTCATTCTCACCTCGTTTTTCAACTCGGTGTCGGAATTGTGTATGGAGCATACGTGAATAATCTGTATTATCTCCTTCGCCTGTGGACGTAGTCAAAATGTTTATTAAATTGATTTGATTAAAATGTTTATTGAATTGAACATTGCTCACCTCTTTGACAGTCTGCTCGCAGAGACGGCTCACCAGAACAACTTTCATCCACACGTACACCGCGTCGAGAATATAACAACACATTAGTATCTGCGTCGACAATGTCGACGTCAACAACGACTCACTCAATTCCGGAGTTGGATATACCGATGACGTGTAATAATAGTAACAAATTCCGACGATGTTCAGCGTGCTTAGCGTCGCGAAAAATATGATTTGCTTGTCGAATATTCTGTTGAGCGATTTCATGATCACGCACAGTTGCAGATGAACGTATCTTCGGGAGAAAAATTGTTTCAAAGAAATGTTTCGGAACAAAACAAGAAAATATTGAAAACAATCCCCGATACCTGATTTGTTGAAGCATACTGATCTTGTTAGCAGGATACAATTGGCGCTTCATGATTTGTGTGCCATTGTACGGAATGATTTTGTTCCGACGGGAAATACGTTCGATGTGCCACTCGTTCAAACACCTTTCCAACCATGAAGACACCATTTCGTTGTTCCATTCCTCCATTCCTATCTGGCACTCTTCGATGAAGAACTTCTTCAGCAGGTCGTTCGCTCGTTTGAAGTTGTTCTTCAGCCAACTGATACGAGAATGAGAACGTGAAATATTATTGGAAATTGTTGTTGATTGATGCATTATTATTATTCGATCACACGGGACTGCGGATCTTTATGCAAAACAAAAACTTTCCATCTGAATCGCAAGAAATTGGGGTGAAAGAAAAATTCAATTTCTTCCTTAACCCTATTTGCACTCGGAGCTATTTTCACTGGAAAATTAAACATTTCTTCCTCTATGATTTCTGAAATTTTATGCATAATGAAATAGGTATATATTTAATAATGTAAACAATATTTTGAATAATAGTACAGCAATTTTGAGTTGTACCTCAGAGGGGACAACCGGGTGCAAAGGGTTAATATACACTACAGTGCAAAAGAGAGAAGCACCCGGTCATATTTCATAGGAAAGCGTAAAAAATCAAACAAAAACACAGTAAGTTTTGAAAAAGGATTCCGCTGTTTAACTGAATAGTTCTGAGAATATGTGTTAATGCGGAATATTTAATACTTTAAATGCAATAAATCAATCATTGTACAATACAATTTCTACGTAAAGATATTGTTTGTCATTATATCTAATAATTATACTGGGTGCTTCTTTCTTTTGCACAGTATGTACTTAATAGGTTAAAAATAATATTTTCGTAAAAGTTCCATTAGTGAATTTATGTATAATTCGTTTACACATAGCAAGTATGTCAAAGTTTAATTGGTATTACCCGGTTTTGTTAAACAATTATTATAGTTCACAGTATTTTACAGACGCAAATTTTCTCTTGAAAATGGTCCACATTCGGATCGAAACGTTGAGAACAATGTAAATAGCAAAATTGCTTGTGAGTAATATTTGATCGAACTTGTGGCGCCGAAATCATTAACTAGTTTATTTAAAAATAATATAATGGTACCTACAAATTCTTCTAATGTTTTTGCTACTTTAAGCCTACTCATTTTTATGTTAAATGCATATAATCCGCAGTCTATCGATCACGTACCAAACGTGTGCCAAATAGTCTAAGACAACCATCCCGCCGAGAGACAGCAGGAATCCATACAGCAGGTCGTTAAATGCGTAATTGAAACCCGTGCGTCTCGTATATCCCATATATACAACGGTGAGAAGCCACAATGCGTTTAACAAAGAAATTGCACACATCGATGCCGTCCAGACGAACACGTTCCGATGATCCATCACGACGTTCATTTTCTTCAGGCTCTCATCCGCCTCGGCGATATACTTCCGCAAAAGTGTCATCTCCTGCGAGAGAGACTTGCAACTAAATGGACATGTTCGTATACACACGTGCCCATAATTATGACAGTGATCTACATACAAGGCCCGCTCTAGGAGGGCAACCCGGACATTTGTCCGGGGCGCGAAAATTTAGGGGCGCCATTTGGGCTGTAACTGTGAGAAAAATATTGATGTGTCAAATACCCAATTAATAAAAAATTTGCTTTTATTAAAATTTAAATAAAATGATTTGATTTTTATTGGAGATAAAAAATATGTACCTTTATTTAAAAAATGTATATATATTCTTAAGGGGCGGCATTGTCTATTTGTCCGGGGCGACGTAACCGCTAGAGCGGGCGCTGCTACGTGAATATTTAAACGAAATTGATTCAATGTAATCTGTACGATAGTTTTAAAAATGAATCGAATTCATTTAGTGTTAATATAATTTTTCTTGAAATATATCGAACGAAGAAATACATCACATACACCACTTTCATCATTATGAGTAGATATTCGAACTTCTGATATACATACACATGTATTCTTACCCAGATAGCACAAAGACGTCTTAAAGACGTCTGCAGCTGGACATTCAGACGTCCTAAAGATATCCCGAATGTCCAACGAACGTCTCCTGAACGTCTTGTTAGAAAACGGTACGCCATAAAGACGTCAGTTTGACGTCTAAGGGACGATCAGGACACGTTCGTAGGACATTTGGGAGGTCTTTGAGACGTCCCTAAGAAATCTTAAACGTCTATAAATGTTAGTTAAATTAAAACAAGGGAAGAGTAAAAATAGATTTCGACAAAACCGAGTTTAAAGTAAAACCAATTTATTAGAAGCTTTATTAGAAGAACGCACGGAATTGACATAGAAAGTGTAATAAAAGTAACAATTGCAATTTAAATCACTATAAAAATAATAAAAATTGAAATTGAAATCGAAGAGTTGAAATTGAAGTTGAAATCGACGAGTTGACATTGAAATTGAAATCGAGTAGTTGCAATTGAAGTTGGAATCTACAAGTTGAAATTGAAGTTGAAATCGACGAGTTAAAATTGGAATTGAAGAGTTGAAGTTGAAATTGGAGTTGAAATTGAAATCGATGAGTTGACATTGAAATTGAAGAGTTGAAATTGAAGAGTTGAAAATGAAGAGATAAAGTTGAAATTGAAGAGTTGAAATCGACGATTTGAAATTGGAATTGGAGAGTAGAAGATGAAATTGAAGTTAAAATCGGCAAGTTGAAATTGAAGAGTTGAAATTAAAATTGAAATCGACAAGTTGAAATTGAAGAGTTGGAATTGAAAATGAAATCGACGAGTTGAAATTGAAGAGTTGAAGTTGAAGGGATGAAGTTGAAATTGAAGTTGGAATCGACGTGTTGAAATTGAAGTTGAAATCGACAAGTTGAAATTGAAAATGAAATCGACGAGTTGAAATTGTCGTTGAAATTGAAGAGTTGAAGTTGAAGGGATGAAGTTGGAATCGACGAGTTGAATTTGAAGTTGAAATGGACGAGTTGAAATTGAAGTCGAAGTTGAAGAGTTGAAATTGAAGAATTTAAATTGAAGAGTTGAAATTGAAGCAAAAACACTAACTCGAACAAACAATATCAATGCTAGTACCGCTACATTATGGGTATATAAAACCACATTGTTTATGGTGTTAAAGACGCCTTCTTGGGATGTAGGATTTTCAGACTTGAAATAGACGTAAAACGGACGTCTTCAAGACGTCGTGTGCTATCTGTGTACTTACCTTGTAGTACCACCAGCCTAATATCTGCATACTGATCACGCACACGGTGGCAACTATTAACAGAACTACGTACAACATACACGATATGTAGTTGTACAAATCTGTTCTGAGCCACAAACAGTTCAAATAGACAGAAAGAACCACCCCCATTGATACAACTAATTTATACAGAAAGCTAAACGACAGCCTAAAAGTATTGGAATGACTGATCACTCTCACTCCTATTATGCGATTCAACGCGACCGCGATCGCGCTCTGATCGTCAAAGTTGTCTTCTTTCATTGAGCGTTTTTCTCTCCCCTCGTCACAGTTTAATACTTTCTCCAAATCTCGGCCAATTAGTCTTCAAGCTGTTTCGAATCCTCAATACTTTTTCTTTATGCGCGGTTCTTCGTTTTCGAAGCACCCCGCGATGAAGAGCACATGCAGCCAACAATAGTGCTACTAACGACGAAGGGGACGCGAGCGCAGTATTTAGGTATATAGACGTTTGATTAATTGTTGTTGCCGTAGTACACGGCTCTCTGGCGATAAAAAAGGCAATTCCATTAGAGCCTCGTAGAAAAAATTATGATTATGGCAATTTTAAATAGAACAGAAATAAGATTATCGATCATCTGTTGCATTACGCGAACCACCTAAATTGGAAAGTGTGCTGCTTCTTCTTGGGTTAGCTAGGACAAAATGTATTTGAATTATTATATGATTTTCAGATTCCGCCAGAGAAACGTCTGCAGAAACCGTCGCCGATCGTGCGTTTCCAAACGCAGAAGAACGCGATCGAGGCGGAGGGTATGCGAAAATCGCATTTAAGAGACGCGGTGGCGATGTGCGATTTTTTGGCATACATGGAGGAGCAGTATGATTTGAATTCGGATGGATGGGACGAAATGCAAGTGGCTAGATTGGCGAACGAGTTCCGATACGAACAGGACAACAACAGAGGCATTTCGTTCCCAACTATCGCCGGATACGGGCCCAACGCTGCTATACCTCATTACGTGCCTAACAATCTCACTAACATCCTGATTGGAAGAACGTCTACGTTGGTAGTGGACTCCGGAGGTCAATATCTAGGTAATAAATCAAAAGTTACGCGTTCCGTACAGGATGAAGAACTTGCGAAAGTCGGTTGAATCGGATTGACCGATAATTTTGCACATGGTTTCGATGGAGCTTTCGTGTGATTATAGAAAATTAAAAATGCAATTTTCTTTTCACGTTACGATACTTGTCGGATTCGTCTTGAAATCCTCCGACAGATATTCGTAAAAGAATCGCAGGTGATTTGCAAAAGATTGAAGGTGACCTTGATAAATCATAAAAAGAGTCGACAAAAAATTTACGTTAAAGACCTTGTATTATTTTGTTAAACATTTCGCGACAGATGGAACAACCGACGTGACGAGGACTCTCCATTTCGGCATCCCGACGGATGAACAGAAGAAAGCCTACACCAGAGTGCTAATCGGGGCGATACAATTAGCCTCCATGGTTTTCCCAAGCAGTTTAGCTGCCAGCCAGTTGGATGTTGTCGCACGGTCTCCATTGTGGAACGTCGGCTATGACTATCTGCATGGAACGAGCCACGGGATCGGCCATTTCTTGTCTGTCCATGAATGTTCGTATAATTTCGTTGTCCAAGTACTTTCTGGGTCCACTACTTCGCTAATTAAATTTCCTGCAATTTCAGCACCCATTAGTATGCACTACATGCAAGTCCCTTCATCGGACAAGGCATGTGGACCTGTGGAATTGGAACCAAGATTTTTCCTCACCAATGAGCCAGGATACTACAAAGAAGGCGACTTTGGTGTGCGTTTGGAGAACGTTCTTGAAGTCGTAAAAGCGGTAAACATAATCTTGTTTAAGAAGAGAAAAGAGAAAATGATCCTCGCCTGAATCTATAATCATAGTTATAAAATTGATGCAGGGGAACTCGGAGTTTCTGAAATTCAGAGACGTCACGCTGGTTCCGTACGAGCCCAAATTAATAGACATCAGTATGCTGAATCCGTCTCACGTGAGTTGAACAAATGAAATAAACCTAAATTCTATCTTCTATACCTTCTGAGATCATGTTTACGCAGAGGCGGTGGCTGAACAATTATAATCGTCGGATTCGAAACGAGGTTGGCTCAGAGCTGAAAAGAAGACTCAGAATGAACGCTTTCGACTGGCTTTTGACGAAAACTGTAGTAATCCCGGAATCCAGTCCAGTCGACGAAGGACTACTTTTCGGGCTTTCCGGCTCGCCGTCTTATTTGTATAAACAATTGCATGTATTGGTTCTCATCGTCTCCGTTTGTCATGTTCTACTCGGTAAGCATAACTGACTCATTTCTCTGATAAATGCATAATTTAAACATTTCTTTCGTGTTTCAGGTTTTTCAAATATATGGAGCTAACTAAGGGAGACGAGATCACGTGAATTTGTAAAATGAGTGATAATTAGACTGCGAATCGTTACAAAAAATTTTGTACATCGACAGGAAGAGTGTAGTCGTGCAGAAAATCCGCAGTCTAGTGATAATAAACGGATTAGTATTTATATATAGAATCTAGTTATTTATATTATACAGGGTAGAACTGTACAATTTAAGAAACGGCACGGACCCGAGGATTTTTCGTGGATCGAACCTTCACTGTAAAAAGTATTTTTATTACAACTAGCATAGTCCATACTCCATTAATTGCTCTTCTTTATTGTTTATATTCAGCCTTAGTAAAACAAATGCTTCTTATAAATATTTCGGAAACTAGGTAAGATGGCCGACTAATTAGCGTATCTAAAAATATCTGTACATCATTTACATAAATTGTATATAAACTACTAAAAACTAGTCAATCGGTTTTAAACGACACAGTTATCTTGTTTCTGTCAGATTCTGTTTGAAGCTCGGGGATTGTAAAATGCTTTAGTATACTCGCTGTAACCAAACACAATGTACCATAAATAACATGACCTAGAATAAACAACATAAACGCTTATTATCTCTATTACCACATACCTACAACAGTTTTGTCTAGTTTATATTGCGCAGCTATTTTCTCCGCAGTGTGTTCTGTAGGATTTTCAGTGTGGGCCTTCAGAAAAACCAGAGCCCCTCTGAGTGAACATTTGCCCTCGGGAATGGTATCTGCTTCGTAAAAACCAAACTCAAATTGCGGTGCGCTAACTCCTTTTTGCGGCATTACTTTTGTTGACTCCTCTTTTGTCTTTTGTTCTGGTTGCTGTTGAACATACAGAAAATATTTAGCGTGTTATCTAGCTTCGAAATTAGTAAAACGAACAGCTATACAAAACAGCAAATACCACAGGATCTTTGGAGGTGACGAAAACATTCTTTAAGCGGTTGTCTAGCGCTTGATTCTTCTTGCTGTGCTCTTCCATGAAGTTTGGGTACACTGGAACAAAAAGACCTGGCTTAGTACAACTTTTATAACTGGACTACGGATCTTTATGCGTTTACGGCTTCTGAAAATGTTCAAAAAATGGTGGAATAGTTTACAAAGAATACTACCACTGGGAGTAAGATTTTATTTTATTCCATTTTGTTGAAATTCGTCTACAAAAATCGTAAATTGTATAAACAGCCCTTACAAATGTTCCGATGAATGAAAAGTTACTTACTTTTGTCAACTAAGTCCTTTTGTTTAGACACCGAAGCATGCTGAGGTGCAGGGATTGGTTTTTCTCTCGAAATAACTTTCGCAGCTCGATTCTCGATATTCAATGTTCGAATCGGACGCGTTAAAAGTGATAACACCTTTCCCATGATAAGCTTTAACCTTAAATGAAAATATTATGATGCGATAACATGAATTTTCCTGTGTACTTGATTTTCCAAAATTGAGTTAATAAGTTCGCTGCATAATTACAATTCGATATTTTTCATATTCGTAACAGCGAGATAAAATGATAATAGAATTTTTACATATTCTTATGCAATAGTTAACAGCGGTTAGTTGACCTAATATAGGTTAGATTCTTCCCATTCGTAATGCAGTGGTGCCAACTTGCCAACTTGTTCTCTGATCAGGATACAGGATACAGGATTGCCAATATCAAGAAAGACGTATTTACGTGAAATCTGTTGTGAAAAGCATGTGGTTTTGCAACGTGTTTGTGACACATAACCTAACTTAACCTGTACAACCGATTGTGTATGGATTTATTTGTATTCATCGCAAACAGGAGCCCTTTATCTCATCTTACAAATAATTCTGGAAACGCGATAAAGTGAGAATTTGTTTACTGTCTTTAAATGATTGTTTGACGCAATGTCCACACTTTTTAACGTAGAGAACTCTGACTCGGACGGAGAATTAAAAATAAACGCTGACTATGCCAAGAACTATAATAATTGGCGGCAGAAGGAGGAATTGAACAAATGTAAGTGCATATTACACTTCGCATATTAATTCGAAAATTAAACATTTCTTCTCTATGATTTTTGAAATTTGATGAATATGAACTTGGTATAATACCTCGTACAATACCTAAATGTTTAGTAATTGATTAGATACCGACATGTTTAATAATGTAAACAATATTTTGAATAATGGTACAGCAATTTTAACGTTTCAGTGAAGACCAAGTATGGAGACATCAATGGAACTACGGTTTCGGATCGAGAGTCTGATTCCGAGAGCTCGTCGTCCTCTGAAGAAGAAGAAAATGTACTATCCTAACTTTTCTTACATATCAATTGTGTCTACAGTAGTTTGTATAATGTTCTAATCGATTTCGTTTTCGCAGGAGGTGTCGGAACAGTTCGACAAAGATTTCTACAAAACCCTAGCTTTGCTGAAGAAGAAGGATCCGAACATTTATAATCAAAACGTAACTTTCTTCAACGACACGAACAAAGTACAAGAGTCGTACTATGAGAAGAAGAAATCCTCTGATAAATCTAAGAAAGAGAAAGCGGTCTACTTGAGAGATTTCGAGAGAGACATTATAGTGAAGCGAGAGGGAAAGTTCAGCGACAGTGAAGACGAAGATACATTAAGAAAAAACGAAGCAGAAGTTAAAGGAGTAACATATAAGCAAGAACAGGAGCAAATAAAACAAAGTTTCAAGGATGTACTGCGGGACGAGGATGAAGACGATTTGTTGAAACCAAAAACCAAGTCTCAGATAGAGAAAGAGAAGGTAAGTAATTATTAAACTCTGAAATTTTCATTGGTAGAATGTTGCGTTGTTTATTCAGGAAGAAGCAGATTACAAAGAATGGCTGAAAGGACAAGAATCGAATATAAACGAGGAGGAACAGGAAGCGCTTAAGCCTTTGCGTGATTTTTGGTCTAATCCTGATTTAGATGCGAACGAAAAGTTCTTAAGAGACTATGTATTGAATAATAAGTACTCGGACAATGATTACATCGGCGCTGATTTAGATGGTACCCATTTAGCACACGACAGTGACGACAATTTATCGGAAGATGAGAAGAATATAGAGAGACAGGAAGAGTTCGAGCATAAATACAACTTCAGGTACGAGGAACCGGATCAGGAGTTCATTAAGAGGTACCCACGCACCATGGAGAATTCGATGCGGAAGAAAGACACTCGCAGAGCACAGAAGAGAGCAGAAGTGAAGCAGAGGAAGGAGGAGGACAAGCTCCGGAAGAGAGAGGAGCTGAAACAGCTGAAAGCGTTGAAGAGGAAAGAGATTGAAGAGAAGATTGAGAAACTGAAAGAAATTACAGGAAACGAAGACATAAAATTTAACGATGTCGACTTGGACGGTGACTTCGATCCGAATGAGTACGACAAGAAAATGTCTGAAATGTTTAACGATGACTACTACGGAGCTCCTGAAGAAGATATAAAACCTGAGTTTCCGGATATCGATGAGGAACTGGAAATTGAAAGTACGTGGGACAATTACGATCCGAGTGTGGAGAATAATGAGGTGTACGACGAAGAGGAGCACAAAGGGCCGCATTGCGAGGACGAAGACTTCAATGTAAAGTATTTGTTATTGCTCTATCTTAGGGATTGTACGCAAATAATAATTGGTAAAAATCTAGATGGATGCTGACTACGACCCGTCCAAAAGTAATCGGACGGAGGAAGATGGAACGAAGAAGAGAAAACGCAGACGGAAATCCAAGTTTGCTGAATTGATGGCGCAGAAGAAACCGAAGTTCGACCCCCAGCAATACCAGTCCTACCAAGAGTACTTCGACAAGTATTACTCTTTGAACTACGAGGATATGATTGGGGACATACCGTGCAGATTTAAATATAGAAAAGTTGTACCGAACGATTATGGTTTGAGCGTGGAAGAGGTTAGATTTATTGAATACTTGGATGTTTATGCATTCTTCAAGTTATTAATATGTTCATATATTTGTTGAATTAGGTTCTAATGGCGGATGACAAGGAGTTGAATAAATGGTGTTCTTTGAAAAAAGCGCTTCAGTATAAACCGGATCACGCAGAATTAAACGACGTCCGAATGTACCAGCAGAAGGCCAGTAACGAGGGACTTAAAAGGAAGATACTCACGAGTTTATACAGGTATGAACATCAAATGACACCATGAGCTTGAAAGATCGATATCAGGTGCACGTTTTACGTGAGTATTTTTCAGAAATCCGGAGGATGAAGAGGAAGAGGGTAAAACGCAGAACGACACTATTGCCGCTGAGGATGGGAAAGAGACAAAGAAGAAACGTCGCAGGAGAAAGAAGAAACAAGAAACGCAGAATATTCTATTTTCTAATGAAACGAATGAAGGAACCTCAAATAAAACAGACAAAATCAGTAAAGATATTACGAATGTCTCAGAAACGACCCCGAAAAAGTCTAAAACGAAGAGTAAGGGAAATCAAAAACGAGAGAGGGCTGAGGAACCGCTCGAACAATCTGAAAGACCGTCGAAGAAGAAGAAGAAACAGTATAACGCTGAAGAGAACGAATTGAACAAATCTGTGAAGAGTAAAAACACTGTCGCTGTTCAAAGTAACGATGAAGTCAGTTCCAAGAAGTTGAAGAAGAAGTTGAAGCCGCTAGAGAAATCGAAGGACAAGAAATTCAACAAAAAGAAAGGAAAAGACTCAGTGCCGAAAGAAATCGATGACATTGTCTCGTTGAATCCGGAACGGCTGAAAACGTACGGAATAAATCCGAAGAAGTTCAAGAATAAATTAAAATACGGGAGTAAGCAATATTAGCCTTGGTATCGTCACTGTAAATACAAATTTGTATATATTATTGCTTGAAGAAATAAAGAATGTATCTTGTATAGACGACTCTGGTATTATACAGCAATTTATTTTGTTTGATGTATGTTAATTATGATACAGGGCCCTGTTTGATGTAAATAGAGAGGGGGAGGGGTACGCATTTGGCGAGCAATTCGTAGCCCGCACCCTCGAGTGGGAGTGGCCGTGTTGGGGTGAATCCGTCCGACATGATAAACGATGTTTGCGGATTATTCGAATCGCAGCAGTCTGCTTGCGTTTATTCTTCCGAAATCTCCATCTCTAATCCCGGCCATATGCTCTGGTCGAGGAAGTGGGTCGAAGCGTTTCTTATAGTTTCTTTCACGATTATTGAAACTGTGAAAATGTTTTCAAATCTTCAAGTTCGTAGTATTGGGAAAATTGTTTCGAATCTAAATAATGTGAAAATATAGAAACATGTATGTGTCTAAGGATGAGCACGGAGCGTGCCCCCGTTGCTTCGAATTCTATTCCAGTGACTGGAATAATTTAATCGACAATAAAGCCGAGGTATCTCTTACGAACGTTAGTTAACGAGTGGGGAGAGGATTAGGGGATGGAGGGGCACTCTCGCCCATCAAAACTGGCCTCCACATAGCCTGTGTGCCCCCTTGGGTGCAATATATCAATCCTCCTTACCCTCAACAGTAGCAGGTGGCTCCCGACGGCCTGCATCGTTCGCACCCTTAATTCCCAATTAATGTTACACCCGTTGTAAACGTATGTCGACCGTATCCTGGCCGCTGTAACACACACTTTTTTGCTATTCACCTCGTCGGAACTGATTTCTAGGAATTCTTCTCAGAAGAACTATTCATATAATAAAACAAAGGTAGTCCAGTCAATGAATGCTCATAAGGGGGGCGTAGAGGGAACTGGAAGGAACACAATTTTTAACTTTGGGACTTTGTTTGGACTAGTTAGGAGGGAAACATATTAAAAGTCCCTACTCCTAGGAGGTGAGCAGGCTACAGGAGGGCACGTAGAAGTCACCTTTTTCGGTTTTCCGCTTATATCTCGGAAACTATGTGTCCTAGCGATAATACCATTCGATACAAAATTAAAGCTGACAGAATGTGCTATAAGATTGATTCCATTCAGTTTTTCGCTATCTCGCATAGTTTCCGAGATATCAGCGCTCGAAGTTCACGAATTATGAAAAAGAATTTTTGCTTTATTTGACCAGCTAACTCTTCAGCACAATTAGCGAACTTTGAGCGCAGATATCTCGGAAACTATGCGAGATAGCGAAAAACTGAATCGAATCAATCCTGTGGCACATTTTGTCAGTTTTAATTTTGTATGGAATGGTCTTATCGCTAGGACGCATACTTTCCGAGATATCCGCGCTCAAAGTTCACGAATTGTGAAAAAGAAATTTTTGCTTTATTTGACCAGCTAACTCTTCAGAACAATTAGCGAACTTTGAGCGCGGATATCTCGGAAACTATGCGAGATAGCGAAAAACTGAATCGAATCAATCCTGTGGCACATTTTGTCAGTTTTAATTTTGTATGGAATGGTCTTATCGCTAGGACGCATAGTTTCCGAGATATAAGCGGAAAACGGGACCTTCTACGTGCCCCCTGCACCCCGCTCACCTTCTAGGAGCGGGGACTTTTAGTATGTTTACCACCTCACTAGTCCAAACAAAGACCCAAAGTTAAAAATTATGTTCCTCCTACAACTTTTTGTTGACTTGACTAAAGTGTGGATTCCAATTTTTCATCCTTCAGTTCCGTGTAGAAAATTCATTTTTGAAAGCACAGAAGTAATAATCGTGTAAATTAATTTCGGATCGATTCTGTCCTCTCTAGTATCATTCTCGCAAATGAAGGATCGATTAGGGACCGATCAAAGGAAGAATCGAGTTTCAGGATTACCGAATTTCACGGACTAACGCCTCCATCTGGAATCGCGTGAGGTGCTTAGGGGATAGTGTAATTGAGGCATCATCCCTGTCCGCGTCCTAATTGGCGGAAAATTGTTAGGGTGATCGTTCGGGAAGCTTTAGCCACCTGCCCGGAGAATTCGAGCCAAAATTTCCAGGTCTTTTATTGATATCTATTCTCTATTCGAGTTTATTTGTTAACAGGTAGTTTAAATCGCCGTCACGGTCGAAGTTACGTTCGCAGCTTTCTCGGGCAGATCGATTTGGCTCACTTGAATTAGAATCACTAGATAGGTACTGATCGTCCCCACCACCTGAAAGCAGAATTGTTTAGTCGAATCTAAGGAATTTTCGGTATCGATTAATAGACGTACTCCGTGAATGAACGAATGATCCAAATAGAAGAATCCGCAGGCGGTGAACACCAGCGGGTTCTGGATCATCTGCATGCTGAAATCTCGAATCTGAAACATTATTTACAACGTATGCAGTGAATATCTTTCTATTAATTGAATAACGTTTGCGAAGCTTCACCTCGGCTCGGAATTCCTTGCTCGTCGAAGGTTCGTAAAGCTGGCAGATTAGCTCGCCAGAGTCCGAAGCCTGGAAATGAAACGAACGATGAACAACAATAACAAATATAAAATGATTCTTTCTGACCTCGCTGCTGGTCCTGTTGCACACGTGGCTCAGCGTGAAGAGCTTCAACAGATAGAACAGTATGTTAAGCAACAATTGCGTGATGTGATTATGGAATTCATTGTCGAAGTAGCCGGAGAAGATAGTTCTGTATGCGAAGAACAGCAGAATAGTGAGGAAAACATAGACCGTGGACATTGTCAGTAGAAGCTGCACCCCGAAGAAATCATTTATGATCCTGGCAATCTTCACCAGCTGCAGGTGAATTTGCCTGGATGGTAAAAGAAGTTCCGATTACGCATCATCTATGTACGCATACACCAGGAAAATATATATATTCAAGATATCGCTGCTCGTTTCAGTTCGATTTCGAAGAATAAAGAACAGAAATTCTCACTTTACCGCCCTCATAGTGTTCGCGTTCCCATTGACCACGTGAACGCCTTCCTTCCCGAGTGATTTCTCTTCGACATCCTGGATCATCTTCGAGATCCCTTTCTCCGATGCGGAGTCAGTCGCGGGCAGCATCGCTCTCAGAAGATTGTTCAGTTGATGGAACTTCGTCCTCACGTAACTGTTCGTTCGTAAGAATATAAGAATCCTGCAGGGAACCTTGACTCGTGAAAATCACTGTTTCGTACTTGACCCAGAAGAGGAAGGAGACGTCGGCGCTCAGTATCAGAAACGTCGGCAGATTCATTGCGCACCCGAGGCTCAGCTTCAAGTGCAACGGCACTGTTTGCACCAACTGACAATTGCAGCTCATTATCACGAATACTGCGCCGATCAGAATGCAGGCTGCAACGAGCTTGAGCTGCTGCTTGTAGTGCAGCCGACGATGCATCGACATCCCCATGTTCTCCATCCTGTTGTCGCTGCAGTCCAACAGCGCGATCGCTTCGTGAATTTTCTGGCGAACGAAAATTATTAACAGGTAAGCCATTGTAATTCAATCATGCATCCGTTGTCGTTCAATCGCAATCATGCGAACAACTTCGGTGATCGAGGTAGAAGAACCTCCTTCTACGAAGAATGTCATTTTCTGAGATTAGAAAAATATGAGAATGATTAACAATTTTGGTTGGTACATTCTCATTGAATTGCACTTTATTCGGGGCGAAATATTTACTTGTACGTAATTTAATCTCATTGGATACCGCAGTAGAACGTACACCCGCAGTTACAGCTACATTTACCCTAAATGTACGCTCACCTTAATGTTGATTCTAACAGCGACCATCAGCAAGATCGTCAGCGCAACGTTCCACCAAAAACCAACGAGGAACCCCCACGTGTGCAGGTTCAACTGAACGTGATAGGTCTTCAGGTCCACGAAAGTGTACCACGAAACAATAGCGATTAGGATAGTGTACAAGCTGGTGTACACGATCTCCGCGACTTCACACCAAGTATTCTTCTCCTCGGAGATATTGAAGTAGCCGATGCCAGTTATGATGTTCAGGTAACGCAGCGGTTTGGTGATTTGTTGGAACGTGTTTTGGTGGACCATCTTGGACCGAAATGAACGGGACCAGGTGCGACAGTTCACTGTCTTTCTATGTCGCTATCTGACTGTTGCTTGTCATCCTGCGACCTTTCAAATTAATGGCTGAATAATCTAATGGAACAGTGGAAAATCGATTCCACCCTCGTTGTCATTACGCGCGATCAGCGGCCGATCCGACTATAATGCGATGACGAGTCAATTGTTTAATGAATGTTTTATGACGCGACTGGCCTTGAGAACCAGGCTTGTAACATTTAAATTACTTTCTTTCGGTTCTCAGTTGATTTTGTGGATTAGACTTATTGTTAGACATAGACTAAAACTTGTTGTAGATTAAGACTTAAACCGAAAATATCTCCGTTGTTTTCAGTACTACAAGAAAATATTCGAGGAAGAAAATGTTTGGTGCAGTGGGGCGATTATTGTGAGGGACAAGTTTTTTTTCTCTAGGTCATATTTTCCGATGTTTCAAGGTCATCGTTGTTCTTTCTTTAATGGAACGCCGTCTTTTAAATTAAATTTTAAAATACAAATTCAACCATGTATAATGTTTAGTCGTGCACTTGTCCAATTTATCTGAACTTGTGCAGCGTGTGCAAGGACACTCTTGTGCGTATCGGCTGCAGTATCGACTCTGACTCTAACGGAGCCGATGTAAACAAAAATGTGTCTTGTTTGGGCCTAGTTGCTTGACTGGTTGTTTTTGCACGATTCGGTTTGCAGCTACTCCTCGCTGTGGGTGGGGAGCAAGAATACCTGTCTTCAAATTAGTCGACTTTCGCTAGACCTTGTACCCAGTGCTTCGATTGAGCCCAACTTTTCTCGCGCAGGCGCGAGAAAACAGTAACGTATCTACTATTGGGTAGCAGAGCGGCCAGAGCCCTGAGGCAGTTATATTGGCAGGGAATGTACCGAAATAATCTTACCGCACAAAAAGACTCCAGGACGTGTCCTACGAGTTACAAAATATACACAAATACACCTGGTATACATTCATTTTTGAAGTGAAACTTCTTTGCTGAGGGTTCTGATTTTCTGATGTGACGGAAACGATGTTACGGAAGTCGACGAGTGGCGCGAAAATTTAAACGGAGATTTAACGGAGAAAAAAAAGTTCTTACCCCGACGGGATTCGAAACCCCGGTCTACCGCTTGGTAGTCCAACTCCTCAACCGTTTGGACAACCAACGATCTTAGAATATTATGGAACATTTTTGGTATATATCGCAATGAATAAAATGCTGCAGCGATAGGATTTTAGTAAAAATTACGGTAGTAGGATCAAACGAAAAGGTTAGAAATACTTGCTTATATTATGACAGCACATGCATCTATTTACATACGTTTCCACTAATTAAAGTTAATATAATTTTCATATATTACAGAGAGCAGAACACTGGACCATAGCATTATTTCCATATCTGTGGTTTTCAAAACCTACAGTGTGTGGAATAGAAAATAAATATCTAAGTAAAAGAATAGGTATATGTATATAAATTACAAAATTACATTTCTAAATCTAAAATCAAAATGAATACATATAAAGGATTGTGCAAACGTAACTTTAATGGAAACTTATTTCTTACAAAATAAATCAAGTTACGTTAGATGTAGGAACTGCGTTCCATTTTTCTACGATACATATTTTGCTCCGCGCTTTGTATTACATTTCTCGCTGTTGCCATAATCACAGCGTCTCTTTTTATACTATTACATGCATTTATTATGTGATTCCAGACTTCTTGAACATTATTGATTATTGTGGCATATACAACGGGTTGCAGATATCTCCAAAGATAAAAAAAAATAAACGCGTGAAAAACGACGCGCGACAGAAGTGAAACTACTTGCAGTCTAGTAATGTTTAGAAGTAAATTAAGATTGGAAATTGTATATGAAGCGACAACAAGATCATGAACAACTAATACAAACAAACAAGATCAGGAACAACTAATACAAAAAAAATTATGAAGTGAAAACAAGATGAAGAACATTTAATACAAAAAAAAACTAATACAGAAAAAACAAGATCAGAAACAACTAATACAAAAAAAAAATCATAGAAAAAATTTCATTTCAAAAATAATGAACGATCAAAATTTGTGACACAAAGAAGGAGAGCGTATGGGGAAGAAAGAGACATAGTTCATAGCATTTCCCATACGCTCTCCTTCTTTGTGTCACAAATTTTGATCGTTCATTATTTCTGAAATGAAATTTTTTCTATGATTTTTTTTTGTATTAGTTGTTCCTGATCTTGTTTTTTCTGTATTAGTTTTTTTTGTATTAGATGTTCTTCATCTTGTTTTCACTTCATAATTTTTTTTGTATTGGTTGTTCCTGATCTTGTTTGTTTGTATTAGTTGTTCATGATCTTGTTGTCGCTTCATATACCATTTCCAATCTTAATTTACTTCTATACATTACTAGACTGCAAGTAGTTTCACTTTTTAGAATCAAATCATATACATTTTTTACAGTTCTGCGGGGTGTTGAAGGAACCCCATTTTATCGAGAAGCTCACGTTACTGTGGCTGAAATCGCCGCGCATGCGCGAGAAAAGTTGGGCTCAATCGAAGCACTGCTTGTACCCCTTGGGTATGAAGGAGATTCGAGATGACCGCGTGGTGTCTTATTTGGTGGGCCCGATGGCACGTTGCAGACATGGGTCAGGTAGGTTGTGATAATAGTAGATAAGAACATGCTAGGAGTCGATAAGAAACTAACAGTGCATTCAGACGCAATACGAGAAGTGGAACCCTGTCTGCACTTATTCTTGGATCTGGAGGAGAAAACGGGTGAGAGTGAGAGCTCTTGAGCGGTTGAGTTTCCCCCCACTTCCACCTTAGGGGGACGGGGAGGGCTGAGTCCCACACTACCCTCCAACTTTCATCTGAGGGGGTGTGCGTAATGGTATTTCCCCACCGCCCTTAACAAAAAAAGAGGTACGGTGCGATAATCCTTGGCCCGACTCGTTACCTTTACAGCTAGTGCAATGAGGAAGATGACAGACTTAGGATAGACCACGATGTATTATATAGGTGTTTGGACTTCTCTCGGAAAGGTGTGATAAATGCAGGTTAGTTCGTCGCTAGATGGCATATCGAGCATCCTGCAGTTTTCATGTACGTGTGTGAATGAGATTGTGTGTAGCAGCATGTCCATGTAGCCTGTGCTAAGGTATGTACCGTACATATACCTTAGCACAGGCTACATGGACACGCTGCTACACACAATCTCATTCACACACGTACATGAAAACTGTGAGGATGACTAGTATTCCATCTGGCGGTGACCAGAGAACTAACCTCTATCTACCACAAAACTTCAGCCTTACAGAGGTGCTTAGTCGGAACACCTCTATAATACACTGTGGGATAGACCGAGGTCTGCCATCCAGATGTTTTGCATGCAATACATGCAATACAGTTTCGTCTTGAGACGGAACATATAATATCCCAGATAGCACAGCCTGGCATAGCCACCAGCTGACCCACCCTGCAGAGCCCCTGACCTGCAGGTTACAGGCAAGAACACAACGCTTGGAGCTGTTCGAGGTCCAGGCAGGTCGATTTTGTTCGGGCTCCTGTGCGCACCAATGTGTCGCATATCACCTGCAAAAGCTCGAGCCCAGGGCCTGCAGGCAGGGCCTGTTTTTGAGAGGGCAGCACGGTCACACTAATGTGGCCAATCAGGCAGATGCCAGTATACAGAATACACGGGTCGCATGAATGTAGCAGAAGTCGTTAAAGTAAAAAAATAAGACTTTTGAGGGCGATTTGCCTAGATTGATCTTTTATCTGGCGTTTTTGACTACTGACAAAACTCCGTGTTTGTATTATCACGAAATGAGAACGCGAATCCTGCACCCTAGCAATTTTGTAAATGGGCCGAATACCGACCCGGCCTGCAGGCCCTGGCCTCAAGCCCCTGCAGGTGGCATGCGCGCATTGGCGCGCACAGGGGCCCGGCCAAAATCGAGCCGGCGCACAGTGGGCTCGATTGAAAAAGTACACGACATTTTTGAATAACTCTTAAACCACTGAAGATATTGCAATGAAATTTGAACTAAATATATAAAAAAAGCATTCCTTTTCAATGATTTTTAACTTAATATATTTCACATTTGTTTAACCGTTTTTATTCATTTAAAACAGCTTTATAAATTATTTATTCTATAATGTATTTCATATTTTCGCTATTTAATGCAAATCGATACAATGTTTAAGTTTTACATTCTTGAGAAAAATTTGTTAAGGCCGAAAATATTGAAAAATTGCAATTTTTACCACTTTTGATCGTTTATAATTCGTAAACCAATTAACCAATTTTAATGAAATTTTCAGAGCGTATATAATTTATAACAGTTGACAAAACACATTTTTTAAATTTTCGTTATTGGCCCAGCTAAAAAAGTTGTAAAAATGAATTTTTAGTATTGTTTTTCACAATTCCGACCAAATGCATTTTTTCAACTTATTTATTAGACGTCATTTACTAAACTAATTCTTCTAGCCTTACAGAGAAATTCAAATCGTGTGGTCCATTCATATAAAAGTTATTCTGATTTAAAGTGTGTGGAATCAGTTATGCTCGTTACTGTATATGAAGTTCTAAAAATAAAATATAATTGATATATATTAACTTACTTGATGTATTATATTAAATAATATGAACAGAAAACGTATAAAACTGAAAATAATATCGGAATCACAGTACTGCTCAGGCTGATAGTTCTGCTCTGACTGACAATAATCCTGTTTCAATCCACAATTTGCGTCGACAAAACGAAACATTTGAAAAGAAATTTCAAAAGATTTGAAGATCGATTTCGTAAACAATTACAATGTAACTTATACACTGTCGAAAAGAATTCGTCAAACTTAACGCAGTCAAAATATCAGAGATGAAAGACTGACTTATTTACTGTAAAATATAAATTAATATTAAATAAAAATATAATATAAATATAAATATTCAACACAGTTCTGTCAGACTTTCAGAGGCTGCATAGTTGACGAATTTAGCGCGTAGCGCGCGTCCGAGCGCGGACGAGATAACGCGACGCGGATGTCTTCAGATAATAATATCTTGAAAGAGGACTCGAAGGAGGAAATCATTTTTGTCACATTACATAGAGGAAGGTTCACTGAAAAGATCCTTACTTGTTAAAAACTGGGATCTCCTGGGACCTGAAAGATCGCGCATGTCAAAGATACAAATTTTCAACGATTATTTTCATTTTGCTCATTATTCTTTTTAAATATGTTATATATCATAATTGTCAATGAAAAGTATGATTTCTTATCAATAAAGTGTGCATTTTGATGTAGAAAAAAATTCAGGGCAAGAAGTTGATCACAATTATCAGCCAAATTGTGTAGGGAAAATCGATATTCCTAAACTGTCTAACTTCATGCGTGTATCACAACTAGAACTGCTATTGTATTTGATTAATTTTATCATTTTCGTGGTCGGTGGACATTTAAAAATCGATATCAATTGAAAAAATATCAAAATTAGAAAGTTGATTTTTTCGCAAAATGTCGCGTACTTCTTCAATCGAGCCCACTGTGTGGCGTGCTATCTGGGATGTTGACCTTCAAATGACCTTCAAAGGAGGTCTCCTTTTTACAACGTAGGTACACAGTGCGGTACACTGTGCAATGGTATAACAGTTATAATTATAAAAATAACATTAAAGTAGTCAAGTTTCATTTTATTATTTCACTTCTTAAATTAATGTTTGATTTCCAATTAATTGATCGGTGAGTATCGTATCATTAAACGAACTCGGGCTGGTCAGAGTCGAATTCGAGCTGAAAGACGAGGTTACATTCAGTCCCTGATCGAACTGTATCAAAACGAGAAAGTAGGTGAACACAGCCCCGATGCTCTGCAACAAATGACGATTAATTGCATGATTTATAGAAAAACAAAGGCAACAACTTACCCGTACTACGAACATGTAGTTCAGAGGGAAGAGACGCGGCTTTTTGTTGTCCAATTCGCTGAGCGAGATTTGCACGGAGAATTGTATCAGCTGAAACATTATTATTAATGCTAAAACTACCGAGCACCGAAAGCGATTCGAAGTTTCGGCTGATAAAAATGACGAGGCTCTATTTATTTAGATTCGCGCAATTCTGATTGCAATATGCGCTCGCAAAAATACATATTTAAAAACGTAAGACCGGTAGCAACAACTTTCATGCTTTTGCAGTTTCCTAATTGGACGGTCGCCATGCTGTTTTTTTGCTCACCTCGTGTTGCAACTCGAAATCGGAATTGTGTATAGAGCACACTTGAAGAATCTGGTCCCCCTGCTTCGCCTGGAAGTGGAGAGGCAACTGTTTAACACTAAACCAACCTAACTAAAAATAATAAGAATAAATTTATTTATATTTTGTGGGATTTTTGCTATAATATGTACTGGAGTCAAAAAATATATTCAATCAATTCCCTAGAAAACACCTTTACAATTCCAATAATTGTCAAATAAGAAATCTAAAATGGGCCATTTGACCCCTCGTGGTAGATTTAGTGTTAATAAATTCCATATTGAAAAATTTTGGAAATTGTTTTACAAGTTCCCCACCTCTTTGTCGGTGTTCTCGCAGAGAAGGCACACCGCTGCAACCTTCAGCCACACGTAGAACGCGTCGATCACATATAGATACGAAAACACAGCCGCTTCGTGGCCCTGTTTAGCTGCATCTGTCCAGTATGAGTAACTATAGTACAAAATCCCGACGAAGTTGAACGTGGTCACTGTCGAATGGCACATCAGTTGCATGCTGAATATTTTCTTGAGCGATTTCGTGATCACGCACAGTTGCAGGTGAACGTATCTTCGAGAGAACAATTGTTTCAAATGTTTTGGAAAAACAGGAAAAGTATTGAAAACAATCTATCATACCTGAGTTGTTGAAGCGTACTGATCTTGTTTACAGGGTACAACTGGCGCTTCATGATTTGAGTGCCATTGTACGGAATGATTTTGTTCCGATGGGAGATACGTTCGATGTGCCACTCGTTCAAACACCTTTCCAACCATGAGGATACCGTTTTGTTGTTCCATTCCTCCGTTCCTATCTGGCACTCTTCCACGAAGAACTTCTTCAGCAAGTCGTTCGTTTGTTTGAAGCGATCTCTCAGCCAACTGACACGCGAGAACGTGAAATGTTATCGGAAAAGTGTGAATGTTAATTGAAAATTGTTTCTGATTGTCAGTTATATGTAAAAGGTTGAAATTGATTTGCGAAAGGATGAATTTGGAGTGCAAAACCTGTGAAAGGTTTAAAATGAAGCGCAAAAGGGCGAATGTGGAGTGCAAAATCTGTGAAAGGTTGAAGTTGATTTACAAAAAGGTGAGTTTAGAGTGGAAAACCTGGACAATTCGATCACGTACCAGACGTGTGCTGCG
The DNA here is from genome assembly GCA_933228785.1 of Lasioglossum pauxillum. Lineage (NCBI taxonomy): Eukaryota > Metazoa > Arthropoda > Insecta > Hymenoptera > Halictidae > Lasioglossum > Lasioglossum pauxillum. Next base: position 35,686,739 of record OW121704.1, read on the forward strand.
AAATCCAGGAAAACCATCCCTCCGATGTTCAACATGGCAGAATATATTACGTCGCCCAAGAAGAATCTCGCATTGAACCCATACGAATATGCCTCGTATAAATATAAAAGGATGTATACGATTCCGTCAAAGACACAGGAAACACAAACTACAATGATCAAAAAAGACACGGTGCGATGATCAAATGCGACGTTCAGTTTCATCAGGTTCCGATCGGTTTCAGTGATGTTCTTCCGCAATTGTGACATTTCCTGCGAGAGAATATATTCTTATTCATAATATATACATTATGTAAATTATTCTGACCTTGTAGTATACCCATCCTAGTACTTGCATAGTGAAAGCACAAGCAACGCATGAGACTGACATAAACATGTACATCATAGATGTTTGGTCGATTGACCCGGCTTTATCGGCAATCTGATACATGTAGTACGTGCTATAAATAAAACCTGTCATTAGAACTGCTTTATAGACAAAGCTTAACGACAACCAAAACCATGTATTCGAGTGGTGGAGTGTTCTAACTCCGGTTATGCGATTCATCGCGACGATGATCGCCGTTTCTTTCGCGAAACTGTCTGTTGCCATTGGGAGTTCTTTTCTCTTCCCCTTCACAGTGGAATTTCTTAATTATAATTCTGAATATGTTTTTTATCCTCGGAAGATCAAACAATGGCACTCAATTTTTTATTCTTCGAGGGTTTTCTCTTTATTTTCTTCAGCACCTCGAAACTTGCTGGCTTTCTCCGTTCAGGAGAGTACACGCAGCTAACAAGTAATATTGTTACTAACGAGGAAGGAGACGCGAGCAGCCCTCACGATAAAAAGGCAATTCCATTAGAGCTTAGAACAAACAATAACGATTATAAAAAGGATGAACTATTCACTCAAATTGATTGTATTACGTGAATTATCTCTAATTACTATGGCAGACGATTTTCACAGTTTGCTAAGATAAAATCGAGTTTATTGTCGTTTGCTTCTAGGGCTGACAATTTGCGTTGAACAGAGTCTGTATTGTTTGATAAATTACCCGAGGTAAGTATATGATAAATATAGAAAAGAGTGGTAACGTAATTGTTTCATTTTATTAACAATAAGAGACAGACTAGCACAAACAGAAAATTACAGGCGTTTTATAACAGTTCACTCGAGAACGGAAAAGACTGAATACAAGAAAGAATTGCTGGAAAAATGGTAAAAAATTAAAAGTCAAAATGAAAAATTAAAAGTCAAATGTCAATCTCTTTTTGTCAGATGGGATTGTACCTGGCTCGGTTGAGTAGCATCTAAAACGAATGGGGATTCCAGGTTTATGGATTGAGCCCACTGTATCATGATAACGAGATACGTGGTTATGGAGCTGATGCACTGCAACAGACAGAAGAATTAGATTAGGATCGTTAAAGATTAAGATTATATCGGGTAGTGAAACAAACCTGTCTCATAAAGCTGAAATTCAGACGGAAGAAATCGGATTTGGTTCTGCACACCTCGTTCAGTGAAAGTTGCAGAGAGAACTGCAAGATCTAGACAGGCAAACATTGGAAAATTGAAATACAGTAAATCCACTATAAACGTAAAAGCCTCGAGGAAGTTCGCTTGCAAAAATTCGTAGACGGACACTATATTTCTGAGCTTCAAAGGCGACTCTTCGCGTCTCTTTCTTTCCCGCACGCTGTCCTTCCCTGCGCCCGAAACGTGCATCGTCGATTAAACCACTAAGTACAGTTGAAACTAGAGGGCTATTTGTTGCTCGCTCGCTCGCGAGTAGGGTTGTTGTTGCTCGCTCGCTTCGCGAGCTCGCGGGCAGGACTGCTCTTGCGAGAATGTTAGTGGTACGCAATCCTAGTAGGGCCCACAGCTATTAATGTCTTCCATTTTGTGTGTGACTCTCCACGAGCCACACAAAGAACTTCCCGATTCATTAGTTGCTGTATATTATTATTATTATTTATTAAGTGTACGTTTTAAGAATATTATACGTTTTCAGGGAAATTCAATAGTTTTCTACATATCAAAATGTTTGCTATATGGCGTCGCATTAAACCAATATCGTATGCTCGTTGCTCGCTTGGTTCCTTGTTATAGCATACTAATGTTGCAATATAAATTGTCTTAATTAGTTTTTCGCAAACGGTACAAATCATCATTATCCGGGGTTGCAGTATTGATCTTGGTTTTCTTCGATACTGTTAATTTAAATTGTCCCGAAATATATAAACCGCGCTCAATTTTGAAACTCTGCTCAGTGCTACATACAACATTTGTAAAGTTGGCCTTTCTGATTTTTTAAAATCCAAACATACTTTCTCGTATGTTTTTTATCCCTGACTTTTATGAATCGTAATCGCTTCAGCAGGAACCACTGGAAATTGACTACGTGTGATTTGATATTTTTCCTCACTCGACATATTTACTTGATTCGATATTTTTATTATTGGTGTTAAATTTTGATCAATATTTGCATTTTTCATATAATCACGATAACGAGTTCTTACTTTCACTCCTACTCTGGCCAATTGAAAATCTAATCACAATATAGACGGAATTTTAGTATTTTCTTGAAAAGTAATAAATTTTAATATTCCGCATGTGTGCTCCGTTAACCAATCCGTTTTCAACATCACTGTTATTAATAATTATCATACAGTTCATATTAATTTTCAATTTAATCTCAGTTAATAATTCGTTTTGAACTGATTGTTTTTTTAAAGATTGTAATATAAATTTTTTTTTGTACTTTCATCGATATTCTTTGAAAATGTATTCTCGGGAGTAGAGATGATTAACTCACTCTTGCATTGGGATAATTTTCGATTATTGTAAGCGGAAACATCATCTTAAGGTACAAAAAAAGATTTAAAAAAAAAAAAATTTTTTTCTAATTTTAAAAAAATCGGAAAAAAAATTTTTGGTGTAATTACGTTTGTTTCTTCGGTGGAAACTTTCCGTTCTCTCGTATAAATTGCATTGTTGAATGAACTTCTTTCGAAAAAAACTAAAAAGACTAAAAAACTACTTGACCAAAATGGACCAAAATCTAATCAGCTCTAAGTTACAGCGGGGCACATCGATTGCATCATTCATCATTCCGATCGCGTTGTTACTTTTTCTGAAAACGTTAACGAAAAATTTGATACCATAGAAACGGACATACGCACACACACACACACACACATACCGACATTTTGATAAAAATAGTCTAAAATGACTCCAATGACCATGAAATGTGAAGATCTGCTAAAAATTCGATTTTCGATTTTCGGGGTAATTACAATAACTTCCCTATAAAATCGGGAAGTTAATTATATCGTGATTGGTCTTATTTTAATCAGAAGAATGCTACAAATATACTAGTGAAAGTTTCATAATAAGATAAGTAATAATAGAAGATTTTTTATATTGGTATTACATTGTGAAGACGCAGGGCCTTTGAACTTTGCCGGCGACTGCTTCACACCGATATACCCGTGCCAGGATCAGATTACTACAGTGGAGGGTATATTTTTTTGCGTTTTATCGTGTACGGCCTGTTTGCGTTTATAGAGGATTTACTGTAACTAGACTGGGGATCTTTATGCAAAATAAAAAATGTTTGCATCGATTGCAGGACACAGGAGAAATAAAAACTGCGTTTTTCTTTTAATTATCCTATTAAGCTGAAACTAATACATCGATGTCCTTAAATGTTTTTAACATGTCCACTGCTTGAAATTATATGTATCCATTTTTGTCGTAAATGCATAAAATCCGCAGTCTAGTAATAACAAAAGAAAATGACTCTCACCTCATCCTTCAGTTCGACGTCGAAATCAGAAATGGAGCACTCGTGGATGATCTCTACCACTTTCTTCAACTGGAAATGAAATGCTTTCAGAAATTCTATAAAATTATACTGAATATAATAACAATAAATATTTCACCTCCTTGACAGTGTCTTCGCAGACGTAACATGTCACGACGTACTTTGTAGATGTGTACAGTATGTCCAACACTGGCACAGAAATTGCGGGAAGCCCCGATACATCGTCCTTGAACCGTCGCAATTCCGTGTACAGGTAGTACAGAACTGCGACGATGTTCAGGACAATCACGAACGAGTAGACCATGATTTGCGCGTCGAAAGCTCTGTTCATAGTTTTCATGATCCTGCACAGGTGCAGGTGGATGCACCTTGGGGCACACATTAATGTTATAAAAATGAATGGACTTCATGGAATTATGCAATCTAGACCTGTACCCACCATCGCACAGTGTGCCGACCAATGGAAAAAAGTCCGAAAATCAAAGTGTAAGATCGGCAAATTTATGTATCCCAAAATGTTCGTAACAAAACATAGTTTCTAAAACTGCCTTCAATTTTAACTGAATAAATCAATTTGTTGTTAAAACTGAGGCTGAAACTTCACTGTCAAATTCCGTGCATTTTTTAAAACATGCGTCCCTCGCAAGCTATTTGTTTTTTTAATTTGATTTTTACAGGGTGTGCTTAGCATTATTAGACATTCAATCTCCCAAACATTTTTTTTTAAATAATCGTAACTTGTCCTAATTTTTTATGTTTAACATTTATCAACTTTGATTAGAGTTTTAAAAAAAGTACCCCGAGGTAGTAGTAGTAGTAGTAGTAGTAGTCGTGTTTATTGCCGGGGAGGGGCGGTTCGGCCGCCCCTCGCTTCCTTAGGGCACACCGGTTTTTAAACACCAGTTTCACAATTGGCGCTGCCGGCACTCGGCCCTTTAGCGGGTTGCAATTGTCCTCGTTTTTCAGCCCCCTCTGTTTTATTCGGCCCGGGCCATTTTCAGAGTCGTCGACTTACTAGACGGGTCGGTCGTCATTGATGAGCGGGCCATGCTACCTAATTTTTTTGAGTTTTTGAGCTGTTTTACGGCTCGGTGTGAACGTCGGGCCCCCTCACCTTCAGACCTGCAGGGTGTCTCGCCTGCCCTTTTAGACTCCCCCCCTTCACCATATTTTCATGTCGAATGTGTCAAGTTTTGAGCCCGTCCCTACACTGTTTCCGGATAGTCCAGAAACTTACCCACACCCTCCCCTAGGGCAATTCCACACCCTCCCCTAGGGCTAATCCCTCCCCGCCTATGCTGTGAGTCTATTGGGAGTACAAATGCAAGGGACCGCGTATTGTTTTTGACCATTGGGAAGAAGTTACTGCTACTTCGGATCCAATCCGACTTCATCGAAATCTCGGCTGGGCCGAGACATCAATTCCATTCGGTCTTCACCTGCCGACCTACTTCGCGATGGGGTTGAGAAGGAAGGGTTCACCAACTTCACAGAAATCTGTCTCCTCAGAGATTTGATATCAGGTTCATCGGGATCTTCCTTCTTGGGTGGGCTTGACACATCCTAGAAAATATGGCTGATTGTTTGGATGGGACCACCATCCTCGGTTCTGGTCGGTGTTCAGCAATTAGCTCCGTCCACCCGGCCTTTCCCTTAAAGGTTTTTAAGTGATGTTCCGTTTGCGTTTTTTGATTCCGTTTTTTTTGGTAGGGTCCATGCCCAGTTTCCAGTTTCCAGTTTCCTCAGTAGTACCATTTGTTCGCTGACCACCCCCTTCCTTACTCTTGTCCCCCAAACAGAGGAGATAGAGCCGGCGGGTACCTTTATGAGGCGGGATGGCCAACTTGGGCTCCCAATAGTTTACCGATTCCCTGGATAGAGGGGAAATTCGTTGCCATTGGTTGCCCCATGACCCCGACAGTAGGCACTGAGTCCGTAGCAGGAGAAAAAACCACACCTTGGAAATTTATGCCACCCCGGGAATCGAACCATGGCCTTCCTGCTACGAATCAGACACTCTACCACCTGAGCCACTGACCCGCCATTACCCCGAGGTAACCCCGTGAATTTTTTTACAGTAATTGGTGGCATATTAAACTTCAATTTCGCGTTGGTTTAAATCTGCTCACGTTTGCTCAAGCGGAGAAAATAATAAAAAACCATATTAAGACGCTCGCGCTCGGCGGCTTTCTGCGTAGTCTTTCGAAGAAATTTGTTGCAATTATTTTTAGACGCATGCCATTTGATAAGTACTTACATATGTGATCAATTTTATTCTTATAAATTATATATTTAGTTTCAAAATTGTTTAAATATTTACAATCTTTCAATTCAGTATTAAAGAAAGTACCAAAAGGTTCCTTTGAGATTTTGTATTATATTAATTTAAAGCACATTAGACTTGATATGACGGTCGATCTTAAGTGCATAAATATACGCAAATGTTAAAAATAGTAGAAAATGTTAACGTTGAGACGCGTGCGTTCGCCGTCCACGCCTTTAACGTAGTCTATCTAGTTCCCACTTGAGTCCGCGCGAAACGATAAAACACTATGTTTACTCATTATTCTATTCTAAATATACAGCCCCTTATTTTCAATTGTTTATACGATATCTGTCGAACATAATACCCGCAAGACATCAAGAGAAAATTCAAATAAAGACCTATTAAATCATCTTCTACTGGAGTCGGATCCAATTATTGCCTATTATAAAAAAAACATAAGAAAAAAGAAAAAAAGGATTTCGCAGATATAAGAGACTATTTATTATTAAATGAAACATCCGACTTATCAGATTCCAACCCAGACACTTGTTCTGATGATAGTGAAGCTGAAGTAGTATAGTACGTACACATATTATTTAATAACATATTATCTATGTTAATTGATTAATTAATTAATTTATTCATTTTATTTATTTCTAGGTAAAATAAAGGAATTTTCTTAAAGATTCCTAAGTTTTAATTCCTCTTTGTGAAGATTTAAATAAGTAATGTATACAGTTTAGTACTTTTTTTAAAATTTTCGTTAAAATTGTAAACTACTACTTTTTATGCAATAAAAAAACATAAGAAACAAGGTCATCACAATTAAACAAAAAATTTTTTTTTAATAATTAAAAAAAAAGTTTCTTTATACCAATCGATTCGTCTTTGCATTTTATTTCAAAAAGTATTAAGCTACTTTACTCGAAAATTGCATAGTTTAAGAGTCATGACTTTTTTCCCGAACTCCCATATACTCGACACACTGTGCATCGGTCAGTCCGTTCTTAGCAGAATGAAGAAGTGGAAGGACAGCATTTTATAATAATATTAGGTTGGCAAGAAAGTAATTGCAGTATTTTAATCAATAAAATATTTGTCTGCTCTTTACTTTACCGGACTCAAAATTTGTGCCTTTTTTCTATGAATTATGATGTATTTGGTATGTAATACAGTAGATTTGTACTTGGTAAATTTGTAAAGTTGTAAAGTTGAGCAATCTGCAGTGTTTTTGAGAAGTAAGGGCGCCGCCATATTGGTAGTGACGGTCGCGCGCCGCCTCCTAGAAGTTAGCCTCCCACTTGTTAAATTAAATAATTTCAACAGTTGTGCTGACAAGGGAACATATCCAGATGCGAAAATCCGATTTTAATAAAACTTATGTGAGCTATAGTTCTTCGAAAAATATTTGACACGTAATTTTTTTTATCGGTAAACATCCACTTTGAAGGGGGAAAACAGCCGTCAAAGTTGGCGGTCAAAACCATATTTTTTGAGATATCTCGGAAACCAGAGGTCAAAAAAATTTAAATTTTTTTAAAAATTGTGTGTTTTTCAATGAGAAATATAGTCGTGCAACAAAAGTTTTTTGTTTAAACAATATATTAAAAATTTGATATTTTTTTGCAGTTCCTCTTATTTATTGTTAGTTCCATTGTGAGTTGTGCTAAGTTTATGCTACATTGTGCTCGAATATTACAGCTATAATATAAAAAATAAGATTAAAAATTGAGAAAAACGATATTTTGAGTAGCCCCCACTTTTCATTTTTTTAAATTTTCTCAATTGTGCTAAGTTGTGCTAGGTTGTGCTAAGATTGCCGCTTACCGAGCAGAATAATTAATGAGTTAGTTACTGATTAGGTCGGGGGGAGGGTGGCAAGGACCGGCGCGTCGGTTCTGCTTGGTAAGCGGTCGTCGCTACAAACCAATATGGCGGCGCCCTTACCTGTCAAAAACACTGCAGATTGCTCAAGTTTAAGCAAGCATAACTCCTGAACCGTTGATCCTACAGAATCGAAACTTTGATCTGGAGCCGCCCCGGGTACAAATCTACTGGATTACATACCAAATACATCATAATTTATAGGAGTAAGGCACAAATATCGAGTCCGATAAAGTAAAGTTTACCGAAATATTTTCTTATTTTGAGAAAATATCTTATTCATTAAAGTTCATTGATTGACTAAAAAAAATTCGGCTCTATTTCACCTTAAAATACCAAAATTGCTTTTTGCCAATCCAATAGTAATAAATTTTAAGTGATTATTTAAATGGTTACCTGATTTCCTGAAGCATATGAACCTTCTTCACAGCCTGCAGCTCATGTTTCACGCTAGGAATCTTGTTCAACGGGGCAACTCGTATTCGCCGGAGAGAATGATCGGGCATCCATTTGTTTAAATATTTTTGCACATTTCTTCGATCTGCTTCATCTGTATCATTGCTCAGATCTCCTGTCTTGATCTGACGGCCCTCCACCAGGAACTTCTTCAGCAGGTCGTTCGTCTGCTTGAAGCTGCACTTCAACCAACTGAAAAAGAGAATATTCGTTGTTATTGTAACAGCATTTTCCAAAGATGTTTTTAATGATCGTAAAAAATTACGCACCAGGCGTACGTCAAGAAGTCCAGGACAACCTGCGAGCCGATGTTCGTTATGTAGCTGAAGAAGAGATGGTAGAGCGTATACTGTAGAGTCCAGAACCAAACCCCACAAAAGACTAACAGTAGCAACGCGTTCAAAATCGTCGCACCATACGTTCCTATAATCCACAGGAGGATCTTGCGATTGTTGACGACAGCGCCTAATTTCGTCAAACTCTCTTCCAAGTCGGCGATCCTTCGTCTCAACTCTGGAATGCCCTGCAAGAAGCAAGTTTAGTTATTGATAAAATTGATTACGAAGTTTTTCAATCCTCCGTGTACTGTGCCGGAGTCATTTTTGACCGGGAACATCCAAATTGTCATTTAAGTACGCAATTTGTGGCAATTAATAACTAGGTTTACGGGACCCGACAAAATGACGGGTTCTAATATTCTTAATTTGCGATTATTAAACCTGAGCACTCGAATGGTGACTCTGAGGCACAACTAAAAATTGCTGTACCACTTTTCAAAATATTTTTTACATTATTAAATATGTATATTGGTATCTAATCAATTATGAAATATTTAGGTATTAATAATACGGCGCATAGTGGGGTATTTGCCCGATTTCAGCGACCACAGCTAGTTCAAAATTCGCTCAATATTGAAACTGCTGTAATTTTGCCAAAATTTATCCAAATTTTATGAAAAAACAACCATTTTAAAGCTTGAGATTTCTACTTTTCGTACTGTATGCCGTTTTTACTAAAACGGATGTTTTAAATGCAAAATTTGTCCATAAAGAGGAGCGTATCAGATTGTAAAGTTTGTAGCTGTTTTTCAATCAAGTACTGCGGATTATAATCAATATTTTAACGTTAATCGTCTATTTTATGTACACTATCAAAAAGTATAATCATTTACAATTAAAATATCTTTTCAAAATAGTTATTACAAAGAATAATCACCGTTATTTATAATAGTATGGAAAAATGTTATGAACAAAATTTGCACGGTTCAGAGGGGGATGTGGCACAAACATTTTCTGCGTGGGTGGAGGCATAGAGGAGATTTCAAGGTCACCTTGATTTTTTTAAACAGAATGTCCTTTTTTTATACCATAGATCGATAGAGTATCAAATTCTGAGTATAAAAGTGTTGACCTTCGTATGTCCTAAACCTAATAATCAACGAGATATTATCAAAAGAAGAAAGAAAATTATTTCGATAATATCTCGTTAATTATTACATGTGGAGGTCAATACATTTTTACTCAGAATTCGATAGTCTATCGATTCATGATACAAAAAGTAGGTCTCCCGATTTAAAAAAATCGAGGTCACCTTGAAATCTCCTCTATGCCTCCACCCACGCAGAAAATGTTTATACCACAACATGTCCCCCTCTGTACCGTGCAAATTTTGTTGATAACATGTTTTCATATTATTACAAATAACGACAATATTCAAAGTGGACATAGTTATTGCACTACCCTGTATATTATTTAAATTTCATGTGTATAGTGTTTTCTTATTTTAGTGTATATTGTGTGTTTATTATTATTATTTAGTGTTTACTTAAGTAAATACGAAAATATAGCGAATACGAACATGCAGGATGTGAGAAATGCTGCGATTTTCGCGCCCGCGTGATGGCCATTTTTCCGTGAATCAACTATAAAACACGGAGTCAGTCGTAGTCAGATCCAATTTTTCTTGCATCTTAATCAGAAAACTTCAAAGAATACAATGGCACAGAAATAAACACCGGGACGCACCCGGAAGCATAACGAAATCATTACCAAAGTCTTAGAATCATGAAGAAAGTGACTCATCATTGGTTATCTTTAAATATTAATAATTACAAACATGTATATGGTACAAAAGTGAATTTCTCTTAAAAGTATACCTTATACTTAGCTAAAAAAACTTCTATAAAACAAAAATCTGTTAGTGTATGTAAATAAGGTAACAATTGCTAATAGGTGAATTCGTTGAGAAATGAAAGCGGGTTAACGGAATTTCAACTTCCGACTTTCAGTGCTTAATGGATACATGAATGGGATAACGAATGATGGGAGATTGTTCCTCAGACATTCAACTAACTCAAGCCACAAAAATTTTACAATTAATGTAAAATTTTGAAAATTGAATTTTGATCGCTGAAATCGGGCAAATACCCCACTGTGCGGCGGAGCGGCGAACGTCCGTTCTAGTGGTGAGCGCCACTGGCGGCAACTCATGCCGGACAAACATTTTTTGTTTTCTGGTTCGAAAAAAACATCGACCCTTATTTTTTTAGATAAATTCAAAAATATCCGCAAAACTTGGTGCAGAAGTGGTGTCTCTCCGTCTTTAATGATTGTTTAAACATGTTTAAACAAGAATTTAATGTTTAAACAATCGTAATGTATTAATATTAGATATCACTGTATTCGGGAAAGTCTATTGAATGTTTGCTATAAAGAACAATTCAATATCGTTTATAATAACATCACAATATTTGTTCAAAGTTAAAAAATATGTCTTTTTTTAAAACTCAATTTTCTCAAAAACTGTACATCTAGGAGAAAAATTAAGGACATATTTGGAATCAACGCGAAAAACTCTATAAAAATCGTATATCGGGAATGGAAATACTTTTTGGCTGTTGGACAGTGTTATCGGAAAGGTGGCCAAAAATTTGGATAGATTTGTACATACTTGTTGTGTTCATAAAATAATGTGAAATAGTCATTTCTAGAGCTCCGTAAACCTAGTGTTAAACTAATTGAATAGCTGTTGCATTGAGGATATCGGAAAGTTTAACGTGCCTACACGAGATATCATCAAAAGTAGATTTTTTAAACTTATTAATTAGAGCTGTGAACGGTCCAAAGCATTGGATATTATATAGCTATAAAAATCGTCCGTTGTCCGAGGGTTAAAGGAATTTGTTCAAGAGATTCTCTTACATCCGAATGGTAGCATCCCAGGATCAGTGTGCACATGAAACACAGATAATTCACGATCCTCAAAGACAAGTACACGACGCGATCCACTTGGAAATCGACCTTGGACAGCCTGCACGTGTAGATCCAATACATCCCATAACCCAAAGCGGTGATCACGATCATTCTGTAAGAGTAGTTTAAGAATATCCAAAATTTCGCGTCGGAATGTCGGAGTGGTCTTAATCCCGTTACTTTGTTCACTGCGATCACAATTTTGGTAGCACTCGCGAAACTGATCGCGTCCAGTCCCCGTCTTCTCGTTATCGTTTCGGTCGAATTGTTTCGCATTTTTAATGATTTTTCTTATTCCTCGTACTCTTCCACTAAATTTTCTATTTTCTGTACTTCGACAGCTGCAACATATTTTCTTGTTCCATTAAGATAGATAATCATCTAGTATATACTGCATAACACTTCGTTCTTCGATAATTTCGGACGATTAATCTTCGAAATTACAGCCTTCACTTAATTTTTTTTCAGTTTCCGCACTTCGCTGTCATAACAAATTAGGGTACCGACGTGCATCCTCCTGTCTCCATACTAACAACGTAGAAAACACTGTCGTTCTATGTTCGTTCGTGTAAGTATGAAATGCTCCGGTGGTGTGCACGCCCCTGTAACGATCAACAGGCAATTCATTTGCCTGAAACGCAGTCGGCAATTATGGTTGTCCAGGAGATATGACATACTGTTTGTCACGTTTCAGAATATTGGGTTCACTTCGGAAAATTGCTCGAGAATATAGTCGGGACGTTAGGGTAATTTATTATCGTGTGTAACATAACTAGACGATTAGACAAAAATTTCTTTTAATTTGGCGACGACTGTGTCGCAGAAAATTAGTTACACTGAAAGTGGGATAAATATAGGAGAGGAAGCACATTATCATATAATTAATTTTATTTTACTAACAATAAGAGAGAGACTTACACGAACAGAAGTAACGTGACCATTGTAACATGTTTTTAAGGTGAAATATTACATTATTATATGAGCCGTTCACTGGCCAAATCGATTAACTTCACTTTTTCAAATATTGTAAATTTAAGTGTCAAAGCACTTGGTTCAGTTATAACTTTTTTTATTTGTAATAAATGACCCAAATAATACAGATTAACACTATTACAGGACAACATTTTTTTGGTCGCCAAATAATAAATTATTAACTTCCCGATTTTATAGGGAAGTTATTGTAATTACCCCGAAAATCGAAAATCGATTTTTTAGCAGATCTTCACGTTTCATGGTCATTGTAGTCATTTTAGACTATTTTCAGCAAAATGTTCGTATGTGTGAGTGTGTGTGTGTGTGTGTGCGTATGGCCGTTTCTATGTAAGCAAATTTTTCGTTAACGTTTTCAGAAAAAGTAACAACGCGATCAGGATGATCAATGATGCAATCGATGTGCCCCGTCGTAACTTAGAGCTGATTAGATTTTGGTCCATATTGGTCAAGTAGTTTTTTAGATTTTTAGTTTTTTTTCGAAAACAGTTGATTCTACAATGCAATTTATAAGGGAGGACGAAAATTTTCCACCAAAGAACCAAACGCAATTACATAAAAACAAATTTTTTTCTTAATTTTTTTTTAACTGATGCTAATGTTACCGCTTGGAATAATCGAAAGTTATTCCAAAGCAACAGTGAATTTATCATCTCTACTCCCAAGAGTACATTTTGGGAGAATATCGATGAAAGTACAAAAAAAAAAACGATGTTAGCGATGGTGGCGAAGGAGTAACGAATCGGGAAGTTCTTTGTGTGACTCTTGGAGAGTCACACACCAAATAAAAAACATTAATATCAGTAGGCCCTACTAGCCATGCGTATCACTAACCCTCTCGCAAGAGCAGTCCTACCCGCGAGCTCGCGAAGCGAGCGAGCAAAAACAACCCTACTCGCGAGCGAGCGAAGCGAGCGAGCAACAATAGCCCTCTAGTTTATTTCAGAAGCCAGCTAGAAAATTAAATGAACTTTTCAATTCGATAGAAAACGACAGATAAGAATAAACATATAAACATCCCGCGATGATAGTTAATTTTCTGCATCAGGTGCGCAGCCCCTTAAGCAACCGCGAGGGGATCAATACTTGCTTCGAATGGTTTTAAATGTTTATTTCTGAACTTTACTATGTCATCCCATAAGTTCGTGCCGTTTTTCGAGCGGTTGCATATGTTAATTTTGTAAACACACGTTTAAGTTTGTTTTAGGTATATTCAGAGCATCTGACATCTCGTCATCTGATACACTTCGTGATTTCTCTACAAGGTCTCGAATTTTATCTTCGTCTGTCTGAGGAGGATGCCCGGAACGTTCCTCGTCTTCTAAACAAAAATTCCCACCTTTAAAAGGTTGAAACCAATTCGTACAGGCTCGAGATGAAATCGCACTTTTTCCGTAAACAGCACATGTTGTTCGTGACGATTGTTACTAAACTTCCTTTCCGAAATTCATGTAACATGAAATATCGGAAGTGGATACGCATTTCGCTCACGATTCTTCACTAGTAGGAATCACCGGGTTCACTATTTCACGTTCTTATACCCACGAAAACCTTCTCTGGTCTGTTTCTGGACAGCTTTGGTCCCTTATCATCGTAATGTTCATTCAGACAGATTATGTTTTTTCAAACAGAATAAAATAATTTTTAGGTGGAGTAAATTTAATTTTCAGACTGAATAAAATTATTTTAAGATGGAGTTAAATCAATTTTCAGACAGAATAAAATGATTTTAGATGGAGTAAAATCAATTTTCAGACAGAATAAAATGATTTTAGATGGAGTAAAATCAATTTTCAGACAGAATAGAATGATTTTAGATGGATTAAAATCAATTTTCAGACAGAATAGAATGATTTTAGATGGAGTAAAATAAATTTTCAGACAGAATAAACGAAATTTTCGAAACTGTCGAATTTTATATTATAGCATTTCTTGAAAATTGTCGTAAGCCATAAATACGTAAACATGCGCAGTTTATTTATGAGTAGACTGCAGATGTTCATGCAATTTTCTATTTTTATAAACATATATTAGGGAAGTGGAATGGAATAAAATCATATTTTTCATGGGAACAGCCCTTGCAGATCTCAAGTAAATAAAGATCGTACTAAATTCGATCGAATTTTATTTTATAGCGTTTCTTGAGAATTTTAGTAATAACATGATTGTAAAGTGAAATATTATATTATTATATGAGCCGTTCACAGGCCAAATCAATTAACTCCACTTTTTCAAATATTTTAAATTTAAGTGTCAAAGCACTTGGTTCAGTTATAACTTTTTTTATTTGTAATAAATGTCCCAAATAATACAGATTAACACCATTAAACGACAACATTTTTTTGGTCGCCAAATAATAAATTATTTATTTCAGAAGCCATTCTGATTAACTCCGTACTCTAATGTAAATCGAGTCGCACGCGAAAAAAAATTCAAAACGTTTTTTCACCAGATGATTGGTACAATATTATCAAAACGAGCAAACAGAAAGTAGGACCATTTAATGTAAATCAAATGACTCATAAGGATTTTGTCTCAACAGAGCCTTTTGAAGCTCTATCATTAACAGAAAAAAACAATTAATGAGTTACCAGTAGACTGTCTTAAAATTCATTGGATAAAATTGAAACTTCAATTGTGACTTCAATTGAGACTTTAATCAAGATTCAGAATTTAGTCCCATAAATATAAAAAAATCTGGAAGAGGCACACCACTAGGACTGAAAAATATACACCAGCCTTTGCTATATCCTATAGGTAGAACTGTAACCAGCGAAAAGAGGAAAGATATGAAGGATCTGTTATAAAATTCATTCATTTCTCTTAATAAACATAATTATTACAAAAACTTAAGAATAAATCGATATGACGGGACCTCAAATACAGCTGACGAAGGAAACATCGTTTATATTGCTGATGAATCAATAACAAATAATAATATATTGTAAGAGAACAGTTATTTTTCATTGTTGCGAAAAATGTTTTAGAAAATGTAAATTAATAAACTTTTTCTGAAATAAAAAATATAATTTGAAGACTGATTTTGATGTTATTACTTTTTTTCACTTGTCAAATCGATTAACTTCCTTAGTCACCCAAGATATTAATAACGATTACACCAAGGATGTTCTATCTTACTCATTCTACATGTCTTTATATGAAAGCTACATCTGTATTTATGCATTATACAATGTTTATTTCAATGTTTATTCTAAAGGGAATTTTGAAAAACAATGTATATTATTTCATCAAATTTCTCCACTTTCTGTTTTATGAAGTTAATCGATTTGGCCTATGAGCGGCTCATATTATATTGTACGATTGAATTGTGCCTGAAACGATTCAGTAACATTTAAATCTAATTAATAATCCGGCCGTGTGGATTGAGCCCACTGTATCAGGATGACAAGATACGTTGTTATGGAACTGGCCCACTGTAACAGAATTCATCAAGGAGCAAAGAAGTATCTCTCGATCATTTGTACATACATAGAGAAAGATCATCGGAACAAACCTGTCTCAGAAAGCTGAAACTCAGACGGAAGGTATCGATCTTCCTGTCACACACTTGGATTAATGAAAGCTGCAGAGAAAACTGCAAGATCTGCAAAAAATGTGGATTTTTTCAAATAACATTGAATGAAATAACAAAATGAAGATTCAAATGATTCTCACCTCATCCTTCAACTCGACGTCAAAATCGGAAATGGAGGACTCGTGGATGATCTGTATCACTTTCTTCATCTGGAAATGACATCTTGTCAATATTATAACAACAATACAATATTGCAACAAGTAAAAATTGTACCTCCTTGACAGTGTTTTCGCAGGCGTAGCATGCTATGCAGATCTTCGCACACATGTACAACATGTCCCACACTGGCACAAACATTCCACTAAGTTCTAGTGGATCTTCGTGGTGTTTTCCCAATTCTGCATACATGTTGTACAGAGTGATGACGAAGTTTACGACGAGCACGAACATGTAAATCGTGATTTGAGAGTCGAAGATTTTGTTAATCGTTTCCACGATCCTACACAGCTGCAGGTGGGTGGACCTTGGGGCACAGAATAATGATAGAAAAATGAATGAACTTCGTGGAATTAAGCAATCTTGTATAGTAGACCTGTTCTCACCATCGATCAGTCCGTTCTTAGTAGCATGCAGAAGTGGAAGACAGCATTTTATAATAAGGTTAAGAACAGGAGTGGCACTAGCCGGAATTATAACATAGTTTACGAGAATTGCAGAAAGTGGGGCCCTAAACTATGCTCTCTCGGGCACGAAAGGATAGAGAGGAAAGGGCAAAGGTCCTAGTCGTGCGGGTTTTTTTAGTGGGCATTGGGGACACCGAACACCTGTGCCCCCGAGTCCCGCACTACCCCTTCCGGGGTGTACGTGAAAGTATTTTTTCCGAACATCTTTAAAAAACAAGAAAAGAAAGGTGGATGCATCTTGGAACTTAAAATAGTGTTATAAAAATTAAGTCCGTTCCTCCACCACCTAATTCTGGCGGTGCGACCGTGTCGAATAGTGGGGGAACGTCACCACTCATTTAGCGAAATGAAGAAGTGGGAGAACAGGGCACTACGACGGACAGCATTTTATATTGGGTTGGCAGGAAAGTAATTTCAGTATTTTAAGGTGAAATAAAACCGAATTTCTTTCCTCAAGCTATGAACTTTCATCAATAAAATATTGCCTTATTTGTTCTTTATGGCGAAAGATCATCGAACAGAAGAGAAGATATCTTATTCATTAAAGATCATTGCTTGAATAAAAAAATTCGTTTCTATTTCACCTTAAAATATCAAAATTACCTTCTTGCCAACCCAATAATAATAAATTGTAAGTGATTATTTAAATGGTTACCTGATTTCCTGAAGCGTATGAACCTTTTCTCCATCCTGCAGCTCATGTTTCACGCCAGGAATCTTGTTCAAAGGGGCAACTCGTATTCGACGGACAGAATGTTCGGGTATGCATTTGTTTAAATATACTTGCACATTTCTTCGGTCTGATATATCTTCATCCGTTTCATTACTTACATCTCCTGTGTTTATCCGACGACTCTCCATCAGGAAAGTCTTCAGGAGATTGTTCGTCTGCTTGAAGCAGCACTTCAACCAACTGATGACATGAAAATGTACAGAAGAGGGTTAACTTTACTTTATTCGGACTTAAAAATTGTGAATTTGGTCGATTTGTACCCAAGGCGGCTGCAGATCGATGTTTCGATCATGTAGGATCAATGGTTCAAGAGTTATGCTTGCTGAAAGTTGAACAATCTGCAGCGTTTTTGGCAGGTGAGGGCGCCGCCATATTGGTTTGTAGTGACGACCGCGAGCCGCTTACCGAGCAGAATCGCCGGTCCTTGCCACCCCCCACCCTCGACCTAATCACCAACCAACTCGGTCAATGGTGCGTGACCGTCACTACCAATATGGCGGCGCCCTTACTTGTCAAAAACACTGCAGATTGCTCAACTTTAAGCAAGCATAACTCCTGAACCATTGAGCCTACTGGATCGAAACTTCGATCTGCAGCCGCCCCGGGTACAAATCTACTGGATTACATATAAAATACATCATAATTTATAGGAGAAAGGCACAAATTTTGAATCCGGTAAAGTAAAGAGCAGCCCAAGAAAATATTATTATTAATTATACATTGTCCTTGTAACAAGATATTCCAAAAATGTTCTTCAAATCAAAAGGAAAATTACGCACAATGCGTATGTCATGAAGTCCAGAAGGATCTGCGAGCCGATGCTCGCGATGTAGCTGAAGAAGACGCGGTACATTCCAATGGGCGTAGGGAAGACCCAATTTCCCAGCACGATGAAAATAATTAGCACGTGCAGAATCATGGCACTGTAAATTCCTATTATCCACAAAAGTATGCTGCGATTGTTGGCGACGGCGCCTAGCTTCGCCAAGTTCTCTTCCAGGACAGCGATCCTACGTCTGAGGCCTGGAATCTCCTAAGAGAGGCAGAAAGAGGTCATTCCATGCCAAATTGATGAGTTTTTGCAGGCACCATCGTCGATTTTGTTCTAAATGCAATATGTTGTAGTCCATGTGAAATTAGGATGTGTTTAAGTCATCATTTTGACAGTTTCAATTTTTTTTAGAAATTACATGCCTCCGAAATTTACAATTTTTGCCCATTTTGACGAAAACGGGCCTCACTTACGACTTTTTTTCTCAGGAACTGTTTGTCCGATTGAACTACATCTTTTTTTGTTTTATTCGGAAAGGATTGGGCTATTATAGAATAATTTTTTTAACCTCGATAATCAACTTTATGATGCCGAAAAATTTAAATAAATTCTTTCTTTACGTTTTTTTGAAAAATTTAATTTTCAAAAATTGATTTTAAAAAAATATGGTTATACCCCTTGGAGTTTCCCCTTTAAAATGAGCCCTTGAAAAAGGATGGTGATTAGAAAATTAGCATCACAATGAGCTGGCCTTTCATTTCTAAAAAAAAATCGGAACCGGCAAAATGATGACTTAAACTCCCCCCCATTTCACATGGACTGTAACATATTTCATTTACAACAAAATCGACGATGGTGCCTGTAAAAAGACATCCATTTGGCATGGAATGACCCAATAAAATTGTTTGGTCTCAAGCAAGAAACGTGAGATTTAGATCTCGTATTTATATTAGATTTATATTCGATCTCATTTCAATTAGTCGTTGTCACTTTTGGAACCCCGTCAAAGCCCCGAGTATCGTCGCGAGCAAGCGAAACGAGATTTACGACCCCGCGAGGTTCGGCGTATGGATTTGCGGTATTCGGACGCTTCAAAAATTTTTTAAAGAAATTCCGTCATCGATATTTTACTTACATTCGAATGATACCATCCCATGGCCTGTACCCACACGAAGCACAAGTAGTTCACGATTCTCACAGACAAATACAACACACGATCCTTTTTCACGTGTGCGTTGAGCAGCCTGTACACATAAATCCAGTACATAACGTAACCCACAGCGATGACCATGATCATTCTGTAAGAGTAGTTTAGGAAGATCCAAAACATCGTGTCGGAGTAATGCAGTGGTCTTAATCCGGTTAGGCTGTTCACTGCGACGACGATTTTGGTTGCACTTGCGAAATTCGTCGCTTGTGCTTGCACTTTTCTGCTGGAATTATCTCGCATTTCGTAGCTCCGTAAAAGTTCTTTAATGATTCTTTAATAATTCCTTTTCTGGATATTCTACATAATGTAAAGCATCCTCATCGTTCTTCGACTTTGTTCAGTAATTTTGTTGCTTGCACTACAAACACTGCAAAATGCTTTTCCCTTTCTCTGTATAATGAACATAGGCAATCATCTATAATAGTTGTTACGTTCTTCGAGAATTCAAGCTAGAAAATCTTCTTCGCACTTCTTAGTTTCTGCACTTCGGTGTACAGATGGCTAACAAATTAGGCTACTGACTTGCTTCCTTCTGTTTTCATACTAACAACGTCGGATTGAGCCCATTGTTTGGGTTGTTTATCCCGTACGTGTAATTATGAAAGTTCCGACGATGTGCACAATCGACAGGCAATTCATCCGTTTGAAACGCAGCGGCGATAATGGTTGTTTCACTTCGGGAAATTGCTCGACGATATCGGGATATTAGGTTAATTTATCATCGATGCACTTCGCCAGCTTTGACAGCTAGAAAATTAAATGAACATTTCAATTCGATAGAAAACGACAGATAAGAATAAACATATAAACATCCCGCGATGATAGTTAATTTTCTGCATCAGGTGCGCAGCCCCTTAAGCAACCGCGAGGGGATCAATACTTGCTTCGAATGGTTTTAAATGTTTATTTCTGAACTTTACTATGTCATCCCATAAGTTCGTGCCGTTTTTCGAGCGGTTGCATATGTTAATTTTGTAAACACACGTTTAAGTTTGTTTTACGTATATTCAGAGCATCTGACATCTCGTCATCTGATACACTTCGTGATTTCTCTACAAGGTCTCGAATTTTATCTTCGTCTGTCTGAGGAGGATGCTCGGAACGTTCCTCGTCTTCTAAACAAAAATTCCCACCTTTAAAAGGTTGAAACCACTTCGTACAGGCTCGAGATGAAATCGCACTTTTTCCGTAAACAGCACATGTTGTTCGTGGCGATTGTTACTAAACTTCCTTTCCGAAATTCATGTAACATGAAATATCGGAAATGGATACACATTTCGCTCACAATTCTTCACTAGTAGGAATCACTGTGTTCACTATTTCACGTTCTTATACCCACGAAAACCTTCTCTGGTCTGTTTCTGGACAGCTTTGGTCCCTTATCATCGTAATGTTCATTCAGACAGATTATGTTTTTTCAAACAGAATAAAATAATTTTTAGGTGGAGTAAATTTAATTTTCAGACTGGATAAAATGATTACAATATCGATTAAAATCAATTTTCAGATAGAATAAAATGATTTTAGATGGAGTAAAATCAATTTTCAGACAGAATAAAATGATTTTAGATGGAGTAAAATCAATTTTCAGACGGAATAAAATGATTTTAGATGGATTAAAATCAATTTTCAGACAGAATAAAATGATTTTAGATGGAGTAAAATAAATTTTCAGACAGAATAAACGAAATTTTCGAAACTGTCGAATTTTATATTATAGCATTTCTTGAAAATTGTCGTAAGCCATAAATACGTAAACATGCGCAGTTTATTTATGAGTAGACTGCAGATGTTCATGCAATTTTCTATTTTTATAAACATATATTAGGGAAGTGGAATGGAATAAAATCATATTTTTCATGGGAACAGCCCTCGCACATCTCAAGTAAATAAAGATCGTACTAAATTCGATCGAATTTTATTTTATAGCGTTTCTTGAGAATTTTAGTAATAACATGATTGTAAAGTGAAATATTATATTATTATACGAGCCGTTCACAGGCCAAATCAATTAACTCCACTTTTTCAAATATTTTAAATTTAAGTGTCAAAGCACTTGGTTCAGTTATAACTTTTTTTATTTGTAATAAATGTCCCAAATAATACAGATTAACACCATTAAACGACAACATTTTTTTGGTCGCCAAATAATAAATTATTTATTTCAGAAGCCATTCTGATTAACTCCGTACTCTAATGTAAATCGAGTCGCACGCGAAAAAAAATTCAAAACGTTTTTTCACCAGATGATTGGTACAATATTATCAAAACGAGCAAACAGAAAGTAGGACCATTTAATGTAAATCAAATGACTCATAAGGATTTTGTCTCAACAAAGCCTTTTGAAGCTCTATCATTAACAGAAAAAAACAATTAATGAGTTACCAGTAGACTGTCTTAAAATTCATTGGATAAAATTGAAACTTCAATTGTGACTTCAATTGAGACTTTAATCAAGATTCAGAATTTAGTCCCATAAATATAAAAAAATCTGGAAGAGGCACACCACTAGGACTGAAAAATATACACCAGCCTTTGCTATATCCTATAGGTAGAACTGTAACCAGCGAAAAGAGGAAAGATATGATGAATCTGTTATAAAATTCATTCATTTCTCTTAATAAACATAATTATTACAAAAACTTAAGAATAAATCGATATGACGGGACCTCAAATACAGCTGACGAAGGAAACATCGTTTATATTGCTGATGAATCAATAACAAATAATAATATATTGTAAGAGAACAGTTATTTTTCATTGTTGCGAAAAATGTTTTAGAAAATGTAAATTAATAAACTTTTTCTGAAATAAAAAATATAATTTGAAGACTGATTTTGATGTTATTACTTTTTTTCACTTGTCAAATCGATTAACTTCCTTAGTCACCCAAGATATTAATAACGATTACACCAAGGATGTTCTATCTTACTCATTCTACATGTCTTCATATGAAAGCTACATCTGTATTTATGCATTATACAATGTTTATTTCAATTTTTATTCTAAAGTGAATTTTGAAAAACAATGTATATTATTTCATCAAATTTCTCCACTTTCTGTTTTATGAAGTTAATCGATTTGGCCTATGAGCGGCTCATATTATATTGTACGATTGAATTGTGCCTGAAACGATTCAGTAACATTTAAATCTAATTGATAATCCGGCCGTATGGATTGAGCCCATTGTATCAGGATGATAAGATACGTTGTTATGGAACTGGCGCACTGTAACAGATAGAATTCATCAAGGAGCAAAGAAGTATCTCTCGATCATTTGTACATACATAGAGAAAGATCATCGGAACAAACCTGTCTCAGAAAGCTGAAACTCAGACGGAAGGTATCGATCTTCCTGTCACACACTTGGATTAATGAAAGCTGCAGAGAAAACTGCAAGATCTGCAAAAAACGTGGATTTTTTCAAATAACATTGAATGAAATAACAAAATGAAGATTCAAATGATTCTCACCTCATCCTTCAACTCGACGTCAAAATCGGAAATGGAGGACTCATGGATGATCTGTATCACTTTCTTCATCTGGAAATGAAATCTTGTCAATATCATAACAACAATACAATATTGCAACAAGTAAAGATTTTACCTCCTTGACAGTGTTTTCGCAGACGTAGCATGTTATCGAGATCTTCGCACACGTGAACAAAATGTCCCACACTGGCACAGACGTTCCACTAAGTCCTAATGGATCTTCGTGGTATTTTCTCAATTCTGCATACACGTTGTACAGAATGATGACGAAGTTTACGACAAACACGAACGAGTAAACCATGATTTGAGAGTCGAAGATTCTGTTAATCGTTACCATGATCCTGCACAGCTGCAGGTGAATGCACCTTAGGGCACAGAATAATGATAGAAAAATGAATGAACTTCGTGGAATTAAGCAATCTTGTATAGTAGACCTGTTCTCACCATCGATCAGTCCGTTCTTAGTAGAATGCAGAAGTGGAAGGACAGCATTTTATAATAAGGTCAAGAACAGGAGTGGCACTAGCCGGAATTATAACATAATTTAGGAGAATTGCAGAAAATGGGGCCCTAAACTATGCTCTCTCGGGCACGAAAGGATAGAGAGGAAAGGGTAAAGGTCATAGACGTGAGGTTTTTTTGAGTGGTTATTGGAGACACCGAACATCTGTGCCCCCGTGTCCCGCACTACCCCCTTCAGGGTGTACGTAAAAGTATTTTGTCCGAACATCTTTAAAAAACAAGAAAAGATAGGTGGATGCATCTTGGAACTTAAAATAGTGTTATAAAAATTAAGTCCGTTCCTCCACCACCTAATTCTGGCGGTGCGACCGTGTCGAATAGTGGGGGAACGTCACCGCTCATTTAGCGAAATGAAGAAGTGGGAGAACAGGGTACTACGACGTACAGCATTTTATATTGGGTTGGCAGGAAAGTAATTTCAGTATTTTAAGTTGAATTTCTTTCCTCAAGCTATGAACTTTCATCAATAAAATATTGCCTTCTTTGTTCTTTATGGCGAAAGATCATCGAACAGAAGAAAAGATATCTTATTCATTAAAGATCATTGCTTGAATAAAAAAATTCGGTTCTATTTTACCTTAAAATATCAAAATTACTTTCTTGCCAACCTAATAATAATAAATAGTAAGTGATTATTTAAATGGTTACCTGATTTCCTGAAGCGTACGAACCTTCTTTCCACCCTGCAGCTCATGTTTCACGCCGGGAGTCATGATCAGAGGGGAAACTCGTATTCGACGGAGAGAATGTTCTGGTATGCATTTGTTTAAATATTTTTGTACATTTGTTCGATCTGATTTATCTTCATTTGTTTCATTGCTTAGATCTCCTGCGTTTACCCGACGACTCTCCACCAGGAACGTCTTCAGGAGATCGTTCGTCTGCTTGAAGCTGCACTTCAACCAACTGATAACATGAAAATATAAAGAAAATATTCATTGTTCTTGTAACAGTATATTCCAAAGATGTTCTTCAAATTAAAAGGAAAATTATGCACCAGGCGTATGTCATGAAGTCCAGAAGAACCTGCGTACCGATGTTCGCGATGTAGCTGAAGAAGACTCGGGACATTCCAATGGTCGTAGGCGTAGGCAAGAACCAATTTCCCAGCACGATGAAAACCATCAGCACGTGCAGAATCGTGGCACTATAAGTTCCTATGATCCACAAAAGTATGTTGCGATTGTTGGCGACGGCGCCTAGCTTCGCCAAGTTCTCTTCCAGGACAGCGATCCTACGTCTGAGGCCTGGAATCTCCTAAGAGAGGCAGAAAGAGAGGCAGGTCATTCCATGCCAAATTGATGACAATTTTGCAGGCACCATCGTCGATTTTGTTCTAAATGCAATATGTTGTAGTCCATGTGAAATTAGGAGGTGTTTATGTCATCATTTTGCCAGTTTCGATTTTTTTTAGAAATTACAGGCCTTCGAAATTTGCAATTTTTGCCCACTTTGACGAAAACGAGTCTCACTTACGAATTTTTTTCTCAGGAACTGTTTGTCCGATTGAGCTACATCTTTTTTTGTTTTATTCGGAAAGGATTAGGCTATAACAAAATAATTTTTTTAACCTCGATAATCTACTTTATGATGCTGAAAAATTTAAACAAATTCTTTTTTTTACGTTTTTTTTCGATGAGGGGCCAGAGTGATTTTAATTTTTCAAAAATATGGTTATATTCCTTGAAGTTTCCCCTTTAAAATGAGCCCTTGAAAAGGATCACCAACCAACTCGGAGTCACTACAAACCAATATGGCGGCGCCCTCACCTGCCAAAAACACTGCAGGTTGCTCAACTTTACGCGAACATAATTCCTGAACCGTTGATTCTACAGGATCGAAACTTTGACCTGCACCGCCCCAAGTACAAATCTACTGGATCACATACCAAATAAGTCATAATTTATAGGAGAAGGGCACAAATTTTGAGTCCGGTAAAGTAAAGTTTACCTATTGTTACTTTTGTAACATCGTCAAAGCCCCGAGTATCGTCGCGAGCAAGCGAAACGGGATTTACGACCCCGCGAGGTTCGGCGTATAAGACTTGCGGTGTTCGGATATTTCAAAAATTTTTTAAGAAATTCTGTCATCGATATTTTACTTACATTCGAATAATACCACCCCAAGGCCTGTACCCACACGAAGCACAAGTAGTTCGTGATTCTCATAGACAAATACACCAAACGATCCTTTTTCACGTGTATCTTGAGCAGCCTGTAAACGTAAATCCAGTACATAACATAGCCCACAGCGATGACCATGATCATTCTGTAAGAGTAGTTTAGGAAGATCCAAAACATCGTGTCGGAGTAATGCAGTGGTCTTAATCCGGTTAGGCTGTTCACTGCGACGACGATTTTGGTTGCACTTGCGAAACTGGTCGCTTGTGCTTGCACTTTTCTGCTGGAATTATCTCGCATTTCGTAGCTCCGTAAAAGTTCTTTAATGATTCTTTAATAATTCCTTTTCTGGATATTCTACTTAATGTAAAGCATCCTCATCGTTCTTCGACTTTGTTCAGTAATTTTGTTGCTTGCACTACAAACACTGCAAAATGCTTTTCCCTTTCTCTGTATAATGAACATAGGCAATCATCTATAATAGTTGTTACGTTCTTCGAGAATTCAAGCTAGAAAATCTTCTTCGCACTTCTTAGTTTCTGCACTTCGGTGTACAGATGGCTAACAAATTAGGCTACTGACTTGCTTCCTTCTGTTTTCATACTAACAACGTCGGATTGAGCCCATTGTTTGGGTTGTTTATCCCGTACGTGTAATTATGAAAGCTTCGATGATGTGCACAATCGACAGGCAATTCATCCGTTTGAAACGCAGCGGCGATAATGGTTGTTTCACTTCGGGAAATTGCTCGACGATATCGGGATATTAGGTTAATTTATCATCGATGCACTTCGCCAGCTTTGACAGCTAGAAAATTAAATGAACATTTCAATTCGATAGAAAACGACAGATAAGAATAAACATATAAACATCCCGCGATGATAGTTAATTTTCTGCATCAGGTGCGCAGCCCCTTAAGCAACCGCGAGGGGATCAATACTTGCTTCGAATGGTTTTAAATGTTTATTTCTGAACTTTACTATGTCATCCCATAAGTTCGTGCCGTTTTTCGAGCGGTTGCATATGTTAATTTTGTAAACACACGTTTAAGTTTGTTTTACGTATATTCAGAGCATCTGACATCTCGTCATCTGATACACTTCGTGATTTCTCTACAAGGTCTCGAATTTTATCTTCGTCTGTCTGAGGAGGATGCCCGGAACGTTCCTCGTCTTCTAAACAAAAATTCCCACCTTTAAAAGGTTGAAACCACTTCGTACAGGCTCGAGATGAAATCGCACTTTTTCCGTAAACAGCACATGTTGTTCGTGGCGATTGTTACTAAACTTCCTTTCCGAAATTCATGTAACATGAGATATCGGAAATGGATACACATTTCGCTCACAATTCTTCACTAGTAGGAATTACTGTGTTCACTATTTCACGTTCTTATACCCACGAAAACCTTCTCTGGTCTGTTTCTGGACAGCTTTGGTCCCTTATCATCGTAATGTTCATTCAGACAGATTATGTTTCTTCAAACAGAATAAAATAATTTTTAGGTGGAGTAAATTTAATTTTCAGACTGGATAAAATGATTTTAAGATGGAGTTAAATCAATTTTCGGACTTGTTAAAATGATTTTAAGATGGAGTAAAATCAATTTTTATTAGGTTATAAATCGACGCATGATATGTATGTATACACGAAAGTTTGCACGAACTTATGGAATGACCTAATATATCATCTGATTCAAATGATTGGGAAAGGAATGAATGTCTACGTAGCTTCTACATCCTGGATTACAATTTTTATGTAGCATCCGCAGTTTATTTATGAGTAGACTGCGGATGTTTATGCAATTTCCAATTTTGTATAGACAAATTTTAAGGAAGTGGAATGGAATAAAATCGTATTTTCCATGGGAACAGCTCCTTTGTAGATCTAAAACAAATAAAATAGTACTAAATTCTATCGAATTTTATATTATGGCATTTCTTGAAAATTTCTTAAGCCATAAATGCGTAAACATGCGCAGTTTATTTATGAGTAGACTGCGGATGTTTATGCAATTTCCAAATTTGTATAGACAAATTTTAAGGAAGTGGAATGGCATAAAATCGTATTTTTCATGGGAACAGCCTTTGTAGATCTGCAACAAATAAAAATCATACTAAATTCTCTTGAAAATTTTCGTTAGCCTAAAATGCGTAAACATTCGCAGTTTATTTATGAGTCTCAAAGGATGATGAATTCCAGGTCCGTGTCCCGAAGGCGTGACAGAAAAATGGAAACGAGAAAGGAAACCGATGAGCCGTGAAGTTGGTTCTTTCGGACAACGCTAATCGAATGCCAGTTACGTTCGACGATGGCCAGTAACGATCGGGGAAGATAGAGTTTGGCTTTTCAAGATCATCCCCCACTACTCGTTATCCTGATTCGATCGTCTTTGCTCCGCCCAATTCCCCAAAAGAGGGAGCTGCTGCGAAGAAACGTACAAATTACGTAAAAAGAATTTTCATACAATTTGGAATATTCTATTTACGGAAATTTTAACAAGTTGTTTGAAAATTTTCTTGTTTACAAAAAATACTATGTGAGTTATGTCTAAATCTCGCTCTCATGAAAAATTACAACTCTTTTATTTAAAAGTGTAGAGAGCGCTGTAGCTTTAAGAAACTTTTGAAAATCACCATGATAGAGAAACAGGTTCCGACCTGGATAAAAAACAAATTTGGAATATTCTATTTACGGAAAAAATGGTTGAACTTGCCAAAGTGATTCAAGGGAGGAGAGTCTGACCAACTATTTTTCACGCTGGAAACACGATTCGATTGCGATAGTTAGGTGACGAGGACTATAAGGGGAAATAGAGGATTTAGGTGCTCGTGGGGAGCGATAATCCCAGGGGTACCAAGCTTGAGACGGTTCGCTAATTCCCTGAACAAGATTGATTTAAGTGGACCGGGTTTTCTGGTCGATTTCGAGCAGCATTGTCGCGTTCTCGAATTAATTACAGCATTCACGAAAAAATTATCTTGAGAGAAACTGAATTGAGAAACTTCGTTAGCCGTTTTCTGTCGTTTATTTATTTATCCAAAGCTCACATATGTTCTTTTACAATAAATAATAACGTCGAATGGTGGTGAACTGTGCAGCACCCTAGCAGTGTTCGTTCGATTAACAATTTTCGCATTGACAGCGCAATGGTTTACATGATAATTGTACATATCGCCTTTCTGCGTGTGTACAGTGTGCAAGGGTTTGAAACATGCTCTGTAAAAATAGATTTTCTCCCGTTTCGAGTCAAGCCTCGAGGACATGATTCAAATAGGCGATGTAGCAAATGGCTAACCGGAGGATCTCGATTTTCGAGAGCTTTTTATCCGGTGGCAGCGTCGGCAGCAGCTTCCGAAGCTCCGCGAAGGCTAGATTGAAGGCCTCTACTCTCACCCTTTCCCTGCAATTAGCAAAGAATTACTTAAAATTGCCAAAAATGATCGTACACAAAAGTTGCCTGTATTGGAACTGCGATAATTTCTTGAAAAATGATCGTACAGGGTCTATCCGGAAAGTAATGCAGCCAAATTTAAAAAAAACATTTACTGAACATATGAGTACAAACCTTTAAAATTCTTCAAGATAGCACCCTTGGGCGTGGACACATTTTTTCCAGCGCGTTTTCCGTGCTTCGTATGCTCACTGGAAGACGTTTTCTGGAACCTCTCGTAGTACCCTCGTCGCAGCCTCTTTGACGCGTTCCACGCTTTCAAAATGGCATCCTTCTAGCACATTTTTAATTTTTGGAAACAAGAAGTTGGCGGGAGACAAGTCAGGGCTGTACGGGGGTTGAGGAAGTGTCGTGATGTTATTTTTTGACAGATATTCGCGAACTCGCAGGCAGGTGTGGCCGAGCGCGTTGTCGTGGCGAAGCACCCAGTTGGCGTGAATCTCTTTTCTGACGCGGTTGACCCTTTGTTTGAGTCTTTTGAGCACTGCCAACTAAAAAGTACCGTTTACTGTCTTCCCCGTAGTCTAAGGAAAAGTTTTAGTTGGATGTGATCGGCGAGGCTGCAACGAGGGTACTACGTAGAGGTTCCAAAAATTGCACTGGAAAAAATGTGTGATGCCCAAAGGTCCTACTTTGAAGACTTATAAGGGTTTGTACTCATATGTTCAATAGATTTTTTTAAAAATGTGGTCGCATTACTTTCCGGACAGACCCTGTACGATTTCTTCAAGACGTCTTTAAGACCATAAACAGTGTGGTTTAATAACCACTATTACTATAATTAGTATAGCCATAGTCTGGCAGGATTAGCATTGGTATTATTTGGTCGAGTTAGTGTTTCTGCTTCAATTTCAATTCCAATTTCAATTTTTATTGTAATTTTAATTGTAATTGTAATTTTCATTATTTTTTATTTATTAGAGTTATAGTGTTTTTGCTTCAATTGCAATTCCAATTTCAATTTCAATTTCAATTCCAATTTCAATTCCAATTTTTATTGTGATTTTAATTGTAATTGTAATTTTAATTTTTATTATTTTTATTGTAATTTTAATTGCAATTATTATTATTACACTTTTTATGTCAATTCCACATTCGTTCTTCTAATAAAGCTATTGGTTTAACTTTATAACTCAACTCTTCGATTTCAATTTCAATTTTTATTATTTTTATAGTGATTTTAATTGCAATTGTTATTTGTATTACACTTTCTATGTCAATTCCGTGCGTTCTTCTAATAAAGCTTCTAATAAATTGGTTTAACTTTAAACTCGTTTTTATCAAAATCTATTTCTACTCTTCCCTTCTTTTAATTTAATTAACATTTATACATCTTTAAGACATCTTAGGGAAGTCTTAAAAACCTCCCGAGTGTCCTACGAACGTCTCCTGAACGTCTCTTAGACGTCAAACAAACGTCTGAAAGACGTGTTTAAGACTACCGTTTTGTAAGACGTTCATGAAACGATCGAAAGACGTTCGTAGGTCATTCGGGGCATCTCGAAGACGTCTGAATGTCCAACTGCAAACGTCTTTGTGCTATCTGGGTAAACTTCGGCTCATTTTAAAGCTAGAAGCCTCCAGATTCGCAATACATCGTCCTCACCGTGTAGCATGAGCTGTTCGATACTTCTGCGTTGCTCTTCTGCGTCTTCGTCTCTCCTCCCTCGTAAGTGTGCCTCCGCCGGATGCACCTGTTCCGTTCACGACAACCCCGTGCCCACTGATCATAGAATTCTTCATTTGTCTGTTTTATTTATGAAACTAGAAAAGTCGAGATGGTTCGCAAAAATTCCGGTAATCGACTCCCCAGATTTTTATTATCCTCGTCTCATTTCTATTGTCCACGCGGAGCTGCAGTTGCGAGAGTCCATTATCGTTTCCACCCTCTGTAATTTAATGTGTAGAACGTCAAACTGAATATCTGGTGAAACACCAGATTTTTAAATATTTTGACAAAGGTTTCTGAAGTAATGGGTCCTCGAACAACAGGGTGCGAAAGTAGACTATTCAAGCTTTAAAACGAGCCTACGTTCATTGCTGTACGATTGTTTTTCACGAAGTTGCAACAAATTGAATATCCACCTCTCGACAGTCAGAAATTTCATGTTGAAATTTTGCATATACTTTTCGAGATAAATTGGACCATAAGGATAACATATTTCGGCCGTTCCAAATGATATTCGTAATTAAACAGGCGATCAAACGATGATTTTATTCGCACAGGCTATAAAAGTCTAAATGTAACGCAGTGAAATAAAGGGGATTGCAATAACAACATGTTACAGCGGATGTTTTAACGATAGTGCAGAAGCAGCTTCGACGGATTTACTTGATGGAGCACAACATAATGGAATTATTTTATTCGCATTATCACCCCCAGTCACGCGCACGGAGCGTGAAAACATCGATATGTGCGTTTCGGCTGAAATCGTCGGATAGTCCCACGGGAATCGCATCCGAATTCGGGACAAGAGGTTTTCGCCACGAGAAATAATAACCTAATCAAATATTAGCCGCGCGCTGTTCCCGTGCGAAGCAGTATGAAACACGAAAGGGTTGTTCAACCGGAACACAATAAAATTAGAAAGAACTGACCGATTAAATACACTGGCTATCGCAGAGCTACGTTAGCGAAAGTGTACGTCGCCCTTTAAAGAATAAGAAAGACAACGCGCCGATAAATAAACTATCGGAACGACGGCAGAATCGGGAGACGAACAGAACCGTATTAAAGAAGGAATAGCCCCGATCCCCAATGGACTCTTAAATCCCGAGCAATTCGATGGAAACTGACGAAAGGTAGCGTTGCATAATTCAAAAAATGCGTCGCCGTTCTGCACAGAATGCGGGAAGGTCCTCCTCAATTATTAATAGCAAACGTCCCTCGATCTATCCCGCGATCTGATTCTTATGATAAATCCGACGATCTGTATGGACTGGTCGCGGTCGTTTTAATATTTCACAGGATTCACCACATGTCGGCGTGCTTTTATTATCGACACGATTTCGCATAACGTCGCCCCCTGCGTTACGTTTCGTATTCCACCCCGAAAACGACGGAATTACAATCGTATAACCGAGACGCTTCTTCTTAACACCGTAATAAACGCGACTGATGCGACATCGGCTTGCAACAATTAGTTTGTGCAAAGTAAAAATTGTCTGTCGCAGAAAAACTGATTTCTTCCCCGAATAATTTCAATATGCTGCAAATGATGCACCGGCGTCCTTTTTTGCAAAATAAAAATGTTCTATCCAAATTGCTTAATAGTTTGAAAATAATGTAATTAAATAATATTTTCACTGTTTCAAATCACACTAATAATTAGATAATTAGACCAAGAAATTGGTTGGATGAAGTATGAGACAGTAAAGGATTAGAAAAATTTAGAAACATCGTAATGTTGTTTTTAATGTAACGAAGTCGTATAATAAACGACAGGAAGTTAGGTAATAATAAAATATAATACTAACCATGAGATCGTGGTCCGGCCTTCGTCCTCTTCTAGAATCCGTGTAGGTCCATGGCTCACTTTGTACTTGCGTTCACTATATTATTTTTAAGAAACACTATTTTTGTGAAGAACGTGTTTTGAACTCGGTGATTTGATCGAACAGTTTTCCGACGTAATGTTTCTGCGACTTTTGAGTGGCAAGTGTCAAGGACGATTGCTCCACGAGATCAACAGCAGCACCTCTGATAAGATCTCCAGGTTTCCCGCGGGCAGGCTGCAACCCCTAACAGGAAAATCCTCGAAACCACGCCCACCACGCATTCTCTCGTTCTCCACCGTTCGCATCTCGTCCGTTCATCTTCCTCCCACAGCATCCCCCGAATTCTCCAATCGAATCGCCGATTAGGGGTTGCGAGACCGCCCCAAACCGCCCGCCATTCTGTCGGCGCCGAGGATGTTCGAAGCGTGGGACGTAGCAAACGCAGATGGGAGGACCATTTTATCGATCATGCGAGCTCTTCAGGCTCCGCGATTCTCGCCTCCGTGAAAAATCCTTGCTTTTTTCATATTTTATTCCGCAAATTCAATTTCACTTGATCGTTTACGTATCCCGAATAGCACACGACGTGTTAAAGACGTCCATTTTACGTCTATTTTAGGTCTGAAAGTCTTTCGTCCTAAAAAGACGTTTTTAAGGCTATAAACAGTGTGGCTTTTACATACCCATAATCCAGCAGTATTAGCAATGGTATTGTTTGTTCGAGTTAGTGTTTTTGCTTCAATTTCAATTTCAGCTTCAACTTGAACTTCCATTTAAATTTCAACTTTCATTTCAACTTTAACTTCAATTTTTATTGTAATTGTAATTTTTATTATTTTTTATTTATTAAAGTTATAGTGTCTGCTTCAATTGCAATTCCAATTCCAATTCCAATTTCAATTTTAATTTCAATTCCAATTTTTATTGTGATTTTAATTGTAATTGTAATTGTAATTTTTATTATTTTTATTGTAATTTTAATTGCAATTGTTATTATTATTACACTGTTTATGTCAATTCTTCTAATGAAGCTTATTGGTTTAACTTTAAACTCGCTTTTGTCGAAATCTATTTTTACTCTTCCCTTCTTTTATTTTAATTAGCATTTATGCACCTTTAAGACTTTTTATGGACGGTTTGAAGTCCTCCCGAATGTACTACGAACGTCTCCCTGAAAGTCTTTTAGACGTCAAGCAGACCGTCTGATGTATATATGTCTTTAAGACATATTTGTGCTATTTGGGATACGAACTAATCGAATTCCATCGGAAATTTGTTCTTTATTTAACCCCTAGCCTTACAATATCGTGTCTGACTCGTGAAGAAGATTCTGAATAGATTCTGATAAAAATGTGGGTCGAAGGAAGCTCTCCTTCTTCTCTCTCAACACTTTTGTTAACACTTTCGGTCTACCTGCAATTTTCTAACGGAGATTTCGAGATCGACGACCAAAGGTTCGGAATTTCTAGTCTGTCATGCTAAAATTAATGTCGCCAAGTAATTTTATTAATAATAATAATATATTTCAAGTGTTTCAAACAGGTCTCCCAAGTATTCGTATTTACAATTTTGTTTATTTACAGCTGGCAAATTGGAGGAGGGCAGAGGGGAGATTATTATGGCGCGAACATCGGCACAGATGCTCCTCCTTCAGCACCTGATCCTTCCTCCGAGGAAATCCATACTGTGTTTCGCTTTCACTGCCATTTTCATAATATTCTATACAGGTAATTATTATATTAAATGATTACAGAAATTCAGGTGTCCCCTGATTTTATTTTATTGAATTTCTACCGCGCGATGTAACTAATGCATCTAATTAATTATATTATTAATAAACGAACGCGTCTGATCAAACTGATCAGTTTCGACACGCAAATCAAAGAGGAACAACAAAAGAAAGCAGAAGGGTTTCGAAAAACGGAAAGAGGTGTCGAAGGGGCAGCTCTCGAATATTACAATTGCGCAAATTGTTCGGACAAATTGCAACATACGAGCAAAGGGTGAATAACCGAGTGATCAACGTTGAGTAATAATGTAGGGAGGGTAGAACAGTCACGTGTCGTTGATTACAATCCTGCAGTGGACCATCTAGAACCACATTCTAATCGACTACCGTCCGATTAATGTTTCTCGTGGTTACAAGTGTCATGAGATAGTTCAGCGTTCGCTATTTTTCATCCCCAGCCCTTTCAACACCCTTTCCTTCTCGCGCGACACGTGACTTTAGAGGGTGGTTTTCATCATCGCGAAACGCGTCGACGATTTTTAACTCGTTGCGGTATTTATTATACAATATTGTACACGTATTCGTACATATACACTGCAAGAAAGATTATTTAATTAGATATACACTGGATTCGAAGTAACTTTCTCAGATTCTATACCTCGTCCATACTGATACGACTAAATCGAAGAACTGTCGGTAGCATTGGCCGCGACACCGAAATGGTAAGTGATCGATTTTACATCCACCAAAATTATTAACAGACATTTAAGAATTCTATTTGTGTTTCGTTGTACAAACTCTAAACACGAGAGAGAGCGAGAGAGAGAGAGAACCATTCTCTAAACCTTTGATTCACAAATATAAGGTGGAGTGGGGTAAGTCCGTCTACGGGGCAAGTCCGTTAATTGGTTATTTTTTCTTTTTTTATTGGACATTTCTCTAGTTTGTATTTAATAATGTAGTATAAGTTAGTATGAACTATTCTACAGCTTGTCAAATCTAGCTGTGCGGCTGAATGTCCCCCGCAAGGGGAAATGACCCCGCTGCGCAGTGGTAAATAGGCGGAATTTCATAACGATAGAGAACTGATCGTCACCTGTCAAATGATGCACGTAGCGACAGTTCAGCTAAAAAGTAAAGTGACACAAGTTTATTCACACAAACATATAAACAGTTGTTTTGTATGTTTACTGCTGTAAGAAATAATGGACAGTACGCACTTTTGATGAGGTGTGTACCTTACCGTTCAAATGTTGCATCCTTCTCTCGTCGAGTGCGGTCTTTGTCTTTTTCTGCGCATTCCTAAGTTTTGTTCAACCGCATAGCTACATTTGACAAGCTGTACATAGACGTCGCCCAAGAATAAAGGTGTTTTCCTCGCTTAAATCAACCAATGCCAGTCATGTGCGAGGTACACGTGCAACTTTGAGGTTACCCTGAACGTGCAATAGTTTACAAGTTATTAATATATTCTGTGTTGTTATTTTAGGTAAGTACAACAAATATTGATGTAGGTTTACATTAAATAAAACGTTTTTATTGTATTTTTTAAAATTTGTTGAGAAAAACACTAAGATGATCTTGGCCCGTAAATATTACTACACGGGGCAAGTCCGTACTATCACGGTAGGGTAAGTCCGTACCGTATGGGTAGCTATAAAACTACACGATATATTTAATGCAATAAAAAGCATTTTGTAGCAGGCTTGATAATAATTAATTTCCTGCCCCGTAGCACTTGAAACAAGGTTCGAAAGCATTTTTAAACTATGTTTTAAAAATGGATAACTATAAAACTAAACAATATAATGTAATGCAATAAGAAGCATTTTGTAACAGGCTTGTTAATCATTCTTTTCTTGCACCGTAGCACTTGAAACAAGGTTCGAAAGCATTTTTAACTCTCAGAGACGGACTTGTACCATTTTCGGGGCAAGTGCGTGCTTGTTGACACTTTGTACAGTATCCTATCATAATGATAATTTTCAAGCAAAATTAGATTTCTACATAATACTAATTCATCGGTAATAACTGTGGCAAGAGGTTGATACCAAGTTAAGTTTTTACATACCAGACTGAAAATACATCGGTCTAAAGTCCAGCTTTGCAAAAACTAGGGCGGACTTACCCCGCTCCACCTTACATATAAATGTACAATAGACAGGTATGGATATTAACACACAGAAAAGTATTCGGTTGCAAAAATTGATAAGTAGACTGCGGATTTTTATGCAAAATAAAATACGTTTGCATTGTTTGCAAGACACAGGGACGAAATCAAAATTTGTTTCATCTTTTAATGATCTTGTTGAACCAAAACTAATATACACTGATGTCCTCAAATATTTTTAACATGAGCACTGCCTTAAATTGTGCGTAGCCATTTTTATCATAAATGCATAAAATCCGCAGTCTATTGATAAGGGATCGTACAATGTTAATAGAATGTTTCATAAACGAATGATTTATATACGACTAGAATTTGTCCACTTGCAGTACGATCATGTTTCTCATAGTAGAGCCGCTGATGGCGGGTCGTTCGGTATCCGAGGATTTTTGACACTGTCGTTTCAGTTGTCTCTTCCTCGACACTCTGCACAGAGAGTGACAAATGGCTTTCTTGGACCATCTGGCTCTCCAGGCTAACTTGATCTCTGAACGTACCTCTGCGTTCAGCAGACAGTAGAGCAAGGCTACGAAGGTACCCTAGAAATATTTTAAATGTTGAAATTGATGGTTCTGATCAGTTTTATTTTGTGAAAACTGCGAGAGGATTGAGTTACCTGAAAAGAGGCGAAGAACTGGTCGCAGAAGAGCCAAATCAGCTCCACACGGTGATCTTTGTGATAAGAGAAGCCTAAGAACAGCGCATAGTGAGCTCCGAAAAGTGGGACGAGAACTAACGTGGACTTGGCCCACCTACTGTCCAATTGAAATATTTCATTTTAGTCTTCAATAACAATTACTATGGTGCAGAAAATCTGACGATCGTTGATAGACACCTGTACTGCATCTTCTTGCGCTGCAGGTGCACAGAGGTCTTCAGCTTGACGAAGAGTACGCGGACTATGTTGATGAACAGCAGGAAGTTGAACTGCCAAGAGGTTCATTACACAGGGCGAGTTAGCTAACGTTATCACCTCAAACATCTTTGTTGTTTCCAAAGATACATTAAATGTCTCGAGGACAAAGTTGAATGGTGATGAACGTATTCTGCTTCCATATTTTAGTTTTATACGTTTCTTCTGCCCGTGACCTTGAATGACCTTGAGAAATTATAGTCACTGAATTCGTAATGTAAGGGACTATCATTGCAGATGTTTGAAAAAGGGTGGTTCCATTAAAAAGATTAAGGTGACCTCGATATCTCTAAAAAAATGACATAAAAACAAACATTTTTTTGGTATCGTGTGAGCTCCATTTTACCATTCAACTTTGTCGTCAAGACATTTAATGTATCTTTATAAACAACAAAGATATCTGAGGTGATAACGTTAGGTGACTCACCCTGTATGTATAAAAGCTTAAACGATTTTAATTATAGAATATATAAAGTGTCCTAAACAGCTATAAACATTACAACTATCTCTGAAAAATGCAATTTCAAACATGAACACCTAGCGTCCTCGCGGAATTTGAAAAGTACTCACTATGATCGAGATCATGATGGGTATTCTGATGACCAAGAACAAAGATGGATTCTCGTGAGTGGTCCAGCAGAGCGTGTCCTCGATCGTAGCTCGGATTATGATCCACGGAGCCACCACGAACACGGGCAAACCTTCCTCCCCAAAAAGTAACGTGTCACGTAAATAATGAACTAACGTTTTCAACTGGAAGTTAATTTATAGAAGATTAGTCACCCCATCCCATCAGAATATAAAGATTAGTCGCCGCGCTGTCCGCGCAAAACGCCAGAACAACCAGATTATGCAGATACAGGCCCTCCATCAGTATCCACGAGTAGTTGGCAACGATGAAGAACTGCCACATGCTTGTAATCGTCTTGCACACCAAGATCTGGAACTGATCATTCAATTCGAAGTTATTTGATTCATCATCAAAGCTTCGCGTTCCGTTACGATCAATGGCGCGTTACCCTATGGGCAACTTGGGCAAATGCCCGGGACCCCAAGCAAAAGGGGGCCCTGAACACAAACCAAGATCCAAATTCTACATTTTTCTCATAAAGTTATTGGGTATGGGAATAAGTTTCCGCACCTTTTTGTTGAAAAGAAGCGTATAAACAATTCCCATAGCGCGAAAACGTTTTCCAACAGTAGATCGATCGACGTTTAATTCAATTGACAGTTCTGCAAGTGTTTGACGTGGATTTCCATCAAGTTATGCTGGGAAATCTGTATCTTAGAATTTTTTGGCACACCATCGCAATCTTTGCCCTCACTTCCTTTCTTTTTAAAGGAGCATCGTCCCCGTAAATATATAATAAATATAATATAGTAAATATATAACACCTTTCTTTAAAACAAAATAATGCAACATGACTTCCCGCAAATGCTGCTTACTTGGAACAAAACTCAGTAAGCAAGCTGCTGGTACTGGGACAGCAGCTGCTTCCGCACACTGCTGGCAGCACGCTGGCACCAGAAGCGGGGATGCTGCTACGATTAAGAGAGCAGCACGGTCGCACGAATGTGGCGAATGCCGATCAGTGATGTGATCTGACCCACCGTAACTCGCGCATGCGCGGCAATTTCAGCCTCAGTAACGTAACTATTTCGATGAAATCGGGTAGCTTGAGCACCACGCAGAATTTTATAATTGAAACTTATTCTTTATTTTGAGGATGGGATAGGGAAAGAGCACTGCAATAACTACGCAAAAGAATACATAATAAAACAAGGAAATAACACTGGTACATTCCCGCCAGAATAACTACCTCAAGGCGTCAGGGCCCTGGCCGCTCGGCTGCGTCATTGTAGATACGCTACTGTCTTGGCCGCGCATGCGCGAGTTTCGGTGGGTCAAGATCACATCACTGATGCCGATATACACGACAGGTCGCACTAACACAGACATAAGATTTAAGTGTGTGCACTAATGTGGCAGATGTCGGTGAAGTAAATTTCTATTGTACGAACGTGTAGCAGTCTTTCTTTTTAATCTGCCATATTAGTACGACTGTGCTGCCCTCTTAATCGTAGCAGCATCCCCGCTTTTGGTGCCATCGTGCTGCTAGCGTGCTGCTAGCATATTCGGACGCAGCAGCTCTCGAAATTGGCTGACTGGGAA
Source organism: Lasioglossum pauxillum (assembly GCA_933228785.1). Classification (NCBI taxonomy): domain Eukaryota; kingdom Metazoa; phylum Arthropoda; class Insecta; order Hymenoptera; family Halictidae; genus Lasioglossum; species Lasioglossum pauxillum. The sequence goes on from OW121704.1 coordinate 35,726,394, forward strand.
GTCGACATTTTTCACGGGAAAAATTGACTGCTGTTCACGCTCGAAACAAATGCCACTAACTGCGTTTTGAAGCTTAGACATAGATCTTTCAAAAACATGTACTACGTTCCATCAAATACGCGATCGGTACTTAAGTACAACGACATCTGTCAAAAGGGCGGTAACTTATTCCCATACCCAATATTTAGTTGGGGCCCCGAAATTCTACTTTGCCCAAGGCCCCAACTAGTTATAACGCGCGACTGTTCAGGATGCCTACGTTTCGCTGTTTGATGAATGCGTCCTTCCCATCGACGTAGATCACGTCCATAGCTAAACCGATCCCGTCGTCGAAGATCCAGTCCCTAATCAGTGCCATAAACGCCCTCATTATGAACGAGGCGAACAGGTGCATGTGCAGCCTGTTTCTGGGATTCCTCAGTTTTCTAGAGTGCGGACATATTATTATTACCACGTAAGCAGTTCGTTAATGATGATTTTCACAGAGAAGTCGCCAAATCACCAGGCATGCCATTAAATATTTTACCACGTTTTTATTAGGTCGCTTTCTTGTATGTCTGTTTGTCTGTTCGGTACAAATTTTACAACTGATTTTAAACTAACTTCTCGATGAGCTAGAGACTTGAAATTTTAAACATAGCTCAGTACTATATGACAATGCAATATTAAAAAAAAAATTTTTTTAATTTACAACAGCCTACGCGTTTAGGAGATATAAACTATTAAAAATTTAACCGTTACATGTACCCGCGCGACGACAGGTAGTGCCCACTCGGTTCCCACTCTGACTCATCCCCACTCCACTGACCTGCTTCGCACCGAAGGAGCTCAGTGTGCGCTCGAGCTCCGTGCGGTGTTTACAAAGTTACTACGTATTAGTATACTATAATGTTTGTTTACCAAGCGAAAGAACAGTTACACCGAAATTCTCCGTCGAACCTTTATCTTTGACATTTTACCACGGCGTTCGTTTTCGATATGACGCGTCGCAATACCGTCTGAAATTTACTACGTCTCAGTTATAATGTCATCAAAATGTTCAAAATCGATTGTAAAATTTCACACATACAAGACTAAAAAGCAGAAAATTATTATTTAAATAAAAATAAATTTTTAAAAATACCACGTTTTTAAAACTGACTAAAAAGTATAAAATAAAATTTTTAGAAACGCCACGTTTAAAAAACGGACTAAAAAGTATAAAATAATTTTTTCTAGCCCCATACAGATTCCTAACCCCTGAAAATTTGTGATTGTGAATTTTTAATAGCTAAGAAAATACTTGTAAGATTTAAAACGAAAAACGCGGGGCGCAAGATAATACATAGTAAGGAGTGTAGAGAGTAGCTGCCGCTGAGAAATCTCGTACAACACTTCATATCACTTGCAGTGCAATAAAGTTGTTAGTGATTTAGTGTTCATGCATGAATTATCTATTGCATGCGCCCCGCGTTTTTCGTTTTAAATCTTACAAGTATTTTCTTAGCTATTAAAAATTCACAATCACAAATTTTCAGGGGTTAGGAATCTGTATGGGGCTAGAAAAAATTATTTTATACTTTTTAGTCCGTTTTTAAACGTGGCGTTTTTAAAAATTTTATTTTATACTTTTTAGTCCGTTTTAAATTTCAGGTTTAAATTTCAGTCGTCACAGGATCAAAGGTATTTTTACCTTAACAGAGAGAAGATGATCATAGCAATGACGAGCATGGTGAACGAAGTAGTGTAACCGATCTGCGAGACGATCCTGACGATCGGCAGCCATTTCTGCGGACGTAACAAACCAAGCTCAGTCACGTTTCTGCTCCTCGAGATACTTCGAGGATAGTATTTTGCGCCCCAAATTCACGCTTTTCCAAATAAAGTATTATTAAGAATTTGGAGTACAAAACCTACAATAATAATTTATTCTTACGCGCAGTAAAAATGTATCGGAGCGACCGTACCCGCTCGATTGCGCCATCTCGAACCTCAGACCGCCGATCTCCCTAACAGTCTGAGTCGTGAACTCGTCAGAAAAATCGCAGAGGCTGTAATTGCCCCACGAAATACTTTCAGAATTTTTGTACCATTCACTGTTTGGAAGACAGGCTTTAGTAGCAATCGACGTATTGTTCATTTCCATTATAGTTCTTGATTCTTCATTAGTTTCGAAGCTTGTATCAGGTGGGCAAGGTAGAATCGCTGTTGTCGAGGCCCTCGTTGATGGCCAGCAGAGGATCCCGTCGAAAAATGGGGGACAGTTCGATGACGATTCATCATCTACTCGCGAGAATCAGATTAACTCTAGACTGACTTTGGTTATCGAGGAAAGTTCATTCGAGTCGTATGAAATCATTCAAGATAGAATTGAATTTAATTATACTTGTCTAACACTAAACCTACCGAGCCTTAAAAGTAACTGATACATGTTTCCTTATAAAAATGACAAGATTGACTTTATTTAATCGTTTCTTATGAAATCAGTTTTATTATTTTTCTAATAATCAAATAAAAAACCTGGAACCTGTCATCTTGACCGGCGTTGGTAGGTTTAGTATTAATAACTTCAAAGGACTCACGCTGCGACCGCAGTCGTTCGCACTTCAGCTGCTCCTCTCTGTAGAAGCTATCCATCGTCGCTGTGACATTGGCCATCATGGTCCTTCGGATGTTGCGAAGAACTTTCACGGAGATTCAACGTTCCGCGAACTTCACGGGTTCGACGAACTTGAATTTATTAATTGAGAGACTCGGTAGCGATGAGGAAGTCGCATTCCTTGTAGCGCGAGGAGACGATGCGAGGTATTTGAAATCTGGGATCGAAGTGAGCCACGAGTGGACGGCAATCGGCCTGTTTGCTGTCCTGCCTCGCCCTCCATTTTCTTTCTTGACAGGTAAACTCCATGTGAAAGGTAGACGGATAAGGGTAGCTTTGCTTTCATCGCATAATTTCGCGGAAATATTATTATTATGAAAATATCTTATGGAAAGAAATTTTTTCGAAAAATTCCTATAAATCATAGAAAATACTAAAAGTCGCATTTTGCAACTTTCTTATGTGGGCCTGTATTGAAAATTTAAAAAATACGTTTTGCAATTTGTTTTGTTTTGTAGCAAACCAGTTGTTTCAGCTTCTCAAAAAACTTCAAAGACGAGCGCTCGAATATTAAAACAGTTATCCTGTTTTTATCCTCGTCCGAATATTAGTGGGAGTCACCGTATATTGGTACAGAGAATGATGAAACACCACTACTGGTGGATGAAACGGCAAATGCAATAAAGCAAATCGGTTTACCACCACGTGTGCCATCCATCAAAATCGTGATGGGTAAAGTGTTCCACTGAGTACGTCTATACTGACTCGATAAGATTATAACGCAACGATCACTTTACCCAATTTTATTATAATTAAACGAAGGGCGAGGGAAATGAGGTATTGACAAGCGCGTTGTATTCAAAATTTCTTTTATGTGAAACTTACACCAACCACACTTTACAACGGATTGTATTGCTCCTGGATCGATTCGCAAAATCATCCGCATGCTAATCACAATGTACCATAATCTCTACGCGTGGCCGATTAAAAGAACAGCGACAAACGGTTAGACAGGTGTTCGACCAACATAGCAGATGATCCAACGCATCGGATCCAGAAGATCGTGCTTAAAAATCACACTTCCTTTTTACAGCCATCGATGTCGGTAAGTGTCGGTAAGTACAGACGATTGTTTCGTCATCCTGCTAGCGTCTTCGATTTCGTTAATTAACTACAATATGTTAATCGTTCGGTCGCCGCTGCTCCCGCTCGTCCGAAGAGTAATCGCGTGTTTACAGATCTATCGATCGTGCTAGGCCATATTGTTTATTCCACGTTGTTTCGCATAATATCTCGATCCGATAAGCCGCGGATTAACGTAACGAAATTCAAACCTGCAAGCTGCATTAAACCGTTTTTATACTTCTAAAAATTGACGTCGGTTTGTTTCAACGTACGTGTCTGTGTGTTACGTATTTAATACAAGCAACAACAACCAAAAACAATGATACAATCGCTTGCAATTATTCAATCGTCACGCCAATCCGGACGTTATGGCATTTCGTTCTATGATCTATCATTAGAATAGACAATCGGTGCTGGATTATGCTGATCCGCGACAATGATTCTCTCCGACGATTATTCTCTGCTATTAACATACTAACTGGGCTTCGCAACAATTACGAGTACAAACGTGAGCGAATCTGCCGCGTTACCATTCCTCGTCGCCCTCTGATAAAACCTCTGCAATGCTTTCTTTCGTTTTTTTTAGAACACACGTGACCAAAGATTAATCGCTTAGGACCGAAATCTGGCAGTTTAAAGAGAAGTCTAGGCGGACAGCCGCCATTTTCGCTCGACGAAATGGTACCTCCATGGTGAAAGAAGGATCGGAAGAAGTTCTCCGTCCGCTCTGATACGTTCGTACATCTTCGTGAACATCTTCCCGTGATTTCTCTAACTGAAGTTTAGGATTTAGGACCTTCGACAATTTTCCTAAGGCCATTATACAACTTTCTCCTTCCTCGTGAGACGGATATTTTTTCCTCGTAAAAGTAGTCCAACAAATCTTAGCAACTATCATCCAACCGTCCACTCGATAATCATAACTCGCCCGGGGCGATTTTCCTCGAACTCCACAACCAAAAATCTCTTCAAATAGGTTCTTTTAAAAGTCTTTAAAATTCTCAATAAAGTTCGACAATATCGTTCTAGGTACAATAAAACATCTGAAACTTAATTCGGACACCCTTTACAAAGGGGTACCTGTTTATCCTGCCTTCTGAAAGAGGATCCAGAGGGCATAGAGAGCTTAGCTAAAGACGATCCTGTTTGTTTTTTTTTTCTTCTAAATACAAAGACGACAACGCGCGGTCTCGGCTGTGGCCATTCCCGAGAACTGTTTCTTTTTTTAGGAACGGTTACGGTGTTTTTCATTCGTGCGACGACTGAAGTCTTCTTCGTCGTGCGCGTGTTAGATTACAATTGGAAAGGCACTTCAAACGAAAAGTATGGCATCGAGCTACGGCAAAAGGCGTTCCGCGAGGCGCTTCTCGCGAATCCTCGAATTGACGTTAATTCGTATCGTAGTGTTCCTCGAAGTATCGTTCGTTTCTTCAAACAGAGAGAGAGAGAGAGAAATAAAAATCGTGTTTGGAACAGAGAAACGCTCGATTAATTCCTTCCCGCCGTCGTTTTTCTTTTTTTTCTTTTTCTCATTTTTTAAGTAAACCGCTAAACGATCTCTAGACGTCGCTCCAACCTTTCGCTACCAAGGGTATCAGTCTGACTGGTAGTCGGTGCCTACTGGTGCCACCTGGACTGGCTCTTGGCTCTTCTGCGCCTCTAGCCCTTATTGTTCGGCTCGACAATTTTGGTATTGGATGAACGATTATGTGGATGATGAATCGGAGCTGCAGAAGGAGCTGCAAAAGGTGACGGCGTCGAGGAACACAGTCTGCATGAACACCATAATGCTTTTGGTTAAGTGGATGAGCGTAGGCATCTAGGTAGAAACTAATGACGACCGGTATCACAACTCTCATTAATCTGGCTTAGATCTGGTTCGTTCAGTGTAAGTAGCTTCCATTATTGTACGATGATAGTATTCTGATCGATGTAAGCTGGGTAACGTGTAACTTTATTCTTGAGCGGCATTGAATGAGGACTTCGGGTGTGAAATCAGGATGAAAATCCCGCGACGTAAGCACCTGCGTGTACTCCATGCCTCGCAAGTTGCCCCTCGAGACGGCACAAGGGCGAACGATCCAATCGGACGACTTGATGCCGCATTCCTTTCTGATTCAGCTACAAGAGAACTTGCGAGGCACCGAGAGTAGGTGCCACATCAGGTCAGGAAGATTGTTAGCTTCGGAGAATGTGGTATTACACTAGGGTTCTAAGTACTGATCACTTCCAGTAGGCCATCCTCTTGAAAATCCCTTGTCCGCGATAGTGGATGATGGTTTGGGGATGACCTGACAGGATGCTCTGCTTCCTAGAATAGTTAGGTTTAAGCTGCGCCGTTCTTCTATTGTCTATTGGATCATGTATTCCTCGACGGTATCATCGCCTTCTTCGATGAAATCTTGTATCATTTTATCAACGACCAGGTGGCACTCCCAGGATTGATGCAATCTGTGACGAATACGACACGGTCCAGCTTGCGAGGACATCATCTACAGTGCTGCGTGCCATGGGCTCGGTAGCCTCGAGACGGCGTCGCCCTGATAACAGGGCGTTACGTGTATACTGTTCACAGTGCCTGGCGCCCTCGGACGGGCCCAGGTGAACTCGCCATAGCCGCCTCATTGGGCCTCATAGCAGCCACGCATACGATACCAACTGAACTCGGTCATCAGATTCGGACTGACGAACGGTCAGAGACATTTCCCCGGGTTCTGGGAGCACCATTGCGGCCACATCGCTTCCGTTTTCAATCCTCGGCTGGTCAGAAGCTCCACGTGGCTGGCTAATCTCGTGTACACGTTCTCGTCCGTTGAGAAACCGTTCGTTGGCAGGTCGCTCCTGTGTGCAGAGATCTCGTGTTAATTGTCGTCGTATATTAAAAACGGGTCATTCCATGTCAAATCGATCATTACGAATTTTTATCTCAGGAACTGTCTGTCCGATAAAGCTGTGTGTGTGTTTTTTTTGTTTTATCCACCACTACTAATTTCATATGGACAGTAACATATCTGATTTAGAACAAAATCGTCGACGGTGACGTGAAAAAGCGATCGATTTGGCGTGGAACGACCCAAAGACGAAATCTTAGAAACCGGAACATCGTGTACCATAATCGTTCAGCGAGAGCCGAAGCCCTAGGCCATAGTCGAGGTCCTAAGGAAGCGTCGCCGGTCTGCTCGCTCCAGATGGCAGCCTCGCCGCCGAGAACAAGATTCAGGTGCTGTTGAGGATAGTCTCTCCAAGGACGATGATTGTAAACCGTCTGCCAGGTGCGATACTCTCCGCAAGCAGCCTCCCCGGTTTCCCTCCATCTTCCAAAGCCGCAGTCCAGGTACCAAGCATCAACATGCGAGACAATCACGCGGAATCCATCCTCCAATAGATCCGGAGTCTCTGGCCAGTTACTGCCGCCCCACGATTGGATCACGTGGATCTTCGGATCGAAGTACATGGTGATGTAAGGCCTCTTGGTCAACGGAGAGCTCCAGATGATCACCGCTTTCGGCGTCTCGTCCCGATTCGCTTTGACCAGCCGCTGCAGCATCTTCGTCTCGAACTCGGCCCACATCGCGTGATGATCGGTCATGTTCTGCGCCTGCATCGCGGCCGTGATGTTCCCGTACTGGGCCCAGCAGTCAAGGTTCACCTCGTCGCCTCCCAAGTGAACGATGTCCCGGATCTCTGTCAAGTCGAGCAGCTCGCGGTACAGACCCTCCAGGATCCTGTAGGAGTGCTCGTTGATCGGATTCAACTGGCCGCAGTTAGGTTCCCCGCAGTACGAAGACCATGGTTGCTGATCGACGCACAAAGCTAGCTCCCCGTACCCGTACTCCGTCCCTGAAGCAAACGGATCGAGAGATCCAGTTAATATTACAGGGCTTCCGACATTCCTGAAATTCATTTAAGGGGGTAGACCGTTTCCAGGATTGCTCATTTCTCGATTAATGTAATGTGGGATTTATCAGTAGCAAAACGCGCTAGATAAAAGATCAATCTAGGCCGTAATCGTCTTAAAAAATCCTATTTTTACGTTTACGAAGCATAAATTTGCATTTTTCGGCAGCATGCAGCTATCGCAGCTTTAATAATGCAAATTACGCCTCGTAAACGTAAAAATAGGACCTTTGCGGGCGACTGCGGCCTTGATTGATCTTTTACCTAGCGCTTTCGACTACTGAAAAACCCCATCGCATGCATTATCGAGAAATGAGAAGGAAACGAGTCTACACCCTTAACACGGATAATTATACTATTCAGGGTCGTAGATTCTTAGGTGCGTGTTCTCACTCACCCCACTGCCACCCGGCGCCAGCATGGGCAGGCGAATCGATCTCGACGAGCACCCTGACGCCCCGGATTCTCGCGTAATCCGCGAGATCTTTCACGTCGTCGGGCGTGTAGATCTGATCGCCGCTGAACGCGCCCCACCTGGCCATCTCCGGGAACTGGACCGAGTCGAACGGGAAACTCTGCGAGTCGGTCAGGTGCCAGTGGAATGTGTTCAGTTTGGAGGCAGCCATACCGTCGATCACCCTCTTCAGCCTTTCGATAGGGAAGAACTGTCTTCCGGTATCGACCAGCAATCCACGATAAGGGAATGCAGGCTTGTCCTCGACAGAGGCGCGAGATAACACTCGAAGTGCACCCTCTCTTCCGGCGATCTCATCCCACCAGATCATCTGTCCGAGAGTCTCCAAGCCGTGTCTAACGCCGAAGTAACTGTTCCCGGTGATCTTCGCCTCCAGGAGTTTTCCTTTCTGCACTATCACCAGGCTGTAGGACTCGTCGGTGTCCAAACCCGGCCCGACTGCTCGCCCATTCCCCGCGCTCAGGTAGATCACGAAGGTGTCCACTCCGGACCGACTCTTCGCGTTCGCCACCTTCACCAGGCTCCTCACGTTGCCTGAAAGAGGTTTGTTCGGTTTTGGTCGAAGCGGTTTAAGGGGGTAGCCTCGTTTCCAGGATTGCTTTTCGTTTTTCGATAATGCATGCGATGGGGTTTTTCAGTAGTCAAAAGCGCTAGATGAAAGATCAATCTATAATTGATATTATAATATATTTTCTAGGTATGTGCGGGCCGCCCGATATTCGGGTTCGGGTCGGGTCGTAGAAAGTCAGGCGGGCTCGATTCGGGCGCGCGATACTTCATGACACAGCCAACCAGTGTTACCAGACAGGGGTAATCGAAAAAGAATCGAGGGGAATACAAGTACTCCCTCTCTGATGACCAGAGTAATATGTGACACGTTGCGCGACTGCGCGATAGGGACTGAACGGTGCAATAGGATAGTGGAAGGGGATAAAGGTGGAGAGCCTGGAGAGGGAATGAGGTTCGTTTCAACCTCAATCTGGCATCACTGCAGCGGACGAGTAGAGAGTTTCGGGCTAACAGAGAGTTTCGGCCTGCCCGAGAGAGTGACTCGACTTCGTCGGGCGGGTTCGGAAAGAATCGGACAAGTTCGGGCGAGCGAGTTATATCTCGCGAGATTAATCTCGGGTAACGCCGAAACTCTCGGGCCGCCCGCTGTGTCATGAAGTATCGCGCACCCGAATCGAGCCCGCCCGACTGTCTGCGACCCGACCCGACGATTCGGGCGCCTAAGAATCGGGCGGCCCGCACATGCCTAATATTTTAATATTTTATTTTATTTTATTGCCTAATATTTGTATTACTCGGCAGTAGCAGTCGCAGCTTTATGAAAATAAATAATGCAAATTACGCCTCGTGAACGTAAAAGTAGGACTTTTGAGGGCGATTGCGGCCTAGATTGATCTTTTATTCTAGCGCTTTTCACTACTGAAAACCCCATCGCATTATCGAGAAATGAGAAGGCGCATCCCGCACCCTTGCAATCCTGGAATCGAGTCTATCCCCTTAACGCTGGGTTCAGAATGCATTGTAATAATAATGCATTCAAATCTTGTCTCCACCGCGTGGGGTGTCGTTTTAATCAGAAAAATGAACTTGAGAGAAATGACAGCGTTCTCACCGATGAAGATGTCTTTCGCGTGCTCCAGCAGGTTCTTCGTCTCCTGGTCGCTGGTGTTGACGGTGGCAAACTCAATTTGCTGATAGTGTATGACCACACTGTCCTCACCTAGGAAGACGTTGCCAGTGGGTCTGGGCCAAAGTAGTCGAGAGTTTCCACCGCAGAGAGCGATGCAGCTCGCTAGGGATGTACGGGACGATCTCACAGCTCTCCTCTCGCATCGACCAGCCACGCATGCCCATGACCATGGGCTCTGGAATGTCCTGTACCCACAACCCCATCAAAGCAGAAACGTCTTAAGATCGCGTTCGTTAATCGACTTTCATAGATTGTTTTGTACAGAGTAGCTTACACGCTAAAGAACGGTAGGAAAGCACAGAGGACGGCATACAAAAGCTGCAGACATTTGTTAAAAATATTGGGTTGGCAAGAAAGTAATTTCGGTATTTTCAAGTGAAATAAAACCCAATTTTTTTTGCTCAAGCAATGAACTTTCACTAATGATGATGACCTGAAATCGCACTTGGATCAGTTTTTGGCCGATAAGGTCCAGAAGTTTTATGAGAAAGATGGCAAACGATCATCGAACAAAAAAAAATTGGGTTTTATTCGGTATTTTAATTTAATTTTATTCGGTTATTTTTATTTAAAATACCGAAATTGATTTCTTGCCAAACCAATACAGTAAATCCTCTATAATCGCAAAAGCCTCGGGGAGGTTCGTCTGCAAAGTTCGTAGACGGACACTATTTTGTTGAGCTTCAATGACCGAGTCGAACGTAGAGAACGACAGCGCGTGCGACTCTCCGCGTCTCTTTCTTTCCCATACGCTGTCCTTCCTTACGCCCAAAACGTTCATCGTCAATTAAACCACTAAATACAGTTGAAATTATATCGTGTTTAGTATTATTTTAATCAGAAAAATGCCACAAATATATTGGTGAAAGTTTCATAAAAAAGTAAGTAATAATAAAAAATTTTTATATTGACTCTCCGTGTCGCATTAGTAGTGGTTCACACCGATATACCCAAGCCGAGATCAGATTACTGCAGTGGAGGGGATATTTTTTTGCGTTTATAGAGGATTTACTGCATATCTATTTAAATGTATCGTACATTCACAGAGACAAGGAACTTGCGCAAGCTAAACAATTTGGAAGAAGTACAGTTTATCTAGAAAGTGATCAATATTCCGATACCAACGTGGTATGCATCTCGATCGCTATCAATATCAATAGGAACAGAGATTAGATACAGCATGCAAACTTTCTGATCATTGTGCACACTGCAGAGATTCCTTTGGAAGTTGGAAAGTGAGAATAGATAAGCATCGAGCTAATGAATCGCTCGCGACGATTGTTTTATACGTACACACACGCGTCGCCGCCGTTGCTTGGATAAAACGGTGCCGATAAATATTCACGAGACTGCGCAATCCTCGACTGCGGTTTTATTTATGAGAATTCATTTCTCCTCGAGGACGTTCCACAAAGCGGCGGATTAAACGAACCATTTAAAGCGACGACGTTGCCGATCGAAACTCAACAAATCTTGAACATTTCCTACCCCCTGATACATTCATCCCTGATAAGACGATCACATTTGCTGGACGACTCACAAACATAACAGAAGAGATAAGCTAACGATATTTAAATTATCAGGTTGGACGGAAAATTCTTCGCGTTTGAGATAAGCAGGAAATTTTGCTTGTAAATGAAAAACACATGTTGATGACGTGAATAATATTAAACGTATATTTCTATAAATTCACTCCAACCTAATGCATTCGTGGAAAAATATTTTCGTTGCGTGCCCGATTCCATCAGCATTATCGATTCATTAACAGCGTGAACGTTGGCAGACATTTTTTCAAGATTTATTTAATCGTACTTCCCCTCGCCTCAAGTGGAATATTTACACCGTTCGGCAAACGTACAACGAACGAAGACGAAGAGCCAAACGGGACAAGAGCCAGACAATTCAAGAGAAGTTCCAGAACGAAGAAGGTTCTAAGATCAGCGTTGTACATACATGCAAGGGAGGAAACGGATTCGACCAAAAAGCTTGTATCTTCAGCTTCGAGATGATCCGAAGGCCGCGAGGACTTTTCCATGATGCGTGTGCGCGTGTGTTTTCAAGGAACAAGGGAAGCTTTAGCAAGTACTGGTTGTTCACCCCCTCCAGGCGGAGGGGGATGTTACCTAGGCTCTTCCAGATACTCGTAGAGCCGTTCCTCGGGTCTGCTCGTGCTTTCATTACCGACCAGGAATGTAACCAAGCCTCGTTGCAACTCCTTCAGTCTTTGATGCGCGCCGAGTCACCGGGGAATGCGAGGTAATTAACGAAAAAATAAAAAAAAGAAACAGAGAAAGATGGCGTGTATCCAAAGTAAACGGGGTCGGGTGAGAATGATCTCGCTGGGAGGAAAGAGAGAGAGAGAGAGCAAGATGGTGGCCGGTCTTCGGGACCTTTTTCTCGTTGCTCCGGTTGCAATCTTACTGGTTATCTTTTCGTTTTTGGAAATTCTTTTGTGCGGAATTCTCAGATTGCAGGATTCAGGAGCGAGTTTCGATGACACTTACCGACGAGACGAGAACGGCTGCAGGGAGACAAGGGGTGGCGCGTGTGCGTACATCGCTATCAGCAACACCCCAGTCATCAGGACCAGGAAGAGGAGAGCCTTCCTCATCCATCCGCTCGGCACGCTACCCATCATTCTGGCGAGTCTGAAACCCGAAAACTCGAAATTACAACGTTGACGGACGAACATTTTTAAAGTAGAATTTTTTCGAACACCCCGTAGCTGTCTGGGCAGACGTAAGACGTGTTTACTTTGTCGCATCTTGCGTGCACATAAACGCCCATCAATGCGCAAAATCCGCATACTCATCGGCGAAGCTGCTTTTCCACTCTACTTTTACAGTAACATCGAGCATTACGGTTCAGCCCGTCGGGTTTAAGGTTCGCGGAGGCGTTAATACTGTTTGATGCACAGGGAAACCATCGAGTTCGATTCAGGGCTGGGTTTAGACTGTTCGACGTCTAAACAGATTTAGTATGGTTACTATGGCTTCGTTCTCGCGAATGCTGCCCCTGCTGCTTCGTAAATCGAATCATTCGCACGGTATATCATACCACTCTCCCTACGTGTTTATTCACTCGAAGTTCATCAGCTCGTATTCTTAATTAATAATACTTTTTACCGACACCTTGTGTTTTTTCTTAGTTGTTCTTGTAGAGCATGAAAAGACGAATCCAACGAGTACAAGCACCGTATCCTTCAGATCATTCGATCTCGAGATATTTGTGTTCGAAAGGAACAAACCTAATCAAACCTTTACCTTTCATACAGGAATATCTCTAGATTGAATGATCGTAAGGGTGTGGTGTTTGTACTCGTTGGATTCGTCTTTTTATGCTCTACAAGAATATCGAAGAGAAAACAAAAGATGCCAGTATAAAATATTATTGATTAAAAATATCTTATATATTTCAGGATTTAAAAACATGATGCTACTCTGATACAGACACTTGACTTGTTTGATCGAATAATTTTTCCCACTACCTGTCAACCATAACTAGATTTTTGCGGGCACGCTCGACATTCTCGTTTCGCAATGCAGCTCGCGAATCTCGGAAATTGGACAGGATGATTGCCCGAAATGACACTAACGGACGTCTGCCTTTTATCGCGCGATTCTTCGAAAAGTAATTCTCGCTATCACTCAGAACCTGTCGCAAACTGAATTTCCGATCCTCGAGAAACCGACGATATTTAACCTGCTGTAATTCCATAAAAAACGCTCGTACAGCAATAAACTTGGGCCCATTTTGAAGCTTGAACATTGTACTGTCGCACCCCGTTATTCATTTTGCTCTGAAATATTTTGACGTGTTACGATAGTTGAAAAACCGAGGACCCATGTTTCGTAAAAAATGCTACGAATTCAAACCTTTGTAAAAACATTGAAAAATTTTTTCCGTGGATGAATTCACCACAGATTTAAAGATTGAACCTTCCTCTTTACAACGAGACCTTAAAAATTGATCTACGATTTTTTCTGGCCGAGTTATCGAACTTTGAACAGATGGTGTACTGTCAACTACCTACTACACTTTGTTCTATAAAACAGTGAAAAAATATCGCACATCAGTTTTTAAGGTCTCGTTGTAAAGCGGGAGGCTTCAGTCTTGAAATCTGTGGAAGATTTATTCACGGACAAAATTTGTTAATGTTTTTACAGAGGTTTGAATTTGTAACGCTTTCGATGAACAACCTCCGTCGGAAGGTTAAGTAATCGTTCACCAAACAGGCCACTGTTTGTTTCACTGTTGTTCCGGTGTGATAGATACCTTTTGGCACAATTCGCGAGGAAGACGTCGAGTTCGATGGGGTGTCTCGGTTGCACGGCGAGCGGGTCGCCATGTCTCGCTACTGCACACATCGACCACCAAGTTGTTCCGCAGTTCGGCTCAAACAGACTGAGACTAACTTGCCACTGGCGGTATTGCGTATCGAAAGACTAAAGTTTTCGTGTTAACGAACAACTGCCGGCCGCGAATCGATTCAGACAAGCTGCACGATAAATTGACTCGAAGGACAAGCGGAAGTTTCACGGTAATTTTATGCAGACACGGCCGTCGCGACGCGTACCGTGTTATACACTCGCCAAAAGAGGGGATGGAAAGGCTAACTGTGTATTCAATTGAACTCTCGATAGCCGCCTGACTAATTAATAACATTATCTAGCACAACTGAACCCGTTCCCTGTCACCGGCACGTTTTCTAACGAACTTGAAACACGTCGTCGATCTCTCGATTTTATTTAATTTAATATGACGAATTTGAAGGTTTCTATAAAAACGTTAGTTAAGAATGTTTGCAAGCTTCTCTAAGGCCAGTATCGATCCGAACATTAAGACGGCCGTATAACTTATAGTCGTGAGCATATTATATGAAAACGGAGGTACTTATCGATCATTTCGCTGTTCGTGGTCAATGTAATCTGAAATTATCTTTCAACAATCTGTCCCTGTCTACAGTGTATGTTGGCTGATACTACTGCAAGCACAGCTCGAAATTAAATTCTCTCTGTTTGCCTCTCGATAACGGACAACGTAATGAATAATTTCGAGAGGAAATTTTCGCGGATGAATTAATAAGTGGAACACCCGGTATAAACTTAGGCGTTTATCTTTATCCCCGAACGGCCGAAAACCACGAATTATTTCCGCGAGCACGACACATTGTGTGGCACACGCCTCGGGGGGTCGCGAGACCTAATTGCACAAAAGTGTCGCAACCCGTCCGTGAGTCACGTTACGTGTGTCTCGCGAGCACACGTGTACGCGTAATAATAGTCCTCCAGCATGCACCAGACAATGTCTTTGCGGCGGTCGTTTGCTCCGACAAAATTTCCTCTTTTATTCGGAGAGTGCGCGCTCTCCTTGTCATGTATCTGCATGCATGACAAGTTCCAAACATGAATATTTCCAAGTTCGTGATATACGATTTAAAAAATTGGGGAATTATACAGGAAAGGGTACTACGACCTTGAATTATGTTGTCAAGGTCATGGTGGACACCTTATGTCTTTTCCTAGATAATATTGTAGAGCATGCGAAGACGAGTCCGACGAGTACAAACACCATACTCTTACAATCATTCGATCTCGAGATATTTGTGTTCGAAAGGAACAAACCTAATCGAACCCTTCCTTTTCGGACGCGAATATGTCAAGACAGAGTGGTCGTAAGGGTACAGCGTTTGTACTCGTTGGACTCGTCTTTTCAGGCTCTGCAAGAATATAATTATTAATTAAAAATAAATGTTTAATTTGAGAATGAGAACCTATGAAAATTGGTTCTTCTAAGTTAAGACATTTTGAACTTCGGTGACCGAACAAAATCGCAAAGGTCCCTCGTTGTCCTAGATTGATAGGTCTCGAAAGGATAAATGTTGGTGGGGGTGGGGCTAAGTAAGGGAAGATATCGAAGGCCTGATCCTCTATGGCTGGTCGGCGTGCACACCTTGGCCCTGTTCGTCCCTGCTTTCGTCCTAGTTCCACGTCAGTGGTCGGCTATCCCGCTTCGTCCTGGCTTTGCAAAGCGTCGCGACGCCTCGCGGCGTGCGCCGGGTCTCGGCATCGGCGTCGCGACGCCTGGAATCGCGTGTGGCGTAGCCAAGCAACGCGCATAATATGACCAACGGTAATAGTGCGAAACGAAACGGTTGCCGGAGCGGATCGGCCGAATTCGAAACGATTTTCCAACGGTGTCCGACGCGATCGAGAACGATTCGCGAGTCCGAACGAAATTCCGCGGCGATGGAGAACGCGCGGAACAACCGGTGAACGCCGATCGGAAAGCTCGCTGAGAATCGTGGAAAACGCGCGTACGTATTCTGCATGATCGTTCCGCACGATCTCCGATCAGCTCGATCACCGGACCGGAACAGGATTTTTCCAATGATCTATAGACGTGGAGATCGTTCGTGAATTAGTATTATTCACGCAGCAATTGGTTGTAACGAGTGTGAATGCACGCCGGTTGATCGGGTTCCAAAGTGATCTATGGGATCGAGAGGATTTGCAGTACACGCGGCATAGCGGATTGTCTTCATAGTGATCGGTTGTTCGGACAAGTAATTATGTTTTTAAATCAGTTCCGAGGGAATGAACATATTCGTATGTATTTGCAATAATAATAGAATTGAATTTTGATGCTGATAAATTCAATAATTGAAAGGAGAAATATAAGAAGAAGATATTATGTGTTAATGCTCGGCGACGGTTCCGACATGCTCGTAAATATTGCAGATTCACGAACGATCGATACTAGTCTAACATTTATACGTCACGAAATTATCCGACATTTTCCTGCTAGACTAAAAGTTTCGTGAATTGAGTAGGCTCGGTGGAAATCGATGGTGTACCCGCGAAGGCCGAAACGAATCGCACAAGAACTGTAGAGAGAGGCTCTGTTTTCGTTCGACTAACCAGTGTGCAACGGACAACATTAAATATTTTTGCTACTTCGCCGATCGATGCGTCCTGAACCTCCTATCGATTTATAGTCGGCATTACCGTGAGAAAACAATACACTGCCGTAAAAATGCATATCGATTCGGAGAAAAGAAAGTATTGATCGCAATTAAACAAGTGTATACGTACAGAGAGTCTCTGTTACATGAAACAAATCAATCTTTAACGAGATTTTGTTTTCTTCGATATCCTTGTAGATCATGAAAAGACGAGTCCAACGAGTACAAACACCGTACCCTTGAGATCATTCGATCTCGAGATATCTGTGTTTGAAAAGAACAAACCTAATCCAATCCTTATCTTTCAAACACAAATATCTCGAGATAGCATGACCTTAAGGATACGGTGTTTGTACTCGTTGAACTCGTCTTTTCAGGCTCTACAAGGATACCGAAGAATAAACATAAGGTGTTAGCAAAAAAATATCGAAGACCTTGAAAAACTGACTAATTATGCACCAATGTAAAAAATGCGATATATACAATTCCACGGGTCCCGTTGAAAACTTGATAGGTCGCTGATATTTGAATACTATGTCAAGGCATTAATTATGTATGCTAGTATCCAGGATCGTACCTGATTGAAGACATGCGAGTGAAACTAGGACGTGCGGCGTGTTTTCATATCCATAAAATTCTTTCAGTCGAGATTTCCATTCACTGATAGTCGTATTCATACTGTTCGCATCGGTTCAGCTGTGTCAAGATGCGTTCGCTGCAACGCAGATGCATTTGATTGTTGTATATATAGACTACTTTAATACATCCAAAGGGGAATGAGAAATGAAAATGGCACGCGCAAAGAAATATACCAATTTTTCACACTAACGAGATGTGCTCGCGTATACATGTTCGCTTTTCACCGAATCTCCATTGTCGAGCGAGAGAGATTTGAATGGCAAACAAACTTTATAATAAATCAAGAAAAATGTGAATTGCGCAGGCGGAGGTATGCGAAAGAGACGAGCGTTTCGACCGAGGCTACCCAGGAGGATTGAATGTCGAATAATTCGATGCAAACTCGCCGGGGATGCATCGTGGACGGTATCGATATAAGCGCATGATGTCACGGTTCTCGCAACGTTTGGATATGTCCCAGGGCGCGAATCCACGGACGAAAAGGTAAGGGGTGGCTCGCGCTAGCTTTGGGGGTGACTTTCCGTGTAAAGGACGTGGTCGATAAAATCGAAGGTGCACGAAGGAGAAAGGTCTCTCCTATAAAACTGTATTACCTCTCATCCTCATCATCATCCGATCAATTAAGGAAAATTAAGGAAAAATGGATGAACGGGACGGAACCGAAAATTTCAGGATGACGTACGGTCGAAGGATGACGGTGTTGACGGCGACGGAGCTCGGCATGCACAAACGGAACAACACGAACGCGAACGTGGACGAGGAGGTGGCCATCTTGCCGGGATACAACGTAACCACATCTTCGAGCGGCACGGCCAGCAAGACGAGCCATTTCGAGACCGATTTGCATGGGAATGTGAACATTCTTCTGGGCGGGTGAGTAGATACCCTAACCCCCATCGTCGATCCCGGGGATCTATCGATCGTGCACGCGTAATCCGCAACTTCGCCGCTCTCGTTGTGCGGTAGCAGTGGCTCGACTCATCGGAACCGGTTTCTTTTTCTGTCTCGATCGCGATCCGCAGAATTTCTGCACCGACCTTTCCCGCAAAGCTACGCCGGACCGAACGAAAGAACAGATAAGATCGGAGTCTCTGTTATCGCGAGCACGTTCGGGAGACTCGATTAGCCTAAGTGCTTCTCGTTCAGGACTTCTCGAACTTCCCAAATTCGGAACTAAGACTTTCTGTATAGGATAGCCTCTTCAAGAATCGATCTTTCCCAAATAAGTTCGACTATTCTAATAAGCGGAGACAATCGAGGAGCTTCGCGGCTAGGAAAATGTCCAAGTTGACGAAAGAAAAGCAAAACGGTACACGTCACCGCGATCCATCGCGAGAAACAATTGGGTTTACGGTAAAGATAATCGGTGGATACGCGGAAATAACGGGACGAATGGCTGGTTCGCCTGACTCTCTAGGCTAATTTAGAAGCGTAAGAATTACCTGGATAAACGAGAGATCCGTGAGCACGTTCTGTCGTTCCTCGGTAGCATCCCGTGATAGCGATTTCATACAGTCTAGTTCAAAGTAAACGGCGTTAGCTCCTCCTCGAGGCTATGTGTGCGGTTTCGGAAGCGATTTTAGGGGGAGGGGATCGTGTTCCGATTAGATGCGATAATTGAATCACTAGTGTTTACACCACGGTGAATTTGGATAGCGAATTTTCAAGGAAATATCTGCTTAGAAAAATATTTCCAGGATACGTCCGAGTATCGCGAGAGTTCACACCGAATAGGGTTAACGAGGAAAGATCGTTCGCGCGAATTCCCCGGGCGTCTCGGTAGAAAAGCCGTGGTTTATAGGCCGATATCACGGCAGACTGAGCCTCGATAATATTATGTGGAGCGTCTTGGGTCTCGCGGTTGGTTGACGCGCGCTAAATATACGCCCGGTCTCTCACCTATGCTCTGGATCGCGTGGTGCGTCGTGTTTTTCAGAGCGATGCTAAGCGCCGTGATTATAGTCGTCGCATTGATGTGCTACTGCTGTCACAAGAGCATGAGGAAGAGTCGGCCTCAAGAGTATTCGCAATACTGGAGGGCAGAGCCGGACGTCCACAGTCTGGAAGTATTTACCACGGAAGCGCACGCCGCGGTGAGTCATCCTTTCTGCGAGAGCTATAATTTCCGTCTGTGCATATATCTGATGCTCGGTCAAGTTTCTGCCGTACTACTACTAAATCAAAGCCCTCTGTTTGCGTAGAAATAAGTATCTTCCATATCTGTCCTCTACATTCTCTGTAACTGTCGCGAGGATCTCCACCGTAATTGGGAAAACAAGCAGTTCCAAGGTTTCCTCGGGTGGTTTTCCAAATAAAAGCCCCCCGTTCGAGTAGGGAAAGTATTTTCCGGCTACAACCCCTTTCCTCAGCGTCCTCTCCGTAACTGGGAAACCCCATGCTGGATTCATCGGGATAAATAACGCATCCGACGTCTCCTCGACTGGTTCTGCAATTTCTGGTCTAGCCGAAGTCTTGAAGATTGTTTATGTAAATTACCCACGAGAATTGATTGGTTCTGCAATCTATTACTAAACGGCGGAAACTTATTCGAGTACCTAATATTTCATACCCACTCGATCATCCGTAATCTACAACCGGTTGGACATGGTTCTCGCCGGGTCATTTTGCTACGTTACATTAGGCTGATGCAAAAATAATTGCGGTTATCATCAGTTCTTCTATTTATACGAAACTGCAGGGAATCGAATTACCGTGACGATCGAATCTCTCGAAGCGTATCGGGCCAAAGCCAATACATAAGTTCATTAAGATTCGTTAAGCGGAAGCTCTAAAAAGGCGGTGATGGCAGTTCCGCCATTTTTTTCTCGGACAGGAGTCAAACATGATCGGTACAGAACCAGTTTGCCAACGGTTCTGGCGTATATAATTTCAATACCTCTGTTCATCCCGTGTCGAATGTAAAATACTACCGGTGCTTCGACTTACTGCCAACTGGCTCTCGGTGCGTAGGCACTGTTATCAATTGCGGTGAAATCGTTTGTGGTTCTCTGGATAATTAGTATGACCGATCGAGATGTTCCACAGCCTGAAATATCACTTCATCCTCGACTGTGATAACTGGACAGCGGATTTGATGCATTTATGACAAAGATGAATGGGTGTCGTTTAAGACAGTAAAAATATTAGAAGAATATAGAGAAGCTGTCGCGAAAGAAAATAAATTTCCGTTTCATTCTAGTTTGTTGCAACTCAGGTGGGAAATTTTTCTTTTGCATAAAGATTCGCTGTACAGCGATAATTCTTGGATCTAGGTTCTCAATAATGTTTAACGAGCGCTGTTCCGCTGATCAGGCCACGGATAATTAAATTTATCACCTGTACCGAGATCCTGTTAGACCAGTGGCAAGTGAACGGCCGAGTGCCAAGCTACTATTAGCCTCGTCTCGGAATTCCTCGGCTACTTTTACGCCTTTTATTCCTTCAACATCATCCTACCAAAACTCCTCCATGTTCTCTCGATGTTACTCTGTCGCCTAATCAAGTTCATTTCGTTGTCCAGTGCTGCGAGAGACAATCAGCCACTGATGGACACCACGAGGACAGCATATACGGTGTCCAATCATGTCCGGTGACGCCTAACTCCGGCCCAGGACCGCCGCCGACCTACGACAGTCTAATCTTCGATCATCGCAGCTTGCCAACTAGCATCGAGAAGAAGTCTGAAGGTCCGGAGACACCTGGCACCATCATCCCATCGATGGTGTCCAGTATCCTCGGGCTGACCACCGCTACACACGTCAGATCCACCGAACGAAATCAGTCCACTGAACAAGATGGCGTCGACGAGGGTCTGCCTTCTTACGAGACCGCGTTGAAACTGGACGCGAACGGCTACGTGTAGACTGCGGCATTTTATGCATCCATGATCGAAACTACTATTGTCTCCGACCCTTCAAGATCATTCAGAAGAGAAGCTTCCGTATCTTGAAACGCATTCAGACGACTTTTACATTAAATATCCCATCGGCTCGGATTCAACGAGTCTATGTACTCCGAATTGCGTCATGCTTGGACTCGTTCGAATCGAAAAAGATTCATCAAAATATGATTCAGAACGAAAGACTCGCATGCAGTATTTTCCAACGTGTGCAGGAGCCGTGGAAATACTATTGTTTTTTAATGAATTCTATTGTTTTATAATGGAAGTGTTTATTGGATAAGTATTATCGCCGTTCTCATCATCGATATGTGATCGTACCGATAATGGATGAACGCATATTCATGAGCGAATTGTGTTTTATTCGATCTTCGTTATCAGATCGGAAAAATGCAAGTAACCATAACAGATTTGTTACGAGGCGCGTTACAACGTGGAATTTATCACAGTTCCGACGAACTGTGTTAACCGAGAATTTTTCAGCGCTTCTACTCGAGTGAAAATCAAAATTGTAAAATAGTTGCGAGAACTTGTTAAAATAATTTCAACGACTTTTCGCAATGTCTTTGTGTGAATTTGTGAAACAGCAAGTGCGTAACGTGACGAGCAGATAGCTTCGAGTAACTGCATTTATTAGTACGGTAGAGACATTAACAAATACGGTAGAGGTATCCAGCAACAAATTCAAGTAGTATTAGAGAAAATTTGAAAATGCCGCCCGGTTGTCTGCACGAGGATTGAAATTGTGAAACGTTCGCGACCTGCTCGGAGAAACTTCTCGAGCTTTTTCGGTATTTTTTATCACGCTGTGGTTCGCGATAATCTTGCGAATTTCGGGGAGCAGTCGGAATTTCTCGGAACTGCTTATTCCGAATTGGGAAACGTGTTTTCGCGAACTAAATCGGTTCTTTATCGATCGTGTTGTCGAAGAAATAGAAGAGTCGATTGATACTTGACGAATTACGAAGAATTTGTGAAAGATTTGTCGAGCATTTTCGAGAAACACCATTGTACATTTCTGTAAATAAAGTGTCGACTAAAATTAGTGTTTGTGGCGACTGTTCCGAGAGCACGGTTCGAGGCAATATGGGGCACAAGCAACGCTAACAGCCGAGCAAAGTGCGCAGCGTGGGGCTTATTACATGAAATAGGGCGCACGCGACCTTTAACAGATCATTACGTTAATTTCAATGGCTCCCTCTTGAATCAGAGCTCGTCTCGTAGGCGAGAGAATATAACAGTTTGTTTATAACCTTCGACCAGTGGCGCATTACCCTATGGGCAGCTTGGGCAAATGCCCGAGGCCCCAAACAAAAGGGGGCCCCGAACACAAACCAACAGATCCAAGATCCAAATTCTACGTTTTATAACAACGCGCTACTGCCTTCGACGTACAAATATCAAGACTCGAACAAACGCACGCGCTCGTGATCGAAGAAAAACAATGTAACCGATTAGACAAGATAATTGTACTATTCATTCTGACCGGAGACGACGACGTTTAGCAACAAATCGGCTGAGATACGTCGAACGTGCTTAATGGCTCGTTATAATTACAGTAACGACGATGTAAATTGCCTTTTTAATACTGTCGATTACTAATCGGCCGACTGAGAATGTTTCCCCATCCTTCGGGATGTTCGCTCGCCGTTCGCCAGATAACCGCGACGAACTTTTATATCAACATGCAGTGATATCAACGTTATCGTTATCGTTATCCATAGTCTTACGAAAAATGAATTTTATCGCTGTGTGCAGCATCTATAGAATTAAACGTCCAATTCGCCGTTTGATTTATATGCGTTTATGGCAACAGAGAATGGGTTGAAAAATATGGAAAGCATTAGAAAAGAATTCATGATTTTTTCAGATGATTAAAGATATCGTTTCGTTTAACTTCAGTTGGTCGGACTCGACAAAATTGGTAGCGGATATGCTGTTAATTTTTCGGGATCAGCAGACGAGGTTCAGGAGCGGCCATTTTCGTTCCGAACCTCGTCGAAACTTTCCGAGAGAAGTTATGATAATTTTCCACCTGCTCTGCCGGAAAAAGCGGTTCGGAAACTTTTCGAACGACCCTCGTAAATAGGGTTTAAGGATCCGCGAACGAACTCCCGGCGAAAGTGGATCACGAGCGATCCACCCGTGCTAACAAGCTGTAAGTATTTCATGCGTGCCGAGTTACGAAACAATAAAAGAAGATGCACGCTGCTTAGCCTCTTCAAGGTTGAACGTTCCAAGCACGGATCACGATCATTTTTAATGCCCGAATCGTTACGCCGTAAACTCTCGCGTAACGCGATCAAAAAGTCGTTTTAGAACGTCGTTTGTATACAGGGTGGCGCGATAACGTTGAACACTTCCGTACCCTCCGTACCAGAGTTGGGCAAACGCTAGTCACAAAAATGATTATTGACTAATAATTTCATATGCTCTACAAAAGTGACTAATAATTAATGACTAATTAAATACTTGAGCGTGACTATGACTTATGACTGTATAAGTATTTAAGCGTAATGATTAATGAATAATGACTAAATTTTTATTAAAAATGAATATTGACTACTGACTATAATGGCATAACTAATGAATAAATACATAATCAGAATTCACTGTGGTTATTGACTAAAAATGGTTATAAGTTGAAATAAGGTATAATAATAACAAAAAAATGTCATATTAGTTTATAAACGTATAAAATACAGATCATGACACGTTTGGTCACTGCAAATTCCGATATGGTTTAAGTATACATATTAATGTATGTTAATCGCACAATAGTGACTGATGACTAAAGATTGATGACTGATCATTTAAACTAACTAATGATTAATCATAACTAATAAGCAATAACTAACGATTACTTAGAGTTGTGACTAACTAGTGCCATGTAGTTATGACTAACTAATCAAAAAGTTGTAACTAACTTTTTTAAGTTTTGACTAACGGTCAATCAGACTATTAGCCATTTTTAATTATTAGTTGATTTTTGCCCAACTCTGCTCCGTATCGTGCAACTTTTGTGTACGTCTTTTTCTACGTATTGTTACAAACAACGAAAACATTCAAGGTATACGCACACATATGTTTCATGTGGATAAAAAGATGGAGAAAAAGAGAAAGAGAACTATCCAAGATAAACACGTAGATCGACATAGATCGAGCAAGGTCTGTGCGTGGACGTGCCGCCCGCGTTTATTATGACGGACTGAAATTGCTCCGATAAGTTTCTTGATCGAAGCACATATCGTGTGATAAAAATCGCACGGAATCTAAATAGACAGAGCGTTGTTATGTTTGTAAGTTGATACATTTTAATCGCTTGGGTAAGTCTATAGAACCCCCCTTCCTTTAAACATGTGACATACGTCATTCTATTCGTTTTGACATGCTGAACACAAAATGTACGTGTCATTTTTGGCTGAAATGAATAGTTTTCGAGATATTCGCAAAAAACTATCGCTAATACCGTATTGAATTTTTCGTATTCCTGCACGCTCTGCGGCAACGTAAGCCTGTCCCGTCGCGTCGTTTGTTTACATTTTGCTTCTAAACACGTTGCGGAGATGAGAGAGAAAACAGGGTCTTTCAATTTTGAAAGACTTCTCCTGGATTTCCGTATGCGTGGCCGGGCCGGCCCTCTCCGTCTCCCCCCACCTAACCCTAATTAATTCTGATACCATGATTTTTCATTACTTGTTCCGTTTTTTTCGAATATCTGGAAAACTATTCATTTCAGCCAAAAATGACACCTACATTTTGTGTTCAGCATGTCAAAACGAATAGAATGACGTATGTCACATGTCAAAAGGAAGGGGGGGATTCTAAAGTTCAGCCATCGCTTGTAGTGCTCGGTAGATTTAATCATTGGATGATGAGTAGCGGATTTTGTTTCGTCTGACAGGGGCGGGTCGAAATGACTCAGAGTAGAATAGAGCGACTGCAACAGCGGTCCGGGTCAGAATGATACATCGTTCACGGAGGCGAGGGTTAATTGACCTTGTGCAAATGGTGCCACCGGCCGAGTTATTATCCGCGTTGACTAGTCCCATCGACAGGATGATCGTGTGTTTTCACAGCGTCATCGGATTTAAAGCCGATCCGCCTGGTAAGAGGAGAGGCTTGTCGCGTGCGCACGCTTCAAAGACTTCACGCATCCCGTTACCCCCGTTTCGTCCCCTTTTCACCATTAATAGGATATTTTCGATCGAGCCGGCTTGGCTTCCCGTGGCCTGCTACTTGCACTTTTCACCTGTCGCCGTGAGAACACGCCGCGCACTCGTGTCAACAACATTAATACAATGAGAAATTCATTCGTCGACCTTCGTGATCATTTACAAACAAAATACAGTGGAGCCTTGAGCTACGAGAAACCCTCGGCTGCAGTTTCTTATTGACCGCGCTGAACATAGCAGAGGACAGTGTATGTAAACAGGGCCCGCGAGCGGCCCGAGGCCCACATTTACATATGTGACGCCTTACCGGGTCCCTAAACGCGGCATGTTTACATTTTACGCTGCTCGGCGGCCGAGAAAGCTCTAAGAAAAACACCCACCGCGGGGCAAACCCGGGACGGGGGTTTTTCCTAGATCGTACAGTTCTCCAATCTACTGTACACGCCAGGGCAACCGTCTTGATGCAGTTTTGCTCGAGCGAGTCACTTGAGTTTCCACTGAAAAAAGGAGGAAACTCTGTTTTCCCGGAACCACTCGCGATATCGTAGAAAACAATAGGCGAATGTTTCAATGGGACGAGCTGGTGTACGTATCCTTGGGGACAGGGACGTGAAATGACAAGCAGAAAACGCGCTGCCGTAATTATTTTAATATTCCACCGTGGTCGGAAGAAACCGTGCGGAATTACAGAAATTAAAGGAAGCGACGCGCCGCCATCGGAGCAGCTCTGCAACCTTGGCTCTCCCGTAAATTCGCGGAGCGAAATTGAGCTGAATGAATTCGAGGATCCGTTGTTTAAGACTCGAGTGAACGGGGAAGATATCGTGTTAACATCGTACGATCGTTTCCGAGGGGTTGCACGTCGATCGAAAAATCCATTAAACCTTCGTCGAGATGATCTATCGCTTTGGTAGACACGCGCTTCCGTTTGCCGACGCGTAACAGCTTCATCCTTGAGGAGTGTACGAGGTGTCGTGCGGCATGATGGCGCGAAAAAAAATTCGGTACAGGTGGACGAATAAAAAACGAATTGAATAAATAAAATGCTGCAAATCAAAGGAACATTAAGCATCGGAGCTGTAACGGATCGCTCCGATAAATCATCAATGAGGAGACAATAAATGCTTGCGGAGGCGTCGTTTATGCTCGTCGTCGAAACGATGCGCTGTCGCGATGATAAGCTCATTGTCTCTCGTCTCTCCTCTCGTTTTCGCTTCTGCTTACTTTACGTTCTTCGTTGCCCCGGCTGCTGCTCCAGATGTACGCCGATGATTTTATCGCGTTTACGTAATTGCGATAATAAACAACAGGACGTCGTTCCGCGACGCTGTTCTTCGAGGCTCCATTATTCACGGACACGTTCAATAGATACGGGCAAGTGCGTTCTTCCGATATTACGCGCTCCATCTCATTGCCCTCGAAACCTTGAACGACCAGCAAGACCCGTTAATTCCACTCGTAGTCACCTCCGCGCTTTAAAATAACAATACACCGAACTCGACTTTTCACACTTGGTAAAAATATGGCGCTGAATGACCCTCCTTCATGTTATGGGGATAGACTCCTCCTTCCAGGATTGCAAAGATGCGGTATTCGCGTTCTCATTTCTCGATAATACAGAAATTGGGTTTTTCAGTAGTCAAAAACGCTAGGTAAAAGATCGATCTAGGGCGCTATCTCCCTCAAAAGTCCTATTTTTTCGTTTACGAGGCGTAACTTGCATTATTCGGCAGCGTAAATTGCATTATTCGGAGGCATACAACTGCGCATGTAGCTATTCTCATAGCTACATGCTGCCGAATAATGCAAATTAGCGCCCTAGATCGATCTTTCATCTGGCGTTTTTGACTACTGAAAATTTTTGTGTTATCGAGAAATGAGAACGCGATTCCCGCACCCTTACAATCCTGGAAACGACCGCCTTAAGCCGCTACTTATGTAATTTGAAAGCAGCTTATCTTTCGGAGGAAAATGGAATTGACACGTGTGAAAGAATAATTGACAACTCCTCGTCTACGTACACCCCCGTCCATAAATCACCAGGCACTTCATATATCTTCAAGAAAATGTGTCAAACGTGTCAAAATATTTCATTTTGATTAGGTGTAGCTATTATATAATAATGTTTGAATGTAGTCCGGTCAACGAGAAGTTGTAGAGGGAAATGGAAGGAACACAATTTTTAACTTTGGGTCTTTCTTTGGATTAGTTGGGAGGTAAACATACTAAAAGTCCCCACTCCTAGGAGGTAAGCGGGGTACAGGTGGGCACGTAGAAGGCCCCTTTTCTACCACGTTTTTATTAGCTCGCTTTTTCGGTTTTCCGCTTATATCTCGGAAACTATGCATCCTAGTAATAAGACCATTCTATACAAAATTAAAGCTGACAAAATGTGCCATAAAATTGACTCAATTAAGTTTTTCGCTATCTCGCATAGTTTCCGAGACATGCTCGCTCAAAGTTCACTAATTGTGCTGAAGAGTTAGCTGGTCAAATAAGGCGAAGAACGTGAGGCAAAAATTTCTTTTTCACAATTAATGAACTTTGAGCGCGGATATCTCGGAAACTATGCGATATAGCGAAAAACTGAATGGAGTCAATCTTACGGCACATTTTCTCACCTTTAATTTTGTATAGAATGGCTTATCGCTAGGACACATAGTTTTCGAGATACATGCGGAAAACCGAAAAAGGGGACCTTTTACGTGCCCCCCTGCACCCCGCTCACCTCCTAGGAGTAGGGACTTTTAGTATGTTTACCTCCTAACTAGTCGAAACGAAGTCCCAAAGTTAAAAACTGTGTCCCTTCCATTTTCTTTTACACCCCCCTTATGAGCATTCATTGACTGGACTAATGAAAAATTATACATTATACATATACTATTTGAATAAATGTTGGAAAAAACAATAAATTAGGAATAGTATTAAAATAAGGACGATCGAAGCACGATACCGCAGTAATCGGTACAGTTCAGTATAACCCTACTCTGTCGATTGTGCACTCGGTGCAGATTTACGCACGCCGATCGATTCTACGAAAGGAATCCTCTCTCAGTGAACTGGGCCTCGGTTCTTCGAGTTTCACAACACCTCCCATTCACCTGTACTCCACAGAGATACACGCTCGTGTGCACAACGGCTCTCATCGTGTCGGTGTGCCGTGTTCCATTTATTAGAGACAGACTTCGGTTTTTCTGCGTTTATCGTGCAAGTAAGCGAGAAAGTATTCGCTACTGTACACCACGGAAAAAATAAAATCTCTCGGGTAGATTCTTTGACTCGATGTTTTTTCAGCAGTTT
This sequence comes from Lasioglossum pauxillum, assembly GCA_933228785.1. Lineage (NCBI taxonomy): Eukaryota > Metazoa > Arthropoda > Insecta > Hymenoptera > Halictidae > Lasioglossum > Lasioglossum pauxillum. The sequence continues at coordinate 35,755,144 of OW121704.1, forward strand.
TGAAAATCAATCTTTACTACCCTAAAAAGGGGAATTCAGAAGTGACCCAGAAAAACCGCATGCCAAATCTACGGGAACAAAAAATTCCGCGAAAACAGTTCCAGGGATCGTCGAATTTCAGAAAATGTCCCCCATTAGTGGTTACTTTATTAACTAGACTGCGGATCTTTATGTAAAATAAAATATGTTCGCACTGATTGCAGGACACAGGAGCCAAATATTAAAGAAATTGTATATACAGGGTGTCCCAAAATTCGTGAACTTCGCGAAAGGGGGTGGTTCCTGAGACTATTTCAAGCGACATTTTCCTTTGCAGAAATGTTATCCGCGGCTTTGTTTAGAAGTTATTAACGAAAAACACGGGCCAATCAGAGCGCGACCTAGACACGAGTTGCTAAAGTCTGCCAATAGGCAGTTGGCGCGCCGGGCCGACTGTAGCAACTCGCGTCTAGATCGCGCTCTGATTGGCCCGTGTTTTTCGTTAATAACTCCTAAACAAAGCTGCGGATAACATTTCTGCAAAGGAAAATGTCGCTTGAAATGGTCTCAGGAACCAACCACTTTCGTGAAGTTCACGAATTTTGGGACACCCTGTATATTTTTCTTATAATCACCCTGTCAACCTGAAACTAATACATTGATGTTCTTAAACATTTGTAACATGTCCATTGCTATAAATTGTGCGTGCGCATTTTTTGTCATAAATGCATAAAATCCGCAGCCTATGAATAACAACACAAACAGCGTCATCCTGCTTCGTAGATACATAAACATAGTACAGAACGGTTCTCTCGTTAGATGTCTCAGAAGCATTAGTCACAACATAATGACAATACCGCCTGTGTCATCGGAGTTATCGTAATACCAATGACAGTTATTTTAATAAAACCACGATATTCGAACGACGCAGGATAGTTACTCGTCCTCACACCCTCAATCATCTATCAAAACCTCTCCTGTACATAAATTAATAAAATGATCCTGGAGAGATTAAACGTCAATTATGAATTTGGTGAAACAATAATCTTCCTATCAGTTCGTCAACAGGAATCTTGTAAAATTTTCGCGAGCAAAGTAAATAAATTAACAAAATTACCCTGTGAGTGGAATCCTCACAAGTGCCTAAAACTTGGTCCTCAAGCCGAAGAAATATGAGCACAGCCTAAGCCTCAATTTTCTCAGTTTGGAGCATTAGTACTTTTCCCATCAATTCATCAGCAGGAATCTTATAAAATTGTCGCGAGCAGAGTAAATAAATGAATAAAATCACTAAGTCGAGCAGACGAAAAAGGTCTAAGCGTGGCTCCACAATTTCGAGACAATAAAAATTCTAAGAGAGTCCGCGATCCGAGGCGGTGAGATTCTCTCGAGCAAGGAGTCCGGTATCGCCTCCTTTCTCCACATTGTCAATTCAGTGGAATTTAACCGAGCCACTGTACAGGTTAAAAACGTGCGGTTATCTATCTGGTAAGTATGCGGTGAACGGGTCTCTGTAAACCGTGCGGAAAAGCGCGTCGTCGGAAATCAATGGAGCCGCTCGAACTTGTCCGCAGGACTGGTGCGTGCGTGTTTGCGAAGAAGAGTATAATCGGGGCTTGGCTCGTGTTAGTCGGACTCACCTAACCTTGCAGCAGGACCGCTGTTGGTTCGCTGGCCAGTTCCGCGTAGCCCGGTGCCCGACGAAACTTTTCCATGTAGCCGTCGCGCGGCGATTGATTCAATCCTGATTCACCCCTTTCTGTCGAGCCTTCATCGAGGAGATAGAGAGACAGGTCTGGCGGGGGGACGGTGCGGAGGGGGATGAGACACGAGAAGAAAATCGTGGAAAATGCGTAGGGGTGGGGAGAGGACTACGATGATATATATCACGGAAAAAAATTGTTCACGGGTAACGGTATATCCCAGCCATGTCGAAAACACGAAACCAGGCACAATTTGCGCGCGCGCTCACACGCTTTCTCTCTCTCTCTCTCTCTTTCTCCCGATGTGGGTCTTCTTTCACTGGCACACACCGAAAGACCTGGCCCGGTATAGCGTCCCTACACCTCCAGCATATTATCGTCCATTCCTCTATTTCGTTCCCTCGCTCTTCTACGTTTCAGACTGAAAACAACCACGGACTAACCCAGCTCTCCCGCGTTTCTTCTACATCACGGTTACGCCAGGCAGCAGCTACTTCGCTATTCTAGCGAACGCTACGAGAGAACACACACTCGCGACACCCGCTCGCCGACTGAACGTGTTGCTCGCGAGGGGAGCACCGCACCGCATTGATGCGATAGAACCAGAGCCTGGGGACACCTGACGGTGCACCCTGGAACCGAGGTGGAAGGGTGGAGGTGTGCTAAGTTTTTCAACTGACAGCACTGCTTGTCAAGCATTGTCAAGTGCGTGCTGGGTTTAATTATTGCATGTGTGCACGTTATCTTGATTGCGTTTCTTATTGGAGCTCTACTTTGTGCGTGGATATAATGTCTGCGTTTGTGCATACGCGCTTGTTTCCGTGAGCGATTGGAATCCTTTGGTTGTTCGAGGTTATGTGCGGGTTTGCATGGTAATGAAGTTGGAGCGATGTAAATATATTGAAAATAAATATTCTGATTGATGTCGTGTTCGAGGTCTTCTGAAGGTTATGGATAATTTTTATTTTTAAGACCCCATTCAGACACGGCGGAATCCGCGCGGACCTTATTTACAGTAGCGTATATGGATTCGTTCACACGCATCCGCGCGGTCGAACAATCAAAAACAAAAATCGTGCAGTTTCCGCCGTGTCTGAACGGGCTCTTATTTATTTATCTTTCCAATTTCCGCGTCTTTGGATACGTGCTTGTAACTATGAGCGACTGGAATCCTTCGGTCGCTTGAGGTTATGTGTGGGTTTGCATGGTAATGAAGTACACAGGAGTGATGTAAACATGATACATTTAAAACAAATGTTCCGATTATTGTCGTGTTTCAAGGGCACCTTAAAAACCTTAAAAGTCTAGCGATAATTGAAACTTCCTTATATGGAAGGACAATATTTTATAGTTATGCATAGCAGGTACATAGAAAGACATATCAGCCAGGATAAGGTACGTCAATGACAATACTGAAAACAATACTACTATTCGATAATCGCAATTTTAATTTACAGGTTTGAGAAATCGTAGAGGCTGAATCCATGGATAATGTTTGGGTAAGTCGATTCTTCTTATATGAATCTAATTCATTTGTATTTGATAAGAGTTTGTTATTCAGACTTGTCACCGATCATGTTGCAGTGGATCAGTGGATCAGATGTTGCAGAGGAAACATCATCGCGAAAGAGCGCAGAAGTCTTTCACACAGATCTGGGTAACTATCTGAAAACATAATTAGAAACTTCATCGAACCATTGAAATATGTACTTGTATTAGGTTGGAGGGAAAGTTCTGTCGTATTTTAAAGAAAACAGTTGAATTAATTTATAAAAATATATGTTAATGTTATTCACAACATGTGTTTTTGACTTGCAAGCGAAATTACCTGCTTGTTTAAAATACGACAGAATTTTAGAGATTAAATGGTTTGAAAATGATGAATGCAATAAAAACGTACTTATGGTCGAGCATTAAATGACTAAGTCTTGCATTCGCTTTTTCCAAACGATATCGTAAAACAGCGATAATGCATTGTATAATGCAAGTATAATGAATTGTTCACAAGCACATTGCGATAAGACCTAATTACTGCTACATTTTCATACTATCTTGCGTGTATTTTGAGTTAATAGACGTGGTATCAAATAAGCTAATTGCGACGTCAATGTCTATAGGCCATCAGCGGAGTACAGTGTTCCCGCGATTGTTCAGAGTACCTCGGTGGTATCGAGTCTCAGGAAACGAAATGGTACTATATACGTCTTTTTACGTGTGCCAAACATAGATCTCTTGGACAACTTTTTCAAGTGTAAACGACGATCCTCGATAAACAACGGTGCTAAGCGGGAAATTGTATTGTACTAAAGCTATTCCATACCTGAGAATGATACATCGAGTATCATAAAACCCCAATTTAAACACCCTAATACCTTAATTTCTTCGTAGCGCGATCGACCGCCCAAGGGGAACTCCCTAGTAGTGGGGATAAAAAAGTCACATCATCCAAACACCCGAAAGTGACGTCAATCGTGGGAACACTGTATTGGCGTCGAGGATATTGATCGAAATTTCAGAATATTAAACTTGTACATGTATACAACAATAAATCATTTTCTGAGAATCTTAAAATAAGCAATTTGTGTAGATTTTTTCCAGCTACGATTTCATTCAATCATCTTCAGCCCCGAGGTTCGATCACTCTCGCAAGTACCATAATCGTTTACACCGAATGGGCGAATTTCTGACTGAAATGTAACTATGAGAACACCGAGAACGCGCAATATGGGAGTCATCACGCATGTTATTATATATGAATCATAGCCGGTTATTATATATGAAATTATTAATACTTTCCTTCAACACCGCACACTCACGTTCAATCATCTATAATTTAAGTTCCAATTTTTGTGAAGAACGTCGTTGTTATTTGAATTGAAATGAATTGAATTCGAGTCGTTAACCTGTCATAGTGATTGACAGGTCTCTTACGTTTTTCAAAGTTGTATAACGCATTCATAGCTGCACTAGAAAAAATAATTTTCACAAGTCACTATACTTGGAAGAAGAATAATATAAAATATAATGTAGAAAATAATTCGGAATATTCGCGGGAAGGTCGAATCGAGAGGAGAAAGAAAAGAATTCAGACCACGGTTGCCATACTCGTGTTCGACGAATTTAGCGTCTCATATTTTTCTGACATTTTCTTGAGCATACTAATCAAACCGATCGATCCCAGACGGAGGTTTGTAATGTGAACGAATTGCGGTCAATTTTGTCAGGACAATTTCGATTATAAGAAAATTGAAAGCAAAGTAGTATAGCATGAATAAAGTATGGTTCCCGAGGTGTAGTCGGACGATTCCTCAGATTCTTCGTGCAGACGTTCTTCGGTAGCGGGGAAAATGAAAGTGTTCGACGAGGAGAACCTTAAGCTCTTTCATACTTTAACGTTCTACACTGGCCTTTCGCCCTACGACAAATCCATTCTGACGCGTATACAGAGATTCGCTTATGTTGTGATGTCTTTCACTTGTATAGTAAACCAGGTGACAAGTAAATGTGTATTTTCCATTCAAATTCTCTGAGATCTTCTATTATTTATCTATATGTGAAGTTCTACTGTTTTGAGTGTACTGTGTACGATGTAAATCATGCCTCCCCCGTCCTGGGTTCTTCCCCACCAAACTCCTGTAGACTGCACCGGTAGTGGGGGTTGTATCCGGGCCCGCCGTAAACAATAAAATTAGAAACGAAGGAAAAGAAAAGAATTCTTAGTAGGATACGCTTGAAATATTTTTCAGATATCGACTGTAAGATATACAAAATTATCACTGGAGGACATAGTCGTGCTGATATCATTCGGTTGTACGTTACTCTTGTATTTTTCACGATACTCTACCTCTCTTATGTTATTTCCATTGGTAAGTGAGAGAACGCTCTTATAGTTTCTTTTGTTAAGTGTAATTTTTAATATGGTTCTAGATGAAATTTGTGTTCGACAGCATGCAAGACGATTACGCCGCGGTGAAAAACAATCCTGTCGAAGTACAAATGCTAATGGAAGATTCGATAGTGGTTAAACGCATTGTCCAATCATACTTCTGTAATGCCTATAATGATGATTCAATTCAATCTTTCACACACCACATCTCATACAAACTATTCCTTCATCTCTCTTTCGCTACTTTCATGTAGAAAAGGGTAGTCAGTAAACGAAATATCGGTGAGACAATACTAATCCAGAGAAAAAACTTTTTTGTTTTTTTTTAATGAAACCTTTGCCAACATGTTCGTGAGATCTCTCCGATTAAAATGAGTCCAAACACGATGCATTTCCGATTGTGCGTACTTGTTTAATCCACGATTTAACGGGACCTCGACTATCCAAACTGATCGGTGTTTCACAGTGTTTGAGAATCGAAATAGTGTTGTGGTTGGTATCGTTTTAATCGGGGAAATGTCGGGGACCCGATGGCGAAGGTTTCGCAGAGTGATGATTATTAAAAAATAAAACATTTTTATTATTGGATTACTCTTGTCTCGCCGATACACATCCGCAGAAATGAACGAAACCATTTCACATTTGGGTTCCAGCAATGGTGTGTACAGGCGGATTATGTCTCGTTGCAACGTTAGGCGTGTCCACATTGGTGGACTCGGATGTGCAGCTTCACTTCCTGAACCTGTTGGGATTTTTTTACACAGAAAGAAGTCTGCTAAGCGCCATTTCTTGTTGGCATATAGTGCTGACAACGACGTATGGTTTACTAATATTAACAGTCACCGAGGGGGGGATTACTGTTTTTGCCGCCTACATTAGTGGTTTGTTGAAAATCGCCTCGTACGTTTCGATTTCGTTTTCTGAAATTCTGTGTGTGACGTAATGTCTCTTATCGTTTGAACCTCTCTTTTCTCTTATTGGGAATAGCAATTAATAAACAGCGGATTTTATGCGTTTAATTTGTAATTAGATTGTTGCAATTCAGGTAGAAAATTCTTATTTCGCATAAAGATCCGCTGTCTAGTAATGAAATTCAATAATTTAGGAGCATAATAGGAGACCCCCTGCATAACTTTTCCTTCTTCAGCTACCGACTGAGAAACGCGATTAACGCAGTGGCGAACTCGGACACAATTAAAGAAATTGACATTCGGGGTGCAATGGACGTGCATTGTCGTGCAATGCTGTTGGTAACTTCATCGAAATATTATATTCAGACAGTCAATAATTATTGGCGGGTGTTTCATTGGATTTTTCTTACGTGTTCCATTCGACATGCATTCTCTCTCGGATGAAGCTATACTAAAAAGTACTTGGCAGACCTATCGGTGTTTGCTTTGTTCCTTACGATACTAGTTATCGTCTCGTACGCCGTGAATATATATCGGGTGAGTCATTAATATACAGCGGATTACATTATTTTCAAAATTCGAATTTTTTTCGCATTTCACAGTTTTTTATCAGCATCACGGAATTTAGTGACATGGACGCGTTGCTGCTTAGTATACACTTCGTCGTGACGTATACCACATTTATTTGCGGGAATAATTATAGTGGCCAAATGTTGCTGGACACAAGCGCTGCGCTTTTCCATGACACGTGAGTTCCTGTTCTTCTAATTGAAAACAATTTTCAACGAAATTTCAAGGTCATCGGTATTTTTGTATACTACACCCTATATATTTTCTTCGGTGTCCTTGTAGAGAATGAAAAGGCAAATCCAGCGAGCACCATCACCACACCCTTACGATCATTCAATCTAGAGATATTCGCATCTGAATGGTAAGGGTTGGATTAGGTTTGTTCTTTTTTAGCACAAATATCTCGAGGTAGAATGATCGTAAGTGTACGGTGTTTGTACTCGTCGGATTCGTCTTTTTGTGCTCTACAAGGAAACCGAAGGAAAAATATATATCATCGAAAAAAAATATCGATGATCTTGAAATCTCTATTAATCAGTTGTTAAATGAAACAGATACAATTCATTATGGTACCGTATACCGCCGAAGATGCAGAAGATGGTGCTGTTCACGATGATGAAATCTCAGGCAGCAGTCGAGTTTAATTGTGCCGGTTTGTTCACACCGTGTTACGAAGGCTTCGCGATGGTAACCGATACGATCTGCCTAATACACGTTGTTCAAAACGATCGCTCTATTCTGGATCAAACACGCTGTTTTTGTCTTGCTTCAGATGATGAGCTCTTCTTTCTCGTACTTCACTCTTCTCTGTTCGGTGTAGTAGAACATTTCGGATCAATTGTTGCGGCGATAGTGATCACGGCAGATCGGCTTGTAGAGACGACATGTAGCACAAGTTGCGAACTGCCAAGCTCCAAACTATGTTTCTTCACAGTGACTCCAACCACGTGCTAGTCCAGGTAGCATTGTTATTCTTACATAGGCGTTAACTAATTCTACTAATTATTCAGTTTTGTTTAATTTTTTCCAATTTCCATGGTCTAGTTTGTCAGACAGTGTTACAGTTCTCCATCCATGCTGCATTTCTACGTTTGACGAGTCCGAAACGTTAACGACCAACTTCGATTTGTTCGAAATATTAGGATTTCCGAAAACGAACATTCCAGTACTGTAAAAACATTTGTTATTTAGTAAATACATGTCTCCGACTATTCCTTCTGAATTCTCTAACATCCTTCTGAATTCTCTAAAAAAGAACGTCTTCTTAATTGATATGCAAGAAAGTATAAGTCGTGTACATCGGTCGCGTTAATTATAATTATTAGTTTCGATGCAGAAACTCCTACAACAAGAACGGAGATACTAATCAAACAGCAGCGTTTGCAGTGGTGTATGTATGTGCGATATCTCGAGCCGGTTACGAAATTCGGTGAGTCGAGTTCGAAAACACCATATTGTATGTAAATAACAGCCGGAAGATAATGCCTCACACATTATGGTTGTGGTCTTGCGGGCGACATTTATGCACGATGATGCTCAGTGAGCTGTCCACGCGGTTAACGAACACTCGCGGCTCTTCGGTTTTCAAATTGTGGAACGGATATGTGCGACGAAAAAATGCTCGGTGCATACATTTCACTTATTACACGGACAAGAATGCGTTTGATGGCGGTGAGTGAAAATACAAATTTCCAGTAGATCAAATAACATAGGATAGAATGAACAACTAAAATAGCAGATTGTACGGCTATTTATTTATCATTCCTGAAATTGTCAATGCAGGGCGTCGAGGTAGGAAACAGCGGCTTTTACGCATTTACGACAAAAATGATTAAAACATTAAAAACAGTCAAAGAATTTAAAAATACATAGTTGCAATTTAGCTTGAAAATGTTTATTTTGCTTCAGGGCAAACTGAAAAGATGAACATGTACCAAGCCATTAATCACGGACTTCGACTGGTGTTGGCGAAAGATCCCACCGCAGGTAAAACATTAATTTTCCCTCTTGTTGTTTAACCAGAGAAACACGAAATCTGTAAGAACTATTGCTTGTGTTTTGCTCGGATGTTATGAGAACGTATTGAACTTGTTTTATCTTATCGTTGGAGACTCGTGAGATAGTATAATTGCATTTGTACATGTATAGTCTTTAGATCGTGTAGAGTATACTTATTCGTAGATAGCCACGGCTATTATGTCACTCGACTGTGATTCGTTCTGTGAACTATAAACGAGAACGAGAATAAACGATGAAAGTTTTACGAAATTACAGGAGAACGAACCGCAGAAAACAAACGGATTTTCAATGCAAATGGAAGTATAATTTATTGTTAGCATAAGACTACAATGGTCGCAGTCGTGATCAAGCAATCAATGAATAAATCATTTTTGCATTAATGTTATTTAAGATTGAGGGCGGTGGTTACGCTTTCTTGCTTCACAATTTTTCAATAATGCGATCCTCGCACGATGTTAAATCGTTTATAACTCATAACAGCATTAATCTTAATTGCTTGTGTTCGTGATTAGTAATATTTGGAGAAGATGTGGCTTTCGGTGGCGTTTTCCGATGCACGATGGACCTTCAGAAGGAATTTGGCAAGGAACGCGTTTTCAACACGCCACTCTGCGAGCAAGGCATCGCTGGATTTGGCATCGGTTTAGCCACCCTCGGCGTGACCGCGATCGCAGAAATTCAATTCGCTGATTACATATTTCCCGCTTTCGATCAGGTACTTATTCTACGGTTCTAGATGTGTAAAATAAGTATAAATTAAATAAGTTATCGACAAGACTTGCTGTCAAATTAATAGCGAATAGGGAGCAGATTCAGGATAGGAGCAAACATTGTAATTGTAATGTACTAGTTTTATTTATTAATTATTGTTGCTTCGTTTGTTAGTTAGTGAACGAGGCTGCCAAAGTGAGATACCGTAGCGGCGGTGAGTTCGACTGTGGCAAATTAACGCTTCGCGCACCTTGCGGGGCTGTTGGTCATGGCGGACTCTATCATTCGCAGAGTCCGGAAGCGTATTTTGCACATACCCCAGGTTTAAAGGTGCGTAATCATTATTGATTATAATTAGGCAGGGGACCTGATGCATTATAAATGCATCTAAACAATGGAAAATACAGGGTGACAAGAAATAACGCAGTTAAACATTTCTTATTATAATTCTGTCAAATCGACGAATTTTGAAAAACCAAATAATAACAACGATAACATAGACCGTTAGTATTCATATATTTAAGAGGTTTCGAAGTGGCCACCGTTTGACCCTATGCAGAGGCTCAAACGTGTTTTGAAATTTTCGGCAATGGGCCGCAGCTCTTCTGGCATCATTCGGTTCCACATCCGGCGCAGAGATTTTTTCAGCGACTCGACACTTTTATGAGGCTGAGCACAGGGCCCTGGCCTCCAAAATCGACCAAACGCTGGAGTTCATAGGGTTCAGATCCGGTGAGTCCGGCGGCCATTCCGCAGATGTGCTACGGTTTGCGCGGATCAAGGGGTCAAAATCAATCAAGTAGTGTATCGACGGGACGTTCTCGAAGCCGTCGTACTTCCGTGGACCCTACAGCACTTCGGCGATCCTGAATGTACGTTACAGCAGGATTCCGCGTCGTCCCACAGGGCGAAAACGACTCAGGATTGGTGCAGAGCCCATTTTCCAGATTGTATCACATATGCGTAATGGCCGCCGTACTCACCGAATCTCAACCCGATGGACTACAGCGTGTGGTCGATTTTGGAAGCCTGGGGCCTGAGCCTGTGCTCGGTCCATGAAAATTTGGAGTCATTGAAAAAATCTTTGCACCGGGAGTGGGACCCAATGACGCCAGAAGGGTTGCTGCCCGTTGCCGAAAATTTCAAAACACGTTTGAGCCTCTGTATCGGAGCAAAGGATGGCCATTTCGAAACGGTCCTTCGTTGACCTTGTCGAGTGCGAGTGTGGTGGCACCCTAACACACCGATAGATACTGTATACGTACACGATGTTGCAAGGGATCCGTACTTTTCAAACTACGTCTCGCTAACGCACATTTGGGGCCCCTGCGTAGTCACAATCGCTAGCTAAAAGACCCACCATTAAGCAATGTTCCCTAAGATGACCTACTTTTGCGTTTTCGAGGCGTAATTTTCATTATTCGGCAGCATGTAGCGGAGTTCGACAAATATTGTGCGGCGCGACAGTGCTGCCACTGTCAAGACACACACATTTTCTTAAATATCGAGAGATTTAGGGTTCTTATAGAAAAAGAAATGAACTTCCACAAAATCGGGGACACATACAACATCAATGCAACCTTTATTATGTTAAACTATACGTGTTTAAACACACAGTTTGAAAACTACGAAGTACATCCCTAAACGGAAGGTTTCGTTAAGTATCAGTTCCATGGCATTTTTAGCTAGGAGCGCTAGTGTTTTTAGTCACTGTTTTACCGATTCAGTCACTGTATCGGTAAAATATCGAATGCCCAGCTGCATCGATTGATGTATTAAAAAATACCTCATTTCATTTAAAAAAATGAAGTTGACCTTCACATGTCCTTTATGCGTCCACTTGTAAAAAAAATTAATACACTACATAATGTACCCCTTCAGACCATGCAACTTGTGTATACAAAACTTTTTCGTGCAATGCATACTTTGGAAGTTATTATAGGTGTGCAAGTTGCGTGGACCACCCTGTATGAATAATGAATACTAAAGGTCTATGTTATGGTTGTTATTATCAGAGAGGAAATGAGAGTGCTCACGCCCGGGGTTTGGCCGTGCCGCTTTTGTCTCCACATCACGTTTAGCCTGGAACAGCTCCTACATCATCTTTAGTATGGAACAGAACCTACACCATCTTTAGCAGGAAACAGAACCCACTTTACTGTTATTAAATCTGTGTAATGGATCAGAACTAGCTTCAATCACCGACCAGATACTATTAAATGATATTAACTATTAAATAATAGTATCTGATCGGTGGTTGAAGCCTGTTCTGATCAATTACACAGATTTAATAACAGTAAAGTGGGTTCTGTTTCCTGCTAAAGATGGTGTAGGTTCTGTTCCATGCTAAAGATGATGTGGGAGCTGTTCCAAGCTAAACATGATGTGGAGACAAAAGCGGCACGGCCAAACCCCGGGCGTGAGCACTCTCATTTCCTCTCTGTTATTATTTGGTTTTTCAAAATTCGTCAATTTGACAGAATTATAATAAGAAATGATTAACTCCGTTATTTCTCACCTTGTATTAATCGTTTGCTCTAGCGCAAATGATTCTTGCTGGATCTCTTGTAGGCGACTACTATGCAATCAGCTGCACGAATCATCTGCGCCGAAAAATCTCAAAATAGCGCCACTTGACGTAACGGCGAAACGCTCAAACTGCTAGACAAAATTACCGGCAATTGACATTTTTCGTGGAACGACAGATGGCGCTAGCAATGGCTTCTGAGGCGACTGCTCCACGATATAGGAATCTACATTCTCTACAGAGCCGCCAAAAATCCTTTTGGGAAACCTGTTTTTAATGCAAAATCCGATTACCAACTTTCGGATGTTCGGCCAATTTTATTTTGAGACTCCACAAGGAATACCGACTGTCCGATTTTCCGGAGCAAATGATTCGTGCCGCTGATTGCGTAGCCCCTTACGAGGGATTCGGCAAGAATCTTGTGCACTGGAACAAACGATTAATATTTTCCATTGTACTTACCGTGTTCGTCGTTAGATGGATGCACTCTCATGTTTTTGAATGAGAATGTCTAAAAAGATATGTACCGGGGGCCCTTGCAATAATTGTTCATCTGTGAAAGAAACGATTTCTCATTCATTACGTAATTTTATTTTAAAACCAAATCCATAGCCATTCTAAATGGGTAGGAAAACTCTGAAAAGGTAAAAACATCAGCAGAATTTGAAACTGTTTGTTACATTACTCTCGATTTATAAAAAATTGAAATGAATTTCTATTTTTCTGATACATAGCAAGCGAAAAGAAACTTGGCGAGCCGATGGCGTACGAATTTCTATGTCCAAGGATACACAGTTTTGCTACGTTACGCGTCGCCTATAGTCGTCGTCGGCTTCTCAACTTTCTTGAGGAGATTCCATGAATATTGTACGACACATGTACTTTGCGTATGCATGAAGAAAGTTTTCCTCGCGAGCACACACACACAAAGCATCGCTGCACGGCTACTATACATCCCGATTACGCGAACTACGTCGCGCAACATCGCGCCAACATTTCCTGAAGCTGAAAAGATCGCACGGTCCTCTTCCATAGAGGACACCTGCCGCATAAACAAAGATGTTTAGGTTTTTTCATCAGTCGTGCAAACAACGCTTATCATACGCTCTTCGTGTTCAAATTTACGCAGTGACTACACAGTATCGTACACTCACAGATAATCTTGTTTTTCAACGAAGGAGTATGTGGAAAATACAAGACAGTTTCCCGGACTTAACAGTTACGGTAGAGATATGGTGGACAGTTGCGGAGAGAACACTGTAGAGCGATTTTGAACGATTTCGATTGGTTCTTTTCTCAGGTGGTGATTCCCCGCGGTGCCAGCCAGGCCAAGGGTCTTCTGTTGAGCTGCATAGAGGAACCGGATCCCTGCATCATGTTCGAGCCGAAAATATTATACCGCACTGCGATCGACCAGGTGCCGACAGCTCATTACAAGATAGAGATCGGCAGAGCTGAGATCGTGAGAGAAGGTGGGCGTCTGGTTCTTTTAATATTTAAAATAACCGAGTAACTTTTTGTTAAAATAGTCCAATGGTTTCTGCAAATTTGCAGCGCAAAATATCAACCGTATCATATGTATTTTAAGAGAGGGCCCGTCGATAGTTGCTTTCGAAAGTAGGAGAGACCGGGGCTATTCGACTAATTTTTAACCGCGTCATTGGTATTTTCCTAACTTCTTGCAAAAGTTTTGCGTGTCTACTTAGCCGTACAGGAATTTTCATTTATTTAATTTATAAAGTCGTAGATACTTCGCAGTCGGCAACATGGCCGGCGCGGGACTAACGAGCCGTCATTCTAGAATATAATATTTATCGGTCGCAATCGTCCTTTCATTATCCAATCGGGTTGCACGCGATGTAGTAGTCCTGAAACAGGATACTCAACCTGGGGAATAACCAACGCGGCGCGCACACAATCGTCGTCGAAGTTAACACGATTCGAACGCGAGCGTGTAAGGTGAAACGCTCTCGCGTATAATAACAGTGTGCATAAGTACATGTGTTACACGTGTGCAATTCATGCACGTAGGTGATGCAGTGACACTCGTGGGTTGGGGCACTCAGGTGCATGTGCTGTTGGAGGTGGCCGATCTCGTCCAGGAGAAGCTCAACGTGTCCTGCGAGGTGATAGACCTCGTTTCTATCCTACCTTGGGACGCGGAACTCGTTTGCAAGGTAATTTCGTCATTATAATTTGCTCTGTTTTCTTCGCGCGCTCGCGTTAATGCAACCGGATCGTTTGCGTGGCATTACGCTTTAAACCGCGTGCGTTACGTTCGCTAGAGTATATGTATTACGTGGGCCTCCGCATGTCCTTCGCCGTAACAAAGAGGGTGAGAGGCAACCAGCACCCGTGGCATTTCACTTCGAGCAGACACGGTTTAATCAGGAAGAACTGTTTCATTGACAAACGGAATTTTTATCAACACGTACTTTTAGTCAGTTTTATTCTCCAGCATGTATTTAGGACACACTGTATATGCCGATTTCGCTGCAATTTAGAAAATCGACCAAATGGACTTTTCTACAATACTTTTCACATTTTTAAACAAATGTTACTACATTAAATAATTGGGATGAATGATTAGTAGATTAGTAGATTCCAGTGCAACGAATGAGGCTTAAAATGGTAACTAACTGTTTCCGAAACAAAAATCTCCCTTTCGATACAATTTACGAAAGGAGCTTTTCTAAGAAGTAAAATTTCAACATTTGGAAAAATGATTATACTCGATAATTAATACTTCCAGTGCTACGAATTAGGCTCAAAATGGTAGTCAATTTATAAAATGGACTGAATTGATCATTCTAAAAGGTAACATTTAATAATTGGTAAAAATTATTACCAGACAATTGATCTTTCCAGCGCCACAAATTAGGCTCATTGTTTCAGAAACAAAAATATCCTTTCAATTTATGAAATGGACTCTTCTAAGAAGTAACATTTAATGATTGGGAAAAATGATTACTAGATAATCGAGCTTCCAGTTCCACACGAATTGGGCTCAAAATGGTAGCCTAATTGTTCTTAAAACAAGAATGTCTCTGTCAATTTATAAAATGGACCGAATAGATCATTCTGAAAGGTAACATTTAATAATTGGGAAAAATGATTACCAGACAATTGATCTTTCCAGCGTCACAAATTGGGCTAATTGTTTCAGAAACAAAAATGTCCCTTTCATTTTATGAAATGGACCAAATGGACTCTTCTAGGAAGTAACATTTAATGATTGGGAAAAATGATTACTACATAATTGATCTTCCAGTTTCACACGAATTGGGCTCAAAATGATAGCTTGCTTGTTTCCGAAAACAAGAATGTCTCTGTCAATTTATAAAATGGACCAAATAGATCATTCTGAAAGTTAACATTTAATAATTGGGAAAATTGATTACCAGATGATTGATCTTTCCAGCGCCACAAATTATGCTCATTGTTTCAGAAACAAAAATGTCCCTTTCAATTCATAAAATGGACCAAATGGACTCTTCTAAGAAGTAACATTTAATGATCGGGAAAAATGATTACTACATAATTGATCTTCCAGTTCCACACGAATTGGGCTCAAAATGGTAGCCTAATTGTTCCGAAAACAAGAATGTGTCTGTCAATTTATAAAATGGACCAAATAGATCATTCTGAAAGTGAACATTTAATAATTGGGAAAAATGATTACCAGACAATTGATCTTTCCAGCGCCACAAATTAGGCTCATTGTTTCAGAAACAAAAATATCCTTTCAATTCATAAAATGAACCAAATGGACTCTTCTAAGAAGTAACATTTAATGATTGCGAAAAATGATTACTAGATAATCGATCTTCCAATTCCACACGAATTGGGCTCAAAATGGTAGCCTAATTGTTCCTAAAACGAGAATGTCTCTTTCAATTTATGAAATTGACCAAATGGACTCTTTTAAGAAGTTACATTTAATGATTGGGAAAAATGATTACTAGGTAATCGTTCTTCCAGTTCCACACGAATTGGGCTTAAAATGGTAGCCTAATTGTTCCCAAAACAAAAATGTCCTTTCATCTCAGCACTCTCTGGTTTGGCAATCTCTCTTGGCGAACTGTTGATTCTAAAAGCGTCGAAAGAAGCCGGCCACGATTATTGTAGATCGCGTAAAAAAAGATTGCACTATGATTACACGCGGGCCGTTTTCGCGGGAATGCATTTCCGCGAGCATTATTTCGTCACCGTGATTTGCGCTGGAATATTGTATATTGTGCATCGTTCCTATGCACCAGCCATAAAAAGCGTTATTCAGTCAGTAGCCGATTGTTCGATGTCGTACACAGAATATTATTGTGAAAAAGTCGTAAAATCGTTGATGTCCTTTCACGTGATTGTATTATTCCGTATGAAACGGCACCTTTCGGAATGACGCCGACGGAACAGAGTTGTTATATGCATATAAACATTCGTTTTCTTTTTTTTTTACCGTAATTGATATACCTACACCGCTTTATATTGTCCTGTAACGACTGAGTTGACCTCAGGCTACGAATTTACTTCATCGTTGCGACACCAACAAATTGTTGGTGTTTTCACGAGCAACTTTCTTGCGGTGAATGTCTCACCTGTCGACGACGTTTACGCGTTACAGGAACGGACAATACCGGTCGTGTAATACCAACAACCGGGTGCTGGTAGCAACTAGTTTTTGCTGTTACAATTACTTTATTATCGGGGTCTGGATTTTATGCATTTATCAGAGAAATGTGCAATTTATAAGAATGGGAGAAGATCAGATAACTCGGAGAATATTACAATAATATTCTCACCTCATGGAAATGATTGTGTCTACCAATCTGTGTAGAAGAAATTGTTTAATTTTACATTCTGACGGTGTGCTTCAAGACAAATACAATAGTCTATTATGGAGGCCTTTGGAGGTCACTCAAGGTAAAAAATAAGCTATTCAGGTGACCGTTTGGACCGCGTGGTGGGCCCCGTGTGCGTAATTTTGCGAGTATCGTCGTGCTCGGAGAATCCGTGAACGTATTGAAATTACGCGAAACGGGTTTCCAATTATGGACGCCACCTCTCGCGCTTGTTCACGGCTCGGTTGTGTGCACGCGCGAGAATAATGTTACGGCGAGTAAGCCGCGAGTGCATACCGTACAATCGGCATATCATTAAGCGACTAAAGATCGATTAGCATAAATCAGCGCGATATTTAGTGTCCGCGCGGAGCTCTATCCCCGCGTATCGTAATTCGGACGAGTGAATGCCGCGCGTCTCGTTTGCGTTTTCGCCGACCAGAACGAAAAGACTCCGGCCCCGAACATTTAGATAACAGATCTTCAAATGAATTGAGCATTGTCATAAAGAGTCGCAGTTCATTTATTATACATTTGGTTGGCAAGAATTAAGGGGGCCGGCGCGGCCGTGAAAGTGTGTGCGGGGACATGCACACATCGCTAAATTCGCATATACGTATATGCAATTACACGATTTACAAGAATCGAAAATCACGCTTCAATATTGCAATGAGGAGTTCAGAAGTAGTCAATTGTGATTCCTAAAAGTCTGCTACAGGGTGGTACGCTCCCCAAAATGCATATTTGTACGTTATAGAGGAATTTATTTGTAATATTCGGCAGACACCGCCTGTCACAAATAATAATACAGCACCTCGAAGTTTCGAAATTTTGCACTAGTAGCACCACTGTCTCGTGCCTAATGTATCGATAATACAGTGTCCATCGTCCATGCAAATACTAAATTTATTGATTGCAAACACTGGTACGCGAAGTGGCTATCTTCTGACGGATGCCTCGTGACAGGCCAACGCCAGTGGTGTTGGACAGGCAGTATCTGCCGAATATTATAAATTATTCCTCGATAACGTAACAATATACATTTTAGGCACCGGGCAGACATAGATTGGACTTTTAGGAATCACAATTGACCGCTTCTGAACTCTTCATTGCAATGTTGAAGCGTCAGTTCGCATAGAAAAAATTACCTTGTGTAACTTTCGTATACATATACACAAGGTAATTTTCACGAGGCATCCGTCAGAAGATAGCCACTTCGCGTACCAGTGTTTGCAATCAATAAATTTAGTATTTGCATGGACGATGGACACTGCATTATCGATACATTAGGCACGAGACAGTGGTGCTACTAGTGCAAAATTTCGAAACTTCGAGGTGCTGTATTATTATTTGTGACAGGCGGTGTCTGCCGAATATTACAAATTATTCCTCTATAACGTATAAATATGCATTTTGGGGAGCGTACCACCCTGTAGCAGACTTTTAGGAATCACAATTGACTACTTCTGAACTCCTCATTGCAATATGGAAGCGTGATTTTCGATTCTCGTAAACCGTGTAATTGCATATACGTATATGCGAATTTAGCCATGTGTGCATGTCCCCGCACACACTTCCCTTAATGAATAAGACATTTTCCCTTTTGTTCTTATATTCATATCTTATTGATATGAAATCCTCTTGTTCATTTCATTTAAAATAAAGTTATTACCTTTCCGGCACTTCTTGATTACATTATAATAAACTTGGGGAACAAACATTAAATTATTTTTCTTTAATGACATTTCTACGATGCTAAAATCGCTGTAATTCGGTAAAAACGAATGTCCTGATATGTACTAAGAATTTATGATCTATCATACAAATGACAAATGGACTTAGACCAATTTCAAAATAACAACTTGTATCATTCTATTAACCAGCTAATTTCCTTTTTATAAAATCTGTGTGATTTTAAATATGTATATTAGTTACAATTTGCTTCAGAATGGAAAGGTAACGTAGAAATGTAAATATTAAAATTGCTAGCTTGACTTTTCTCGAAAATGGACTTAGGGTACCATCAAAATAAACGGCTCAAATAAGAAAATATTTGACTGATTAAAGTTGATCGCTTGAATAAAGAAATTCGGCTTTTTATTTCACCTTAAAATACCGAAATTACTTTCTCGCCAACCCAATATTTCTGTTCGTTGCAATCGATGCAGACAATTTTTATTTTGCACTAGCTTTCCCCCGCCACGCGTTGCTGTGGCTCAGTATTTTTTAAAAGCGTGTTTTTACCTGTCACAGGTATGACATTTTAATCACGTGATTGCTCATCACGGAGTTGTGTTTGACGCTGATCTGCTGTTTCTCGTTGTCGTCTTTCAGCCTGTCGCGTTCATTCTGTTCAGTTTGATGCAGATCTGAAGCTGCAGAACCCGATCGCCGTGCTCGCAACCGTTCATCCTCAAGTCTGACACATATTTGAACCATTCTTTGTGATGCCCGTTCTTCCTCAGTTTGATTTGATCTTAATCGTCACACTGTTTCCGTTCCGCGAGTAAGACGACCTAAGTTTACTTTTCTGCGAGTCATTCTTTTGATGTATTAAAGTAGAAAGAAAGTTATATCAATAACATCTAAAATTGCTAAACATTAAATAAGGAAAAAACACGAACTAAAAAACAAAGAAAAAACTTAATAATTTAAAAATACTAACCAGTATTTCAATTCAAACGCACGTCAATCTACTCAGTTGAATTCCAATGCAATGAGAAACGTACAGAACAAATCACTCCGAATAGGTCAATCTTTCTATTTATATAGATTTCACGATATAATTTGAAGCAGAATACCACTGAGTAGATTCTCCGTGACGCATCGGTGATAATGCGAATCAACACGAAGCCATATCTATTATTATACATCAATGTTTTCGCAAACGCGCCACATTCACATAACTTGAAGTAAGCAGTTAGCGTTGTAGCCGGTGGAAAAAGTCAAAACTCTTGAACGAATCGACTTTTTCGCATACTGATTTCTCATAAACCTTCCCGAGGAAACGCTGCGTCTAATGGCTCAAACCCCAGCTTTCTACGTTCAGCCGTTACGGAGATGTTCGATTACAAACAAACGAACATTTACATTTTTATTTATATAGAAGATGAAGGTTCGCAGTCTAATCATTAGTTTTGGAATAGTGTCCAGTTCATTTTGTTCGGTAACTATGTGTATAGAAGTCGCGGGAGTACTATCGAGTTACCGTTCCTAATGATTTACAACGTTACACGGTCGCAGGCTCGGCTACATGTCTTAATTACAGTGCACCGATCAGCTTGTTCCTAACGTCGATCACCGCGCCCATGAAATCGACGCTCGCCAACAAAACGATTCGTCCGGCCCGTTGTATTAATGCATCGCTTAGCGTCAAGTCGCGTATAAATTATTGTTGTGCCGGCTCGTATGGGACGGCGCATAAATCATTCACGAATTGATCCGTGAGCCCGTGCCTTCGTTCGCACATGGAATTACCTCCCCTTGACACGTGTTAGAGTATTCAATGTAATTCTACGTGTGCCGACACCGGTTCTTGTCCAATTCGGAATTGTACACCTGAATCCCGTCAGACGTTTCTGCTACCGACAATGTTTCAATTGATGGCATTTTTTATTTTGCATCAAAATCCGCAGTGTTCATATTTTTAGTAAATTCGAAATTATTTATGGAGTCAGATACGCTGGCGGTCAAAATGATAAGGCACCTCAAGGTTTTTAGCAATGAACATCCATTTGTACATACATGTACGTAGAAAGTACAACAAAATAAGGTACTAACTTTTATATAATACAGAGTGTCTCAGCTGAAGGAGGCCACCTAAATATCTCCTTTATTTTGAATGGCACAAAACATATTTATGGCATAATTTAAATAGTATCGAAGGAGGAATATCATAAAAGAACAATTTTTTGTTGTCTGGTTCAAATGTAATCCTAATATTATCCTATCCTTTTATCACATTTTTTGGTACTCAAGGTCACCTGAAGCTAATGACTTAAGCATATTGAAATGTATTGTTTCAGCCGCTACAAGATGGAATAACTTTATAATAACCGCTACATCAATATTTGTTGTACTTGCCTAAAATAACAACACAGAATATATTAATAACTTGTAAACTATTGCACGTTCAGGGTAACCTCAAAGTTGTACGTGTACCTCGCACGTGACTGTTAGGAAAACACCTTTACTCTTGGGCGACATCTATGTAGAATAGTTCATACTAACTTATACTACATTAATAAATACAAGCTGGAGAAATTCCGTTCATATTATAATAAAAATAACCAATTAACGGACTTGCCCCGTAGACGGACTTACCCCACTCCACCTTATCATAAATCTGATAGTTAACGAGATATTATCGAAATAATTTAGCACATGTACTTATTCAAGTTGAGGGATATTAGTTCAAGCACCTACTAACTTCCAGATAATAGCTATTATACATATGGGAAATTATATCGATAATATCTCGTTAACTATTAGATTTATGATATACGAAGGTTAATACTTGTTTATGCAGAATTTTGCGCTTCATTCGAGTTCGATCAAAAATATTACGCATTCTATTTAAAAAACTGAAGGTGATCCACCCATGAAATTTTGTGTGTGTACAACGGTGCCTTATCATTTTGTCCACCAGTGTCATAAAATCTGCTGAGTTCATACTTCTAGTACATTCTATTCGAAATTATCCAAGGAGACAGATAAGGCGATACAATTTTTATTTTGCATAAAAATCCGCAGCGCACTGTTAACATTTTCAAGAAACTACTTCTAAAATATCCAAGGAGTCAGATAAGGTGATTTCTTATTGTTTTTTTTTTACGAGCCCAACATTTTAGATCACGTAACCTGGAAATGCAGATATCAGCATCTCCTCTAGACATCGGTTAGCCAGTAATCGCGAAATCCACTTAAATCCGGTTTCTCAACGGATCGTTTTTATCGTGCACAATTACCAAATAGTTCATTTACTTTCGATCCCATAAAGAATGATACATTTTTCTCCCGATACAAATACCTGTTTCCCTCTTTCAGCCGTTGCGCAATATGTATAATGGCCCGTAAAAGTTCCGAGAGGAATCTCATTATGCAAACGCTTTAATGTAACGCATAATGTTGCAGTCGGCGAAGAAAACGGGACGAGTTGTGATCGCACACGAAGCGCCGCTAACGAACGGATTCGGAGCGGAAATAGCGTCAACCATTCAGGTAAATATCTTTTTTCTTCTGAACTGCTATAACAAAATAAAGATTTATGTAGAATTTGCGTTAAAATTTGTACAAATGGAAAGTTACATGTTTCTTAGTGTGTGTAATTCGATAATTTAGCTCGATTGACTGTACGTTTAATAGTCGAACGAAATTTAAACTAGTGCAGTTACGAAATGATTCACAGCGCGAACCAGTTCGCTGCCTAAAATGCATTAGAATGCATCGTCGGAATGTGGCAGGATATCATTATACGTGTTTCTGTTACGTCACACGTGTGCACCTCGTGACGGTTCGATACGCTTCGATTTCTTCAGACGTGCACACGCGTCCTTTGCAAAATGTTCAATCCTTCGATCTAAGTAAATGTGATCCTATCACGAAAATACGTACTCTATCGTGTTCCTTAATTATTTTTAAAGAATTCAAAAAATGTCTCGTTTTTGATGAACACTAAACTATTCTTTCTGAAATAGGAGGCCTGTTTTTTGAGTCTGGAGGCACCTGTAAAGAGGGTGACAGGTTGGGACAGCCCCTTCCCCCACGTGTTCGAGCCATTCTATCTACCTGATAAGTGGCGATGCTACGCCGCTGTCAGGGACGTCCTGAACTACTGAAACTAAACCCGGGGATGTTCTCTCCAGCTATAGCGCAGTGAAATACGTCGGAAACCTGTTGCCTAGTTGGACAGCGCCCACGCGAGATGAACACGACTGCGCCATCGATTTTTTTCATTCTTCGTGCACGAACACTCCGTCGCTCGTTCAGATTCCAAGATTATTTTCTTCGCGCATCATTCGACCCGAAAATTTCGCAGGAACCATTAATTAATCTTATTACTTTATGCTGAAATTGTCATCGATGTGAGAAAGTTAACAATTTTTCACCAGGAATAATTAAGTGTATTAGAAAATGCATGGCTCCCCCTTATAAATATTGATGGTGACCTTCGCGCGCCCTCTACCCGTCCACCTAAACACAAACCAGTCTCGATTCGCATAAAAACTCCACAGGGGTCATTTGAAGGTCATAGTGTGGCAAATTATTGGTAAAAATATATGTTGCCGTTCAAAGATGGTCGATGACCTTCGAAAGACCTTGAAAACGACAACTAACGTTTTCTCCTATCCTGTAACCACTCTGAAGAAATTAATCTTCCGCACACCTAGAGTTTCTATTTTTGTTAGGGGATGCTTAGGTCTGGTCCAAAGTTGCAGGTCACGGTGCTGATTAGTTTTAGGCGTCGCCGGATCATTTTCTCGGCGAGATGAATGGTGACCGCAGCTTTTTATTGTTCGCATTTTGCCGACGCGGGATCCCGCGTCCCTGGCCCGGTTTTATCTGCGCGGCGAATACTTTCCTGCTCAAATTAATCGCGCGAAAGACGATACACATTGTCGTCGGCGTTCGCTGCAATAGGAATAGTAGGAAACCGACGACGAATCGATAGTGGCAATTAGAATGGATGTGTCCACTGGTTCTTATTATCTGGGTCAAGTCTGTCTTTAGAAGTAAAATCTAGAGAGAGAAAGAGAGACACACACGGGTCATACGTGGCAACGTAATATCTCAATCAAGGCTCCTGTGGCTCAGGTGTTGCTCGAGCTAGGTTGTCCCCGCCTATCCTTGGGGAACAAGAGATTCGCCGATGGAAACGCGGCTTTAACTCGTACCGGTGCGAAGCCTGTCGGCCAATTACCGCGCAAACCGGTGATCCCCCGTCGACGGGACCTTGTAATCGATGCGGAAATGACCGACAACAACAATGAATAATCACGAGAACGAAGAATGTCGCGCTGACGCGATAGCATCGTCCGTCGCGGAAAGGTTAACGATCACCGACGATTCCGCACAGTGCTCAACAAACTCTCTATCAGGTAATAATATAACTTTCTCAAAAATAGATACAATTTATTTAACCCTTATGTATTTAACCAAACTGTATAGATTGTTTAAAATCTTTACAAATTCTCGTTATAAATTAATATATTAGCGAGAGTCAAGAATGGACATGCAGAGAAATTTTGTAATATTTTTAGAGGAACATTAACAAATTGTTGAAAGAGCTACAGTAAATGGGTACCCGGTTGACTGGCTGACACAAGGGTTAAATTACATTGGCCGAAATAATGATAGGTTCACTTCAATTTGTTGACATAATGCTGTGTTTAATGCAGTATTTTTGATTTTACTTATTATTATTTATTCAATCTAATAAAATTAACAAAATACACAGCTCAATTGAATAACACAATGTTAATTAATGTCAATTACAAATTTTCTATTACAACACTTGAATTTTAGTTGCGAAATAAACATAGGTTCATTATGTATTTTCACATAAAAAATTAAAAAAAGGAGAAGATAAAAATAATTCAGTACTTAGTTGAACCACCTTTGTGTTTTATAACTTCAAATATTCTGCGTGGAATTGATTAAATTAATTTTTATAATGTTTCTAATTTAATTTCTGACCACGCCTCTCTAATCCCATTTTTTAATTCTGAAACAGTGCAATACTATTTTCCATTGTCGTATACCGTTCATGCTAATATTCCCCAAAGATTTTCAATCAGATTTAAGTCCGGATTCCTTCATGGCCAGGGTAAAACTTCGATTTTTACCCTCTCAAAGTAGTTTTTAATTGTTTTTGCACGATGTATTGCTGCATTATCGTGTTGGAATATTAAATTAGGTCCACCAATCTTGTCGCCATATTCATCCAGTACGTCTTCCAATACTTCCCGATATTTTTCTGCATTGGTTTTTGGAGGGAACCGCATTATCGGAGTCTTACCGTTTCAGCCGTATGCAGCCCAAACCATTACACATCCTGCTCCATGTACTCTTGTCATGTTTACACTTTTTCATCATGCAGATCGTGCCAGTAATATTAATACCCATCTGGGCCGTTCAAATTAAATCTTTTTCCATCAGAAAAAATCACCGTCCTCCACTTTTCGGTCCATGACATGTGATATTATGCTAACTTTAATTTCTCCACCTCGTGGAATTTAGTTAGCGGAGGTTTTTCGCTTTCTTAGAATATTTAAGTGTCTCACTCGATCTCACAACTTGCTGTACACGTCGAATACCAACTGGCAAATATAATTTCATTTTTATTTTAGAGGCATTAAGCATATTCTGCCGTGATCTTTGAAACATTTTACCTATGTCCCTGTGTGTTAATTTTTTTGGATGACCTGTAGATTTTTTACTGCCGTATTTTTCTTTTCATTTAAAAAAATTGTTTACGACATTTAATGAGCTTTTCAATCTTCTTGCAATTTCTGTGTTAGAGAGACTCATATTGTGGAAAGCAATAATTTGGGCCTTTTCGTTATCATTTAACGATTTCCCCGTGTCATTATGCTCTAATAATATTAAACGAACATAAAATATTTTTGATAATCCTTAAACTTCATAAATCTGTGTACTTACCACACAAGAATGTTCAAAAAATTGCTCTATCAATAGTAATTTTTAAACATTTCTCCGTGAACCTAAGATTATTTCGTATCTCGTACTCGATAATTTTCAAAGAATTTTTGAAACAGGTACATCTTTACACTAATACTGTTGATAGCCGACTGACTGCTTACACAATGTGTAGAACACATTCTTGCGAAATAAAAAGAAATGCCACAGATGCACTTCCGAAAACGAAAATAAAAGTAGAAGCAGTAAACCAGCCGATGCGGGTAGTGAACCTATCATTATTTCGGCCACTGTATTTTCCGCTATTGTCAATAGGCTTCCGGTAAGTAAAGCGTCAAGTGCGAAGATAAATAGCTTCTTTCTCCATTTTTATGACGCTCTATCCGTATCTGTCGCGGCCGTCTCCTCCGTAACTGGGAAAGGGCGCGTTTTCTGCAGGACAGTTCTGGATCCCGAAAGGGCAAAGGGTCTGTCGACTAGAAAATGGTGGCAGAAGGGACAGGACCAAATAATCGAAGGAAGTGTGCAGTGCCGTAGTGAGCTCACACCGTATTTTGTAATTTGAAAGGGAAACCACATTCTTTCACTGTGTATTATGATACGTGAAAGTTGGCAACGGTGCACACACTGTCGAACCACACGCTGCGAGTTGAAACCGGAGGGGGTGAGAAGAAGTGAGACGAACGGGTTGATCGAGACGGAGAGAGATGGAGAGGGGGAGAAAGAGAGAGAAAGAGGGAGAGAACAGCACGGAAAGGAACAGAGAGGAAGATACTAAGAGCCAATTGCCACGAAGGTATAGACTATATCGAAGGTCGACGAGTTGCCTTTTTATTAGTCGATTTTTGCGGGAATAGAGCAACGGTTCTGTGCACGCTAACATATGGCACCGACGCGCTTGCAATCCTCGCGAACTCGAAGATTTTCGATCGCTTCAGTCCGATAGCGATGGCGAAACGATGCGCCTAATCGTCTACCGAGGGCTTGCGCAATTTGGAGTTGTCCTAATTTTTGCGCTCGTCAAAACAGTCTCTCCGCATTCTTTAAAATATTTTTGTCTCGAATTTGACGAAAATTGGAATATATATTTTTCAATATATGTATAGGATATAAATGAATTCTTTTTTCCTCGTTGACTTGAACAACGTGCATTTTGCATGAAGGATCCGCAGTCTATTTATCAATTTCAGAAACGCGTTCGAGCAAGAATTTACGACTCCGCGAAACGCGGAAATGGAATTGCGTTGCTTCGAGACCAAATGAAGATAAAACGGGGAAATAAAATTGCAATTGTCTCGCTCGCGATATGAAGAACTGTTCTTACTTCGGTTAATTAAAAAGAAGAAGACGTATACAACGTGCTGGAAACCATCGGACCACTGTTAGCAATTTTTATAGAGCGAGTATAGCGAAGTAGATTATCGGTCCGGAAGCATTCTCACGTTTCCTTTTAACATCGCGGTAATTAAAGAATTAGATTCGTGTAATTACGTTCACATCAGTTATGGAATGTTCGATCTCATTTCTTTTCTTTTTTAATTTTACGCGGAATTGTTGCGAAGAGTGGAAAATACTGTTGCAAGGAGAAACTACGTTTTTAACTGTATCATAAATAATTCAGTCGTAGAGCGTTTAACTGCGAAAAGAGCGAACACTTTGTGTGCCACGTTTGCATAGCAACAGGACACTTCGGATTTCGAAATATTTTTTCAGTTGTAGAGAAGTCCACTGGAAAAATTTTCTGATACAATGTTTTTGTTTAAACATTGAAGAACGTGAAAACGAAAACATGTATACCTCTGGCAGCAAAAAAGTATGCAATTAAATGGATCATAGACATTTTATGAAAACACTAGGATTCGGAATACCTGATTAATCTGATGCAGAGTATCTCGCCGTAAAATTGAATAATTTATATCGTATAGGTGAATACAAATTGCACTTTTCGAATATAAAGAGTGGACGTCATTTCTATGTTAATTGCTAGACACCGGATCGTTATGCAAAACGAACGTTTCTTATCTGAATTGCAACAAACTGCAGTGAAACAAGCATTTATTTTCTGTTGAAAATAATATAATAATATTTCATAATTGAAGGGGTGGATGGATAAAGGTGTCGAGTTTGTTTTCTGTAAAAGAGTTTTTAACAAAATATGTTGTCCTTTTTTGATGAATGAAGATAATTATTATCTTTTTTTGTATTAGAGATTAACTATAATAATATATATATATATATATATATATATATATATATATATATATTTGTAATTGATTTGTGTTATTATCTTCATTCACCGAAACAGGACAACATACCTCGCTAAAAACTATTTTACAGAAAACAAACAATTTGTTACTTGACACCTCTATCCATTCACCCCTTCAATTCTTCTAATATTTTTACTTTATTTAATTTTTATTTAACTAATTACAAACTAATTTTAGGCAACATTATGGCTCGTTTAGGTTCCTCAATCTCTTAAGGATGTTCTGGAGGTATATAAAAACGCAACAAAATTTTGGAAAATTTGACAAGATATAATTCTTACTAAAATGCAATTACCAAAGTTTGGGTTCGATTCACTGCACCGTTTAAGAATTATAGAAACTTAAAGTTTGCACATTTTAACACGTCTTCTTATGGAGAATTCATAAAATTCCACTTCAAACCCTATTTAAACTTTGAAAAAATGCAACTAGAAACTCCAGTTTTTTTGTATATGTAGTAAAAATTATGTGATTAATTATGTTCAAAATGTATTAGGATTCACAGGGTGCAGGGGGGCATAAAGAAGGTCCCCTTTTTCGGTTTTCCGCTTATATCTCGGAAACTATGCGTCCCAGCGATGAGATCATTCTATACAAAATTAAAGCTGACAAAATGTGCCACAAGATTGATTCGATTCAGTTTTCCGCTATCTCGCACAGTATCCGAGATATTCGTGCTCAAAGTTCACTAATTGTGCTGAAGAGTTAGCTAGTCAAATAAGGCAAAAGACGTGAGGCAAAAATTTCTTTTTCACAATTAGTGAATTTTGAACGCGGATATCTCGGAAACTATGCGAGATAGCGAAAAACTGAAGGGAATCAATATTATGGTACATTTTGTCAGCTTTAATTTTGTATAGGAAGATCTTATCGCTAGGACGCATAGTTTCCGAGATATCCGCGCTCAAAGTTGACTAATTGTGAAAAAGAAATGTTTGCCTTATTTGACTAGCTAACTCTTCAGCACAATTAGTGAACTTTGAGCACGAATATCTCGAAAACTGTGCAAGATAGCGAAAAACTGAATCCAATCAATCTTGTGGCACATTTTGTCAGCTTTAATTTTGTATAGAATGATCTTATCGCTGGCACGCATAGTTTCCGAGATATAAGCGGAAAATTGAAAAAGGAGACCTTCTTTGTGCCCCCCTGCACCCGCTCACCTCCTAGAAGACTTTTAGTATGTTTACCTCCTAACTAGTCCAAACAAAGACCGAAATTTAAAAATTGTGTTCCTTCCATTTCCCTCTACACCCCCCGTATGAGCATTCATTGACTGGACTACAATGGCTCTCGCATTATCATAAATTTCTCTCATTGAAGAATCTTCATAATGATTCATCAAACAGAAAAACGTTCGATTCCGATAAAACAATAAGAAGAATCCATGAAACAGCACGGCGGCTTTCTCGAAATTCCGTATCGGTGTAATTACTTCGAAAGTCGATGAGCTGCGCGTCACGTGGGGTGAGCGTTCGCATTTCCCTCGTTACCGTCCCGGTGGCGCGTCGCCGGTGGCGCTGCTCCGTCGTTCCGACGTAGACGACCGGCAGCTTTCGGGCGATTTCGGGCAGACGTGCGGCCAAGCTTGTGACGTTGGAGGGGGTCTAGTTACGCGGCGTTCAACTCGGCTGGCTCGGGTGGGGCGACATCACGCCGGGTACGGAGCGGCATGAGAATCTCGCAGTGTCGAATCCCGCCGGTCGTCTCGTTGTTCTTTTCGCTATCGACCGTTTTCTCGATCACCGTCGCCGACCGTTCGTTCCATCATCAATTTACACGCGGTTCATCGACCGTCGATCTCTGATCCGTGTGATACGCGAACGGTGTTTCCGGTCCTCTTTTCTCTCTAGCTCGTTTAAAGGTGTCCCATCCCGTGACCACCACGTGACACACGCAAAGTGTTGAGGATTTTCACTGTAACCCTTTAAAGAACCGGTTTATCTCTGTGTGAACGTCACTGTATCGTAGCCTGTGTGATATAGAGGATCAATTAGGAAGAATCATGGAGGAAGTGAAGGTTACGAATGAAAAATCAGCGGCGCAGGCGAGAAAGGCGGAGCCTAGCGGAGAGGATGCGGCAAAGAACGAGCAGATAGCGAACAACCAGATGATCAGACCTGTCGATCGAAACCAGGCGCTGCCTTTGATGCAGGTAAGGCTTATGTAACTCGAGTACGCCTGGTCTGGCTCGTGCCTCGTGTGCGCCACGATGCGATGGTGTGCGACTAGAACTCACCAGCTCGAGCGTGCGCCGATACTTTGCTCACTCGTGTCATTAACCGAACGGAATAAAATAAAGCCACGGTTGATTACGCTCTCTCCCTCGATAACGTGAGGTATCGTCGAATGATCTTTGATCAGGATAAGCCACTGGAAGAATTCTTCTTGGGTGGGTAACGATTTTTTCGGGAGATACACCATTTCCGGTGGATCAGGTCTCCTCCATGCCGATTGGAACTTTTCGGTCGGTAACCTCCAAGATGAACCTCGGCAAAATCGATGCACTTCTGCGGAATATTGCGGAGGGTGATGGGGGGGTCTAGAATTGATTAGAGGTGCACCTTGGTGCATGGGTGAAATTTGCGAAATTTGTTGGCTTGAAATGGGAACCAGTGGTAGTACACGCAAGGTAGTATGTGTCTGCGTTGATCAGACACCTTGCTCTACTTCGTCATTTTGTGGTCTGGACACGTTTCTGTAAAAAGATTGTTTTATTGTAATTTTGCATACATATTTTTTCGAATTTTTCGAAAATTTCTGTGAAGAAATCTGACCACTCTCTTTTATTGAAATTTTGCAATATTTTCTATAATTTTTGGGAAATTTCTGCGAAAGAATCCGACCAGTGTCTTTTGTTGAAATTTTTCATATTTTCTATAATTTCTAGGAAATACTTAAAATCGTTGGCGGTTATCGGGTGTATCGAGAAGATAATAAACCCATTACACACAATCTCGTCTCGCTTGTTGTTTTCACGTATGTCCACGCGCGGCATAGTCATCACATGTCATGGAAAAAACGTGACCTTCCGGTTACGAGTCTGGAACTGGATTGTACATCGACTATTTTGGTAGATATGAGACCGTAATCTAGAGACGAAAGCTCCGTAAAAACGTCGACCTTGTAAATAATAACAAAAGAATGTGGCCGCATGGCCGCTAAACAATTTCTTCGAGAAATTCGAAAGAGACACCGAGTCCGTAAAAAATACATTTACAGGCGCGGTCAAAAGTTTAAGACCGCTCTAACGAAGACGATAACTTTTTTTAATATTGTACTATACGATTTGAACATTTTTGGGAAGCTAGAGCAATTAGTTTACTAAAGGATGTGAAAAGAAATTTTTTCAAAAATTGCAATTGATCGGAATTCTAGAAAAAAATACTAAAAGTTGATTTTTTAACTTTTTCATGTGGGCCTATATTGAAAATTTAAAAAATACGTTTTGTAGATCTGTGTCAATTAAACAAACTCTGAAAATTTCGTCAAAATATGTTTAATTGACACAGATCTACAAAACGTATTTTTTAAATTTTCAATATAGGTCCACATGAAAAAGTTAAAAAATCAACTTTTAGTATTTTTCAACAATTCCGATCGATTGCAACTTTTGAAAAAATTTCTTTTCACATCCTTTAGTAAACTAATTGTTCTAGTTTCCCACAAAAAGTTCAAATCGTAGAGTACAATATTAAAAAAGTTGTAGTCTTCTTTAGAGCGGTCTTAAACTTTTGTCCGCTACTGTATGCTCAAATTAGTCAATTTTCGGGAATTTTTTTGGAAAAACTACTGAGCCTCATGCATTAAAATTTTACACACACACTGACGGGTCTTTGAGGCGCCTTCGTAATTTTTTAAAAGTGGAAACAACAAAAATTGGATTAGTTGTAAATATTTTTATAGAGCATGTTTCAAGGGGGTATTCTGGCATTGAGTGCCAATTTTTGGGGAATTTTTTTCGAAAAACTACTGAGCCTTATGCATTAAAATTTTACACACACACTGACGGGTCTTTGAGGCACCTTCGTAATTTTTTAAAAGGTGGAAATAATAAAAATTGGATTAGATGTAAATATTTTTATAGTGTATGTTTCAAGGTGGTATTCTGGCATTGAGTGCCAATTTTTGGGGAATTTTTTTGGAAAAACTACTGAGCCTCATGCATTAAAATTTTACACACACACTGACAGGTCTTTGAGGCACCTTCGTAATTTTTTAAAAGGTGGAAATAATAAAAATTGGATTAGATGTAAATATTTTTATAGTGTATGTTTCAAGGTGGTATTCTGGCATTGAGTGCCAATTTTTGGGAATTTTTTTGGAAAAACTACTGAGCCTCATGCATTAAAATTTTACACACACACTGACAGGTCTTTGAGGCACCTTCGTAATTTTTTAAAAGTGAAAACAATAAAAATTGGATTAGTTGTAAATATTTTTATAGAGCATGTTTCAAGGGGGTATTCTGGCATTGAGTGCCAATTTTTGGGAATTTTTTTGGAAAAACTACTGAGTCTCATGCATTAAAATTTTACACACACACTGACGGCTCTTTGAGGCGCCTTCGTAATTTTTTAAAAGTGGAAACAATAAAAATTGGATTAGTTGTAAATATTTTTATAGAGCATGTTTCAAGGGGGTATTCTGGCATTGAGTGCCAATTTTTGGGGAAATTTTTTGGAAAAACTACTGAGCCTCATGCATTAAAATTTTACACACACACTGACGGGTCTTTGAGGCGCCTTCGTAATTTTTTAAAAGTGGAAACAATAAAAATTGGATTAGTTGTAAATATTTTTATAGAGCATGTTTCAAGGGGGTATTCTGGCATTGAGTGCCAATTTTTGGGGAAATTTTTTGGAAAAACTACTGAGCCTCGTGCATTAAAATTTTACACACAAACTGACGGGTCTTTGAGGCGCCTTCGTAATTTTTTAAAAGTGGAAACAATAAAAATTGGATTAGTTGTAAATATTTTTATAGAGCATGTTTCAAGGGGGTATTCTGGCATTGAGTGCCAATTTTTGGGGAAATTTTTTGGAAAAACTACTGAGCCTCGTGCATTAAAATTTTACACACACACTGACGGGTCTTTGAGGCACTTTCGTAATTTTTTGAAAGTGGAAACAATAAAAATTGGATTAGTTATAAATATTTTTATAGAGCATGTTTCAAGGGGGTATTCTGGCATTGAGTGCCAATTTTTGGGAAATTTTTTTGGAAACACTACTGAACCTCTCACATTGGGATTTCACAGCAAAGTGCATTTTCTTTGTGAAAATAACTAAAAGGTTGTAAAAATCGATTTTTCGAAACTGAAAAACGGGAATACCTGGATCTCCTACACGCCCACGTGACATCCGGCGGTGTTTTGCCGGGCGTGACGTCAGTATCGAAACTAAAGTATGACATCCGGCGCGAGGTATCGATCGGTCGGGTTCAGACGAAACTTGGATCCTGCGTGGGCAGACGACATTGTTCTCCATCGATATCCTGAAGCAGTAGAGGAACGTCTCTCGGACGTCACTCGGACGTCGCCGGAGATAAAACGAGAGCGCGGTTAGGCTCGTGCGAATTTTAACGTGATCTCGATTATTCGACGGGTATATTGTACACGGGGAGGTGTTGATAACACGGAGAAACGGTTATCGCAGTTGGATGTTTTTACAGTCTAGCTGAACGAGCACACCGTGCCACTATATCGTGTATTTATGGCAGTACAAACCAGTCCCCCAGATAATTCGCGTGCGTTGGCCAGATAACAATGACTCGGAAAAATAATATCGTAATTACATTTCGCGCTGTACAATAATAACTTTCGCAACAACAACACTAGATTTGTACAGATTTTCCAGAACTTCGGTGTCGACGATCTTGAGACTATTTGAAGAAACTTTGTCCTTTTCGAAAATCTTCTCCGCGGCCT
The DNA here is from genome assembly GCA_933228785.1 of Lasioglossum pauxillum. Taxonomy (NCBI): domain Eukaryota; kingdom Metazoa; phylum Arthropoda; class Insecta; order Hymenoptera; family Halictidae; genus Lasioglossum; species Lasioglossum pauxillum. The sequence goes on from OW121704.1 coordinate 35,789,139, forward strand.
TGTTAGTAAGTTATTAAGGAAAAACACGGACCAATCGCGGCGTGGCTCGCCCAAGGCCAACGCCACGCTGGGCGGGACCTGTCGAAGAGGCGGAGTCCAGCGCGCCGTAGCCCCGCCCCGATTGGTTCGTGTTTTTCCTTGATAACTCCGTAACCAAGCGACGGAGAAGATTTTCGCAAAGGAAAAAGTTGCTCCGAATCACCCCAGGAATTGGCCCTTTAAAGAAAATGAAAAGTTTTCGAATGTAAATGAAAAATGTGCGAATATAAACGAATAAAATTAAAAGATACCTCGAGTGCTTCGAAGTCTGACAACAGCTGGCAGCGCAACTGATTACGTAATAGGCAACCCACCACTACCGTACGCGTATATCAACTTTTAATAATTTTCGCTTGCATCCCACTCGCTCGAGGCGTTATAAACACTCCTCCGGATTATTGAATCAATTAACTCAGATGTTCTGATGACGCAGGTGTTACGAAAATGTTATGCAATTGCTTGGAAATGTTTCTGTTCCAATGCTGCCGGTTATCGTTCGTGACGCGCTCGAACAATATAACCCGTTTATTTTCACTCGAAACTTATTAAACAGTATGAAAAGCCGCGGGCACACACTGCTGTTCCTTTTCATGAAATTATGATCGGCTCGCGCACACCGATAACTTTTAACGGAGTCTACGAAGTTGAAAATAGCACAATGGAGCACGTTTTACTGTTTTAAATGACAGCTAATCATTTTACTTTAATTGCGCACCGATAATGTTGCAAATAACACAACAGTGTTTCTTAACAGTTTGAAACGGCATCGAATCGTTGTGGAGAATTGTGACGAAATAAATATTGTTTCTGTTAATTGCAGTAATTTTTCCTTCGATAATTTTAATAGCTGGAGAACGAGATTGAAAGTGCTCTGAGGATGTTAGCTCATCGGTCAACTGGTTAAATAAATTAATAGCAGCTGTAAAGGGTTTCAACATTCTAAATGGGAACAGCTACTCTTTCGTACCACGTGTAATCAATCAAAATGATTGAAATACCAATCAAACAATGACATGATAGTAATAGTAATTGCTCGGTTGGTAATATTGAACAGAAAAAGAATGTCTTACATGAAATTCGATCTTTAATTGATAGGTGTATTTGCTAATTTGTCGATTTAAACGTATCTGTAAAACTGTGGCAGCCATTTGTCAGCGATTTTGTCTGAAGTAAAACGTTTCATCGGAACACGAAGACAGCCTTCACCTTTCGTTTTTCAAGCCAAGGTCAGTCGCGTTAATTTTACCGGGATTTATAGAGATTTCTGTGAAATGTTACCGGTGGTATTTCAAGGAATCCAACGCATAACTAAGATTAGACGTTTTTAGTACCGATCACCTGACTGACTTGTTGTTGGTAAATAAATTAACAGAATTCGCAGATAATTCCACCGAGTCTAGAAGTTCGCGTCGGCCGTGTCCGATCGCGTGCATTCGATTAAAATTCGCGATGGCCGTTGCATACCGGAAACACGGCGCGCATTATAAAGTCAAATGGAACGTCCCACTAAAAAGTGTCACTGTGCTACCGGAAGCCGGCAACAACATCTTTCAGTGAAAGCTTCTCCGGTATTCCTTCGCGGCGTACTATAATTGCCCGCGTGCATACGGTAAACAGCTGTGGCTTATGCTCGCCGACATCTTTCTTCTCGACGAAATTTTAATAACACCGTCGGGAAAGTTCGACTGCGAATCGGACGCCCCTATCAATATTCATAATTAGTCTGCGGATCTTTATGCATTTATACAAAAATTGAGTAGATGAAATTCAAAATTGTTGAAGAGTTTCAAAAATTGAAGATGTCAATATTAAGTTTTTCGCAATCGATGCAAACAATTTTTTTTTCATAAAGATTCGCGGTCTATTCATAATTATGAGGGATCTGTGCGATTTAAGAAAATACTTTTCGACGATATTTGAACGTTGAAAAATCCTAGAAGGACGTTGGGAAAGTGGACTGCGAATTATGGAGGTTCCTCTCAATTTTCATAATTACGAGGGATCTGTGCGATCTAAGAAAATACTTTTCGACGACATATCAGCGTTGAAAAATCCTGGGAGGACGTTGGGAAAGTAGGACTGCGAATTACGGAGGTTCCTCTCAATTTTCATAATTACGAGGTAACTGTGCGATCTAAGAAGATTCTTTTCGACGACATGTTAACATTGAAAAATCCTGGGAGGACGTTGGGAAAGTGAACTGCGAATTATGGAGGTTCCTCTCAATTTTCATAATAACGAGGTAACTGTACGATCAAAATTGTTGAACAGTTTTAAAAATTGAAGATGTCAATATATGATTTCTCCCCCATTAAAATAATTAAGTTTTTCGCCGTCGATGCAGACAATTTTTGTTTTGCATAAGGATTCGCGGTCTATTCATAATTATGAGGGACCTGAGCGATTTAAGAAACTACTTTTCGACGATGTTTCAACGTTGAAAAATCCTAGAAAGACGTTGGGAAAGTGGACTGTGAATTATGGAGGTTCCTCTCAATTTTCATAATTACGAGGTAACTGTGCGATCTAAGAAGATTCGTTTCGACGACATGTTAACATTGAAAAATCACGGGAGGACGTTGGGAAAGTGGACTGCGAATTATGGAGGTTCCTCTCAATTTTCATAATTACGAGGGATCTGTGCGATCTAAGAAAATTCTTTTCGGCGACATGTCAATGTTGAAAAATCCTGGGAGTACGTTGGGAAAGTGGATTGCGAATTATGGAGGTTCCTCTCAATTTTCATAATTACGAGGTAACTGTACGATCAAAATTGTTGAAGAGTTTTAAAAATTGAAGATGTCAATATATGATTTCTTCCCCATTAAAATAATTAAGTTTTTCGCCGTCGATGCAGACAATTTTTGTTTTGCATAAGGTTTCGCGGTCTATTCATAATTATGAGGGACCTGAGCGATTTAAGAAACTACTTTTCGACGATATTTCAACGTTGAAAAATCCTAGAAGGACGTTGGGAAAGTGGACTGCGAATTATGGAGGTTCCTCTCAATTTTCATAATTACGAGGGAACTGTGCGATCTAAGGAGATTCTTTTCGACGACATGTTAACATTGAAAAATCCCGGGAGGACGTTCGGAAAGTGGACTGCGAATTATGGAGGTTCCTGTCAATTTTCATAATTACGAGGTAACTGTACGATCAAAATTGTTGAAGAGTTTTAAAAATTGAAGATGTCAATATATGATTTCTCCCCCATTAAAATAATTAAGTTTTTCGCCGTCGATGCAGACAATTTTTGTTTTGCATAAGGTTTCGCGGTCTATTCATAATTATGAGGGACCTGAGCGATTTAAGAAACTACTTTTCGACGATATTTCAACGTTGAAAAATCCTAGAAGGACGTTGGGAAAGTGGACTGCGAATTATGGAGGTTCCTCTCAATTTTCATAATTACGAGGGATCTGTGCGATCTAAGAAAATACTTTTCGACGACATATCAGCGTTGAAAAATCCTGGGAGGACGTTGGGAAAGTAGGACTGCGAATTATGGAGGTTCCTCTCAATTTTCATAATTACGAGGTAACTGTGCGATCTAAGAAGATTCTTTTCGACGACATGTTAACATTGAAAAATCCTGGGAGGACGTTGGGAAAGTGAACTGCGAATTATGGAGGTTCCTCTCAATTTTTATAATAACGAGGTAACTGTACGATCAAAATTGTTGAACAGTTTTAAAAATTGAAGATGTCAATATATGATTTCTCCCCCATTAAAATAATTAAGTTTTTCGTCGTCGATGCAGACAATTTTTGTTTTGCATAAGGATTCGCGGTCTATTCATAATTATGAGGGACCTGAGCGATTTAAGAAACTACTTTTCGACGATATTTCAACGTTGAAAAATCCTAGAAGGACGTTGGGAAAGTGGACTGCGAATTATGGAGGTTCCTCTCAATTTTCATAATTACGAGGTAACTGTGCGATCTAAGAAGATTCTTTTCGACGACATGTTAACATTGAAAAATCCCGGGAGGACGTTGGGAAAGTGGACTGCGAATTATGGGGGTTCTTCTCAATTTTCATAATTAGGAGGGAACTGTACGATCTAGGAAAAACGAATGTCCGTTAGCGTACACCTGTTTTGCAGTATACAGTGTGTAGTGAGAGAGAGAGAGAGAGAGTCTGTATTTGGAATTGGAAAAATTGAACGACAGGGAGAGGAGATGGAAAAATTAGTGGAAAAACGTTGGTGGACGTTGACATATACCGCAGGCATTATAGTGGTCGATCCAGCTGAATTCCATTTAAAGCCCGTTGAATTAGTAATGGCGAGGCGGTCGTTTGGGTAGACCAAAGTGGTTCTACCTTTCGCTTAACCTTTTCTTCATTCACGTTACTTTCACGTACGATCACCGACCCCCCGATGTCGGTGACAAAACGTTATTCTATTTAAAGATCAGTCCGGTTATCGATGTCGACGGGCAACTGTAACGAAGAATGCCTGCGACCACGTGGGCGGCTGAAAAACCTTTTAAACAACCGAGAACAAAGTGACGGCGACGAACCTGAGCTACAAATATATAAAATAAAACCTTGCGATAAAATTCAAGAGAAAGATTAATCGATTCGAAAGTAAATTACGCTGGTATTCGAACGATTCTGTGGTGGGACGCGCGGTTTTATTGTTGAAAGTTTGAACAGAGAGCGTTCGAATAATACTTTTGCGGGCCACTGTATCTCGTTCTCTCACCATTGTTCGAATCTTCGAATGGGTTCGCCTTCATTACCAAACGGCACCACTTTCATCGACGTCTACAAATATCCTGACCTTAACTAGCGGTGCTCTGCTGTGTCTGACCGCCACTGTTACTATTTTTACCAATGACCGCAAGAGGTGTCGCGTCCTCTTCGTGTTCTCGACCTGTGCGCCACTAATCTCGCGGAACGGATTTTTTCGGTAAATAAGAACGATTTCTTCGGCTAGAAAAATAGAGCATATTTTTTTAGTACTTCCATTCATCATTATCGTAATTCAAACATTAATAGAGAGTGAAAGAAGGTTTCATTCGATTGCGGTTTTTCACAACCGATGCATGCAGAAATTTCTATCTCGTACAAAAAAGGAGCATATTTTTTGAGTACTCCATTCAATCGTTATCTTAATTCAAACATTAATAGAGGGCGAAAGAAGTTCTTATTCGACTGCTGTTTTTCACAACCGATGCATGAAGAAATTTTTATCTCGTAGAAAAGTAGAGCATATTTTTTGAGTACTTCCATTCAATTTTTATCGTAATTCAAACATTAATAGAGGGCGAAAGAAGTTCTTATTCGACTGCTGTTTTTCACAACCGATGCATGAAGAAATTTCTATCTCGTAGAAAAATAGAGCATATTTTTTGAGTACTTCCATTCAATCATTATCGTAATTCAAACATTAATAGAGGGCGAAAGAAGTCCTTATTCGTCTGCTGTTTTTAACAATCGGTGCGTGAAGAAATTTCTGTCTTGTAGAAAAATAGAGCATATTTTTTGAGTACTTACATTTAATCATTATCGTAATTCAAATATTAATAGAGGGCGATCGAAGTTCTTATTCGTCTGCTGTTTTTCACAATCGATGCATGTAGAAATTTCTATTTCGTAGAAAAATAGAGCATATTCTTTGACTACTTCCATTCAATCGGTATCTTAATTCAAACATTAATAGAGGGTGAAAGAAGTTTTCATTTGACTGCTGTTTTTCCTAATCGATGCGTGAAGAAATTTCTATCTCGTAGAAAAATCGAGCATATTTTTTGACTACCTCCATTCAATCATTATCTTTAATTCAAACATTAATAGAGGGCGAAAGAAGTTTTTATTCGACTGCTGTCTTTCACGATCGATGCATGGAGAAATTTCTATCTCGTAGAAAAATGGAGCATATTTTTTGAGTACTCCATTCAATCGGTATCTTAATTCAAACATTAATAGAGGGCGAAAGAAGTTTTCACTTGACTGCTGTTTTTCCTAATCGATGCGTGAAGAAATTTCTATCTCGTTGAAAAATCGAGCATATTTTTTGACTACTTCCATTCAATCATTATCTTTAATTCAAACATTAATAGTGGGCGAAAGAACTTTTCATTTGACTGCTGTTTTTCCTAATCGATGCGTGAAGAAATTTCTATCTCGTAGAAAAATGGAGCATATTTTTTGAGTACTTCCATTCAATCGGTATCTTAATTCAAACATTAATAGAGGGCGAAAGAAGTCCTTATTCGACTGCTGTTTTTCACAATCGATGCATGAAGAAATTTTTATCTCGTAGTAAAGTAGAGCATATTTTTTGAGTACTTTCATTCAATTTTTATCGTAATTCAAACATTAATAGAGGGCGAAAGAAGTCCTTATTCGTCTGCTGTTTTTAACAATCGGTGCGTGAAGAAATTTGTCTTGTAGAAAAATAGAGCATATTTTTTGAGTACTCCATTCAATCGTTATCTTAATTCAAATATTAATAGAGGGCGAAGGAAGTTTTTATTCGACTGCTGTTTTTCACAATCGATGCATGTAGAAATTTCTATTTCGTAGAAAAATAGAGCATATTCTTTGACCACTTCCATTCAATCGGTATCTTAATTCAAACATTAATAGAGGGCGAAAGAAGTTTTCATTTGACTGCTGTTTTTCCTAATCGATGCGTGAAGAAATTTCTATCTCGTAGAAAAATGAAGCATATTTTTTGAGTACTTCCATTCAATCGGTATCTTAATTCAAACATTAATAGAGGGCGAAAGAAGTCCTTATTCGACTGCTGTTTTTCACAATCGATGCATGAAGAAATTTTTATCTCGTAGTAAAGTAGAGCATATTTTTTGAGTACTTCCATTCAATTTTTATCGTAATTCAAACATTAATAGAGGGCGAAAGAAGTCCTTATTCGTCTGCTGTTTTTAACAATCGGTGCGTGAAGAAATTTGTCTTGTAGAAAAATAGAGCATATTTTTTGAGTACTTACATTTAATCATTATCGTAATTCAAATATTAATAGAGGGCGATCGAAGTTCTTATTCGTCTGCTGTTTTTAACAATCGGTGCGTGAAGAAATTTCTGTCTTGTAGAAAAATAGAGCATATTTTTTGAGTACTTCCATTTAATCATTATCGTAATTCAAATATTAATAGAGGGCGAAAGAAGTTTTTATTCGACTGCTGTTTTTCACAATCGATGCATGTAGAAATTTCTATTGCGTAGAAAAATAGAGCATATTCTTTGATTACTTCCATTCAATCGGTATCTTAATTCAAACATTAATAGAGGGTGAAAGAAGTTTTCATTTGACTGCTGTTTTTCCTAATCGATGCGTGAAGAAATTTCTATCTCGTAGAAAAATCGAGCATATTTTTTGAGTACTCCATTCAATCGTTATCTTAATTCAAACATTAATAGAGGGCGAAAGAAGTTCTTATTCGACTGCTGTTTTTCACAACCGATGCATGAAGAAATTTTTATCTCGTAGAAAAGTAGAGCATATTTTTTGAGTACTTCCATTCAATTTTTATCGTAATTCAAACATTAATAGAGGGCGAAAGAAGTTCTTATTCGACTGCTGTTTTTCACAACCGATGCATGAAGAAATTTCTATCTCGTAGAAAAATAGAGCATATTTTTTGAGTACTTCCATTCAATCATTATCGTAATTCAAACATTAATAGAGGGCGAAAGAAGTCCTTATTCGTCTGCTGTTTTTAACAATCGGTGCGTGAAGAAATTTCTGTCTTGTAGAAAAATAGAGCATATTTTTTGAGTACTTACATTTAATCATTATCGTAATTCAAATATTAATAGAGGGCGATCGAAGTTCTTATTCGTCTGCTGTTTTTCACAATCGATGCATGTAGAAATTTCTATTTCGTAGAAAAATAGAGCATATTCTTTGACTACTTCCATTCAATCGGTATCTTAATTCAAACATTAATAGAGGGTGAAAGAAGTTTTCATTTGACTGCTGTTTTTCCTAATCGATGCGTGAAGAAATTACTATCTCGTAGAAAAATCGAGCATATTTTTTGACTACCTCCATTCAATCATTATCTTTAATTCAAACATTAATAGAGGGCGAAAGAAGTTTTTATTCGACTGCTGTCTTTCACGATCGATGCATGGAGAAATTTCTATCTCGTAGAAAAATGGAGCATATTTTTTGAGTACTCCATTCAATCGGTATCTTAATTCAAACATTAATAGAGGGCGAAAGAAGTTTTCACTTGACTGCTGTTTTTCCTAATCGATGCGTGAAGAAATTTCTATCTCGTTGAAAAATCGAGCATATTTTTTGACTACTTCCATTCAATCATTATCTTTAATTCAAACATTAATAGTGGGCGAAAGAACTTTTCATTTGACTGCTGTTTTTCCTAATCGATGCGTGAAGAAATTTCTATCTCGTAGAAAAATGGAGCATATTTTTTGAGTACTTCCATTCAATCGGTATCTTAATTCAAACATTAATAGAGGGCGAAAGAAGTCCTTATTCGACTGCTGTTTTTCACAATCGATGCATGAAGAAATTTTTATCTCGTAGTAAAGTAGAGCATATTTTTTGAGTACTTTCATTCAATTTTTATCGTAATTCAAACATTAATAGAGGGCGAAAGAAGTCCTTATTCGTCTGCTGTTTTTAACAATCGGTGCGTGAAGAAATTTGTCTTGTAGAAAAATAGAGCATATTTTTTGAGTACTCCATTCAATCGTTATCTTAATTCAAATATTAATAGAGGGCGAAGGAAGTTTTTATTCGACTGCTGTTTTTCACAATCGATGCATGTAGAAATTTCTATTTCGTAGAAAAATAGAGCATATTCTTTGACCACTTCCATTCAATCGGTATCTTAATTCAAACATTAATAGAGGGCGAAAGAAGTTTTCATTTGACTGCTGGTTTTCCTAATCGATGCGTGAAGAAATTTCTATCTCGTAGAAAAATGGAGCATATTTTTTGAGTACTTCCATTCAATCGGTATCTTAATTCAAACATTAATAGAGGGCGAAAGAAGTCCTTATTCGACTGCTGTTTTTCACAATCGATGCATGAAGAAATTTTTATCTCGTAGTAAAGTAGAGCATATTTTTTGAGTACTTCCATTCAATTTTTATCGTAATTCAAACATTAATAGAGGGCGAAAGAAGTCCTTATTCGTCTGCTGTTTTTAACAATCGGTGCGTGAAGAAATTTGTCTTGTAGAAAAATAGAGCATATTTTTTGAGTACTTACATTTAATCATTATCGTAATTCAAATATTAATAGAGGGCGATCGAAGTTCTTATTCGTCTGCTGTTTTTAACAATCGGTGCGTGAAGAAATTTCTGTCTTGTAGAAAAATAGAGCATATTTTTTGAGTACTTCCATTTAATCATTATCGTAATTCAAATATTAATAGAGGGCGAAAGAAGTTTTTATTCGACTGCTGTTTTTCACAATCGATGCATGTAGAAATTTCTATTGCGTAGAAAAATAGAGCATATTCTTTGATTACTTCCATTCAATCGGTATCTTAATTCAAACATTAATAGAGGGTGAAAGAAGTTTTCATTTGACTGCTGTTTTTCCTAATCGATGCGTGAAGAAATTTCTATCTCGTAGAAAAATCGAGCATATTTTTTGACTACCTCCATTCAATCATTATCTTTAATTCAAACATTAATAGAGGGCGAAAGAAGTTTTTATTCGACTGCTGTCTTTCACGATCGATGCATGGAGAAATTTCTATCTCGTAGAAAAATGGAGCATATTTTTTGAGTACTCCATTCAATCGGTATCTTAATTCAAACATTAATAGAGGGCGAAAGAAGTTTTCACTTGACTGCTGTTTTTCCTAATCGATGCGTGAAGAAATTTCTATCTCGTTGAAAAATCGAGCATATTTTTTGAGTACTTCCATTCAATCATTATCTTTAATTCAAACATTAATAGTGGGCGAAAGAACTTTTCATTTGACTGCTGTTTTTCCTAATCGATGCGTGAAGAAATTTCTATCTCATAGAAAAATGGAGCATATTTTTTGAGTACTTCCATTCAATCGGTATCTTAATTCAAACATTAATAGAGGGCGAAAGAAGTCCTTATTCGACTGCTGTTTTTCACAATCGATGCATGAAGAAATTTTTATCTCGTAGTAAAGTAGAGCATATTTTTTGAGTACTTTCATTCAATTTTTATCGTAATTCAAACATTAATAGAGGGCGAAAGAAGTCCTTATTCGTCTGCTGTTTTTAACAATCGGTGCGTGAAGAAATTTGTCTTGTAGAAAAATAGAGCATATTTTTTGAGTACTTACATTTAATCATTATCGTAATTCAAATATTAATAGAGGGCGAAAGAAGTTTTTATTCGACTGCTGTTTTTCACAATCGATGCATGTAGAAATTTCTATTTCGTAGAAAAATAGAGCATATTCTTTGACTACTTCCATTCAATCGGTATCTTAATTCAAACATTAATAGAGGGTGAAAGAAGTTTTCATTTGACTGCTGTTTTTCCTAATCGATGCGTGAAGAAATTTCTATCTCGTAGAAAAATCGAGCATATTTTTTGACTACCTCCATTCAATCATTATCTTTAATTCAAACATTAATAGAGGGCGAAAGAAGTTTTTATTCGACTGCTGTCTTTCACAATCGATGCATGGAGAAATTTCTATCTCGTAGAAAAATGGAGCATATTTTTTGAGTACTCCATTCAATCGTTATCTTAATTCAAATATTAATAGAGGGCGAAGGAAGTTTTTATTCGTCTGCTGTTTTTCACAATCGATGCATGTAGAAATTTCTATTTCGTAGAAAAATAGTGCATATTCTTTGACCACTTCCATTCAATCGGTATCTTAATTCAAACATTAATAGAGGGCGAAAGAAGTTTTCATTTGACTGCTGTTTTTCCTAATCGATGCGTGAAGAAATTTCTATCTCGTAGAAAAATGAAGCATATTTTTTGAGTACTTCCATTCAATCGGTATCTTAATTCAAACATTAATAGAGGGCGAAAGAAGTCCTTATTCGACTGCTGTTTTTCACAATCGATGCATGAAGAAATTTTTATCTCGTAGTAAAGTAGAGCATATTTTTTGAGTACTTCCATTCAATTTTTATCGTAATTCAAACATTAATAGAGGGCGAAAGAAGTCCTTATTCGTCTGCTGTTTTTAACAATCGGTGCGTGAAGAAATTTGTCTTGTAGAAAAATAGAGCATATTTTTTGAGTACTTACATTTAATCATTATCGTAATTCAAATATTAATAGAGGGCGAAAGAAGTTTTTATTCGACTGCTGTTTTTCACAATCGATGCATGTAGAAATTTCTATTTCGTAGAAAAATAGAGCATATTCTTTGACTACTTCCATTCAATCGGTATCTTAATTCAAACATTAATAGAGGGTGAAAGAAGTTTTCATTTGACTGCTGTTTTTCCTAATCGATGCGTGAAGAAATTTCTATCTCGTAGAAAAATCGAGCATATTTTTTGACTACCTCCATTCAATCATTATCTTTAATTCAAACATTAATAGAGGGCGAAAGAAGTTTTTATTCGACTGCTGTCTTTCACAATCGATGCATGGAGAAATTTCTATCTCGTAGAAAAATGGAGCATATTTTTTGAGTACTCCATTCAATCGTTATCTTAATTCAAACATTAATAGAGGGCGAAAGAAGTCCTTATTCGACTGCTGTTTTTCACAATCGATGCATGAAGAAATTTTTATCTCGTAGTAAAGTAGAGCATATTTTTTGAGTACTTCCATTCAATTTTTATCGTAATTCAAACATTAATAGAGGGCGAAAGAAGTCCTTATTCGTCTGCTGTTTTTAACAATCGGTGCGTGAAGAAATTTGTCTTGTAGAAAAATAGAGCATATTTTTTGAGTACTTACATTTAATCATTATCGTAATTCAAATATTAATAGAGGGCGATCGAAGTTCTTATTCGTCTGCTGTTTTTAACAATCGGTGCGTGAAGAAATTTCTGTCTTGTAGAAAAATAGAGCATATTTTTTGAGTACTTCCATTTAATCATTATCGTAATTCAAATATTAATAGAGGGCGAAAGAAGTTTTTATTCGACTGCTGTTTTTCACAATCGATGCATGTAGAAATTTCTATTTCGTAGAAAAATAGAGCATATTCTTTGACCACTTCCATTCAATCGGTATCTTAATTCAAACATTAATAGAGGGCGAAAGAAGTTTTCATTTGACTGCTGTTTTTCCTAATCGATGCGTGAAGAAATTTCTATCTCGTTGAAAAATCGAGCATATTTTTTGACTACTTCCATTCAATCATTATCTTTAATTCAAACATTAATAGTGGGCGAAAGAAGTCCTTATTCGACTGCTGTTTTTCACAATCGATGCGTGAAGAAATTATTTCCGTCTTGTAGAAAAATAGTGCATATTTTTTGAGTACTTCCATTCAATTATTATCTTTAATTCAAACATTATTAGAGGACAAAAGAAGTTTTTATTCGACTGCTGTTGTTCACAGTCGACGCCGGAAAAAATTGTAGAAAATGCAACACCATGAAAAACTGTTTGCATACCTCGCGTCGTAAATTTTCGTCGAAAAAATCGTCGGGGATTACGCGGATGTTGTGCATGAAACAGACTCGCCCGAGGTTCATTTTGCAGAAAGATGATTTTTCACCGGTCCGCGATGGTTCGCATTTCTCGCGTACCAGCGGAATCCTCTCGTAAATTGCCTTCTTCCGTATTGTCGAAGACGGTGCTTAAGCTGCGCGAGCGTGCGCGCACAGGGAAAGTTTTTCCAATCTCCTGCGACGACGACGACGACGTCGGATCGCGATGCAGTATTGCTCGATCCGATCGCGAGACGCCGTTGCATCTCGCCGCGAAGGCCGCGATAAATTTCTCTTGTCTGGTCTAGGACCGTGGAAGAGATGCATCTGTGTATACGAGTATGCCACAATTAACCCTTAACCCCCCTTTGATTTATTTTCTGGTTATGGTGATTAGGAATTCTCCATCGTTCAGAATTTAGTATAGTATAATACAGTGGCCGAAAGAATGATAGGATCATATAATTTTTATGATATTACAGTGTGTTTCATGTAACATTTCTATCCAGGGACCATAACTGTTATAACCAAAAACAAAAAAAGTAATAAAATAACAAGTATTTATACTAAAATCGTATTGGTTTACAAATAAGGATTATAAGTAGCCGAAATTTTGTTCTCTTGTTGGTAAATGTTATCATTGAGAGAAATTCATTTCGATCACTTATAACAATTATCAACGAGAGAAATTTATTTCGATCGGTCATAACAGTTATTGATGAAGGAAATTCGTAATAGTTATTATTAAATAGTACATTTCAAATGGTAGTGAATCAATTATTTCATAAATTTTTTATTCGTAAAATTAATTGCAACAATAATAATAAATAAGAATAAATGAGAATACAAATTCTTATGGTCTGTTGATTCGTCTTGTTGTACGAAAACTTCTCAATGAATTTCACAGGCTTGCTCCAGCCGAAAAAGAGTAGACAACTCAATAAATAAGCAACAACTATGAATTTTCTCATCAATAATTATTATGACCAAGTAAAAAGAAATTCGATTATCGACGACTGTTATGAGCGAACGAAATAAATTTCTCTCATCGATAACTGTTACGAGCGATAGAAAGAAATTTCTCTCATTGATAACTGTTATGTATGATCGAAATGAATTTCTCTCATCGATAACTGCTTTGAGCACTCGAAACAGTTTTTCTTCATCGGTAACAGTTATCCAGGAGGATCCAATTTTTTGGATGATTTAATTTTTTGGAAAGCAATTAACGTATATTTTCAGATGGCAGAAGTTGAGTTTTCACTTTGACCATTAGTAAGTCCACACCTTAACACCATTGAAAATCTGTGGGGCATTCTATGTTTATTTATAATGCCACAAAGGATATTTGATGTCATAAAAAACAATGGAGGACCAACTAAATACTGAGTTTTCTGGTTAATTAATTTGTAATTACATTTGTAATATTTCTTTAAGTTCAACTAGAAAATGATTAAATAAAGCTACATTTATTTCGCACAAAAATTCCAAATTTTTGTGATATTGATTAATAAACACATTATTAAAAATGATATTAGTCAAATACATTCTGGGTTGTATTAAGTACATTGTGACGAATCACTTACTAATAATGAAAGAAAGAATTGTTACATGAAACACGCTGTTATGTCATAAAAATTATATTAACTTATAATTATTTCGGCCATTGTATAGTTCGTATACTATAGTATAATCCTCCCCACCAAATCCCTGTGAAATGTAGGTAGGAGACGTAGAGAAATTACTAGAAGCAATACAATTTGATTTCTGTTTCTGACAATTGATTTCGAGAATGTGTACGTTGCATAACTTATTTCAAGAATATCGGTTCCGTTATCTTGTGCGTATTTTATGATTCCCCTTCGGCTCTTATGCACGATTTACGTTTCCGTAATCCTGTTGGAAGTATTATATTTCGACCATAAACAGCTTATTTATTCGATTTAGTACGCTATCTGCGGCGGTAAGATAACATTGTCTTTCCGGTACGCATTGTTACATACAGTGACCCGAATTAATATTCGGACGCTCTGAAAAAGACAGAATGTGAAAAGAAATTCCTTGAAAAATTGCAGTAGAACGGAATTGTGGAAAAAATAATAAAGTTCCATTTTACAACTTTTTTATGTATGCCTGTAATGAAACTTGAAAAAATACGTTTTGTAGATCTGTGTCAATTAAACATATTCTAAAAATTTCGTCAAAATCGATCGACGTTGCAATGAGCTTCAAACGTTTAAATATGATAAAAATTGCAAATTTCCATGATTTTTACAAATTTCAATGCCCGTCGTTTTCTTCTTGCGTCAACTGATTTCGATGAAACTTTCGCAGTGCATATAACTGACACAGATCTACGAAACGTATTTTTGTGAATTTTCAACATAGGCCCACATAAAAAAGTTGTAAAATACAACTCTCAGTATTTTTTCTAGAATACCGAATAATTGCATGTTTTGAGAGAATTTCTTTTCACATCATGTAGTAAACTAACTACTGTAGCTTCCCAAAAAAGTTCAAATCGTATAGTACGCTATTAAAAAAAATATATAAAAAAAATTTTGTAGAAACCACGCTTATATTAAAACGCACTAAAAAGGAGAAAATAATTTTTTTAGATATTAGTGACTATAAATAAAATCGTGGGCGCCCACGAAGATTACGACAATATAGTTTAGCGCTTCACGCTCCTTTTTAGTGCATTTTAATATAAGCGTGGTTTTTAAACAGTCTTCTTTTATTTTCTACTTTTTAGTCTTTTTTAAATGGAACGCAAGATATAGTAATACTGGTATGAAATAGTAAGATATAGAAACGCAAGATACGGAAATACGCGAGATAGAATGAGGGGATGACTCCGAGAGACGACGCACAGTGGAACTTTTCGTCCATTTCGGAGACAAAATCAAAGAACTTCCGATAGAAATGAGATAGAGAGCTGAAATTTTTTTTAATTACAGCTGAGACTTCACAGAATATGGGAACATAGGAAGATTATGGTACGAACGTTTTATAACCTTGAGAAAATTCGTTAAACAATTCGTTCACAAAAATCGATTTCTTGTAAAATCCTGAAGACGTAGACAAATTTTGAGACCAGATTTGAATTCAGCATGAAAAAATCTACAGGAAATGATGTATGGCATGTTACAGAAAAATTTTTTTCTACCCGTGGTATTGCAAAAACTACAATTTTCGTGACATTGTGCAAGTTTGACGATTTTTTTCAAGGTTAAAAAATGTTCGTACCATAATCTCCCTATTTTTCCCATATTCTGTGAAGTCTCAGCTGTAATTAAAAAAAATTTCAGCTCTCTATCTCATTTCTATCGGAAGTTCTTTGATTTTGTCTCCGAAATGGACGAAAAGTTCCACTGTGCGACGTCTCTAAACTGAATGAACGGAACACCACATTGACTGAGCTCCTTCGGTACGAAATGGAACGCATAGTGGAGTGGGGATGAGTCAGAGTGGGAACGCGTAGTGGAGTAGGGAGCGCTGGCGCGCGGAGTGGGGATCGCTAAACGCGATGACGTACTACCGAGCGTTGCGCGGCGAGGTGTGACGGTTAATATAAAAATTTATTTTTCTCCTAGACGCGCAGTTTTCTTTTTAATTTGTTCTTTAATATTGCATTGTCATCCAGTTCTGAGCTATGTTTAAAGTTTCAAGTCCCTAGCTCATCGGGAGGTGGTTTAAAATTCGATTACAAGATTTGACGCATACAACAACGACATGACAAGCTAATATAAGCGTGGTAAAAAGTTATCGTCTTTTTTAGAGCGTCCGCATGTGAATACGGGCCACTGTAGAACGGTTGGTTAGTAGGTCGGTATCAATTTATTATACTTATTTGTAGGAGACGTCGGTATTGTAAATATGTATCGACAAGGTTAACGTTTTGTGTGCAATAAGTTTCTAATGATGATTTCTAGCGACGATTTTGTTAATTGACCTCCGTGTGGATTCGGTGTCTCCTGCTAGGTCAAATGCAAATTTGTTTGCCTAAATTGCGGGAAGTGGTTATCAATGTGACAACCTGGTATATCCAGAAACGTTCGACCCCTACGCGCAGCTGTTGTTTAAACAGAATCGCACGTGGCATACATTACCGTGTACGTTGACATTAACGACTGACTTTGCGCTGTCAATTACGCCAGTTCCAGCGGAGTAAGCACGACTACTTTTTTTATCGCCGCTTTTTACTCGCTGTGTTTAACGGTTAAACTTTAACCCGAAAATTCCTGATACTCTGGTACTAGGAAATTTCAAATACTCGAAGTCGAAATCGGGTGGAGATGGGAACCCAAAAATTTATAATAATGTGTAGCCGTTCAGGTACCAAAAATCTCCGGATACCCGAGTATCCGAGCGTATTCGGATCTGTTCTAATCGTTGCGGAACTGTTATTTTTAAACCGGCAGCATGACCATCGTCATCGAAATGGAGTTCACTCCCCCGCCATTGCGTCACCGTTTCCGCCCGCAACAAGATAAATAATACTCGAGCCGGTGGTGCATTACGAAAAAGCAAAACCGCACAAAGACCTTTTTCCCTCGAAAAATCGCGGGCCGTGTAATCAATATCCTGCGCACTTTCACTCGGTTCTTATTAACTGCCGCGATACGCACTTCCAGGATATCGAATGGCCACCTGAGAAATGTGTTTCACTGGGTAAGTGAGCCAATTATTATCTAATTCCCATGGATACGAGCGACGAGCGATTATTTAGCCTACTTGTCGAACGGTTCCGCTCGCCATCGGAGCACTTGCGACAGCGAGTTCATTAATTTTATACATTTCTACAGTTTTCTGAAATTTTGTATACATTTTCACACCATTTTACGCACTTCGAAAATCTCATATAGATTTTCACACAATTTTACATATTTGAAAATTTCCTTACGCGATTCTACACAGCTTTCAAATTTCTTACACAATTGTACACATGAAAAAATCATGTAGAGGGTTGCGCTGTATAAAGGGTGTATAAAAAGTAACGGCCTTCCGTTCTAGGGGTGAATCTACATTTCTGGATCGGTGGACATTTGTAAGAGAAACTAAAGTTGTGTTCTACGTCAACACCTTCCATTCATCCAGAAGAGAAATAGCTTGAAAGGAGCCACATGTCGCAAACGAATAGTTATTGAGATATGCAATTCCCACCCCTAAAAAGTTAAATGATTTTTTTCTACCCTTAATAATTTGATCACAACGGTGAAAAAAATGTATAATATGAAGGAGGTAAGTTCGAGTATTTTCGTTCTTTTTTTATCTGAATATCTTAATTAACAACCGAGAAAAAAATTACACAGTTAAGGGTATTTACCCTCATATCATACTTATACGAAGGGTTAGCGACTTAAAATTTTAGGGGGTTATCTTTCAACCTATAACCATTGTTTTCCACACAATATCAATAAAAATTGTGAGTGGGGCCGCTGGACCCATCTTACAAGGGAATATATTCAGATACGAAAATCCGATTTTGATGAAACTTATGTGAGCTATAGTTCTTCGAAAAATATTTGACACGTGTTTTTTTTTATTGGCAACCATCCACTTTGAAGGGGTGAAAACAGCCTCACAGTTGGGGTCAAAACCATATTTTTTGAGATATCTCGGAAACCAGAGGTCGAAAAAATTTGAATTTTTTTAAATTGTGTGTTTTTCAATAGGAAATGTTGTCGCGCAAGAAAATTTTATCAAAGGTTTTTTGTTTATAAAAAACAAAATAGGGGATACATGTTTCAGGATTTTCTTTTTTTTTGCCATTTAACAATAATTATGTATAATGGAAGATAGTCTTGCACTTGGCATGTGGAGGAATTCTGGCTTGTTTTAAAGAAATATAAGCATTTAATATAAACGTGTATAGTATTTTAAACAATACCACTATGTTATATGTCATTTATTGTTTTATCAGTAGCTTAAGAAGGTGGCGCAGGTAGCAGCGTGCACACTGCAGTTTTATCTTGGTTATTTATAGAAATTGAGAAGGAAACGAATATTTAAAAAAATTTCTATTGGTTATTAGGATGAAAGAGGGGATAATGTAAAGTAGCTGAAGAATGTACATATAAATATGGGCACTTTGCTTTGTGTGCTATAGTTTTTCTGCATTACGGTTTGAGTTGTATAGGATTTCGTTATCAAAGTAACGTGCATATTAAGAAGTTAAGGTGACTGCTTCCGGATTTGTAAAACAGTGCCACATAATAATTAATTTCTGGCGATAATCAAGGTAAACATCCGATAATTATATTATTTTTACTTTTCCTGACTGTTTATTATTAGATTCGTTTTAACAAACATGAAAGTCAATCCGATGAACATTATAAACATTTTGATGGAAACATATCACAGCAATAATAACAAAGAAACATCCAACGACCGGAGAAATTCCAAGACGGTACCCTTACTCCGCCGCAGTAATTAGTAGAGCTGTGCGAGAACCCGAAATATCGGGTCGGGTCGGGAACAGAAAATTTTTTCGGGATCGGGACGGGTACCCGAAAATTTCGAGATTCTCGAATTTATCGGGATTCCCGAAAATTTCGAGAACCCAATAATCATTTATATTCATTTTAATGAATACATTCATAGTTTTGGATTTTTTATTTTAGATGTTTTCGAAATTGAAAGAATGTTGTCCATCACGAATTCTTTTCAAGAGTGTCGTATGTCATATTCTTGAAATTTTCGGGAACCCGACCCGACCCGACTCGACCTCTTCTCGACTCGTCCCGACCATTGGGTTCCCAATATTTCGAGTTCTTGCACAGCTCTTGCACACCTTCTTAAACTACTGATAAAACAATAAACGACATATAACCCAGTGGTATTGTTTAAAATACTATACACGTTTATATTAAATGCTTATATTTCGATAAAACAAGTCAGAATTCCTCCACATGCCAAGTGCAAGACTATCTTCCATTATGCATAATTATTGTTAAATGGCAAAAAAAAAAGAAAATCCTGAAACATGTATCCCCTATTTTGTTTTTTATAAACCAAAGCTTTTGTTAAAATTTTCTTGCGCGACTACATTTCCCATTAAAAAACACACAATTTAAAAAAAATTCAAATTTTTTCGACCTCTGGTTTCCGAGATATATCAAAAAATATGGTTTTGACCCCAACTTTGAGGGCTGTTTTCACCCCTTCAAAGTGGATGGTTGCCGATAAAAAAAACACGTGTCAAATATTTTTCGAAGAACTATAGCTCACATAAGTTTCATCAAAATCGGATTTTCGTATCTGAATATATTCCCTTGTAAGATGGGTCCAGCGGCCCCACTCACAATTTTTATTGATATTGTGTGGAAAACAATGGTTATAGATTGAAAGATAACCCCCTAAAATTTTAAGTCGCTAACCCTTCGTATAAGGATGATATGAGGGTAAATACCCTTAACTGTGTAATTTTTTTCTCGGTTGTTAATTAAGATATTCAGATAAAAAAAGAACGAAAATACTCGAACTTACCTCCTTCATATTATACATTTTTTTCACCGTTGTGATCAAATTATTAAGGGTAGAAAAAAATCATTTAATTTTTTAGGGGTGGGAATTGCATATCTCAATAACTATTCGTTTGCGACATGTGGCTCCTTTCAAGCTATTTCTCTTCTGGATGAATGGAAGGTGTTGACGTAGAACACATCTTTAGTTTCTCTTACAAATGTCCACCGATCCAGAAATGTAGATTTACCCCTAGAACGGAAGGCCGTTACTTTTTATACACCCTTTATACAGCGCAACCCTCTACATGATTTTTTCATGTGTACAATTGTGTAAGAAATTTGAAAGCTGTGTAGAGTCGCGTAAGAAAATCGCGGAAGAAATGTTTAATTTCCAAGGCAGCTCCGACTGGAAAGGGTTAAGAAAGCAGCGTATTGTTCCGGGGCCGGTGTTCTACGCGTGTACGTTGCCACATCCACGCGATCCGTTAATTAGAAAACGCGCGGTGTTGATCGAGGTGTGCAACGCGAAAACCAGAAAATTCTCATATTTCGCGATGCTATCGTACCTCGGCCAAAGAAACGATTTTTTCTGTGAGACTGCTTTTATTATTTATGTAGGAGAGAGCGGGGGGTAGAGGGTGTTGAGAAACACTTTCCATGGCCGCCCTGTTCCGATGCTGCAGTCACGGGGCAATGACCCATTGATCCCATGGGAGAGACATCGTCCCGTTCGCAACTAGAACATGAGACGAACTGTACCGATTTGTGCGTACTGTCTCAGAAATTCGTACCTGCATTATTCCCATTACTTGAGGAATCAAGGAAGCACATATGTGTCTCCTGTGTCAGTTTAAAATTATTTGGTAAAATAAACAATTTCTTTTCTTCGGCAAGTGTTCAATAAAGTGAGAAAATATTTCTCACAAAATCTTTAAATATTGTAAGGAAATGATATCGGCGCTTAGGTTCGATCATTTCTATGTTAAGGAATTTTTTCATAGACCTAAGTTGCAAATTATTTAATTTGTTATACGTGAATAACGACGTAGTGTGAAGATAGTAAGTTTTTTTAAAATTGGTAATAATAATTTCAATCTCAAAGATAAGTAACAAAAAACTTTTTCTTCTAAAATGTCGTACAAATAATGTTTTTCCGAAATTTATTATTACCAATTTTAAAAAAACTTACTATCTTCACACTACGTCGTTATTCATGTATAACAAAATAAAATAATTTGCAACTTAGGTCTATGAAAAAATTCCTTAACATAGAATGATCGAACCTAAGCGCCGATATCATTATTCTATTTAAAACCTTTTTCGATCGAAAAATTGATTCAATATATATTGTAAGGAAAAGCCGGTTTGGTATTTGGGCTCTCGTTTCGATCTGCCTTCTTTTTGCAATTCGTTGGCGATCATAATTTTACAATTCTTCTGTTACCTCTGATTCTCTATTTTTATACATTTAGCTATACATAGGGTTGTCTGTTAATATACACACATACATACGTACACCATCCGTACTTCAACTATATAATATATATCACAATATTTTTTATATTAATTTATTCGTGTTACGTGAATTTCTAGGATTTTCAGTCGAAGTGTGCGCAACATGCATTTTTTTGCCCCAGAAGCGCCTTGAATTGCTCCCCGGGGCAACGCCTCGGGCAAATGACGTCAGAGAAAGCGGAGGAGGCTCTTCCCTCTCCATTGTATACAGGGTGGCCGTTGTTTCATGCTTTCGAGAATATAAGATTTTCAGTCAGCAATTTGATTTTACATGTTTTTGAAGTTGTCCCGAGATCAAACTTTTATCGACACTGCGTAATCTGATCAGACGTCTGTGCAATCGAATCGCGGAGGTTTGATGGCACAGTTGTGCACGTGTGAACCATATTTTGCGACCGTGCAGATTGTTACACTTCGGTGAACGTGAATTAAATGTAATACAGCGTGCAATCAAACAAGCCCATAAGGAACACGGTAAGAAAAACAGTAACTTTCATAATGTCGACAATCGTAAAAAGAAATGTTGAAGCCGGTAATTCCGATAGATTGTTCGTGAATATTCTACGAATCAGTCGAACGAGTTGGCTCGGCGGATCGGTTAATATTACACGAGAGAAAAACGCAGGTCTTTGATTTTCGTGCGGTATTATTACCAGCCTGGTGATATTTGTGGATCAAGGCCTCGCGAACGATACACACGGTCCATAACACCAAATTGCTATGTGAGGCCAGGTTGTCTCGTCAAAAATTTAGTCTAACAACCGTCTAGAGTCGTGGTAGTTTCGCTTACTTCTTAATAAAGTCAAGAAACCGAGCTGGGATACTAATGATTATTTACAGCGTCGTAAAGGACTTCTGACTCCTTCAGCTTTGTCTTCGGCCGGCCCGTCTATTTCAAAACCCGTCGCGAAGCGTTAAAAAATCGTCTGCGATTACACAACCTGATTTGCCGGCCTTTCACCGGCAAGTGATGAACCCAGCAGCTTGGAAATTGGCCGGCCGATCAGTCCAGCAGCCGACAGCGTTACACATTCCCGATGCTCTATCTTCCACGTGTACAGTTATTCTTCGTGGAATAATAGTGATTCACTACATCACATTCAATCATTGCTCTTCAGGAAAGTTTCACCCATTTCAAAAATTGGGAGCGCAACACATCGAAGACGCTCTCCCGAAGGTGAAAACCTCGGCCGCATCCCTTTTTTTTCTTGCTTAAGATGGGTGGGGAAATGCATTTTACGTGAACCCCCCCCCCCCTTCCTAATGATGGTCAGGGGGAGGGTCGTGTGGAACTCACCCTGCCTGAGAGAAACTAGAGGTGGAGGCACACCCAACAAAGCCCCACCGCCTATGATTCCTTTGGATCCTTCCTCCCAACTTACAATTAGACGGCCGCAAATGGTGGTCCCCGCTGGTCCGCTGCCCGCATTCAGCGGGGGGTTATTTCGTGACTTTTTTCCACGACCTGTTCTTGCCTCTTTTGGCAGAAGCCCCTACTACCAAGCTTGGACCCCCACTACCGCTCTCTCGAAGCGGAGCGCGGTGGTGGGACTAGCGGTGATAGTGGGGTTCGCATGAGACGCGGTACTGGGGAATAGAGCTAGCACAAGTTGCGGTAGTGAGGATAGGGCTCGCAAGAGTCGCGGTACTGGGATTGGGACTCACAGAAGTTGCGGTAGTGGGACTAGGGCTTGCACGTGTTGCGGCAATGGGAAATAGGGGTCCCATGCGTTACGACAGTGGGGCATAGAGCTCACACACGTGCTGGTAGTGGGATTAGGGGTCGCACAAGTTGCGGTAGTAGGATTAAGGCTCCCACGCGTCGCGGTAGTTGGGTTAGGGCACGCACAAGTTGTAGTGGTGGGATTAGGGCTCGCACGTGTTGCGGCAATGGGGAATTATGCGTTACGACCGTGGAGCATAGGACTCCTACGCGTCCTGGTAGTGGAATTAGGGCTTCCACAAGTTGCGGTAGTAGGATTAAGGCACCCACGCGTCCTGGTAGTGGGATTAGGGCTCGCACAAGTTGCGGTAGTGGGATTAGGGCTCCCACGCACCCTGGTAGTGGGATTAGGGCTCGCACAAGTGCGGTAGTAGAGAATAGAGCTTACACAAGTTGCGACAGTGGAGCATAGGGCTCCCACGCGTCCCGGTAGTGGGATTAGAGCCAGGACAAGTAGCGGTAGTGAGGATAGGGCTCACAAGAGTCGCAGTAGTAGGATTGGGGCTCCCACGCGTCGCGGTTGTTGGGTTAGGGCCCGCACGTGTTGCGGCACTGGGGAATAGGGGTCCCCTGCGCTGCGACAGTGGAGCAGAGGACTCCTACGCGTCCTGGTAGTGGAATTAGGGCTCCCACAAATTGCGGTAGTAGGATTAGGGCACTCACGCGTCCTGGTAGTGGGATTAGGGCTCGCACAAGTTGCGGTAGTGGGATTAGGGCTCCCACGCGCCCTGGTAGTGGGATTAGGGCTCGCACAAGTGCGGCAGTAGAGAATAGAGCTCACACATGTTGCGACAGTGGAGCATAGGGCTCCCACGCGTCCCGGTAGTGGGATTAGAGCTAGGACAAGTTGCGGTAGTGAGGATAGGTCTCGCAAGAGTCGCAGTAGTGGGATTAGGGCTCGCACTAGTTGCGGTAGTAGGATTAGGGCTCCCACGCGTCGCGGTCGTTGGATTAGGGCTCGCACAAGTTGCGGTGGTGGGATTAGGGCTCGCACGTGTTGCGGCAATGGAGAATAGGGGTCCCATGTGTTGCGACAGTGGGGCATAGAGCTCCCACACGTGCTGGTAGTGGGATTAGAGCTAGCACAAGTTGCGGTAGTGAGGATAGGTCTCGCAAGAGTCGCGGTAGTGGGATTAGGGCTCGCACGTGTTGCGGCAATGGGGAATAGGGGTCCCATGCGTTGCTACAGTGGGGCATAGGAGTCCTACGCGACCTGGTAGTGGGATTTGGGCTCGCACAAGTTGCGGAAGGGGGTTAGGTCTTGCACAAGTTGCGCTAGCGGAGAATAGATCTCGCACAAGTTCCGGTAGTGGGGAATAGGGCTCCCACGCGTCGCGATAATAAGGAATAGGGCTCCTACGTGTTGCGGTAGTGGGATTAGGGCTCGCACAAGTTGCGGTAATGCGGATAGGGCTCGCAAGAGTCGCGGTGGTGGGATTAGGGTTCCTACGCGCCGCGGTATGGGATTAGTGCTCGCACAAGTTGCGGTAGTGGGGAATGGAACAGACACAAGTTGCGGTAGTGGGAAATGGAGCTCACACAAGTTGCGGTAGTGTGATTACGGCTCGCACAAGTTGCAGTAGTGGGGATAAGGCCCGCACAAGTTGCGGTAGTGGGGAATGGAACGGACACAAGTTGCGGTAGTGGGAAATGGAACTCACACAAGTTGCGGTAGTGTGATTAGGGCTCGCACAAGTTGCAGTAGTGGGGATAAGGCTCGTACAAGTTGCGGTAGTGGGGAATAGGGCTCGAGCGTCGGCGACTCGTGCGAATTGGAGCGCTGTGGTGGAAATAGGGCTCGAGCGTCGACTGCTCACACCTCGTCTGCACATTGTCGTCGGAACGAAAGAAGCTACCGAAACAACGGATCGTTAATTCGACGTGGTCGCGCTGTATTATCTGTCATGCTAGATTAGCCCGCGTGACCGTGTCGCCGATTGCGCAACGGAGAGAGAAGAAAACGTAGTTGCGTAGTCCGGCACACGAAGTACTTTCTTGCGTCCGCTTTTACGTAGTACACGGAGCAACGCGGCGATGCCGAGGATGATTGGAGCTTCGATGAAAGGGACGCGGAATTTCTGCATGGTATTTCACCGTCGAGAAAGCCTCCAGGCGTGTAACGATCACTGCGATTACTATGATGATTTCCTTTCGCGATCTACGCGATCTAACCGATCGATCGGGAGT
This sequence comes from Lasioglossum pauxillum, assembly GCA_933228785.1. Lineage (NCBI taxonomy): Eukaryota > Metazoa > Arthropoda > Insecta > Hymenoptera > Halictidae > Lasioglossum > Lasioglossum pauxillum. The sequence continues at coordinate 35,814,648 of OW121704.1, forward strand.
CCGTTGATTTTTTACTTCGGCAGAATGGTGAAAATAACACGGTTATCGGAAATTCCTCGACTTCTCGGTTCATCTTTGAAAAATGTTAAAACGAGGTACCTGTTAATTTCATTCCGGGTCGTTGTAATCGAGTTTAGGGGGCTGAAGATTATCATAAAAGCTCTTTTCTTCACTATTAACTTCGGAGAGTATTCCGCGAAAGAGAAATAAATATTTTACTAAAAT